>CM071796.1:23359013-24609013 GCA_036559045.1 Platycarya longipes | reverse complement strand
AAACTCTAAGAAAAAAGGGGAAATGTATTGTTCAACAGACGTTCCTAGAAAACTTTAACACTCACCTGTGCTGCTTTTAGAAAAAAAAAAATAGCATAACAGATGAAGGAAATGCGATTAGGAGCAGCAAATCTCATATTTTAGCCAACAAAATCTCATATTTCAACCAAAAAGAAATCCCAAATCAACAAATACAAGCTTAATTGAAACTACAACTCAACAGAAAAACATTCCAAAAGACCCAAAAGAAGCTAGAAACAGCAATTGAAATCATCATCACAATACTCAATGATCTACAATATGCCGAGAGTACTAGTGCCAACCAAGAAGCATAAAGCCAAATGCTAAAAGTAGTACTCATGGAGTCGCTGTCCAGGTACAAAATGTCCTCAACGGAAAGAGAGGGAAGGAGAGAGAGAGAAAGATCCTTGATAAAGAGAGTGAAGGAGAAAGAGAGGTGATTTCGGGTTAGGAATTTCATGAAGAAGGAGAGAGAGAGAGAGAGAGAGAGAGTGAGAGAGAGTGAAGCACAGTTTATTCATAAGAGGCCGACCTTACGTGTCAATTTGTTGTTGGTTTTCAGTAAATGTTGTTTATAAGTGTTAACTATGTGAAGATATTCTCTTTAGGATTACTCTTTTTTTTTTCTTTCTGTAAAAATACAAGTGGGTGTAAAACCTATGATCTCACTCTCTTCTACAAAAGGACCACGATGAATTTTTTTTTTCAATAGAAAGCACACTTTATTCATAATGCTCTTAAAAAGTGATCGAATACATAAAACATTTTCTCCAATATAATAATAGTGTCCTTGAAACCTAAAGCATTTTTACCTAAGGCATCGGCCATTGTATTATTAGTATGCTTTGTATGCTTAATAGACCATAAGCCAAAAGATGCTAGTGTCGATCTTATCTGAGATAAGCATTCATGGGTAAGAGTAAATCTCTACATAAGAATTGAGGTCTTGGCTAATTTGCAAAGCATTACCTTCTAAAATTATATCCTTGTATCCCAAGTCTTTACAAAAAAGAGTGACATGAAGGACTGCAAAAATCTTTGCCTGTAGAGGGTTAGGGAATAAAGTCCTCTTCATTCTCATTGATGCCAATACATTATCCTCCTAGTCGTGGATTATAGAACCTATGCCCACCTTGCATTAAACCAACCTCTTGGAGACTCCCAACTTCCATTTGGATCCATGGCAGTAGAAGACTTGTTCCTGGCATCTCAGATCTATTTGAGGTCCTCAAGTAGTAATTTTGATAACTGGATAGGAGTATTAGGATGAGCGAAGTTATCCTTAAAAATAATATTTTTTTCTTCTTTTTATCTTCCAAGATGTGGCAGCAAACTCAAGAGTTTCTTCCTCATCTAATATCCCAAACAAAGCTTCTATTGTATCTTTGAAAGTTTGAGTTTAGAAACTAGACTTTTGGTGTTTGTTTGTACATTGTCTCCACACATCTCGAGCCGAGGGACATTCCGAAAAAGGGAGGCGCTTGGAGCCGGATGGGTGTAAAACCCAGTTTTAGACCCGCCGATGGAAAAATCGCCACGTAAACGTTTCATGGAGAAATGTTTTGGGCGTGATTGCACTGGATCCCTCTATTCTCTCTTTTCTCATCGCGTCATCCCTAACTTCTCTCTCTTCTCCCGCGTCCTCTGTCCCTCTCTCTATTCTCTCACAAAACCCTAACCCACTTCGACGGTCCCCCCACCTGCAATCCGACTCCCAGCTTCGACAAGCGCATGAACAGTCCAACGAAACCCTAGTCCATTGATGCAACCAAACCCAACCCGCGAGCCCCCACCTACAACGCAACTAGCTCCACTCACCACGCCAAATTGATTGTTGGACTTCAGAAGAAGCTACATGGACTTTAGAAAAATAGAGATCAGAGGATTTTTTGAGTTCATGCAACTTTCTTTGTTCATATCTCTTTTTTGAAGCAAAAATTCGTGCAACTTCTATTTAACTTTTGTTTTTGTTCTAGTTCATGCTTTCGAGCTCGAGTTCTTTGGGAATGATTTTCTCGACAACCAAACAGGCTGTTAGGGCTATTGTGCGATTTTCCTTTATTTCCTTGACAACTAAACAGGCTATTAGGGTTATGCTTAATTTTCTTTTGTTTTCTCGATAACCAAACAGGCTATTAGGGACCATTGTAGACTATTGCATGATTTTCCTCCATTTTCTCGTCGACCAAACAAGACACTGGAAAATAAAATATCTTTTTTCTTTCTAGCTCTTCGTCTCCTCCAAAAAAATTAGATTATTGCATCTAGGTTTGGTTGATGAGAAATTTGATTTATTTACTTTTCTTAGAATTGATCGGTGGGAACTTGCATTGATTGGAAATGGCAGTTTGAAATGGGAGGACTGGGAGGGAATATGATTCAAAATATGTGGGTGTGTGTATTGCTTGTTTTAGTTGCTACATGCAGGTGTAGAGTTAATTTTCTTAAAATACCTATGTGGCATTAGCTTTTCACACCCATCCGGCTTGAAGTATTTTCCTCCCAAAAAATATGCTTTGTAGCTTCAAGTTCTTGCTTATAAATTGGGCACGAAGAATTATCAACAACTTTCCTGCTTAGCAATTGGACGTGAGTGCACCGAATTAAGTCTATCCTCTTTCTCTCGCATTCTCTATCCCTCTCTCTTCTCTCTCATCTTTCTCTTCTCTCACGCTCTCTCTCCCTATATCTTCTCTCTTGCGATCGACGTCGTTTCCTTCTATTCTCATTCCCCTTTGTTTTCTCCCCTTCGTTTCCCCCTTTCCCCCATTTACTGACCTTTATCTTTATGGTCTATGGCTTGTGCTCGTGCGAGAGCGAAACTAGAGGACTACATAAACCAGAGGCTTATGTTCACTTCTTTTCCCATTATTTCTCCCCAACGAAACAAAAGTAGGAGAATCTACACAAACGTAGACCCAATATGCCAGAATCAGAACAAGAAAATGCATAAACACAAGAAAGAGACCAGAAGGTGCATAAATTAGACCTAGAATCGCATGAATGCAAAAATCGAACCCTAAAATCCAATATAAAATGGGGGAAGAGGATTTTGATTCAAGCTCCAGCTTGGAAAAGAAAAATAAGCTCTATTTATGGCAAGAACCTAAAGGTTTTTACGTTTGTTCTAGATCTACAATTGTATATTTGAGACAAGGGCTGCAGGGTTTTTAGGCTCTGTGCATGCTTGAATTGCAAGTGGTAAGAAAGGTTGTTTCTACTTTTTATCTTCTTTTTTGCACAGCCCTTCATTTTCCCATTTCTCATTTCCCATTTTGATCTTCCATTCCAGAGCTCATTGTCCTTCATCTTCTTCATTGCACGACTTTTCCCACCATAGCCCCACCTTCCCACGAAGCGAAAATCTACAACCTCCCTCAGATCTCCTGGATTGTAGGTGGGGGGTGGTCTGATTTCTTGAAGGTAGGACGCAAGAGAGAACGCGAAAGAAGAGAGAGGGAGAAAGAGCACGAGAGAAGAGAGAAAGGGATACATAATACGAGAGAAAGAGAATAGATTGGATTTGGTGCACTCACATTTAATTCCTTTCTTCATGAAACACCTGTAATGATCTGATTTGTTCTATATTAGAATAGCTATGTATGCGTGAGAATTTTTATTTAGCTTATTGTTAAAATTTCTTGAAAATAGATTTTTATGCATATTTGGATTTTTTTAGTATTAGAAAAAAAAAAATAGAAACCATGGAATCCTTTAGAAAGATTCGGTTATAGGAAAATAATACTTAGGTAAGATAAGTGGTTTTTGCTTGAAAAATATAGTGACATGTCAACATAAGAGCTATGGTTGGGAACTTAGGAAGATTAAGACTTTCATCTAGAAAGGTTCTTAGGAACAAAAAATTATAGATGGCAATTGATATTGGATGAATAGAGAAAGGAAAAATCATTTGGAAGTCCTTTCGGTGAAATCGATTATGATAGGTTCAAAAAGGAAATGTGGTTCATTACAAACCAAAAAGGAGACACTTGGCAAGATGGGAGGATTGACCTTTGTGAACTTAAGGAAATATTGTATAGAAAATTTAAGTAAGAAAAAGGCACGTGGTATAAGGAAAGAATATTCCATATAATGAAATCGGATTGGACAGATTCTAGGCAATTTCATCGTCTTTTGGTATTCTGATCATAACTATCTCATTTGAATACTAAATGAGATGACTCAAGATTCTATAGAACCCTGAGACAAAGATATACAACTTTCATGTTTTGAGTTTTAAAAGATATCAACTGGATCAAGGACTAAATTGGGTGTGAAGTGGAAGCACCTGAAATGGATCTATCTGGAAATCGCCTTAGATACTGGTAACTGACCTTGTGCCTTATCCTCTTGAGATTTTGCCAAGTGTGGGGATAAGTGGCTCTATAAGCTTAAGATAACTCTTGACACTTTGCTTGCCAACCAAGTCTATTAGCAAGGGAAATGATGACCTAAAATCAAGAGTGCACAAGTTGCACATGACAATGGATCTATATGGCTTTCTAGGGATTTTTTCTATTCTAATATATAAGGGATGGTCGACCAAGGCATTAGAGTTTCCCTCCCTTCTCCTATTCCAAAATAAACGGCCATATCAAAAGTAAAAAGCTCTCTTTCCACTCTCATATCTCACTTAGTATAGCAACTCATTTTCAAGGTCTTTAGGTGAGAATCAAGGAGCTTTAAGGCAAAAGCAAGATCTTTTCTTAAGTTGGAGATTTTGGAGGAAATTGGTAACTGCATCTTTAACATGATTTTAACAACTATTTATGTATTTGGTGTAGTATGAAATAAATTGATTTATTGAATGACTATCTAGCCTATTGAGATGTTAGTCTAGTGAAATAAGTCACACTATAGGAAGATATTGCAATACTTGGAAGAAATCTTTAGTTAAGCTTGATTAGATTCTTGAGAATTTGAGCAAGGTATCAACTAGAGAATTTTAGTTTAGACTTAGGAAGATATGATTTTTAAAAGTTTAAGGAGATACTTTAGAGAAATTAGAGTTAGAAGAGTTCAACACATGGTGTACTCGGATTGGCTACTCTCGGGCAGTTTCATTGTGTTTTAGTAAAATAGGCATAACTTTCTTATCTGATCTTTGAATAAGGTGATTTAAAATTCTATAGAATACCAAGAGAAATATATAGAACTTTCATGTTTCGAGTGTTTAAAAATACAGGCTGGATCAAGAATTTAATTAGGTGTGAAATGGACGGGCATAAAAGGATCTAAGTGAAACCGACTTGAGTTCTAGCACCGACTTAGGCATAGGATAAAAATCTGATATGTTTTCACAAGTATCTTGAAATTATGACATTGTAGATGGACGTGTGGAAGAAGGTATGAATTCATTTAGAATGTTTTAGCTAGCAAATTTTGGGAGGAACCGAAAAGACTGATTTGAATAAGATATAAAGTTAAAGCTTAAATGGTTGGTTATTGAGTTTCGGTTAGGGTTATTTTTCCTTAGCTCTAATTTTCAAGGTATAATAATGGTTCATGTGTGTTTAGGTTACGCATAAGATCTTATGCCTTGAGTCATAATGAGTTTTCAAGAAATAAGATTATTAAAGTTTTTATAAGAATAATAAAGGAACAAATAGGAATAGGAAATTTATAAAGTCACATCATAATGGGGAAGGTGATACGTAAATTCCTTATAACTGACGTATCAAAGGTGATTGCGATATGTAACTACCTTCGAATAATAAGAAGTCGTGTTATGACGGGGAAGACGATACGTAACTCTCGTATGACTAACGTGTTGACGGCGAAGGCAATACGTAACTGCAGTCAAACGATAAGAAATAATGTTGTAACGACGAAGGCAATACGTAATTTCCGTACGACTAATATGAATGGTAGTGTAGACGAAACATAATTGCCACCATAATATAATAAGTTTCGTCACGAAGGTGAAGGCGACTCGATATGCCGTCATACTAAGAAATACGACAATGAAGGCAATTCGACCAGCCGTTGTGAATTTAAGAAACCTGACGGTGAAGGCGAGGCGATTTGCCGTCGAGGTTAATGCTAAGATCTATATGAATAGGAACTAAGTCCTATTCTGGAAAGATGCAGGTTTTATAAGGAGGTGCCTAAGTAATTTATAAGTTATGTATAAGTTGTGTATAAGTCATGAACAATAGGTCTCATGATTAGATTATGTGCATTTACGTGTTATGTGTATTTACTATTTTGGTTTCAATTATGTTATTAATGCACTTGTTGGGATTTCTTGAAATCTCATTCTTTGATTTTATCTATCGTTTCTTTTGAAAAGATAGACTTTGTTGTAGGTAGATATGACAGATCAGGAGACCCAGACTCATCGAGAGATTTCGGTGAACCCTGAGGGGCCCACCGAATACTCTCATCTTGATGAACCGCATTTTGATAGCTATGTCTCTTCAGTTTTTGACCATATGTTGGAGGAAAGAAGACTTAAATATATGTATTTCGGGATATCTAGTTTATGTATGACTTGATACTTTATGTTATTGTAAATATTAATCTATGGGTATGTTTAAGGTTTACCATGTGATCGCTATGCAAAGTTAGTTTTCCTTTGCATAGTTTGGAGTTTAACTATATTCCGTTGCATTTCCTACTACATTTTGCTAGTAAGTTTAGGTGCATGCATGTTATTAATTATATGTACAAAAGGTAGGTAGCCTTGTGTTACTTTTTCTGACTCTTCAGTTTATGTTAAATCCCAGACGTAAATTGGGGATGTCACAACACTTACGTGGCACGTTTCTATTGGCCGGTGTATAACTGGGTTTTACATCCATTTGGATCCAAGCGCTACTCTTTTTTGTAAGGGCATTAGACAAGATCATGATGGCATATTGGTTGAATTAGAAGTGAATCTATTTATTCCGCCTTCATCTAATCATGCTTTAAAACTTTTGAATAATGTTTCCCATAAAAGATTGCAGGAGCTGAGAATGTTATTTTCAAATTTAGCATTTCTCTACTGTTATTTGAATTTGAGTTGTGTTCAGTTGAGTTTGTCTTTTCACCACCATCACAAATATTCCAAACTTAATCTTCTTGGATTTTGGCAAGACTCCTTGTTATATAATAAACAATTATGCTTCACATTTAAAAGTGTTTAAAATCAACACATCCAAATCCTAGGGAAAATAATTCGATTTTGTTTGGTTGGTTGAGAAAATGAAAGGAAAATAATGTTTGTTTTCTATTTATTTATTGAGATGTTGGGTTGTTCAAAAAATGAATGGAAAATAAAATTTATTCTCTGTTTGGTGCTTGAGAGGGAAAAAATCATAATCTATTTGGTTGTTGAGAAAGTCGCAAATTAGAATGATTATGAGAGAAAGAGAGATCAAGAGAGAGAGAGAGACAGAGGTCTACTATTTGTTGTTGGTGAGAGATTGGAATGGAGGCATCAACGTCGATGTCCATTGTTTTCTGGGGCTGGGTTTGACAAATGTTGGCTTTTTGTGGGGATCAACTAGGTTAGCGATGGGAGAGGAGAAGGGGATTGGGGTTGTGGAGGAAAAAAAATTAACTAAAGCTGATAGTGACATGCCAGTTTATGGAATTCTTTTGTGAGATTTTTGTATCTCTAGCAATCCATTTTTTTAAGTTACCTAGTATATTTAAGAACACGAAAACTTTTTTTTTGTTTTGTTTTTAATTCTGTTTGAAAAGCTTTATTTATCATAGTATGTACAATTGCTTAGGATTAAAAAAAAAATGTACAATTTCTAAGATTCTGTTTCCTGCATAATTATATTGGTAGTTTCTGATTATATTTTCATAAACGCTTCTAATCGGTGCATCCTATAAGCCTACTATATCGGTGACCACTTAGAGGAGGACACATCAGCTGAGCACATAAAACACTACTAAAGCTTACAACACCGAAAAATAGAATACCCAGAACGCACAAATTGATTTCCTTCTTCTTCCTTAAACGCTTGAATAGAACATATTTCTTCTTCCCGCACATCAAATCTCCTCCTTGCAAACCAGACCTCCTACTCCCTTGTACCTATCTTATAGGTTAGCATATTTGACTTAGTTGTTGCACAAATAGAGTATGGGGGAATTAAAATATACCTTAGTGACTGCATTTCATACTCCATTCTGCAACTAGGATTACATTTTGATGGTGGTTTTTCATGAGATTGCATGTTGATAGTAACTTTCTTAACTAGTATCTCTTTCTAGAAAGCACAAAATGTTAATATCTCATTTTATGTTAAGTGATAAAGGATAAGCTACTAGTTGTTTCCTTACTTGTTCTACTAGTCATTTTCCTTGCTTGTATTATGATTTTATAATTGTTGTTATTCTTTTATTTTTTTCCTTCCTGTAAATAGCTTCATTAGCTGGTAGAATGCCATAGGCTTGGTTTGTTAGTTTGTTAGGATATTTTCTGTATATATGCACGACGGTGTGCATTGTTTTCTATAGTAACTGTTCACTGAATAGAGGAATAATTTTCCAGCCATCAAATTACTCTCTGTTTTTCTTTTGTTTGCTGTTTCCTTACATGGTAATCAGAGCCACAGAGAGTACTTCCCATGGCCACTTCCAATTCTGATTCCTCTGAATCTCACCCTGACCAAAAATCAAACACCTTCTCTCCCTACCTCAATCTCCTTGATCCGGCGAACCTTTATCGGCTTGACCATGATGATAATCCCACCCTAACCCTTGTTTCTAATCTTCTCTCGACAGATAACTATGCCACCTAGTCTCGCTCAATGCGTCGATCTCTCCGTGCCAAAAACAAATTAAGGTTCATCAATGGAACCCTTTCCAAACCTACCCACCCCGATGATCCTTTGCTTGAGCTCTGGGAGCGTTGTAACGACCTGGTTGTTTCCTGGCTCCAAAATTCAATCAGTCCGTCTCTTCAATCTAGTGTTCTATTTGTTGACAATGCACAAGACATTTGGTTGGATCTTGAAGAACCTTTTTCTCACCAAAATGGCCCCCGCATCTATTAGCTTAAGAAGGCAATAGCTGCTCTACTCCAAGAACATGATTCGGTAAGCATTTACTATGGAAAATTAAAAGCTCTTTTGGATGAGCTCTCTGTGTACAATCCTCTTCCTACTTGTAATTGTGGTGCCAAGAAAATATTGTTGGATCGATACTAGAGAGACTGTGTGCTTCAGTTTTTAACGGGTCTTCATGACTCTTATTCTCCTATCCGTGACCAAATCATGCTTATGGATCCCCTTCCCCCTGTTTCTAAAGTCTTTTCCCTTGTGCAGCAGCAAGAACACCATCACCAAATCACTTCCCATACCCCATCCACAGAAACCATGGCCATGGTCGTCAAGAAACCATATACACCATCCAGATCTTTCCCCAAACTGAACCATTCCTCCAAAAAAGATCGTCCATATTGTACCCATTGCAAAATCTCCAACCACTCTTTTGAAACATGCTTCAAAGTTGGCAATGCTGAGCCTCCACTTTGCTCGCATTGTAACTTAACTGGGCACACCATTGAGAAGTGTTACAAACTTCATGGCTACCCTCCAGGCCACAAATACCACACTAAACAACAACCATCCCCTGCTTTCCTTGCAAATCAGACTGCTCTCTCTTTTGCTTCTGACCCTGAAGATAAGGGTGATGACAAATATAGCCTGACCAAGCAACAATATCAGCATATCATAGCACTGCTCCATCCTCAAGATTCTCCAGTTGTGGCTTCTGCTGTTCCTTCCAGCAATCCACCTTTAATTCGCACAACATCATGTTCTAAGATGTCTAGTATTCCTTTTTCTTTATCTACACACACAAACACTTTCACACCGGACCCATCCATCATCGACATAGGCATTACAGACTATATGGTCTGCAGCACCTCTTTTTTCACCACCATTCCTTCCACTGTTTCTTATTTTGTTAAACTCCCAAATGGGAACTCAGCACCTGTTACACACATTGGGACCATTCAATTAACCAGTTCCATCATTCTTACAGATGTTCTATGCGTTCCTTCTTTTTCATTCAACTTAATTTCTGCAAACAAACTAATTGCTCAACTTCATTGTTGTTTGCTTTTCTTTTCCACTCATTATTTTATACAGGACCTGCTTGCATGGAGAATGATTGGAACGGGTGAGCGCCAGCATGGCTTGTATCATTTCAGTTGTAAGGAAGTTCTTCCCTCAGCTCTCACCAATTACCTTTCGGCCTCCTCTTCAAAAAACAATAGTCCTTTTACTTGTTTTTCATCTGTTACAAACTTTGTGTCTAGCATTGTCCTATGGCATTGTTGCCTAGGTCACTTATCTCATTTTAGGTTACATTTAATTTTTGATCCTATTGTACACAAACAAAGTTCATCCATTAATAAAAGACCTTGCAGCATTTGTCCCTTAGCTAAATTTCATTGTTTACCTTTTCCTATGAGCTCACATTCATCTTCACATATCTTTGAATTAATTCATTGTGATATATGGGGACCTTGCTCCCAAATTGCACATGATGGTTCAAGGTACTTCTTAACCATTGTAGATGATTTTTCCAAAACAACATGTCTTTATTTACTTACCACCAAAACAGAAACTAGAAAATGCATTGAGGCTTTCTATAACCTCGTTGAGACCCAATTTCACATGAAAATCAAAGTCCTAAGAAGTGATAATGGTGCTGAGTTTAATATGCAAGATTTTTTTAATAAAACTGGCATTATCCATCATAAAAGCTGTGTGGCCACACCTCAACAAAATGGCATTGTTGAGCGAAAACACCAACGTTTGTTAAATGTGGCCCATGCCTTTCTTTTCAAGCTAGTCTCCCCTTAATTTATTGGAATGAATCCATTTTCACTGCCACATATATTATTAACCGACTTCCCACACCCCTCTTAGATAATAAAACCCCATATGAACTCCTTTTTCACAAACCACCTGAATATGCCCACATGAGAATCTTTGGTTCTCTCTATTTTGCTGCTACTCTTTCCCATAATTGAAAAAAATTTGACCCTAGAGGTCGGACTTGTATATTTCTTGGCTATCCTTTTGGAACCAAGGGTTATAAACTTTTGGATATTAAAACTAGCACCATTTTTATTTCAAGGGATGTGTCTTTTCATAAATTTGTTTTCCTTTTCAGACCTCCAAATTTCTTGTCTCCACTAACCCATCTCTACCTTTTTTCTCCTCTTCCCAATCTCCTCCTCCCATTCTTAACCCTCCTACTGTTGCGGTTCCAGCTACACCTCTCTCACAGTCTACTCCTATCACTTCCTCTCCACCACATATCCATAATCCTCCACCTCCCACTTCCACTCTCCCCTGCTCCATCCCTACTCCTTCTTCCTCTGCCAACACCATTCCATCTCAACCCCAACCTCCACCACTTCGTAGGTCCACCAGAACCAGAAATGCACCTCAATACCTCAAGGACTTTCATTGCCAACAAGCCTTGCTTGCATCACCCCAACAATCGGTTTCCACAGCAGCTCCCTTATCAAATGGTAAGTGCTCTTCTCTCTCTAATTGTTTGTCTTACAAATTTTTTAACCCTTCCTTTCAAGTTTTTTCTTCTTCCATATCCCTTAAATCTGAGCCTACTTCCTATAAACAAGCAATCAAAGATCCTGAGTGGTGCAAGGCTATGGATGCAGAGATTGCTGCCTTGGAAAGCAACCATACCTGGACACTCACTGATTTACCTAAAGGGAAGGCTGCCATTGATTGTAAGTACGTCTATCGCATTAAATTCAAGTCTGATGGTGGCGTAGAAAGACTTAAAGCTAGACTTGTGGCCAAGGGCTACACCCAACTAGAAGGCATAGATTATCATGAGATTTTTTTCCTAGTTGCCAAGCTAGTTACTGTTAAATGCCTTCTTAGTGTTGCTACCATCAAAGAATGGTATTTACATCAATTTGATGTAAATAATGCATTCCTTAATGGAGATCTACATGAAGAAATTTACATGAAAAATCCCTCGGGATACACTAAGGGTTCCCCAAATCAAGTTTGTAAATTGCTTAAGAGCCTTATGGCCTTAAGCAAGCAAAGGCAATGGAATTCTAAGCTTACCTATTCTCTTATTGATTTTGGATTCACACAATCCAAATCTGATTATAGTTTATTCACCAAGCATGATGGAGACACTTTTATAGCTTTGCTGATTTATGTTGATGATTTCCTGGTTGCTAGTAATTCCACTGCTGCTATTGCCTCTCTCAAAACTTTTTTGAATAGCAAGTTCAAGATTAAAGAACTTGGCACTCTCCACTATTTCTTGGGCCTTGAAATTGTTCGATCCACTAAGGGTATTCATCTTTGTCAATGTAAATATGCATTGGACATTTTAGCTGATTCGGGTATGCTTGGTTGCAAGTCTCTCAAGCTTCCAATGCATCAACATTTTAAGATCAGCAAATCTGAAGGCACTCCATTACTTGATCCCAATATTTTTTGAAGATTAATTGGTCGCTTACTGTACCTTACCATAACCCGACCAGACATCTGCTTTGATGTCCAATTACTCAGCCAGTTCATGGCTCAGCCATCTTCATCCCATTTAGCTGCTACATATCGCATTTTGAGATACATTAAAACAGCACTAGCTCAAGGTCTTCTACTCTCCTCTACATCTCAGCTTCAACTTTAGGCCTACTGTGACTCGGATTGGGCCTCATGCCCAGACTCTCCTAGATCCACAACCGGCTATTGTGTTTTCTTGGGCCAATCTCTTATCTCTTAGAAGACCAAGAAACAATCAATCGTCTCAAGATCTTCCACCGAAGCAGAATATTGCTCCATGGTAGCAACTTGTTTTGAGCTTACATGGATTCGATTCTTACTACAAGATCTTGGCATTCCTTATCCTCAAGTAGCCACTTTATTTTGTGATAACCAAGCAGCCTTATACATCGCTGCAAATCCAGTTTTTCATGAAAGGACCAAGCACATAGAGCTTGATTGTCACCTCATTAGAGACAAGATTTAAGATGGAAGTATCATTACTGCTCATGTCTCCTCTTAGTCTCAGTTGGCCGATACATTAACCAAACCACTGCCCTATTATCTCTTACAAGCTCATTTATCCAAGATGGGAATAGTAAATTACTATTCTCCATCTTGCGGGGGGGTGTTAAGTGATAAAGGATAAGCTACTAGTCGTTTCCTTACTTGTGCTACTAGTCGTTTTCCTTACTTGTATTATCGTTTTACAATTGTTGTTATTCTTTTATTTTTTTCCTTCTTGTAAATAACTTCATTAGCTGGCAGAATGCCATAGGCTTGGTTTGTTAGTTTGTTAGGATATTTTCTGTATATATGCACGACGGTGTGCATTGTTTTCTATAGTAACTGTTCACTGAATAGAGGAATACTTTTCTAGCCATCAAATTGCTCTCTGTTTTTCTTTTGTTTGCTGTTTCCTTACATTTTAACCAATATGGTTTTTTTTTAGTCGACAATCAACCTGTATTTGAATTGTATTGATGTGGGGGAACACTATTTCCACTTTCCAGTATGAAGAGGAAAAAGGCGAGAGGGACAAGAAGATAGGTCACGATTCAATTGAGAAGAATTAGAGGTCAGTGGTGTGTCAAGAATAATCTCGGTAAGGACAAGTTTCTGTATTAACTATGGTTTGGTTTTAGAGAGGGGGTTCGTGAAGGGGAGAGAGAAAGAGAGAGAGAGAGAGAAGGTAGGTGGGGGGTTGGGTCTGAACTTCCTTTGCAGCGTACTCTACTACCCAGAACATGTATGAGACATTATCTCATTGGTCTCCGTTGTTCTACACTTATAATATGCACCGATTTGAAGTTATTTTCTTATATTTTAGGTGATGATGATGCAAGATTGCGTAAGTTCGAGCTTCATGTGCGTGGGCCCATTCTGAAGTTGCTCGAGCATTTTTAGGCCCCATTGTTTGACTCACAATGTTGAGGACCCAACAAATCCATGACTGGACCAGGCCCTAAGGCAATATTAGGGCCCACTTGTAGAATTAAACAAGCCACACCTTATAAATGGGATGTACTAGTAGTGAGTACATTGAGTAGTATAACTTTTTTTTTTTTAAATACACTAAGTAGTATAGCTAGTACGACAAACAATTCACGTTTTTTTAATATAATTAAGGGTTTAAGAAAACATCAAAAATAGGAAAAATTGATCGGACCGGTCTAAACCTGTTGAATCAATCCGATTTGGGGTTGGCACTAGTCCAATTTCGGTCCTAAGTTTTTTAGAACCGAACCGGACCGAATGGTTTCAATATAATATATGCTTTAAATTAATTTTTTTAGTATTATATGTAATATAAAATAATATTTTTTATATTAGTATATAATATAAACTAATTACAATTACATTTTATGGCCTAATATGTATATTACTAATAGTAATATACTTAATTAATTCTATATTTAAATTACTATACTAAATAATTACATATGAAATAATGATATAGTAATATTAATATCTATTAGTATTAGTATACTAATATTATCATTATCAATGATATAATTATAAAAAATTAAACGTATTATAACAAATACTAATATATAATTATTCTAATAACTATAACTAAACTAATATATATACTAATAGTTTAATAGACTAATATCGATTACTTTAAAATCGAAAAACAAGACCGGAACTCATAAAACTGGTACTATCGATTTTGGAAGATTACTAGTATGTAATCGATTTTTAAAAATGCAAAACTGATGGTACTAGTTCGGTTTTAGATTTTATCTAAAATTAAACTAAAGCAGACTGGTTACATTCCTAAATATAATAATATGGATTTCAGAGGCAAAAAGACGTTTTCATTTTTAATTTTTAATTTGGACATGAGATAAAAATAAAATAAAATAATATTAAAATTTTTTTTAGTATTATTTTTATTTTAAAATTTTTAAAAAATAGATTATTTCTTCTATGCAAGTTTGATAAAAGTAATAATTAAATTAGATGAGATAAATTGAGAGGCTATCTCAATCCAAACGAGGCCTTATACTTTGATCATGATTTGGAGTTTCAAAATGTTTTTCACTTTCCCCAGTCAATTGCATATATTGATGCACGATAAGTATTTTAATTGATGCTAATTATATAAAAGGAAAATAATTTATACGATCTTAGTATGTAAATGTCTCATGTATTCTTTTTAAAAAAAGTAATAAGAATTTATATGAAAAATCAGTATTATTTTTAAGATAAATCTCATTTTTTTTTTCAAAACAAATGCACAAGATTTAATACTAATACAACATCTACCATTTTTTAAAATAAAAAAGTCACCTAAAATATATATTTTAATTGAAGGATGAAAAATGTTTAGATGGTGAGTTAAAATCAGATGATTTAAAACAAAAATTAAAGAAAATTTTATTTTTAAATATTAATATTAATATTAATTTAAATTTTTAAAAAATAAATTATAATTTTAAAAAATAATAATTGATGGAACTCTTGAATTCAAGGCGGGGCCAAAAACACCTGTAATTTGTGCACCCTGAAGAATCTTGCTTGGAATCGTTATAAGCATTTGAAACGAAAAAGAGACAATATGTCAATACACACTTGACTGCCACAATCAAAAGATCAGCCACAGACGATATTCGCGAATCTTAGGAGGAAGACTGTGACAGTGGACAAAAGAAAAGGGGATGGTTTTATGCTGTTAGCTAGGAAGTAAGTCCCATCGTTATACTGTACATTTTTAGCCAAACAAATCTTGCAATCTCTTTTCTTCCCCTGCAAACATATTCCCTACGTACGATGCTGGCATATAACCAAAAGACAAGGATTTGAACGAGATATAAGAAAAGTAACCAGAAAAAAAAAACCACCAATATTGTTCTGCGGCTTGGGATCGAAGCACCTTAATTTGCTATTCTCTTCCTACTTCTTTTTCCAGTCACCTGATGGAGTTGCATTGATAAAAACATTAAAAACTGATCATCTTGACGCATATTTCAAGAGAAATTTGGGCGAGCTTGGTTAGTTCTTGAAATGAAAGAAGGTATAGGAGATTGGATCATACTAAAATAGAAGGCTATTGCATTCTTACTTCTCAAAATGGAGCTGTTGAGGTTCTGCAGATGCGATGTTTTTTTTGAAAGTGAACATTGGCTGCAACGCAAAGCTGCAAGCACAATTATACTATAATTAAGACTTGCACACCAGCTTAAGATTGCAAATATGTATAATTTAATCTCCTTTCATAAGCATCAATTCTCGATGAGATGAAATTAATTAAGATAAACGTTAGGAATAAAATAAAATATTATTAAAATATATTTTTTAATATTATTTTTATTTTGAAATTTGAAAACGTTAAATTGTTTATATTATTTTGTGTAAAAATTTGAGAAATTATTAAATTTTCTTTGATTGGGTAGATAAATAGCAACAAACCAACAGCTTTACAAATCCATGTAAGCAAAACTAATATATCGCTTTGTTTTGACCTCCTTTTGCTGCCGTTTAAGCCTAGCATTCTCTTCCTGTAAGCGGGCAACTTCAAGTTGCAACTCACTAGTGTAAGCCTACAAAAAAAAAAAAAAAAAAAAAAGATCCAAAATGGTATCAAACAATATCGCAGCATGCAGCACATCAATCCACGTGAAATTGAAACATATGGAATATCCATCAGCACTAAAAATAGTAAAGTTGATAACATTAATATACGAGTATGAAAATCAACCCTAGAATGTTTCAAAATGTTCCAAAGAGAGTACAGAAACCTGTTTCCTTGCTCTAGAGCGAGCGGCCGATTCTCTGTTCTTGATCATGCGCTTATTTCTCAGATCTCCGGGATTATCATCATTTTCTTGAGCCCGTGATCTTTTGCAACAAGAAGGGAGTACCAAAGAAGAGCCGGACACATCGAACACAGAGTTAAAGGAGGAAACAAAAGGAGGTGTAGTGAAACTGACATGCCTTTGCAATCGTGGGTTTGGCACAATAGGAGTACATGGGGTTTGAAGCTGAGCAAAGTCAGAGCCGGGTTTCAAGCTCAGAATGGTGGCCGGAGGAGGCGCCGGAGAACCCAATAAAGTGGTTTCCAAGGCAGATGAATGGTCATCGCCGGTGCCTGATGATGATCCAAATCTCGTGTGTCCGACTTTGCTGAGAGGTCCAGCCAAGAAATCTTGGAGGATCATACCGCAAAAGGCAGGTTTGTGGGGGGTGGTGGTGGTGGTGGTGGTGGTGGTGGTGGTGACGACGGTGGAGGTGTTGTAGGAGGGATCATGAAGAGAGGCCAAACTGATATCTTTCCAAACATCTTCCATGAATTTTCTGGCCGATGGGGTTGCAATGACCGGGGATGAAACTGTAAAAGGAGAGGGACAAGAGCTTCTACTTGTGGAGGAGGATTTGAAGGGGGAGATGGAGTTTCCGTTGCTGCCATTATGGTTGATTGCGCCTGTTGACTACACATGCTTTAGAGAGAGATCAGATGTCGTGTGTCTAGTTGAGATAAAATAAATAAATAAATAAATTAAAATTAAAAGTTAATTAAAATATTATAATAATAATATTATTATTTTAAAATAAAAAATAAAAATATTTATTATAAATTTTGTAAGAATTTAAAATAAATATAATTATAAAATAAGATAAAAAAAGATATTTTTATTAGGGGTATCAATATGTTATATGATTCATTAACTCAACACGAACACGGCATGATAATAATATGTTAGAGTTTAGTCTTAACGAGTTGTGGTCAAAACGAGTATCAATATATTAAGACACGATTGCTTAACAAATTGATAACGGTTTAACCTATTTTGACTCGTTATAATATGTTAAGAAAGTTAAAATTACAATTATACGATTATATCTAAAATTAAAATTGTTAGAATTTTAATTTTGATATTTTTATTATTTAGATTGTAATTTCGGATTTGTAATTAGTTTTATAATTTTTATACATATTGTGATTTTAAAATTTACATAAAATCATGCTAAATTTAATCAAGTCAAACGGATTAATTTCAGGCATATTCAACCTATGTACATAAACAGGTTAAAATAGGTCATATTGTATCGTGGTAATGTATTTCGTAATATACATTCATGAGTCCAAATGAGTTGACACGACACGTTATATTAACAGGTCGTATTAATATTTGAGATTTTGACATGATATGTTTAACGGTTTGGATTAGGTTTGACTATATAGTATAATGCACATGTCTTGATACAACACGAACACAACCCATTAACACGATTTGACACTCCTAATTTTTACTATCCAAACAAAGTGTGAGAGAGAGTTGCAACATGGAATGCGCAAAGCTTGGTCTGTGCTTTGAGTCTTTGACTAGTTGCATTTTTTATTTTATTAATTTTATAAGTTAACCCTAATGAAGATTTGAGAGTGATGGTCTCAATTATTTTTATATATAAGATGAGATGAGTTAAAATAAAATATTATTAAGATATATTTTTTAAATTTTATTATTGTATTGAGATTTGAAAATAATAATTTTTTTTACTATATTTTGTACGAAAATTTGAAAAATTATTGACTTTAGCAACGGAGGCTCCTTAGACCACCACCAAGCCCACCTTTGTTTTTGCTGTTGCAAGTAGAAACATCCTGACAGGGTTTGTTGGAACTTAGCCCAAGTGTACAACATTGGTTGTAACGTGTCCTTCGTATATCGGCTACTACACATTCACAGGATGCAAATAAGAAGCAACATTGATGGACATGGAAGGACGTTTATTGGAGATAGAAGAATGCATGAGAAAGATGGTGAAAGAAGTTGAGAACCTTCGCCATGAAAATGAAGCTCTGAGGCGAGTAACGTATTGATTTGTAATATGAGTCGAGGCCAAGTAGGAATGAGGAAGACGAATCCCGGAGTGTTCATGGTATAGATGCCGACAAAGAAGAAAGAAGGATGCATCACTAGATACGATACCTCGTGGACAAGTATGAGGAGATGGCTAGGAATATGGGCACCTTCTCGTCAATAGGTTAGATGTTCACCGGCACCGACCTAGGTACCATCCAAGTTTAAAGTCACTAAAATGAAGATATATGAAGGGTTTACAGACCTCCTCTAGCACATAGAAATCTTCAATACTCACATGACCGTACATGGTTTTCTTGAGAATATCACTTATAGAGCCATCCCACAGACTCTGAAAGGGGCTGCGAGAGGATGGTTCGGGTTGTTGGCACCTGTATCAATTGATAACTTTGGAGAACTGGCCTACCTATTCCTCAAGTGTACCTTCTGGCTGTCAAACAAAGCTAGGGTGAAAGTCTAAAAGCATACTTGTCCAGATCCAACAAGGAGCGTATGACGACGAATCACCAGGATGAAAAAACCACCTTAGCAGCACTTTTGGGAGACATATGAACCCGAAACCAGTTCGTAGCAAATACATGTATGCCAATGAGTTGCCTAATGAGAAATGGCAGGCGAGGAAGGTCAAGAATGGGGCAGCGTGCTTCACCCTTGTGGACTAAATCTTGTACCGAAGATAGGTTACTCCACACATCTAATGAAATGTTTTTAGCTTGAAAAAGTGTATATTCTGATGAAAAGACACAAAGGAGTGTGTGGCAGCAACTCAAATAGGAAAGCCATACTAGAAAAGGTAGTGAAGCAGGATAATACAGGTCATACGCCATTAAATATGCATAAGAGTTTGTCCGAAAAGGCCAAAAGTGTTAGGAGTACATCCCAATCCCTCACTGCTCGCCAGAGCAGCTAACATCAATCATCTCGCCATGGCTCTTTGTGCTATGGGGAGTTGATCTGGTCAACCCCTACCTTCGAGAAAGGGTGGTGTGAAGTTTGTAATCATTCTTGTCAACTATTTAACCAAATGGGTGAAGGTTGAAGTTATGGAAGTGATAACAATAAGCAACATCACCCAGTTCCTATGGAATGTAGTAGTGTCCAAATTCGACATCCCTCGATGTAGGGGCGGAACCAGGTGGGGAGTTGGGGGACCCCAACTAAAAAAAAAATTGCCCTCCTAAAATTTTTACGGGAATTATCCCCCAACTCCCAATATTCATCTAGTTCTATTCTAGCTTTTAATGTCATTGACACCTAAAATTTTACTGAAACCATCCCCCCAAACTCTAATATTTTTTCTTCTCCTTCTTCTTATTTTTCAACTGCAAGTTTGCTCAATGCTCTAGTTATTTGGTCGAAACTTCAAATCACAAACCCTTTATAACTTGAGAAAACATTTGAATGTTCTTTATTAAAATATTTGATTTTTTTTTATCATTTTAGTATTTATAATAAAATTTCTTGTATGGAAAATCTAATTGGATTAAAATATTATCCAGAAAATTGTATTAAATTCTTTCCTCTTTTTTTGTTTATCATAAATCAATCCTTAATAATGATGACGATACTTAATAGTTAAGAATCTAAGAATATTTCCAACTGTTTGTAAGCACTATGTAACTGTGTTATTGATAAAAGGTAGAGACTAGAGAGAATGATATTTTGGGTTTCGTCTATTTTCGGTCTCACCTATTGAAAAAGGGCGGCCTATTTGTGTTATTTGTTTGTTTTTCTCAGCATTGTGTAATTATATTATTCTTACCTCTTGACTTCAATTTATTCTCTTATTAGAATGTTATCTCTATCTTTTCAGATGTTTTATTTTTTTGAATTTAAATTTTGTATTGACATTGGACTAGGTGAATTGTTGGTTGGCTAACTTGGTTGATGTTAGATTTTTTTTATGGGTTGTGAGACATTTTTTAATCGCTAACTTGCTCATTTGTTACTTTGAGTTGATCCTGAATTTATATAATTGTCAGAATTGATTGATTATATACACCTAATCCCATTTTAACTTGATTATAATTTATATATAGTCACGTGCAAAAAAACGCATTACTTATACTCACGAAATTTTGGCTTTGCCTCTTCCTCGCTGCATAATCTTAGACAACAGAAGGGAGTTCCAGTAAGATCACTACTGTGACTAGTGCGGATACTTTGGACTCAAGAGGCTAGGATGGGAACGACGATCAACAAGAGAAAGATCGAGTAATACTTCAACAAAAGAGTCAAGTTGAGATCTTTCAAAGTTAGCAACCTAGTGCCAAGATAGACAAAGGCAACTAACCGAGAAGAGGAAAAGCTAGGGTCGCAAATGGGAAGGTTTGTACGTTGTCACTACCAACAACCGCCCGACCTACTATTGACTCTGAGACTCTTAAGGAAAAGAGCTACCACACCATAGAATGCATAACACCTATGAAAGTTCTTCAGTTAAATATGTAAACATATATAAATGATGAATAAAGTTATACTTTTCTCATAACTGTGTACTGTCTCATAAGACTACTTACCTCCCCTTAGTCTTAGAAAAGCAGGTGCAGTTTTCAGGCCGGCCAACCCTTTCATGGCAAAGTGTGGGTCCAACCATTGGTTGCTTGACAACTTACTTTTAGGATGAGAGTCAACATTCCAATCACCCCTAATACTGCCCGACCTCCCTCATGGTAAAACGTGGGTCCAATTCCTTGACTGCTCGACTATTTATCTTCCTGTGAGACTCAAACAGGCAAGTCCAGTCTCCAGGTTGCTCGATGTGTCTCACTGTAGTGCTTAGGTCCAATCCTTGGCTGCCTAATAACTTACATTTTTGTGGATAGTCAACAGTTGGGTTTAGCCTTAGATTGCCTGACCTTCCTCACGATGAAGCACGAGTCCAGCCCCTTGGCTGCCCTACTACTTAGCTCCCCATGGGGCTCAAAGAATTTTTATGTCGCTCGACCTCTCTCAAAGTGAAGCACAAATCCAAACTTTGGCTGCTCAACAACTTATCTTCCTAAAGAGTCAGTAAGCGGATCCAACCTCAAACTACTCGACCTCCAACCTCTTGCCTCTACGTGAGGGTCAAAGATGCAAATCTAGTCTCCAGGTTACTTGACCTCTCTGATGGTAAAGTACGGATCCAATCCTTAGTTGCCGACAACTTACCTTTCTTTTGAGAGTCAACAGGAGGGTCTAGCTCCTTGGCTGCCAGACTAACTACCTCTCTAATTGGCTCAAAGTGGCATGTCCAGCCTCCAGGTTGCTCGACTTCTCTCAAGACAGAGCACAAGTCTAGCGCTTGGCTGCCTGACAATTTATCCTACTATAGAGAGTCCACAAGAGAGTCTTATCTTGAATTACCAGACTGCTTAGCTTTTTGTGAAGTGAGGCGAGTCGAAGGTAACAATAACATGAACATATTGAGAAGGTCTAGACATATATGTCTCTGGTGGAAAACCACAACAATTTGTATATGGTGTTGGAGACTTTATTATATAGAAATCTTTGAAAGAATAGAGAACATGTAATAATTAACAATTGTTGTAAATTCTATACATAGAACAATTAATGTACATTCTATACTTAGAACAAATCCTACATCTTAATTCTAGATGTACAATGTACAACGTCTATCATGATCTGTGTTCCCATATATAACTCCTTGGTGTTTGTATTGGTTGTCACCAGAGATTGAGCCACTTTCGATGCCAACACCTTCCGTAAGTCAAGCGTAGTAGGTAACACGTGAAACTTGGACCTGAAGAGTGCAAATAGGGGATGTGATGAACTTTTTGTGAAGATGCCTGCAATTTGAAGATTGGAGGCCACATGCTTAATCATTAAAACACCATTACAGACCAATTCTTGAACAAAGTGGATATCTATGTCAATATGTCGAGACCTTCATTTAGCCACTGGATTGCGAGTCATTAAAATAGAATTGGTGTTATCACATAGTAAGGTTGGTGAATTTGGTATCTAAATTTAAATCATGAATAATATTCAATAGCCATTTAACCTCAGTTGCAATGAGTGCTAAAGCTCTATAATCATATTCCGCAGAGGATTGAGAGATGGTAGACTGCTTTTTAGAAGTCATGAAACCAAGTTGTCACTAAGGAAAATGGCATATCCCGAAGCTGATCTACTTATATATGGGCACCTAACCTAATCAACATTAGAATAAGCAGAAATATTAAGATGACTAGTTGGACTGATATGGAGACCAAAATGCAGAGTTCCTTTAATGTATCTGAGAATCCTTTTACAGGTTGAAAATTTTGGTCTTTTGATGTATGCATAAATTGGCTTATAGAATTGATTGCATGAGTAATATCTGGTCTTAAATTGTGAGATGTTGTAGTGCACCAATTAAGAATTAATAAGTTGTAGGATAATTAAAGATCGGACCATCTGCATTTGAATGGTTTAAAACAATTGTGATGCTCCCAAATTTTCTTTAAAATAAGCACGGGAATTGAGGCATCGGGATGCTGACAACACGAGTCACGCACCCCAAACGTCAAGTGCTAAGTGTATGAACACGTGACATGCATATAAAATGAGCGGATATATTAGGTCAATAACTAAGTACCAGAATTTTTAGAGTTATTTTACAAATCAGTTTAACATATATTCTCCAACAGAAGATTTAATACAGTCATCCGAAATACAATGTAACAAATACATATTTTTAAAAAGGGAAAAATAATTTTCCAAGATAACAATTTTATAATACAAATACTTCAACAGTGGAGTCGCCTCCTCAGGCTCAGCCTCCACAAAACTTTGCATCCAAAAGCTACGATGCCAGAAATGGCATCGTAGGTAAGTATAACCTAAACAAACCAAAAGACAGAAATACATTCATGCAACAACACTACGCATGAACAAGACACCGTATGCATGAAACTTAAAATCATCTTTCTCAAAACAAATACAATAACCACACACGCCAAAATCTCAATTTGTCCCAAATTAAAACTCCAATAAAATCATCCATCATTTTTCCAGAAAATAATGTCTGTAAATCCATTAAAACCACAACCATTTTTTCAGAAAATGGTCCACGTAAAACCAATAATTAAAACCCGCCACTTTCCCAGAAAATGGCCTAAACATCCATTTTATTAACCATATGCACCATGATCTCCTCTAGGGACCATCCACACATCCTGGCTTTTATCATCACACCGAAGGTAACGACCACGCATGTGACTTCGAAACGGGCGATGCCTAGCTAACCGCGCCCAGCACATACCATGACCAGGCATCCCCTAGCTCCCGCCAGCAGAGGAGCCACGGAGTCGGCACGAGAGCGTTACCATCCTGTCCGATCTCGTCGTCACCCGGCGACTACCCAGGGGACGTCACTCAGTATATTCCGCTCCCGAGTGACCAGAGGAGCCCCACCGAGATAATGCCCCATCTCGACTTGGGGTCGTGATACACATGCACCCGAAAACCATAAACACAATGAAAACCCATTTTTCATTTCTAACACATGAATATCCGAAATCATGCAAAAATCCAATTTCCAAATATTTTCATGAACATGCACGTAAATACACAATGCAGACGACCATGCACCAAATAGCCAACAACTAATAAATTCTAACAATAA
Organism: Platycarya longipes; assembly: GCA_036559045.1. NCBI lineage: Eukaryota > Viridiplantae > Streptophyta > Magnoliopsida > Fagales > Juglandaceae > Platycarya > Platycarya longipes. The sequence continues at coordinate 24,584,561 of CM071796.1, read as the reverse complement.
CCAAATACAATATCTGTTGATGCCAAAAATATATTTAAATATTAAAATTTATTTAGAAAATACTTACAGCGGGTAAAAGCATAAATCCTTGAGCATACGTCATTCTGCAACGCTCGTAGCGGTAACTTGTACGTCAGGCTAAAGTGCTCGATTTGACACCAAAATTTAAAGAGATATTCATTGAAGGATGGAGAATCTCATGGAGGTGGTGATGTGGTGGCACAACTATCGGAATGTGGCGGATTTGGCTCCAAAAGGGTGGAAACCCATTTTCGGGTTTGGGTTGTACCGGGAAGGTGGGGCCACGGATGGAGGAGCTGAGCTAGGGGGGTGGTCGCCGGAGCAGATGGTGGCGGCGGTGAGACCAGATGGTGGTCGGTGGTGGTGCTAGGGTGGCAAACTCGTGTATGGGTATTTGAAATACCCATTTAAGGTTGGGGAATTTGGGCTACTGTGGGTGGTGCTGGCGGTTGGGGGTGATACCAGAGGTCACTGGGAGGTGGTGGAAGTTGCTGGTACAGCTGGGTGGCCGGCGGTGGTCGAAAAGCAAGCGAATGGGTATCACAACACCCATTCGAGTTTTAGGCCGTGTAGGGGAGGTGAGGAGCTAGCTGGAGCTTGGGTTGTTGGTAGTAGGTCACCGGTGGATGGTGGTTCAGATGGAGGAGGTGGTGTCACCGGTGGTGGCCGACAGTGGCTGAGCTGGGCTGGGGAGCTAAACTGGAAACAGGGGAGGGGGCTGGTCGCGCGGCTAAGGGGAGAGGGAAATAAGGAAGAAAGAAAGAAAAGAAAGGAAAAGAAGAAAAAAAAAAGAAAAGAAAAGGAAAAGAGAAAAAAGGAAAAAGAAGAAAAAAGAGGACTAACTAGAAAAAGCACAATAAATTAAATAAAAGCCGATTGAAAATACTACCATTCAATATCAATAAAATACGATATTTAAAATCTAACAATAAACTAATTTAATTTAAAGAACAATTTAAATATAAATCACTAATTAATATTAAGAAAGCACATCAAATAAAATCACATAATAAAATAAAAGAATTTAATTCCAATTATTAAAATAATTACCTCACATTAAAATTAATAAGAAAAGTAACATAACTCAATATTTAATTATAAGAATAACATAAAACTAATATTAATTAATCAATAGATCAAATAAATATCTTAAACAAATGAAACACGACTAATAATAATATTAAAATAAATTAAAATAATTAACACTGAGAATAAAATAACGTGTAAAAATACACGTAAATTTGGGATCTCACAACAATCCTGAGCGTTGCAATTGGCTTGGAATCTATTAGATTAGCTTGAAGAAGAAGATCCCTTGCGTATTTCATTTGGTTAGGGAATATGCCAGATTGATCATGAGTAACTTCTAGCCCAAAAAAATAATTAAGAGTCTCGAGGTCCTTCATGAAAAATTATTTTCTTAGCTTGTGAATGAAGGTGTCGATAAGGTCCACATGGTTACCTGTGATGACAATGTCATCAACATATAAGAGTAAGTAAATGATGTTGTTAACCATGGATTGAACAAAGGGACTTGAGTCGGCCTTGCTACAAGTAAACATATTTTTAGTAAAAAAATTGCTAAACCAATGAAACCATGCTCAAGGTGCCTGCTTCAAGCCATAAATTACCCTTTTGAGGCGACAAACATGATGTGGATTAGAAGCATCAATATATCCCGGTCGTTGTTCCATATAAAACTCTTTTTTGTAAAAAACTATGTAAGAAAGCATTTTTACGTCAAGTTAACATATAGATCAGCCATGAGATATTGCAATAGATAGGACAATGCGAATCGTAAAGACCCGAACAATTGGACTAATTGTATCATTAAAATCAAGACCATTAAGTTTTGTATAGCCCTTGGCAATAAGACATGCTTTGAACCTATCATTCGAACAATCTGCATGATATTTGATATGAAAAGCCCATTAGGAGCCAACAAAATTAGTATCAGGTAGTTGTGGAACTTTTTCCATTGTTCTATTGAGAGTAATAGCACGAATTTCATCCTCCATTGTAGCGATTGATTTTGGTGACTTGGCTGCACTCTTAAAGCCCTCTGGTTCCTTCATTACCAATAGTGAGAATAATAATGGAGAGGATGGAATTTCACAAACATAATTGTAATGTTTTGACTTTGAGATACCAGCTTTGGCACGGGTGATCATGGGATGAGAATTCTGAATTGATGAAGAATTCAGGACTGGTGCAGCAGACATGTCTAGAACAGTCTTAGTTATGGGAGTAGGCACATCATGAGGTAGAGGCATAGTTGTGATTCGAGAGGGGTTCAATTAAGGCACATGACTTACACAACTTGGAATCAGTTATTGGTAGTAATGCAAGAGAATCTACTAAAGAATGAGCACTAGACAGAGGAGAAGCTGGTGGACAGGGACCATGGGAAGAAATGTAATATGATAATGCATGGAAGGCTACAGATTTGAAGATGAGCATAACAATTTGCATATGTGTTGAAGATTTTATTATGTAGAAGTCTTAACAAGAATAGAAAAGGTACAATAACTAACAATTGTTGTACATTCAATACATAGAACAATTGTTGTACATTCTACACTTGAACAAATCCTACAATAAAGTACAATTGTTGGAGTGTGGGTGGGTGTGGGTGTGTTAGGAGGGGTACAGACAAACACAAGTATGGTGCCTTAAAGTATGCCCTAATATAATAGAGAACTCATAGAAGAAGCATGGTAGCACCATCTTCAACTACATTTCTTTTTTCTTTCAGAGGGAAGTGATTGACCTTTTTAACGCATACTTTACATGGCCTCTCAACTCAAGGAGAACTGTGAGTTTTTTTTTCATCATTTTTTTCTCTTTCTATTTTGTTTTCATAGATTTGGTTAATTTTATATACGTAATTTTTTTTTATGAATTAAGTCTTACTATGTAGATGATGAGATCCACTACAAAAAAAAGGTCCTTTTACAATGATTTTTGTATTGTTGGAAATAAAATCGTTGCATTAAGTCATTAATGGCAGTTTCAATTTTGTCGCGGACTTTTAATATCAAGTTTCAAAACTCACTTTTTGTGGCGATTTTTTCATTTTTTACAACCAAAAATTCGCAGCAAAAGGCCATTAACTTGTTGGAGCGTAAGTGGTCCGATGTAAGTGGCTTTAGGCTACAATCCATCTTTTTGCGACGATTAGAAAATCATTGCAAAGAAAGTAAGGTGAAAATGTGAAAATAAGATGCCTTTCGCGACGGCTTAGAGCATCCACATTGGTCTCATCTTTTTTTATCCTCAAAAATGTACTTTTTGCACAGATATAAAAAAAAATTTGCCACAATTGATCAAATGTGATCCAAAACTTTGATGATTTACTATTCAAAAGTTAAACAAAAAGTAAGCAAAAAACATCTTTATACTATTTTCTACACTTTTTTTGAATCATATTTGATCAATTGTGGCAATTTTTTTTTATATCTGTGCAAAAAGTACATTTTTTATGATAAAAAAAGATGAGACCAATATGGATGCTCTTATATTGTTGGGAGAATGCTTACATTTTTATTTGCAGCGAAAAATAAAACCACTAGTAAAAGTCACGATTGTAATTACATTTTTAAAAGCACAAAAACTTATATTTCCCCCCCTCTCTTTGATTTTATCCCATACAGAGCTCACAAATTCCGACTGCCTTTTCTTTCCCAAGTTTGTCTTCTCCATTTTCTCTCTACCTGCAAATTAATCAAAATCCACCCATTTTGATTTATGCTAACGAGTTAGTAATTATAATGTCATCAGAGAACTTTGCTTATTTTTATGTTATATTTATTTACAAATATCTCATTTGAGAATTTAGCTCACCAATCTTTGTTAGATGAAAAGTATTGAACTTCCATGAAATACAAAGAAGCCTCCTCAAACTTTCTTAATTGGTTCTACCTAGGCTTGCTTTATATTTTTATGAGTTTTTTTTTTTTGTAATAGTGAACTTACTTTTTTGTGGATGTTGTTCTGGTAGTTATTACTTAAAATAATGATTAGTTATTGATTAGCTATCATAAGAGCCCTTATTATAATGTATTATAACAAAATACTAGTGAAGTTTCACTAGTATTTTTTTTTCTATAAGTGCATTTGTGAGGACTTTAAGTCGTCGCAAAAGAAGGTTTTTGTCAAAATACACCTCTTGTGACGGTTAAAGTTTGCCGCATATAATCATTGCAACAAATTTCGTTTGCTGCAAATAATAAGATGAGACTATTGTCTTTTTCTCAATGACTACTAATTCGCCACAAGTAAATACTATTTCATTGAATTTTGCTTGATATGTAGAACTCAATTGTGACAAAATTTTTTCGTATTTGCAGCAAAAGAAATTGCTGGAAAAGAATTATTTATTGCGGTGATTTTGTTCATTTGCTGGTTCAACTTATAAGTCGATGTATAATAGTGCCGACGTGCGGCTCTCCTAAAATAGCTGAGATAGACTATTTGCTGCATTTTTTGGGCATTTTGTAACAAATACTAGTCGCCGCAAAAAGCCCATTTTCTTGCAGTGAGACTAAGCTTTTTAGCAATCTGTGTGGTGAATTTGTGCTTCAGAAAAGTGGTTAATTTGTGTAGGGGTTGTGAGAATTTTGTTACGGATATTTGTTGATTCACTAATTATAAAAACTATTTAAAATTTTTGATTTTTTTAGAGAAATAACAGAATTTTGTACGAAAAAATCTATTCAGTTGTCGAGTGCTGAAAAATAACGCTCATTCTTCCTGTATGGGTGTGCTCTTCTCATTTTTTTTTACTATGAGAATATTTATGTGTTTGATTATTATGTTTTAGTTCTGCAATAAAATGATAATTGGGTATTTGATCTATTGGAAGAGTTTGTGAAAGTTATTGAATACCATTTAACCCTTTAGGTATCGAAACTTATATTATGCGATTCATTTTATGAGGTTAAAAGGTATTGAAACTTAAAATTTATATGAGAGCTAACAAGTAACTCAATGGGGTGCGATTCTATGTCACATATAGGGGGTTATATTGTACGTGTTTAATGTATGGTGAACACATACGTAAGTGTTTCATCAAAGCTAAATACCAAAAGATCAATTGATAGAATTATGCACAAAATCATTTACGTTATATCTTTAATACCAATAGCTTTGTGTCATATGTAATGAATAGTTTGTCAATCAATTGGTACTGCTATATGCTTATACTTCTACTTATATATGCTTCTAAGTTATACTGTACGTTAAGCCTTTACTAGTGTGTGTGTGTATATATATATATACTAGTAGTAATGCAATGTGCGAGGCACATTGCCCTGTTGAGAGAAAAAGTAGTTTCTAGAACAATATTAGTTCAACCTAGGCCTTAATTGGTGGATAGCCTAAATCAGAGCTTTTAAATTTAATAACTAAGAAAAATTGACTAAGAAAGCATCAAATCATGGGTTAAAACTCCATAAAAAATGTGGTGGTAAGGTAATGGAGTCTTGTAATGAGTACACATGCTCTCACCCTTTTAAATTTGTAATGGCTTTAACAAACAAATATATTGAGGCACACATCATAATTTTTATAATACAAATGCCTTGCCAATCATTCCTCCTTAAGGTTCAAGATTACAAAGTTACTACTACACAGGTACATTAACTAAATGCATTCTTGAATGCTGGGAACATTATACTGTACGATGTCTCCCAAGAAACATATTTCTCATTGAAGAGCTATTTACACGTGCTGTTGCTAAGTGCTCTATATAAGTTGCCCAACTTTCTTATCTTGAGATGATTACTCTTTTGTGTCATATTTACTTTTACATATTAATTGAGAACTGCTGGTCAACATAATGCAGTGAAACCTCTGCACAAAAACTAAACTGCTGGTCAACATAATGCAGTGAAACCTCTGCACAAAAACTAAAAAGCCTATAATGCGATTGCATATGGCATGTTTCATAAGTCACAAAGAATAAAAAATGTCCAATGGGATGTATCTTAGCATTTAGAATATCTTTTATAAGTAACAAACCAATTATACTTAATCCTTATAATATTCAGAAGGAAAGGAATTAGTAGCCATAAAAAATAATTATAACTAAATGTCTAGTAGGCAAGCCCGATTTTTAACTAATCATCTAGAAAACAATCATGATTGTACACCAATAACTGTATGGGAGCACAAAACAACATAAACTCATCAAGCAAAGAAATGGCACCACTCAAGTAACAAAGAAATATACATTCTCACTTACAGGGCTGATTACCGTTGATTAAGCCGAGACGTAAGTGCCTATTGTAAAGCTAGCATTTGCTGTAAGAGACACGTAACAGAACAAAATAAAAGCCAAGCATCAGTGAATCACAATTAAACTTAAGCTCAAAACACTTATTTTTTCAATGTGTGGAAACGCAACAAAATAAAAGCCAAGCATCAGTGAATCACCATTAAACTTCTTGGTCAAAACATTAGTTTTCTTTTTGGGTGACAATGCTTACTGGCAATAAGTATGTGGAAACAAATCCTGACTAATCCTATAATGCACAGGCCTTGAAAAAAAAATCACAAATACGGACTTCTCATAGCACTCAAATAGTTTTTTACTGGCAATACGTATGTGGAAACAAAGATTGGCTCCATTATGTGGCAATAAATCCTGACTAATCCTCAGCAAATGGCCGTTTGTTTCCTTTTTTCACATGATTGGCTCTATTAGAAAGAACATTCACAAATTATAATACGTAATCGGCTCATAAGCAAAAAGAAGGGGCTGGTGGGTAGTGACTAATGGATTTAAACAAAATAGATTTTTCAATGACCATGCCCTCCTTCCACTTGATGTTTGTTCTAGTTATTTTAGTCATTCCCTCATCATAGAATGTGAAGGTCTTTGTTAGCTTTGTCTCTTCAAAATAAGGATTCTCATCCACATTCTGAAAAATAGCATTTTAAAAACACACAAACACTTTTACATTTGCACATCCTCAACGGAAAAAAAAAAAAATCTCAAAATGCATAAGCAAATTCTATAATAAACCAAATCGGTATAAAGGTAAAATAACAAACACAATAACTTGGCACCTAAAAAATGGAAAATATCTCAAGTATAAGTCAAGCAAGCATGAGTAAATAGCCTATAAATGCATTAAACATACATTTGTTTAACTTAAACCAGTATGTAGCAAAAACCTTAAGCTTTAGCCCATAACCAAGAAACTCGACATGGCTTATGGTTTGAATAGCCTATAAATTGCATTAAACGTACCTTTGTTAAACTTAAAGAAGCAAAATTATAGTTTTATGCACTTTACTCAAGAAGCTTACAAGTAATTTTCTTAACATTACTCTGACTCTTCTACATACAAAAAAATCTGGAAAAAGGGCATGTTTAACAAACACCACACTTAACTTTTTCTTTGAACAAGCACGAAGACCCTATTGAAAAAAATAGAGGGTCGTAAGCCCATTATATAATACAACACTTAACTTGGCATAAAGATACGACATAGTGATTGGATATGAAGACCAAAAGTGCCTCAATAGTTCTTGAATGGATATCCAATGCTGGGAAATAGAAAATACTCTTCTTAATAGCAATATATCTTCCCAAAAAACAAAATTTTATACAATATATATGCAATTAGAAAAAAAAAAGTTATATTAGTAAAAGTAGCTATTTATTATTTCTACTCATGCCCACTCACATGTAGCAGTTACTCTTCAGTTGTGTCAAGTTCTGTGTTCATACCGCATCTAGATCTACTTGGGCAACCACAATCTCAATATCCTTCAAAGAAAATTGTGAGCCTTGAGCCACCACATCTCCATTTACAGCAATGCAAGAACATCCATCTATGAGAGTAAAATGTTAACCAAATTAGATAGAAGAAAATTTTCACATAAGAGAAGATGAATTTCACATAAGAGGAGAAAAGAAAAACTATATCGAATGGTGGGATTAGCAGAAGAGGCAAACCAATAAAAGCACAAAGCATAAGGTAAGGTGTCCATAGATTGGCAATATTGAAAGCTGGAGATATTCCATACTAAGTAGAGAACAGCAACACAAATTTCAGCTACAACAGCTCTAACAATTGGAAAAATGCTTGATATTTAACATTTCATCAAGTGTCTAATAAAGTGAGAAGTCCACAAAAGTTATCAATTTATTCACGCATCCTAGCATGCATAAAAACATACAACAGTGGCAAATATAAGGTGGAAAATACGGCAGTTTGCATCCCCACCAAAACTTCTTCTATAACATCCATGGTTTTGCAATTAGGTGATGATTTTGTGCATAAAGGATTTTTTTTTTTTTTTTTACAAATATAGAAGTAGAGTGTGTCTAAAGGAATTATCTGCAAGAATGATTTCATTTGAAGATTGAGGATTGAAATCTTCAACCTACTATCATGATATGAAAAAAAAAAAAAAAAAAAACTAAGGGCTATGTGCATTGACACAATTTCCTATATACACACTTGCACATGCCAGTTCACACCTAGTAATCTTTTTACTTATGTGTCCAAAAACTGAATGAATCCATAGCCAAAAGGCACTGTTTGCTGTGATATATGCTCAAAAATTTCAATTGGGAGCTAAAAGTCCACAAGTTGGTCTCTTTGCTTCCATGCTGTGGACCATCAAAGCTTCCTGTAATTTCCATCATTTGCAAGCCACATCTTCGAGCGTATCATAACAATTTTTCTGTTTAAACACAGAACTTGATAATTGTAACACTCAGACCCTTTTATATTGGGCATACCAATGCTGCGTAGGATGCCATCAGTCCAATCACCAAGTAATATATCTTTCAAACACTCCCATCTACAAGCACATCAAACACTGCAATCAGGAAGTGATCAAAATATCCTCTTATGAAAAAGGAAGCGTTTTTCGTATTTCAGTTTGCCAAACAATTAGTGATTCCAAAATTTCAAGATTCTAAATAAACGAATGGGAACATTAAGCTTTATAGCATCTGAACACAGCCAATGTGGTGTCATTCGTTCAATCATTCATCTATAAAACTCAATGACGCCCTCTTCTATTTATGTTTGTTCACGTAATATAACCACTTGCAAACATAAAAATTCTGATATAAATTTAGTAGAAGCTTTTATTTTTACTTCTCTTACCACATCAATGAATATATCCATTCTATTTGACAAATTCAAACAAAACAATATCTGTCCACAAGTTTTCTCATATACCCAAAAAAAGAAACAGAGAAAACTTACGCATCAGTAACGGTATCTAGCTCCAAAAACTGGTCCTCGCAGCTATAACCGGTGACCTCGAGCTTGGGGCCTAGCCAAATCACTGCCCCGGCTTCCTTAGCCATTAGTATGGGCATCAGAGAAACACAAAGATACAAAGAAAGCAATTTTGGCCCCTAAAGAACCAGGACGAAGAACAAAGATGGGGAATCGAGAAATAAAGATATATATGACACATATTGAACTCAAGATTTTGTGAAGAGTCTAAAGACAGAAAGCTAACAAAAGAAAAAAAAAATAACAAATTTGCATAATAAATGAGAAATGCCAAGAAACAAGTTCAAAGGCTAGCTACATGTAGATAACCAAAACTATGTTTTTTTTTCTATATAAGTACCAAAACTATGTTAATAATTCAATATCCAAAAAATGGCTTATATAAATTTACAACATTTAGTACTCAATACCACACAACCATCAAAACGTAACAATCAAAATATCATATCATCTCTATACACCCACCACCACTTATCTCCGACAAAAAACCACACTTCAAACTCATGTTTTAGATCCAAAAGAAAAAGGAAATCACAATAGAAAATAGCAATGAAAAACTTTTGAAAGCTACAACAAAGGGGTTTCAGGGGAAAAAAAAAATTTGGAGGAGAAATTCCAAATTTGTCATATTTTTCCTTTTTTTCTTGTTGGGTTTTATCCATTAAAATAATGTCAAATTGCATCCAAGACACTGTTTGATTTCTGTCCCCAAAAAAGTTGGGAAACAAAACTAACACAAAGGCATTAATAGTCATGCCATATCTCAAATAACACTACCCCAAAAAATCGAGCAAAAAAAAAAAAAGATAAAAAAAAAAAGCAACTGGAGGTGAAAAATCTAAGTTCCAAAACTGAATTTTCTGTTATTTCCAAACTTCTTTTTCCCTGTAATCAAACTCAGCCCAAGATATTGGATTTCAGATAATCACAGTCCTCCTTCAACGTGCCTCAGACTAAATCAACTGAATTTAAATCTTCCACTCTTTGGAGCAAATAGCAACAAAAAAGTAAAACATAAATAACAGTAAAAAACTAAACTTTTAATATATTTTTTGTGTGTTTTCTTTTATCACTTTTCTCTTCAACCAAACAGCAAACCATGACAAACCTTTTGGCCGCGCTCGATGAATTTCACAGCGACGCACATTGCTATTTTCTATTTGTTATTTTTTTATTTCATTTTAGTTTATTGGTTTTTTATTATATATATATTTTTATTTTATTTTATTTTATTTCATTATAATCTTTTAGATTTATTTTACTTCGTTATTTTAATTATTTTTTTACACCTCTTGATTTTATTTTAGTTTAGTTTTCATGTAATTTATTTCGTTCTATTTTGTTTTTTAATTATTTTTTTATTTTATATTTCTAGCTTATTTTATTTAATTTTACTATTTTATTTAAATTTAAATTATTTGTATTTGTATTTTATTTATTTATGATAACTTATTTTATTCTATTATTTTAAATCTTTTATTTTACTTAATTTCTTATGGCAATTTAGTACATATTAGTATTAATTGATTGTAATTGGCAGGTTGATGAGTAATATGTGGTGGTAATTGAAACTTATTTTTTTCTAACAAGCAATTATAATCGAATTAAATTCTTTTATAGGGACACTCATAGACACACACTCCGACAAACATATATGTATATAGTCATCTAATAGCTTCTTCCTAAGTATTTAGCAATAAATTCATAAACATAAGAAGAAACAATTAAAAAAGAACGTGGCAATAACAAATTCATGGATATAAAAGCATCAAGAAGCAGAACAACATTGTTTGCCGCCCTTTTTCTGGTAAATATCAACTTTACTTACCATTAAGTTCCCTATCCAATAATTAGTTTTTTTACACTACTTGATTTTATTTTAGTTTATTTTTCATGTAATTTATTTCGTTCTATTTTTTTTTTAATTATTTTTTATTTTATATTGCTAGATTATTTTATTTAATTTTTCTATTTAATTTAATTTTAAATTAAATTAAATTAATTTAATTTATTTATGATAACTTATTTTATTTTATTATTTTAAATTTTTTATTCTATTTAATTTCTGATGGCAATTTAATACATATCAGTAATAATTGATTGTAATAGGCAAATTGATAAGTAATATGTGGTAACAATTGAAACTTTTTTTTTTCTAACAAGCAATAATAACCTAATTAAATTCCTTCACAGGGGACACTTATAGACACACACTCCCATAAACATATATGTATATAGTCATCTAATGGCTTCTTCTTAAGCATTTAGCAATAAATTCATAAACATAGGAAGAAACAATTAAAAAAGAATGTGGCAATAACAAATTCATGGATATAAAAGCATCAAGAAGCAGAATAGCATTGTTTTCCGCCCTTTTTCTGGTAAATATCAACTTTACTTACTATTAAATTTCCTATCCAATCCAACCTCCCCGAAATAATAAATTTTAACCTTTTTAAACCAATAATTATGGGGTGTCCAAAAGAGAAGACAAAAAAATATCAGGAAAAGTTTTTGAAAACCTATTTCTGATAAATAACTTTCGTAAAAATTTCATTAAAAAATTTGCTATCATGCATTGGAACCACAACTCAATAACATGGTAGTAGTGTATTTTAAGGAACAAACCAGTCTAGAACCACAACTCATATGCAGAAAATAGAAGCACAACAATCATGTGCACTAAAATGCCACTACACCAAAACATCACTACACTAAATAATTATTTGATTTTGGCCAAGTTTCGACCGGAATCATACTCAATGAAAATAACAAGTATATGTTTTTAGATTATCTATTGTAGAACGTGTTATGATTTAGTTGGTCTAATTCATAGAGAAATTCCTTTTAAAAGGTTACGAGTGAAATTAATATAATTTTTATTTTAAATTCTATCGGCTCTAAAATAATTAAAAGTTCTATAAATGTTTCCAACAAGCATACCATTCACCAAAACATATAAACAATTGCATAAGTAAAAAAGAAATGCATAAATATGTAGATGTGTGTTCTACACTCCTGAGTAGCGTCTTGATTTCCAGATAACGAATCTGCACAAGAAAATGTGGAGGGTAGGGTTCTTCAACCCTTAAAACTCTTCGATACCTTTGTTAGAGAGAGTTTAGATAGATCAAAGATAAGCCAAGCCAAAAACTCTGATAGTTGTTCGTACCTTTGTAAGTGATACATTTTCTCCTTTATATGGGCTGAAATATTGATCAGGTATACGTGTAATTATCCAAGATTACTGGAGAGCAGATTATTTCCCTCTATCTCCTTTGTTTTCCTGGGTCATTTATTGCTTTTGTTTATTCTCAATAATATCTCCTTTAATATGATTACATTTGGGCAATCAGTAAGTATTTCGGATATTTATATCAGTCCGCATTTAATGTGATATACTACATTGCCAGACATTAAATGTCTATAAGGATCCTGATCATTACACTACCTGTGTGTCAGAGATAATCCCGATGAATTTATCAAACCCATCGTACTTATCTAATAGGAACTAACTCAGGATAGACACAGTTGAGTAAGGAGGAATCAAAATCCAACTTTCTGTTTTTATATACTTCATAATTCCTTCTAAGGTGCTAAAGAGGAACAGTAGGCGGGCGCCACACGATGGGCGTTCATCATCTTATCCCTTATTGTAATTATCCCCTCACAGTACCCTGCGAATCCCAATCGAAGACGATTTGATTGGGATTTATTCAACTCTTATTGTCCAAACTTGTTAAATTTTTATCCCGCGCAAAATTAAATTTGAATGGGCTGAGTAGGGGTACAATAGTCACTAGGAGTTTGTTGGCCCTCTAACCGCGACGATTTGGTTTCTGCTCACTGGGCATGGGAAAATGAAGCAGTTTTTTGACCATAATGACTCGAAATATCATGCGTTGTATTTATGGATTATGTCCATCATTGCACGTCTGGCGTTTCAGTTTTTCGAATGCTCGTTGTCAGTTACTCTTCATTGTTTGAGACGTGATATTCACGCGCTGGGTAGCAGTTTCGTATTTATTCTCCATTTATCAGTCGTGCCGTTTCACTTCCCGAAGATTGTGCTAATCACATTGTTTACCTTCCCCATGGTTATAACCATATGTAGTATAAGTACCTGCTTTCCGTAATGGTTCACTTTTTACTACCGTTTTGCTGCTTGAAAATTTACCTCTTCCTTATTCACAACTTCATCTTCAACTCGACCTTTCTCTGCATTTTCTTTTAAGCTTCAATATGGGCAGGTTCTATCTACGCTGGGCATCAGTGGGCATTATCTTATGCCCCTTCATCCATCCAGCATCTTCGGGATCTGGGTTATATTCCTGCAGCGGCAAGTTTTAGGGTTGTTCGAGAGAGACCTTGCGATGCAGAAGGACGAGCTCAACATGTGCTTCTTTACGAAGCCATGTTCAAGAATGGGCTTTGTCTCCCTTTCATCAGACCAGTTCGTGAAGTTCTTCACTATTTGGGTCTGGCTCCAGCTTAGTTACTGCCCAACGCCTGGCGAATACTATTGGCTTCTTGCATAGTATTTCGTTCATCTTTGCTAGAGGCAGGAGAGTTGTACCCTAACCTAACTGCTCGAGAGTTTCTCTCTCTCTACCGCCTAATTAGAAAACCTTCTCTAAGTTTGGTTGGTTTTCAGTCTCGGGACAGCGAGACCAAATTATGCACTCTTGAGAGCTGATACTCTAACGTCAAAGATTATCACAAGAAGATATTCTATATAAAGGGCGACGGATGGCAATTCCCTGAGGACGAGACTAGAGGGGAATTTCCCATTCAGGTGAATTGGGGCGAGTTACCTCCAGCCTCTCTCCTGGACATAGATCTCAACCAGAGGGAGCGTACTCGGGTAGAGATCGTCATAAGGTGGGCATAGCGCCACTTTCATCAGCTAGAATCTGACCTCATTCTGACCGACCACAACATCAATACATATTTGGTAGAGCCGAGGCGAGGTTACGCGGAGTTCCAAGATTTTTCCAGCATACCAGCTGTTGAAACACCTGACCGTCCTGTTGCAGCTCGCAAACGTGCTGCTCCCCCTTAAAACCAAGAAAAGCGTGTAAAGTCTCGCTTAGAAGGAGGTGGGCGAGCTGCTGTGGAGACCCCTGAGCCTCATGTTCTCACTTTCGCTCAAGAAAGGCGAATTAAAGCTCGCCATGATATCAGGATTGCTCGTCTTTCACTTGAGGAGAGTCAAGCCCAATCCTCTCAAGTTCAGCCCCTCTCTCAATCCTCGCCTGTAATTGCGGCGTCTGTTAGTGAAGGGAGCAGCCAACATACAAGGTCCAATCCATTGGAAGGGCAGGAGGCCATAACGCCAGAGCCCTTGACTGTGTGTCTTCCTTCAGATTGTCAACCCCATTTGAATGATAGACCTCTGCCTTCGACCTCCGGACAGGATATAGATGAGGTCGAGCTAGCCTTTCTGGCTGCCTTATCTAATCTTCCTGCGTACGCTGCTAGGACTCCTTACTTTCAGGCGCCTGTGTTATTATCTGCACAGGCTCCTGATCAGGAGGGTCTCCCCAGATCAGAACGTCCTCCTACATTTGGAGAGGGTCGTCCTAAAATGGGCGAGGGAGATGAACCTCCCACTCTGGGGGTTGGCGGGCGAGAGGTGGCTGTACTTGAGCGCTTAGAGACAGAAGACCATCGTTTGGCATCGAGGCTCTCTAATCCAGACTCGACTAAAGCCGAAGCCAGTGAGAATATTGGGTGGGAGTCTCTTCGGACTCCTGGCGATAATGCTAGATCGACGATCAGGTCTTCTCTTGATCGGGCTCTTCAACACTCCACACATCCTTCCCCTCCAACCACTTCTATTCCTGATTGTTCAGAGCAAACGGGAATTGTGGTCGACCTACTCCAGTCTCTTTTGGTGCAGGTATTCATCTGTCCTTCTGTTTTACTTTTGACTTCTTTTGTTTCTCTAAGTGTTTGTTATTGTTCAGGCCTCCGACCAAATTATTGGTTCAGTCGGCTCCGAGGTGACGAGGCTATTAAACAGGAGTGTGCAATGGGCTCGGGAATAGCTTTTAGAAGTCGAGGAGAAATATCGAGAGCTTGGCGCTTCGGTTTGCCAGTTTACAGAAGATAGAGATCTTTAGAAAGCCACAGTTATGGAGTTAGAAGAGGAGCATGATTATTATACCGAAACTCATGAAGCCATGCTAGAAGAAATGGCGACATTGAAAGAGAAGAACCTGTTCCTTGAGGCGAGTAGGGATGACCTCCTTCAGGATCAAGAGTCTATTAGGCAGATGCTCGCCATCAAAGAGAACGAACTCTCCCTCGTCAATCAAGAGTTTAAATGCTTGAAGTCAAACTTGACTGTTCTTGAGCATTCGTGCGCCACTCGAGATGAAGAGTTGGAGACCTTTCGAGCCAAGGTTGATACTACCGAGCTTGAATGTGACACTTTCTCTCGGAAGTTAGGTGAGGCGAATGCCGAACTTGAAGTTCTTAGGTGTCAGGCGACTCAACATCGTTCCCTTTGCATAACTGCCTGGAGTCAAGGTTATGTAGAGGGCTTGAGGAAGCTAAGGGAGGAAGTCTTTCGGAACCCGTCCTTCGATGTGGCTAGCATGGATCCCCAAAAGCTTGGCCCGGACCCTATAGTGAAGGCAGAAGTTGCTAAGATCGGGACACCAGAGTGCCGTATACGTTTGCCTCCTTGATAGTCTACCATTGTATATGTATTATTATTATTTATGCTGTATAGATTTGTATGGATTTCAAATGTATTTTTGGCTATTTATCAATATACCATTCTTTCCGCCATATGTTTATCTTCTTGTTGTGTGGTGGGTCAACTTGCCAGCTCTTATACAATGGGTACAAACATAAAGATTATAGACGTAAATCTACATATATGGACCACCTTTTGGATATCCATGCGCTATATTCCCCTAATCAGATTAAAGACACTATAATCTAAATTATATAACAACTGGAGATGATCATTTAATGGTGATTGTACTACCCCGTGAATCTTTATCAATGAAACTAAACTATCTGTTGATAAAGATTTATAAGGAAACACGAGAGCCCATGCTATTTACTGGACACCAGAAAGATGGCGAGTGATTAGGGCGAGTACAGTGCTCCGGGCGAGGTTTCAGTGTTAAATATAGTTTTGAAATGTAATTTAGGCGAGCATGTACCTTGTTTAGCGATTTGTGGGTGCGGTGATCTGTGGGCTAATTGCGGAAAAGATCACATTGTCTCGACGTGGAAAGGCCTTGATCAGAAGTTTTGGCGAGCTACGATGGAGGGGTGTGAGGTGAGTGGGCCGATAAAGTTATGATGAAGTTGGCGATGCTCTTGAGTAGTCCGTATGTGAGTTGAGGCCCGTTTGAAAAAGTGACTGGCCGAATTCCTTTTTCTCGGCGAGCGAATCGTGGGGTGAGGCTTAAACCTAGGCGACCCCACAACTCGTTTAGCGCCGGCGTGATGGCAGAGGCGAAGGAATGGATTCATTCCCTGCGGAGAGTGAATCGAGGGGCGAGACTTAGAGCCCAGGCGACCCTGCAATTCGTAAGGCACTGGCAAGATGGTAAAGGCGAAGGAACGGATTCCTTCCCTGCGGCGAGTGAATCGAGGGACGAGGCTTAGAGCCCAGGCGACCCAGTGATTTGTAAGGCGCCGACGAGATGGCGAAGGCGAAGGAACGGATTCCTTCCCTACGGCAAGTGAATCGAGGGGTGAGGCTTAGAGCCCAGGCGACCTCGCGATTCTTAAGGCGCCGGCGAGATGGTAAAGGCGAAGGAACAGATTCCTTCCCTGCGGCAAATGAATCGAGAGGTAAGGCTTAGAGCCCAAGCGACCCCGCGATTCGTAAGGCGCCGCCGAGATGGTGAAGGCGAAGGAACGGATTCATTCCCTACGGTGAGTAAATCGAGGGGCGAGGCTTAGAGCTCAAGCGACCCCGCGATTCGTAAGGCGTTGGCGAGATGGTGAAGGCGAAGGAACAGGTTCCTTCCCTTCAGCGAGTGAATTGAGGGGCAAGGCTTAGAGCCCAGGCGATCCTAGCGATTCGTAAGGTGCCGGCGTTAGGGGGGGTAAAATTTCTGACTTCCGACTTCCGTCCGAACTCCGCTCGGATTTCGACTCCAATTAGTGTCGAAATTAGGAGTTCGGAATTCGGAGTCAGGAATTTTCGACTCTGAAGTCGGAGTCGGATTTCGGAATCGGAGTCAGTTTCTATATCGAATACCGACTCCAAACTCCGAAGTTTTTTAAAAAAAAAAAAAAAGATGCAAAACAACGTCGTTTTGCATCTTTCTTTTTTATTTTTTTAATTTAGCTTAACGACGCCGTTCCAATTAAATAGGAACGGTGTCGTTTAGTCTAGGGTTTCTTATACCCCAGCCGCCTCTTTCTTCTTCTTCCTTCTTCTTCCTTCTTCTTCCTTCTTCTTTCTCCCGTCCGTGGCCGAGACTCCGAAGTCCATCCCCCAGTGCAGCGCTGCTTGTCTTCTCCAACGACGATTCAGAACCTCCGGTGGCTAGCGCCGCTTCCTCCTTCACTCTCTCACACCGCCGTTGCGTTACATTGTCGCTTGACGCCCGCTAGTCCTCCGAATCGGCGAATCCAAGAGGCGAGATTAATTGGGGTAATTTCTTGAGGCATTAGGGTTTTTAATTAAAACTAATTAAATGTATTATTTTAATGTGATTCTTTGAGTTAGTTGGCTTGTGAATTGTGTATGTTATTATATTGTGAAAATTTTGAGTTTATATTGTGTGTTTTGACAGTGTGTGTAAACTGTTTGATGAAATGTCATTGAGAAAAAAAAATTCGAATTTGGCCTAATTAAATGTCATTGTGTATTCTATTTAAATATAAAACTCAGCAAGAAGGCTTACTTAAACTTGGACCATTTTTATTAAAAAAAATAATATATATATTGTAGGTAAAAAAAAAATATACTACCTCTTTTGTTATGTACTTACAAAATAAAGTGTTGGTTGTGTTTGAATATTGACGCGACGTTGCGATCTCAAATGATTTGAACTTATATGTAAAATTGTAAATAGTAATGTTTGTACTTTGTAGGTTATATTTATTATTGAGATCATGTATTTGAATATAAATATATTGAAATATTTGTTGGAATGTATGAAATAGGTTGAGATGAATTTAATTTTTTTTATAAAATATTTATTATATAAAATGAAATAAAATAAATTCGAGTTTATATTGTTTATTTTGATAATGTGTGTAAACTGTTCGATGAAATGTCATTGAGAAAAAAAAATTCGAATTTGGCCTAATTAAATGTCGTTGTGTATTCTATTTAAATGTAAAACTCAGCAAGAAGGCTTACTCAAACTTGGACAATTTTTATTAAAAAAAATAATATATATATTGTAGGTAAAAAAAAAAAAAACACTACTTGTTCTGTTATGTACTTACAAAATAAAGTGTAGGTTGTGTTTGAATATTGACGCGACGTCGCGATCTCAAATGATTTGAACTTATATGTAAAATTGTAAATAGTAGTGTTTGTACTTTGTAGGTTATATTTATTATTGAGATAATGTGTTTGAATATAAATATATTAAAATATTTGTTGGAATGTATGAAATAGGTTGAGCTGAATTTAATTTTTTTATAAAATATTTATTATATAAAATGAAATAAAATAATTTGATTTTATGTAATCAAACTAGCTCTAATTAATAATTTTTTCCAAGAATAGATCAAATCATCAATTAGAACAGCCGGAAAGGGAGAGATCAACTCATCTTACGAGTACGAGTACTGGTCACATCATGAAGTATTTAATAATGGAAGCTCGTGGCGTTAAGGAACCAAAGCATAATTAGGTGATAATATTAATACCGTCCAGCACCTTTAGTTACAAAGTAATTGAAACACAACGGGAATCGGGATGCCACACTTTAGTTACAAAGTTAGGTAAATGAGAAGTGGAACTATCTACTATTTATATTATTCCAAAAAACTGCACATACACACATACATACATATATATTATATATATATATATATATAGAGAGAGAGAGAGAGAGAGAGAGATTAATTAGGAATTAGTAAAGCCAAAACAACCTATAATGATTAGCTTAAAACTAATATGGATCATTACAGGTAAGCGTCCTAATCATGAGCCCTCTCCTATAATTGAGATAATTATATTAATCTATGCCCTACATGCTTGGCAGCTTGCTATGTTCCAATTTTCAAACATTTTTTTCCAAGTAATTTTCAAACACTTTTCAGAGTATAAAAGCTTATAAATTTATAATTACATCATTGAAGGCTCTAATGTGCCTTGTTTTGTTCTTAGAGTATTTATTTTCTCTCTTTTCCATTCCAGCTATTTGCCATTAAAAACCATCACCATTCACCAAACAAGATGCGTATATTCAATTCCACAAGTTTTTTTTTTTTTCAAAGAAAATTAGATTACTGGGTCAGGACTTCAAACTTTGATTGCAATGGTTGGATGATTTCTTGATAATTAAATAAATGTGTGTGTAAACACTTAGATAGAAATATTTTACTTATAAAAAAATACTCTGGAAACAAGTCATGATTTCTCTATTCAGTACAAGTCATGAACTTTCACCTAATAACAGTTTCCTAATATTGTATTTTGCTACACTATAACATTATAATTTTTAGGAATTTACTAACATTTTTTATATTGTTATATTTGAATTCTAGGTCTACAATTACAAACAGATGGATCCCTCACGCAGTGCTAGTGGGACTCCGACTCCACATGAGGCTCCGAATTCGGATGGTAGGACTCCTTTGGCGCTCCACGCTGCAGCTTCGAGCCGTAGTCGGCTACCCTCCACTCGAGTACAAACCTCGTGTGCTAGCAGTGGATTTCCACTTCCAGTCGACATAGAATTGGAAGTTGAAGATCCCGACCAGTTTATGGAGGAGGAGGAGATGGGCCTTGGGGACGATCCGATTCAGGATCTGGATGTACCAGTACACCTTGCAGCTGCGAGGCCACCCCGTCCACGGTCAAATAAAAAAAGATCGTGGACATGGGAACATTTTGAGAAGGTTGAGAGTGGGGATCCCCAGAACCCACGGGCTAAGTGCAATTATTGTGGCGCTCGAGTTGGGTATCATTCAAAAAGGCAAGGCACTTCTTGCCTTTCAGCACATCTAAACGGTTGCAAGCGCTACCAAATAGTGAATGGGATGGCATCAAGAGGTTAGTGTCTTGCTTTATATGCTACTTTGTTTTGTGATTATGATCCCATTTAATTTTCATTTAAGACTAATATTGGTAATAAATTATCAAATGCAGACGCAGGTGGGTCTCAGACTAATCTTAGCTACGAGACTTCTACAGTCACTGATGGGACAGAGACACAGATAAGGAATCTAGTTGTCCCTCAATACAGTGAGAAGATGTTTCGTGAGGCGCTAGCGATGATGATTATAAAAGATGAGATGCCCTTTACCACGGTTGACAAGGATGGGTTCCGGTATTTTGTGAAGCTACTTGAGCCAAGATTCCCAATCCCATCCCGTTATACAGTGATGCGAGATTGTATGAAGATGCATCTGAGGGAAAAGGCAGAAATGAAGAAGATGTTCTCCACTACTGGCCAGAGAGTGTCATTTACGATCGACACATGGACGTCGGTACAGAATACCTTGTACATGTGTATCACAGCACATTACATTGATAGTGAGTGGAATCTTAAAAAAAGGATTATTGGATTTAAAGAAATAGTTGACCATAAGGGTGCATCGATAAGAGTGGAGATGGATGATTGTTTGGTTGATTGAGGCATCCAAAAAGTATTATGCGTTACAGTTGACAATGCCGGTGCAAATGACACCGCCATCGAATGGTTTATCCAAAATACGAGGGCGAGAGAAGATGTGATTAAAAATCACCAGTATATCCACATTCGATGCACTGCTTATATAATCAACCTTATTGTTGGTGAGTCTTTCTGGTTTTAATTTTGTATTTTGTATTTTGTATTTTAATATTTTTATGATTAAAGTCTTTGAAAATTGTACTATTTTTTATATTATTATGATAATTAGATATTTTTCAATGATGAAACAATTAAGGGGTTGGAAAATGTAGACGACTCTATCAAGAAAGTCCGCAACATTATGCGGTACGCGAGGGCTTCTCCCCAAAGGCTGCAAAAGTTCAAGGCAATAGCAGAACAGGTTGGGGTTGAGTGTTCAAAGATGTTGTGCCTGGATGTTCCACTCGATGGAACTCCATATATCTGATGTTGGATGTGGCACTAAAGTACCAGAAGGCATTTGAGCGGTTGGAGATTGAGGATGGAGGTTTGAGGTATGCCCTATTGGAGCCTGGTGGAAGGGGGCTCGGTCCGCCAGACAACATTGATTGGCAACATGTATCCGAGTTTGTCACATTTTTACAAATCTTTTATAATATCACAATGTGGGTTTCTGGATCTGCATATGCGACGGCAAACATGTGGTTTAGCGAGATCTCCATGCTACACCACCACTTGAAAGAAGGTTATGCTAACCCGAGTGGATTGTTATCTGGTATGGCATCACAGATGCAGTCCAAATATGATAAATATTGGGGGCAAGTTGAGAAGATAAATAGATTATTGTTCATAGCGTCGATCCTCGACCCCCGATTGAAGTTGGCAGTGGTAGAATGGTGGGCAACAGAGGTTCTCGGGGTAGTGAAGGCTAAGTCATTTATCACAGCACTCAAGGCAGATTTGAACAAGTTGTACACCCATTACAGTGCCAGTAGTCCTGCTTCATCCTCACGAGTCATGGGTACCTCACGTTCGAGTTCGAGCTCAGGACCAGCCACAGATGCTCGTTCGAGTCAGGCGAGTGCAGCCAGTCGATCCCGAGGCTTCAACGTCATGACGTCTTTTCATGCACGGTCAACGAGAAATCCATTGTAGTGTACAAATGAGATTAAGCGATATTTATTAGCAAAGGTCGAGGAGCCTAGTGAGGAGTTTCAGATCTTGATTTGGTGGAGAGCTAATTCACCCAAGTACCCGATTCTCTCTTGCATTGCTCGAGATGTACTAGCCTTTCCTATCACTACAGTTGCATCTGAGTTAGCATTTAGCACTGGAGGTCGGGTGTTGGATGCCTACTGGAGTTCATTGTCACCGTTAACCATGGAGGCCCTCGTTTGCACACAAAACCAACTCAGTGATGTACCTACTGGACTAGAGAGCATTGGCATCGATGCCGTGAGCTACAGACTTGAGTCAGGTAAACTTAAATTAATTTATTTAATTCTTTTTAAATGATTAAAGTAACAAAGTTTATATAATTATTAAATTATTTCAATAATATTTTTTATAATTTCATTTTCATAAATCTATTTAAATTTTAATTTATATTATTTATGATTTTACAGATTTAGTTATCAACCCTACCAAACTTGCCGATGACTGATGGAGCAACTATCGGTTACGTATATTTTTTCTCTAATTTATAGTTACTTGTTTCATGTTTGGTTAATTTTAATTTTTTTTTATATAATAATACATTTTAATTTTATCTTAATCTCAGCTACGATTCCGTATAAGTTCCAACAACAAACTACTTTGCTGCAACAATTATTATTATTATTATTTTGTAACATCGATACGGGTCCCATTGAACCAGAGTCATCAGACTATCATTGATAATTTAATTTATATTTTGTATTATTTTTTGTATTAATAGTCTATAGTCCTGGACTATTTTTTGTATTACTATTTTTTATATTATGCTATAACGCTATTGGCTGGCATTAGCATTGTAATTACTACTTAGTACTTTGTATTTTTTGTTTAATTGTTTAAGACTAATTAGTACTTAGTAGTGAAAATTGAAACCTGAATAGATCAATAGTTGTGGCAACTCAATTGAATCTAGTATCTAAATACTCAATTCTCATATCATTAAATTCATCTCAAGTCAAAACTTATTTACATATGAGATTTTAATTCAACATTTCTTTATATACGAAATTCATAAATTTTTAAAATTTTATAACTATATCTAAATTTATTATAATATTAAAATATATTAAAATTCATTTTAGATAAATCTCATAAAACTTATTTTATTATCTTAATTTATTTTTATTTATTAAAAAAAATTTATTCTATCTCAAATCAGTTTCAACTATTAAACGCAGTTACGCAAGTTAAAATATAAAAAGTTACTTCCTATCCATGCGCGCCGCACAGTAAACCCAAAGAGATTATGCGGGAAACTCAAATATTTGGCTCCATTATCAAAGATCGTGCACGTCAGACAGCTGTATGACTGATGGATTGATTACTTGCCAGTTGCCAAGTCTACCATACATGTTAAGTAAGCATGGTTAACTTATTTCTTCACAAGAAATACATCTCAATTGAACAAATGAGCTCATATGGAATTAGTATGGCTCAATTGGGATCATTTAGTTTCGGAATGAGTGTAATTTGGCCCATACCGAACTCGCCGAAGGAATCAAAATTCGGAGTTCCGATCGGAACTTCGATCAGGGTTCGGAATTCCGAACTTCCGATCGGAACTCCGATCGAAATTCGGAATTTCGAACTCCGATCGGTGTTGGCCTCCGACAGTGTTTCGGAGTCGGAGTTGGTATAATATTTTGGCTCCGATGATTGTCGGAGTCGGAGTCGGAAACTCCGAACTCTGACAATTTCGGAGTCGGAGCACACCCCTAGCCAGCGTGATGGTGAAGGCAAAGGAATAGGTTCTTTCCCTTCGGCGAGTGAATCGAGGGGCGAGACTTAGAGCCCAGGTGAGGCTTAGAGCCCAGGCGACCCCGCGATTCGTATGGCGTTGATGATTGAAAATATCTGTCGTGACATCAATAATTCGTAACTTTCATATAATATAATTCTAGTGAAGAAAAACTGAGTTATACATTATATTTCTTCAAATGTTCCGCATTCCATGGATGAGAGAGAGCATTGCCTTCACTGTCTGTAAGCTTGTATGATCCTGGTCAAGTATTCCTGGTGACAACATAAGGTCCCTCCCACTTAGGTCCTAGCTTGCGTTTTTCAGTGGTGGTTACTCCTGTGCACTTCAAAACCAGGTCCCCAGGTTTAAAAGATCTTGATTTGACTCGCCTGTTGAAAAACTTTTCAGCCATGCATTTATGGTGTTCCACTCTTATAGCCGCCTCTGCTCGCCTTTCTTAGAGGAGGTTCAATTGTTATAGCAGTTTTATTTCATTGTCTTCTGGATGAAAATTTTTTACTCTTGAAGTAGGGACTCCTATCTCTGCCGAGATAATAGCCTCGGTGCCATATGTAAGAGCAAATGGGGTTTCTTCCGTAGGAGTTCGAATGGTAGTACGGTAGGACCATAATACTCCAAGGAGTTCGTCTGCCCATGCTCCTTTACAGTTTCCTAACCTTTTTTAAGGATAGACAAAATAGTCTTGTTAGTTGCCTCTGCTTGGCCATTCGCTTGTGGATGCCCGGGTGATGAATACCGTACTTCGATCTTCAACTCGACCCACCACTGTCGGTAGTGCGAAGAGTCGAATTGACCTCCATTGTCGGATATGAAACTTTGTGGTATACCAAACCGGCATACAATAAACTTCTAGAGGAACTTGGTAATGGCTTGGGTAGTTATTGTAGACAAGGCTTCTGCCTCCACCCACTTTGTGAAATAATCAACTGCTACCATAATGAATTTAACTCCTCCACGTCCTATAGGAAGAGGACCTATGAGATATAGCCCACACTGCGCAAAAAGCTAGGCTGCTACTACAGATGACAATTCTGTAGGTGAGAGGTGCAAAATATTGGCATGTATTTGACATTGCAGACATTTTTTGGGTAAACTCTTTCGAATCTCTTAGAATGTTTGGCCAGTAATACCCCGCTCGACCTATCTTGTGTGCCAGAACTCTTCCTCCTGAGTGACTCCCACAAATACCTTCATGGATCTCTACTAATATATACTGAGACTCATCTGTCGACAAACATCTGAGCAGTGGTTCTCAGAATCCTTTTCTGTATAATGTCCCTTCTAAGATAGTGAACCTGGCGGCCCCATTTTTTATTTTTCTTGCTTCGTTTGTGTCGGTGGGTAGCTTATTATCTTGTAGAAAATCTAGTATATCTTTAGCCCATTTGGGCTGACCTGTCTTTGCTTGTAACATTTCTTCTCCAATAGGAGGAATATCTGCTTGCCTTACTTCAGTGTTTTCGGGAAAAAAGGATATCTATTTGCTTGGAGGCAATTCTAGCTAGGCGATCAGCTTGGCAATTATTGGCTCTCGGGATTTGCTGAATAGAAGAATACTGAAAATAATCTCTTGCTTCACAAACTAGTTGAAAATATTTCTTCAATCGTTCCCTATTAGCAGCAAAGGTACCGGTTACCTGGTGAACTACCACTTGCGAGTCGGCATGCACTTTCATTTCTTTAGCCTCCAAAAGGCGAGCAACAGTCAAGCCAATTAAGAGTGCCTCATACTCTGTTTCATTGTTGGTAACCTTGAAAGTAATTTTAATAGCGTAATTGTACTTTCTACCTTCGCTAGAAATGATATGGATACCTGCTCCTCCTCTTACTTTACATGCTGACCGGTCCACATATACCATCCAAGGCTTGTTGGGGGGTGTCTGGGCAATTTCTTCTGGAAAGCCAATGAGTTCGACTATAAAATCAGCGAGTACTTGCTCTTTGATCGCCTTTCTAGGGGCGTACTGGATGTCAAATTCGCTAAGTTCTATATAGCCCACTTTGCTAACCTCCCTGAAGTATTTGGTCGTTGTAAAACAGTTTTCAAGGGTTGATTAATTAATATTCGTACGGTGTGAGCTTGGAAGTACGGTCTGAGTCGTCTAGTAGCTACCACTAGGGCTAGAGCCATCATTTCCAGCTTAGGGTACCTGGCCTCTGCCCCCCGAAATGCTCGACTTACATAGTATACCGGTTTTTTCCCTGTCGCTGTGTCTCTTACTAGAATAACGGAGGTTGTATTGGGCGAGATTGCTAAATAAGTAGTCAACATTTCGCCGGGCTCGGTTTGGCTAAGCAATGGCGGGTGAGTTAAATACTCTTTTAGCTCATCAAGGGCTTTGTCACAAGAAGAGTTCCACTCCTGTGCTTTCTTCAACACTTGAAAGAAGGGTAAATATCTGTCAGTGGATCGAGCTATGAAGCGATTCAAGGTGGCCACTCGGCCCGCCAATTGCTGCACCTCGTGATGATTCCGGAGTGCAACCATGTGAGATATGGCCTTCACCTTTTCAAGGTTGGCTTCGATTCCCCTTTCGGAGACCATATAGCCTAAGAATTTCCCTGAGCCTACTTCAAAAGAACACTTACTTGGATTAAACTTCATCTTATATTGACGCAAGACTTCAAAAGCCTCCCGCAAGTCATCCACATGTTGTCCTGGTGTTTTACTCTTGACCAGCAGATCATCGACGTATACTTCCACATTCCTCTCTATCTGCTGTTTAAACATCCAGTTGACCAGGCGTTGATATGTAGCTCCTGCATTTTTCAACCCAAAGGGCATCACCTTGTAGCAATATAATCCCCGGTCTGTAATGAAAGCTCTTTTTTCCTCGTCGTCTGCATTCATTCTAATCTGATTATACCCCGAGTACGCATCCATGAAGCTAAGTAACGGATGACCAGCCGTTGAATCCACGATCAGATCAATGCAAGGAAGTGGGAAGCTATCCTTCGGACATGCCTACTTAAGATCGGTGAAATCCACACACATCCTCCATTTGCCGCTCGCCTTTTCATCAACACTACATTAGACAGCCATTCTGGATATTGGGCTTCTCTGATAAACCCTGCTGCTAGGAGGTGGTCTACTTCCTCGGCTATGGCAGCATATTTCTCGGCGCAAAAGCTACGTCTTTTTTGCTTAACTTTCTGGGCTTGCTGATTGAGACACAAATGATGTTCAATGACACTATTATCTATACCTGGTATATCTTGATGAGTCCAAGCGAAGATGTCTTGATGTTCAGCCAATAATTGTTTGAGTTCCTATTTCAGGCTAGGTTCCAGATTGGAACCTATCTGAACCTTCCACTCGGGTTTCGCCTGGTCGAAGGCGATCAACTCCAAGGGCTCTCTGAATTCGGCTTGTTTGATGGTTTGTTCATCTCGAAAGTCTTCATCCCATTGTGTCAAGGGTGGTGGAGGCGATAACTCAGCTGCAACTTCATTGTGTCTCGAATCCTCCTTAGTGATGCCGATCACCATTTGGCTTAAGGGTTCTAACTCACGAGAATAACATTCGCGGGCTAAGGATTGCTTACGTTTGACTTCTCCTATACCATTTTGAGTTGAGAACTTCATTTTCAGATGATACGTAGAAGTCACAGCTTTTAGGTGTCTCGCCGGCCATAACAGGTAGAGTTATGACTCCTTTAGGTTGTATAATCTCGCCGGAGAATCCCCTAAGGGATGTTGGGGCTCGTTGTAGCCTGTCTCACCCGATCTTCATTTTGTGAAATGCGTCCCAATAAAGAATATCTGCCGAGCTTCCATTATCAACAAGGATTCTTTTAGTTATAAAATTGGCGACTAGCATGGTGACTACCAAAGCGTCATCGTGAGGCTGCATCACTCCTTCATCCTGTCTGTCAAAGATGATCGGGACATCTTCAGAAGACCGATTGTCTCGAGTCAACTCTGACGTGGTGAATACTTCCGCATAGCGTGCTTCTCTTGCATACGCCTTCCTTGAAGCTGAGGTTTCCCCCCCTTTTGGTACTCCTCCAGCAATCGTTCTTATTTCGCCTAAGGGTCCCCCCCTTTGAGACAAGTCTTTAGTGCTTCTTTCTTTACGAGGACTCGGACTACGCTTACTGTTAGGATACTCCCCCCTCTTTTGTGACTCTTCCCTTTCCTCTTCATTTCTTCCCTTCAAGGTTCTACAGTCCCGGATATTGTGCCCAGTAGATTTATGATACTCGCAATACATATTTCCCGGTCAATACTGCCTTTCCTCAGGTTCTTTATCTACTGTCAAATTGTTGTGAAGGCGTGGTCTGTATTGTGCACTCCCTTGAGACTGCGGGCCTCATTGTGCGTTTCGTCTCTTCGGGTCGTTGATACCTCTTTTTCTCACTGACAAGTTGGCTTTGGTTTGATTAGTACGCTCTATTTCTTCCCGCCTCGGTCCTATAAGCGCTTGCAGAGTGTCTTCAGCGTTTATATATCCGTCAGCCCTATCCATGAATTCAGCCAAGGTGGCTGGGGTTCGTCTAGCTATCTCTGCCAAGAAAGGACTTTCAGGCCATATTCCACTTAGGAGAGCAACTAAAGTGATCTTCTCATCCTGATCCCCTATTATCATTAACTCCTTGTTGAATCAGGAAAGATAATTTTTGAGGCTTTCCTGACTGTTCTGTTTAACTATGAGGAGATACGCATCTGGTCGTTTCCTCTTTTGACTTCCTCAGAACTGGGTGATAAAAAGGCGAGCGAGATAGTCAAAGCTATCTATTGTGCCGATAGGGACCGCTCCAAACCAGGTTCGAGCTACTCCTTCCAGGGTAAGTGGGAACGTTCGGCACGCTACCTCATTAGGATAACCATGCAAACTCATGTACGTCCTAAACGTCTCTATATGTTCATATGGATCAGCACCCCCATCGTACAGTTCCATCTGAGGTGCTCGAAATTTAGGAGGTAATAGCATTGCCATGACACTTGCACTGTAAGGAGTACCGAGGTGGTTGTGTAATTGTCTAGTAATGGAAGGGGCTTCTATACGCTTGGCTATATCTTTATACTTGTCTTTCAGTTCTTTGAGTTCCAGTTGCATTTTACGCCTCTCTTCCTCAACTTCCTCACGATTAGGTTTATTGTCTCAGTGAGATTTCGCGCATCTACTAACGGAAGGTTCTTCACGAGCAGTCAACTCTTTATTATTCTTTGCAGCTTTTCATTTTCTCTAGTGAGCTCCCTGATTCTTGCTTCCATGGCGGCTAGTCGTTCTTCCATCGGGATGTATTTTGAACTGTAGTTGTTACCTCGTAATCACAACTCGACCGGTTTGCAGAGAACACCAAAAGATCCCACAAACGGCGCCAACTGTAGATGTGTGTTCTGCACTCCTGAGTAGCGTCTTGATTTCCAGATAACGAATCTGCACAAGAAAAGGTGGAGGGTAGGGTTCTTCAACCCTTAGAACTCTCCGATGCCTTTGTTAGAGAGAGTTAAAATATATCAAAGATAAGCTAAGCCAAAAACTTTGATAGTTGTTCGTACCTTTGTAAGTGATACATTTTCTGCTTTATATGAGCTAAAATATCGATCAGATATACGTGTAGTTATCCAAGATTACTGGAGAGCAGATTATTTCCCTATATCTCCTTTGTTTTCCTGGGTCATTTATTACTTTTGTTTCTTCTCAATAATATCTCATTTAATATGATTACATCTGGGCAATCAGTAAGTATCTCAGATATTTATATCAGTCCACATTTAATGTAATATACTGCATTGCTAGACATTAAATGTCTATAAGGATCCTGATCATTACACTGCCTGTGTGTTAGGGATAATCCCGATGAATTTACCAAACCCATCGTACTTATATAATAGGAACTAACTCAGGATAGACACAGTTGAGTAAGGAGGAATCAGAATCTAACTTTCCGTTTTTATATACTTCATAATTCCTTCTAAGATGCTAAAGAGGAACAGTAGGCAGGCGCCACACGAGGGGCGTTCATCATCTTGTCCCTTATTGTAATTATACTCTCACAAAATAGAATAAATGCATAGGGACAAAAATATAAAAGAAATAAACAAATGCATAGATGACAATCACCAATACCCAGATCTAGAGGGGTAAGGCAATTCTCCTTGCTAGAAAGAAGAAAATTTAACAATATTTAATCAATAATTTTATTCTCTTGTTTTGAGTTTGGGCTTATAACTCATCAATTTGGAGTACTATTTATTTTTGTTTGAGTCGAATAGAATTGCTTAACATTTTAATTAAACAAATGCAAAAGGACAAAAGCATAAAATAAGAATTAAACAAATGCAAAGATGAATATTTATCATCAAGAAATAAATAGTTATAATTTTTATGTTTGTTTTTTTTCACAAAATAAAGATTTCTAATTTAGAGAACATGAAGAACGTTCAAAGATGAGAAATCTCATGCACTTAACAGCCATAACATTCAGAAACAGCCACATCATTCACGAAAAAATATAAACAAATGCATAAGTCAACAGGAACTGCATAAACAAAGGACCTTTCTTTCTCACACAAGCAGGAAAATAGAAATGAAAAATACTAGCAAAGACTACAAAAACATAAAAACACAAATGAGCTAAGCAAAAAATAATAATGCGACAGAAGACCAAAAATACATACCAGGGAAGCACCCTCAACCACAACATAAAATTTGCCTATTTCTCTTCTAACCCTCTCTCAAATCACTACACAAACATAAAAGCACAAATGTGCTGAGGAAAAAAAACATTTTTTCACAAAATAAAGACTTCAAATGTAGAAAACATGAAGAACATTTAGAGATGAGAAATCCCATACAACTAACAGCCATAACATTCACAAACAGCCATACCATTCACCAAAAAATATAAATAAATGCATAAGTTTAGAAAAAATGAATAAAGAAAGGACCTTTCTCTCTCACAGAAGCACAAAAACACAAATAAAAAATACGAGCAAAGACCACACAAACATAAAAACACAAATAAATACACAAAGAAATTAATAGCTATAATTTTTATGAGTTTTTTTTTTCCACAAAATAAAGACTTCAAACGTAGAGAACAAGAGATGCATAAACAAATGATCTTTCTCTCTCACAGAAGCGAGAAAACAGAAATGACAAATACCAGCAAAGATTATACAAACAAAACAACACAAATGAGTTGAGGAAAAAAAAAAACAATGAGAATGAAGACCAAAAAAACATACCAAGGAAGCACCCTCAACCACAACAAGAAATTTGCCTTTCTCTCTTCTAACCCTCTCTCAAATCACTACACAAATATAAAAACACAAATGTGCTGAGGAAAAAAAAAAAATTTACAAAATAAAGACTTCAAATGTAAAAAACATGAAGAACATTCAGAGATGAGAAATCTCATACAACTCATAGCCATAAAATTCACAAACAGCCATACCATTCACCAAAAAATATAAACAAATGCGTAAGTCAAGAAAAAATGCATAAAAAAATGACATTTTTCTCTCACAGAAATAAATACACCAAGAAATAAACAGCTATAATTTTTATGATTTTTTTTTTCCACAAAATAAAGACTTCAAACGGAGAGAACAGGAAGAATGTTTAGAGATGAGAAATCTCATGCACCTAATAGCCATACCATTCACAAATAGTCATACCATTCACAAAAAAATATAAACAAATGCATAAGTCAACAAGAGATGCATAAACAAATGATCTTTCTCTCTCACAGAAGCAGAAAAACAAGAATGAAAAATACCAGCAAAGACCACACAAACACAAAAACACAAATGAGTTGAGGAAAAAAAATGAGAATGAAGATCAAAAAAACATACCATGGAAGCACCCTCAACCACGACAAGAAATTTGCCTTTCTCTCTTCTAGCCCTCTCTCAAATCACTACACAAACATAAAAACACAAATGAGTTCAGGAAAAACTAAACAAAGAGAATGAGTACCAAAAATACATACCATGGAAGCACCCTCAAAATGCCTAAAAATGCATTGCATTACTCAATCGTACATTAGTTCTCGCTCTCGTGGCTGAGCTGCGTGGGTTTCGTGGGTTTGGGTTTTCTGAGTTTCGTGAGATCGACACGAAGATCGGCAGTGTGATCTAAGGCTTTGGGTTGAAGAACGGCTCGAAGATCGACTGGGAGAAAAGATCGGCAAGGGAGAGAGAGAGAGAGAGAGAGAGAGAGAGAGAGAGATGGGAGAGGGAGAAGTTAGGCTTTGGGTTGAAGTTTGGCGCGAAGATCAACTAGGAGAGAAAATTGGCAAGGGAGAGAGAGAGAGAGGGAGATGATCGACTGGGAGAGAAGATCGACAGGGGATAGAGAGAGAGAGAGGGAGATGAAGAAAGTTAGGGCTTGTTATTGAAAGAGAACTCGAAAGAGAGATTGCGATTTTTGTGTCTTGGCTAAAATCAACGGGCATTACTGTAGGCATATGAGAAAGGCATTTTTGAGATAAATGGGGGGTTGCTGTGTGAAACTTGAGGGTAATTTTGAAAATAAGAATGTTAAACAATAATTACTGTTCATTAAGGGATATGCCCTTTTTAAGTATAAAGATATATATATATATATATATATATATATATATATATATATATCGTGAGTGATGTTTATTTAAGTTTGCTAACTAGTCGATTCCAAAATAAACGAATAAGCTTTAATGAGTTTTAGTTGAGTTGAATCTAGTTTAGATCGACATGTATTACTTGCTAATCAATTAAGTATCTATTTTCACACTAGTTTAGTACTTTTTTAACGTTTGACCAAATGAGTACAGATTGAACTATCGAAAAGGCTTTATTCATTCACAACTCTGTGTAAACGACATCCGCATACCGTTTAAATGACAGTATTTCATTAGGAAGAAATTTAGATATGGTTTATTTTTATAGATAAGATAAGATAAAATGTAAAATAAAAGTTACAAAGAAAATAAAAAATTGTTATAACTTTTTTTTAATATTAATTTTATTTTAGAATTTAAAACATGTGTTTTGAAATTTGAAAAAGTTAAATTGTTTATTTTATTTTATATGAAAATTTAAAAAAGTATAATAATAAGTTTGTTATAAGATAGGATGAGATGAGAAGGTTTGAAACTTTTCTTAAAAATCAAGTCATGCCAAATCAACCATACAAAAAATGTATTCTCCACACCCATTTATGAATTTTTTTTTTTGTTTTGTTCCATACTAAGAGGACGTTACTCATCAATTTTGTAATAGTGTGCCGTCCAACATTAATTGAACGTGTCTTCTAGCATAAATTTCACATCTTAATTTTTTTTCATATTTTTTAAACACTATTAAAGACTTTAAAAATATATGAAAAAAATATCAATACATTAAAATTCACTTTCTTAATCATTAAGTATAAAAATCTTCTTTAAAAAAAATTAAATAATTTCCTAAACAGAATAGCAGTCGGAGGAAGATAATATTTTTAGATTTTGTTTGGATAGTAAAATGAGATGAAATAAATTTAAATGAAAGTTAAAGTTTAAATAAAATGAGTAGTAAAAGAATTATAAAAGAAGAAGAATGATTATTCTTCCGTAGGTCCATTCTCAAGATTATCGATCATCACTCCAAAGCCTAGGACGGTAAAACCAGCCATCTTGATTCAGTTGAAGGAAGGATTCCTACAGATTTATCATCTCATCCATTTTGATGTAGCGATCAGAAGCCAGGGAAGTATTATTGCCACTCTTTGCTAGCAAACTTCTGGGGAACTCCTTTTTGTAAAAACAGATTTTATTAGGAGCACCAATCCAAATATAGGGGAAGCCTCAGCTGCACTAATGGCCATTGAAGAATCAAAAAGGCGTGAGCTAAGAAACATTCAGCTTGAAAGATTCTAGTGTCACCATCAAAGCCATTAATAGTCATATGCGCACAAGATTGGACAATGGGACCCATCATCAACGATATCAAGCACCATCTTCTCTTCTTCTCAGGATAGAAGGTGGCAAAAATTTATCGATCACGCAATCGATGTGCACACAATTTTGCGCACAGAGAAGCAGCAACACAAGTTTTTGGGCATCATCCCCTTAATCCAAATCCCATTTTCGTTGTTGAATTTTTATAGTGGAAAGGATCCTCTCACTTTATTATATTAATACTTGTTTTACTACTACCTCTTACGTATGACTCTCTTATTATTAATATATGATTATTGCTAAAAAAAAAATTACACACACCAGCGCCTCCTTACACAATAAATCCCACCATAAATACAAGTAATTTTGGTATGAGAAAACTATTATTTTCCCACAACTTCATCTTTCCAATTTCAACAGTCACAATCGAGTAGAGGCCAGTAAAAGTCTTATCAAATTGCAAATTCATACAGCTGTATTTATACAGCTGTATTTATAGAACCACAAGTACCAGCTTCATCCGAGTATGGGTGCCATCAACTTAATTATTTTATCTCAAAAGAAATTATTCCTGACTAAATAGTAAAATTTATTTATATTGTTTGGGGGATTACCCCTTGTGGCCTCTGCAAGTACAAACCAAGCCACCCCAAGTTGTAGGGGCGTCCAGTGTACATCCCGTTTTATTTTTTAGGCTCACGTTGGAAACTCGAAAACTCAGATGAATTCAGATGGTTGCACTGTAAATCCCGCTTTGTTTTTTCAACCAAACTCAGAAACTCAGATGAACTCAGATGATTATACCTACTAGCTAACTGAAAATTAAGGGTTTAACCCATTTAATTCGATCTAATTTTAAATAAAATTTGAGATTGAATTAGTATGTATCGGATTTGTATCTTCAAAAATCGATTCTGCATCGATTATTTCTTAAATCAGTACTTCTAGTTTTATAAATTTCGATCTGACTTTTTGATTTTAATATACTATGTACTATATTATATAATACAAAAAATATAATATATTATAGTATATAATACTATAGTGATAATATATTGTAATATGTTATAATATATATATATATATATATACATATTTTATAAACATTCATTCATTCATTCATTGAAGCATTACATAGAGTTTTTATCAAACCATAAGGCTTGATTAACAAATTCAGGAACATGCTCCCACCAGACATTTATATCAATTATATTCCGTGCATGTCTTGCCAATACATGAGCAACACCATTACCAACCTGAGATACATGCTGAACAGCTGCATGTGGAAACCGAGAGAGAAGCTGTTTAGCCTCGTTGATTAGGTTGCCATTTGGATCTTGAGTCTCCGTTGCTTCATTTGTAGCCTGAAGTTCTTGAACTAGTAGTAAACAATCAGATTCCACAATGATGTTTGGTATGCCAAGGGGCAAACATAATTGTAATCCTCAATAGAAGGGCCAGTAGCTTCGTGGTTGCAGGCCTTTCAACTTCACTTTCATCTCTACTTGCTGCCAGTATAATATTCCCATTAGCATTCCTCAATACCATACCGATGGCTGCACTTTTCAAATTACTAAAAATCGCTCCATCAACATTAAGTTTGAAGAAATCATTTGGTCGCTTCCAGCGTTGCTTATGCCTCACATTAGCTTCAGGATGACCCATAATTTCATTGTAGACTTTGTGAAGAGTTAACGCATGAGCAATGCTTTCAGAAGGCTTGATCACAGTTTGCTCCATCATCATTTTATTGCATCTAAACCACATTCCTCAATACTTCCACTTTTTGCTTCCTCAAATTAGTAGGTGTTGGGAGAATATCTTGACATGCTTTCCATGCATTTTTTTTTTTATATCTTTCTTGGCACTTTCATCTACCATACCGCTTTCCATAGCTTCCTATCTCCCATTACACTTGAACTTTCAGCTTGGTTGCTTGCTTGAGTGGTCTGACTCAGTTTGTAAACACTTCGTAATGTAAATCTACCATTTGCCTCCACACCCAATATCCATTTATCAGCAACTGATATTGCAGGTAAACTGACTTTGAGAATAGCTTCGGCTACATTTGGATTGAAGAGAGTTCTCATTGCTTAAATATTCTGTCTTTGTTGAGGAGTCAATTAAAACATCAATTGTTGCATGCCTATCCAATATTCCATCCCCATTACCATGATTTTCTAGTTGTAAAACAATGTATCCAAGCACCCATGGATCCTTCCATAATCGAAGGATTAGTACCCAACTAACCATTTCTGCATCCTTGTAATAACCATTTCTTGCTTTCAAAAATACCCCTCCAAACAAATGAAGGATTAGTACCCAACTTAGATTAAAAAAATATTCATTTGAGAAATATTTAGCCTTGAATAAATGCTGCAACAAAGAATTTTCATGCTGAAGCACCCACCATCCCCACCATCCTTGCTTTGCCAAAAGAGATATATTGAAAGTGTGCAAATCCTTAAATCCCATTCCTCCATGGAACTGAGACAGACACAACCTCTTCCAACTTAGCCAATGCATCCTCTTTTCAGCATCCCATTGGCCACACCAAAACCTAGCCATCATGCCTTCCAATTTACGACACAAACTCTTGGGTAGTATAAAATAACTGATAGCATAAGTTGGAATATAGAGAGCTACAACTTTGATTAAAATCTCTCTACTCCCTTGTGAAAGTAGTTTTTCTTTCCAACTTTGCAATTTTGTCCAAACCCTCTTTTTAATGGCTTCAAAAGCTTCAAACTTTGACCTCCCCACAAGGTTTGGCAAGCCTAAATACCTATCATATTGCTGAAAAGTTCTAACCCCCCACAAATCCAACAATTCTCTTTGCTTAGAGGCTTCTACATTTTTAGAGAAGCCTATCCAACATTTATCCTTGAATGTGTCGAGTTGTATCTCTATCCGCTTTACAAAACATTATACTATCATCTGCAAAGAGTATATGTGTGACCAGGTAAGCCCTTCTACACACTTTAATGCCTTGCAACTGTCTCTTACATTCAGCTTCTTTTAACAAAGAAATCAAGCCCTTGGTACATAGTAGGAAAATGTAAGGGGAAAGTGGATCCCCTTGCCTTATTCTTCTATTGGGATAAATAGAGCCATGAACACCACCATTAATCAAAACTTAGAAGGTAACTATTTTGACACAAGACATAACTAGCTCATAAAAGAGGTTGCAAAACCCATTTTTGTCATAATTTTCTCTAGGAAAGCCTACTCTACACGATCGTAAGTTTTGCTCATGTTTAACTTAAGGGACATATAACCCTTTTTACCATATCATTTATTCCTCAAATAATGAACCAATTCACTGGCTAACAAAACATTATTTGTGATCAATCTTCTTCCCACAAATGCACATTGAGATTCAGAATAAAAGATGCCAGTAATGCTTTAAACGATTTACTATGATTTTTTACACTAGTTTAAACCTCACATTGCACAAGTCTTCTTTTTTGGAATTAAACAAATAAGGGTATGGTTGATGTCTTTAGGCAACATACCATTATTTAAGGTCTCTAGGATAGTAGCTGTAACTGATGCTCTAATTTTGTGCCAATAGGACTGTAGAATAGAGTCGGCGTTCCATCAAGGCCAAGTGTCTTGGTCAAGTGCATTTGATCTAAAGCAATCTTTACTTCCTCGGCAACATATGGCTTAGTAAGCAGATCATTTATCTCAGCAGTGACATGTGGCTCCACACAGTCCAATATTTCATCATGGTTTCCCTACAAAGAAGAAGAAAACAATTTTTCAAATAGTTAGTCACCAAAGAGTCTCTTTCAGCTCCAGACACCCAAGTTCCCCTTTCATCTTTCAGACTCTTGATCATGTTTTTTTTCCTTCTTTGGTTTGCTTGGTTGTGGAAATAACGAGTGGTTTAATCACCCTCATTTAGCCATTAAACCTCTACTACCACATTAGCTCCTCCCTTTCTAGCCAAACTTGAACATTTTTCCTTACTTCTAAAGGCCTTCAAGATTAGGAACAATACGGTCCAGCTGGTGTAGATTCCCTAGCCTTCTTTTTGCCTCAGCCTGTTTCTGCTTGACATGACCAAAGATGGTTTTGTTCCATGTAGATAAACTTTATTCACAAGCTTTCAGTTTCAACACACACCATCCATCTTGTTAGAGCTCTACACACTAGCCCAAGATTGTTCCACAATTTGTTCACACCTTGTTTCTCCAACCCACATGGCCTTAAATCTAAATTTTCTAGAATGATTTTCCTTGACCATGGGCATCTCAACTTTAAAGAGGATTGGCAGATGGTCAGAATGAGCTATCACTTCAAGTCTAACTCGAGCTTGGGGGAAAAGAGCACAGAGCATGGTATTTCCTAGAAAACCGACCTAATCACTCATGGACAGTGTGGTTTCCACTTCTACCATTATACCATGTAAATCGGGGTCCATGAAAGCCCATATCTTGCAAAGCACAATCATCTAGCATAGCCCTAAAGTTATTCATTTGATTAGAAGGCTGTGGACTCCCCCCCCCCCCTCTCTTTTTCTCATGTATGAACAACAACTCATTCAAGTCTCCTCTTATTAACTAAGGGCATACATCAATAGAATTTGAAGATTGAATAAGGTCCGATGTTAAATGGCGGCAACTGGTATTAGGGTGTCCATAAACACCAGAAAACAGCCACTTCGCAAAGTCCCCTTCTTGAATAAAGGCATCGATATGGTATCTAGAAAAGGATCTAATCTGGACAACCAACTCCTTTTTCCATAACACTAATAAATCCCCACTACGTCCTTCACAATCAACTGAAAAACAATTAACAAATCCAAACTTATACTTACATCTTGTCATAGCTTGTGCTCCCAATTTTGTCTCTTAGAGGAACACAAGGTCAAGATCTTCCTTCGCAGGAAATCACAAAGTGCATGGATTTCTCTCTGGGTTTCCAAGCCAACGGAAATTCCAGACTAGGGTTTTTATGGCTGTCGGCAAGTTGGAGTCCAACCTCTGCCGATACCTCAATAGGAACCTCACATAGTGCACTAATGACGTCTTCACCGACCAGCTTCAATGTCCCTTTCTTTGCGGTACATCCACCATCAAAAGACTCTAATCATCTCTTCATGTTGGTTCGAGCACTCAACAAAGAAGAGATAGCCTTACCCTTCATTAAACGCTTGATTATTTTGCGTTTTGGGCTTCCTCGCAAGCCATAAGGGAGACCAGGAGTAAAGGCCAAACCGCACAAGCTAGGTCCATCTTCAACAGCTTTTCGAGATGCTATGGAAGGTGGACCCCCATGGGTTGGGTCCTCTTCAATCTCAACCACTACCAGAACATCTTTTCGGCCCATTCTTGTAGGTACATTATGCATGCTAGTTTTCAAGACCCTAAGGCCCATTTCAAGGTTGTTATGAGAACCACATTCCACAACTTCCATCATCTCATAAGAGGTAGTTAGGCTATTGACACCTTGCGAATTCTGCTTTGCCACTGATATTGGAATTTTAGCTT
This sequence comes from Platycarya longipes, assembly GCA_036559045.1. Lineage (NCBI taxonomy): Eukaryota > Viridiplantae > Streptophyta > Magnoliopsida > Fagales > Juglandaceae > Platycarya > Platycarya longipes. The sequence continues at coordinate 24,545,150 of CM071796.1, read as the reverse complement.
GTAACTATTTCGTGATATGCTCACTTCATGCTTCCGGGTTATCTGCCAAAATCTCTTCCAACGGTTGCTTTTCTGATTGTTTAGCTGATGCATGAGTCTTCGATCTAGTCTATGGATGATGACGGCCGCCCACTTCAAAGCCACTACCCATAAGCAAAATCACTTTCAGTCACCCCATTCGTGCCGCACTGGTCACAATATTTGTAAGTATGCCCCATTAAACGACACAGATAACAGTAGTCCGGGAGCTGTTCGTAGGAAAGTTGCACCCAATACAATCAAGCAGGGCCAAGGTTGGCCTTCTTGCCTTTCAAAAGTGGTTTAATGACATCCAACCAGACACATATCCTCATATGTTCTCCCTACTCAGTTTCTCCTTTTGTCATGTCCACCTCCACCACTTGGCCCAAGGAATCCCCCACCAGTGTCCCAACCTTTTCGTTACGAGCCATTAGGGGCAAGTCATGAATCCTTAGCCAAAACAATGCCTTGGTCAATGCAAGTTTTGGGTCTATAGAGTGCCCTTGAATTCTTTCAATAGGATCAATTGCTTATCAAAGGACCAAGGTCCATCCTTAAGTACTCGCGCTTTGTCCCTTAGTTCTTGGAATTTAGTAATCAAAAAACGGGAACTAATCTCTTGAAGCCATATGGGTTGCTTTGGTTGCCTTACACTTTGCAACATTTGCTTGAAGGCCTCTCGATTGTAATATTTAGATGTCAAAAGCTAGACGATCAAACACTAATCACCTCATGCAATAGTCTCATGGAGAACAACTTTTGTAATACTAACAACTTCCTCTTTTTTATCAGTGAGTGACAATTGTCCATACAACTCACCTAATTCATTAGCCATTGGAGAGGAAAAAAAATAGAGAGGAAAACATGTAGCAAGAAAGGGGCGAAGACCTCTATTCGCGAAGAAAAAAGAGGAGCAGCACCTCTACTCGTAGACGAGAGAGGAAAAGTTTATTCTCAGAGCTTTTGATAATATTTTATAATATATAGTGATATAATATTAGTATAAACTATTAATACGCACTATATATTATTAGTATAACTATTAATACAATATACTATAGTGATATAAGATTTTAAAATTTAATACTACATTAATTAGTAATTTATCATATAATACAAAACTATCTTATACATAATTATATGTTATACATAAAAATTTATATAATACAAAAAATTAAAATATATATGGATTGGTTTGGTCTGGTTTGGTTTGATTTTATACGGAAAAACTCTCTTTATTTCTTCTTTTTCTTCTTCTCTAAAAAGAGAAACCGAAATTGATCCAATTTTTATCACTTTTAAGAAAAACAAAACCAATACCAACAAACCAAACTCGGTACCAAGCTCAACCCACCAGTCTGGTCCGATTTATCAGTTTTTTTTACACTCCTATCGATAACCAATTAAAACTGTATTTAGATATTGAATGAAGTTGAGATGAGTTGAATTCTTTATAAATAATAATGAGTTGAGATGATAGAGCAAATTCCACATTACTTAAGTATGTCTATTATATTATCTTGATCTCCCATATAAAGATTGGTCTAGAAGATTAAGGTAATTCATTTACTTGAATATAATTTCAAATTTTTAACAAATTGTATGTATCTATATACAATATATTTATTTATATAAATATTTAAAATATAGTTCTTTATATTAAATAGTGTGGGGTAGTGCACCTGCCAATGAGGGAGTGGAATAGGTTAGCATGGGAGAGCCCCTACTATCCACTCTTAATGCTTAGAGAATGTGATGAGATGAAAATTTTAAAAATAATATTATGATAATCTGTAAATAATGGTGAGATAGTTTAGTAAAATATTTACTGAGTCTTGAAAAAATGTAGAAAAAATTAAATAAAAAGATCATAAAGTTAAAATATTATTAAAATATATTTTTTAATACTATTTTATTTTAAAATTTAAAAAAGTTGAATTATTTTTTGTTTAAAAGTTTAGGAATTGTAATGATTAATTCAAATGGTTTGACTTATATTTGAGAAATAGATGAGATGAAATGAAATGAGTTGAAATGACAATTATTTACAAAAATCCCCTTAGACAATGTTTGGATGCTAAGAGTATCTCATATCATTAGTAAATATTAGTGAAATAATTTGTCAATAGTAATGAATTATTTGTGAATAATAGTAAAATAAATTAAGAATATTTGAGGACAATTGTGTTCCCATACAAGCCTTAAAGACATATTTGGACGCTATGAAAAATCTCTGAATTATCACTTAAACACAAGACATTTTTATTTTCAACCTTTTCATTTAATCATTTCCTAACTATTACTCAAATCCAAAAATCAATACAATTTTTACAAACTTAAAAAACATCATATTCAAATATTTTTCAAATTTATAAATATTATTTTTATTCCAATTTTTCTTTTATTTTCCAAAACTATTTTTTTGATGGGTAAAAAAATAAACAAAAAACCTCACTCAAACTATTCAATACTGTTCACAAAATTATGAGACATTGTATTGAAACATGCCTTAACAACTCATAGGGAGACGCTGGGGTGCAGTCGGGCTACACTCTAGCGTCTTTGCAACCCCCCTAATCCCCTAGAAAAATACAACAAAAAATATTAAAAAATATAATAAAAATTACAATAAAAACAATAAAATTTAGAAAACACAATAAAAAACACAATAAAATAATAAAATGAAGAAAACATAATACCAAACATAATAAAAAATACAAAAAAAAATAAAATGAAGATAAAATTTTAAAGTAAATTCGGCATCACCCAGCCCTCGCCACCAGTCCTGGTCCGAAACTAATTTAAGGCCGCCGGGGGCACACCGGAGGTTATCGGGGCTCGCCGTCACAGGGGCTCGCAATCGCAGGGGTGGGGTCGTCAGCTCCCTTCGGTCCCTATGGGCTGGGTGATGTCGCCCATCGCCGCCGGAGACAGCGGGGGCTGCAATGGGGAGGGGTTCGATCAGACCAAATCCTAAGATTCCTCATATTAATTAGTCAAAGAGAGACACTTCTAACAGGTATCTCCTACAAAGTGTAATTATCAGAGATCAATGGGGATTCGCCACGTAGGAAACCAATGTGAGACACGCAACAGGGGATCCCAAATCTCGACCTCCCTCTCTCTGCTCTCATTCTCTCCTGAGAAATTGAAATCCCTAACACCTCTCTCTCTCTCCTTCCATCTCGTGGCCTGAAAACCTGCAACTTTACCCATCGGCTCCCTCCCTCTCTCTCTTTCCATCTCTCTCATTCCCTCTCTTTCACAAAATATAAGCTACCCAAAGTATACTGAAGAACATAAATGTTAGTAGATGCCAAGGCATGAAGCCAGTCATCTAGATTCAAATTACATGGTGGGGATCTTCTAGCCACATTCCATGTAGCAACGAATATGTTGCCCCCAAGTCAAAAAGAGAAAAGCTCTCACAGTCGGTACAATTTCATCACGTAAGATGTAAAAGAAGAAGATGAAAATGAAGAAAAAAAATTATGCCGGCCTTGCTCTGTGTTTCGACACAATTTTTTATAGTGCATCTAAGATAGGGGAAAAGGAGATAAGAAAAAATAACATCTTGCGATAGATTCTTAGTAAATGAAGTCTCAAATTGTTTTCTAATTATACTCAACTAGTCATGTATTCCATCTCACCTCTTGAAATAGAAATCATTGTTAATGCATAAGTTGTTTCATGGAGGAGGGAGGGAGATAGCTTAGAGAGGGAGAGAAAGAGAAAGAGACTTGGAATGCAGAGAATTGGTGGCCAGAGAGAGATTGACACAAAGAATCGATAGCCTGAAGTTCAAAGGAGAGACAGAGAGAAAGGTTAAGGGGGTTTCGGTTCAAGAGAGAGTGAGAGAGACAAGGGGTGGGGAGGGGGTCTCGATAGCTTGAATACCTACAATGAATAGGTTTGAAGATGTAGCCCTTTTGAGGCACTACTCTATATTAAGGAAAATTGCAACAATCAAGCATAACAGATTTCCAAATTAAATCAGAGTTGTTTTCAAAATCTTTGATTACAAATTTTTGTCATTTATTTTGTTGTTACATATCTTCATCTTTATACTCTTTCAAATTATAGCTGTTGTATATAAATAGTTGCCAAAAATAGAGTGATTGCAACAAGCAAGCATAACAACTTTCTAGATGAAATCAAAACTGTTTTTAAAATCTTCTGTTACAAATTTTTGTCATTTATTTTGCTGTTACATATTCTCAATTTTATACTCTTTCAAATTATAGCAGATGTACATAGATAGTTGCCAAATATAGATTGATTGCCCAAGCATAACAGCTTTCTAAATCAAATCAGGGTTGTTTTCAAAATCTTCTGTTACAAACTTTTGGCATTTATTTAGCTGTTACATTCCTCATCTTTATTGTAATTTATACTCTTTCAATTTATACCAGTTGTACATAGATAGTTGCCAAAAATAGACTCTGCAAACACTGTATATATTTTGATTCATCGGTCAATGAAAGTTGTGGTGTTTTCCATTGAAACCATGTATCTCTAAATCTCTAAATGGTATCAGTAGAGCCATTCTCTAACGAGCAATAGATCCTAGCTTTCAACCATGTCTTCCTCCATAGATCAAACACACAACCTTCGATCAAACACTCATCCCCTGTCCTCCGCCAAAAATTCCCTAACTGCTCTCAATATTTCTACACAGATCAATGAGAAGTTAACATCATCGACCTTTCCCCAATGGAGAGGACAATTTGAAGCTCTCCTCATGGGTTATGATCTCCATGACTATGTCACCGGAGTTTCAAAGTGTCCTTTCCCTACTAACACAACCTATACCAAGTTTAACAAAACTCATTGGGTGCGCCAGGACAAGTTAATCCTGAGTGCTATTCTGGCTTCCACCTCCACCACTATTACTTATCTCATAGCCACTTCCAAAACCTCTCATGAGGCTAAGAAAAAACTTAATCACATGTATGCCAGTAAATCTAGAACCCAAGCCATGCAATTCAATGAAGAAATTACCTTCATTCAGGAAGGAAATCACTTCATCCCTAATTACTTGCAAGCGGTGAAAGTCTTTGCCGATGAGATTGCCTTCATTGATCATCGAGTCTCTAATGATGATCTTACACTTTTATGTTCTAAATGGATTGGGTTCTAATTTCAGGGCAATCACGGCGTCGATTTGTGCAAGCAAAATTTCTTTGTCCTTGGAAAAGCTACACAACATCCTTGTGTGGCATGAAAGTTATCTGAGGCGCTTGGATACGACGACACAACGACTCTGGCCTCTGCTAATTTCTCGCACCGACAAAAGCATTCCAATGTTCCAAGAGGTTCTTAATCCAAAAATCACTATAAAGGAAGTTTTCGGGCTCAAGGGCAAAGTCGTAACTCTCACAGCCCATCAAAGGAAAATCGAAAGTCTTCAAACTAGCATCCCAATCAGAAACGATACACACCCAAATGCCAATTTTGTGAGCAAATGAGCCACACAACCAAGTATTGCCCACAAATCCCTCCTCTAATGTCACGACAAATTGTGTTACTAGATCATCTCAACAAAATCAAAAGTGACTTATTGACTCTACTGCCTCCCACAAAATGACCGGCGGCTTGGCGAATTTATTTATACATTCAGAGTATGTTGGTATAGATGAAGTAGTCATTAGTGATGGATTAAGTTTGGTTGTCTCACACATTGGTTCTTTGATTTTAAATTCACCAAGACGGACCTTTATTCTTCGTGGCACTCGTTGCATTCCCAATATTTGCAAAATTTTAATTTTCGTTCATCACATCACAACAAAAAATAATGTTTTTCTTGAGTTTCACGCCTCTCATCTTTTTGTGAAAGATTGGATCACGGGGCGACTTTACTAAGATGAGCATGTGAAAGCCGCCTTTATCATTTTTTGAACTCACTGGTGGGAGCGTCTTAAAAACTGTTGCAAACATACATGAACAAATCTTAATTGATGGGTGGCACAAGCGTCTCGGACATCCTTCCTTTAAAGTTGTCCAATATTTTGTCAAAAATTGTTTTCTTTCTGTTATGAATAAAAAAATTTATTCCTTGTGTCCATCTTGTTTTATTAACAAAGCTCTGTTAACGGTTTCTTTCTTAACATGGACTAAGCCACTACACTACTGCTCCACACACCCCTCAACAAAATGGTGTCTGCGAAAGATGTCACTGTCGCTTAGTTAAGACGAGCCTTACATTACTTCATGATGCAAATCTTCCCTTCTTGTACTAGACCCATGCAATCCAAACGCAACTTACCTCATAAACCATCAACCTACACCTCTCCTTCAAAATAAAACCCCTTTTGAGACATTTTTGGGACAAAAACCCAATCACCTTAACTTAAGAGTTTTTGGTTTGTCTGTCACCCATTAACCTAGCCCTATAACACACAAAGCCCAACCGAAAGCCACATTATGCGTTTTTATTGGATACTTACAAGCTCAAAATGCTTACAAGTGCTTAGAGCCCAATACCAAATGCATTTACACCTATTGACATGTATTCTTTGATGAGGAACGAACCCTAAAATTACTCAGACCAATCTCTGTGACACCTCCAAATTCTCCTTAAAATAACACAAGAATCGAGACGTCGGGACGATGACAACACGGGTCACACATCCCCAACATCAAGTGCTAAGTGTGTGATCACGTGACATGCATTAATAAAAGCAGCAGATAATTGAAGTCAATATCGAAGTACCAGAATTTTTTAAAATTATTTTACAAATTATTTTAACACAAATTTTCCAACAGGAGATTTAATACAGTCATCCGAAATACAAATTATACAAATACGTATTTATAAAAAGGGGAAAACAATTTTCCAAGATAACAAATTCTAATATGAATACTTCAACAGTGGAGTCGCCTCCTTAGGCTCATCCTCCACAAAACTCTGGATCCAAAAATTACGATGCCAGAAATGATATCGCAAGTAAGTACAACCCAAACAAACCACAAGATATAAAATATACTTATGCAATAACAATACGCATGAACATGACACCATATGCATAAACTTTAAAATCATCTTCCTCAAAATAAATAAAATAACCACACATCAAAATCCTATTTTGGTCCACAATAAAAGTCCAATAAAAACATCCATCTTTTTTCCAGAAAATGATGTCTGCAAAACCATTAAAACAACAACCATTTTCCCAAAAAATGGTCCACATACAATTAATTAACACAATAGACGGGTATTGCAGGCGAGACTCTACCATCATCCCTACTTACCCCCTCATATTCATGCCAGTCATACGGGCGTTACGTATTGTCGTCCCCATCATAACATCCACACACTAATTATATTGGGCGTTACGTATCACCGTCACCAATATGGCATCCACACATCACCAATCATAATGGGCGTTACGTATTGCCATCTCCGTTATGACTTACACATAAACTTATTTCATAGCGGGCGTTACGTATCGCTGTCTCCGATATGAAATACACACACGGACCATAACAGGTGTAGCGTATCGCTGTCCCTGTTATGACTCCATCAAAACTATTAAAATCCATAAACCCAGTAATACTGTAGGCCGGAATTGCATGCGAGATTAAACCACCATCCTTGCTTACCACCATCCCTACAGTACCTCATTTAAAACCAATCAATTAAATCATTTCAACAATCCAAAAATCATGTCTCACATAAAAACCACAAAACACCAATTATACACATGAACCATCGTGCAATTACACAATGCACACCATCATAATCAATTATCCAACAATTAGTAAGTTCAATCATTAACCAAACACGCAATTGTTAATGCAAAATATATTTAATTCTTGAAGTTTATTTAGAAAATACTTACAGCGAGTAAAAACATGGATATTCGAGCAAACGCCAGTCCACAGCGCTCGTAGCAGTCACTTTGTACGTTAGGTTAGAGTGCTGAGTTTGACACCAAAATTTAGGGAAATACTCAATGGAAGGTAGGGAATCTCATGAAGGTGGTGGTGAGGCGGTGCAACCACCGAAAAGTGGGGGATCGAGCTCAAAATGGGTGAAAACTCATTTTCGGGTTTGGGCTCATACACGGGAGGTGGGGCCAAGGATGAAAGAGCTAAGTTAGGGGGAGGGTCACCAGAAGTAGGGGAGCAGATTGGTGGTGGCTGTGACGCCGGACGATGGCGGATGGCGGAAGATCGGAATAAACCCGTGAGCCATGAAACCCATTTTGTGGGTCACTCATGTGAGAGCAAGGGGGAGCTTCCATGGGTAGGTTTTGGTCACCGATGGAGGGGGAACTTGTTGGGAGGTCGACGGCACCAAGGGTGGCCGGCGAGAGCGGTGACGTGGCTTGAAAGAGAGCCAAAACCCATTTTCGAGTTTGCTCAAGTAGGAGGAGAAAGGGTGGTGTGTGGGGGCTGCCGGTGGTAAGGAAGGGTCGGCGGGGGATGGAGAGTCTACTGGTGAGGGCGGTGACGCCGTGAGGTGGAGGACAGCGGCGCTATGGTGGCTCTAAAGAGAGAAAACCCATTTCGGGTTTCAGCTTGTCGGCGAGAGGTGGGGCTATCGTGCTCGAGACCACCGGCATGGATGAATTCGCCGGAGCGAGGGGGTGCAGGTGGTGTGGGCGGTGAGGGTAGGCGGCCAGTGGTGACACTGTTGGGGGTGGACAACTGAACGGGAAGCCAGAGGGAGGGGGGTTGGTCGCGCGGCTGGGGGGGGAAACTGGGAAGAAAAGAAAGAAGAAAAAGAAAGAAGAAAAAGAAAAGAAAAAGGAAAAAGAAAAAAGAAAAAGGAACAGAAAGAAATGATGTCAAACTAGAAAAAAGAGCACAATAAATGAAATAAAAGCCAATTAACAATATTACAATTCAATATCAGTGAAATAAAATACTTAAAACCCATCAATAAAATAAATTAAACCAAATATAAATTAATTATAAAACAATAGTTAATATAAAGAAAACACATCAATTAAAATCTTATAATAAAATAAATGAATTTAATTCCAATCATATTAAAATAAATTAAATCAATCCACAATAAAAACAAAACAATATGTAAAAATACACGTAAATCTGGGATCTCACATTCTCCCCCCTTTAAAATAAATTTTATCCTCAAAATTTACTCGGCTGTACCTAATAGAAACTCCAGTAACTCACCTACCACATAACTCAATACTCACTCCAAACATTTGTACAATCACCTATTTTCTTCAAACACAAATGAATGTTATTCTATCGTAATCGTATAGTCTCTAAATAACATTTCATCTCTAAGACTCCTAAGGTAGTAAGTAGTCTGAAATCTCCATTTGTACAAGGACTTTAATACAATCTCCCAAAATCCTGTTTGTGCCACCTTTAAATAACTCCTAAGTCTATCTTCCACACTTAACCATCAAGAAGCATAATTTACTCAACTAAAAGATAAATGTCCACTTATAAGTATTTTCCCAAAATTTCAAGTCACCACTAATTCTTCAAAACCAGCACAAGACTTGAACCTCTAATTACATTACAAGATATCAAGCTTCTGCGCGCACTCTAATAACTCACTAAATGTATAAAATTAAGTCCTCATAAATTATCACTATTATGTGAAAACTGGCTCAACACCTATTAACAAGAAATCCTATACCACCTTCCAAATCCTAAAGTTTAATATCTCATAATTCTGATTATACTACTATGGTGGACACCTAAACTCCAACGTATATCACATAAAAATTCTATCACTCTACTCAAATTAATCAGCAAGATAACCAAGATACACAAAATTCTCCCAACCAGACCTTCAATACTTATGAGATGGGATGGCCTCAAATATTTAAATTCCTATGCGATCTTAAGTCACAACTAATTCTTAAAATATCTCGGCAAAGGCAACCATTAAATTCATCAAATATCAAGCTTAAATTACTTACCCTAATTAATTTGCCCAAAAGCATATAGTTTAGATCTCTTGAATTTAATATTATCGCATCAAATCAACCTCTATCACTTAACAAAAAAACTTCCATCAAGTCAAGCACAAATCAAAGACAAGTACTTTCCAAAATTTACACACACAAATATTAGACAACAATCTCTAAGCATCCACAAACAAAATCAAAAGTTCACCAAGGAAATAATTGATCGCATACTATCATAAGCATTACTAAAACAGATTCTATAACGATATATCAATAGCCAAGAATTTCATACTTACAAGAAGAATCCATCTAGAATACAATCCCAACAATCTCCCATAGATCAAATTAGAACTTAGAAACGCAAATACTTAGTAAGACCCAGATAATACACATAATTAGCATATAAAATATCAATACAGAAATACAATTATGTAAATACCAACGATTTATCAAAACAAATCCATCTTGCAAAGATATAGTAATATACCCAATCACTAAATAAAACTTGACTAATTCACATAAATATTATATATAAACAAAACTAGTGAAAATATTTAATAAACAAATAAGTAAAAGCCAGCCGTTCAAGAAAACAATCCACCTCCCTTAGTAAACAGATAATCACCAAAAGTTTTTATTAAATAAAACAAGGAGATTGAGTTAAAAGAAGAACGGAGAAATAAAATAACAATTAAAGTTTCGAAATTCTCCTCAAAATCCAACTCTAAAAAGATTTATTGTAGAAATCTTTAAAATTTAAAACCTTTAAAAGAAACAAACCATAGTAAAATAAATAAATACTAACAAGTTGTCAAAACAAATCCACTCGTCAAAATACATAGGTAAACTTTTAAAATAAAACAAGCAAAAAGATGAAAAGATAATAAATTTAAAAGCTTACTTCTATGCATGTCTCAAAAAGGAAAACATAGTAGCGATTTCCTTTAAATCTTTGTCTTAATGAATCTCAAAGTTTTAGAAATATTTAAAAGACCAAAAGCTATAATTAAAATAAAAAGATGATAAACAAAATCCAAAACCATCTTGTAGAAAACTTATGAACTGAAATAAAACAAAATCAAATCCCTTACGATAATTGCATAAAAGCTTAATAAAACAAAATAACTCACAACAAAATAATAACTTTAAAACAAGGAATTCCATAATATAATTATTTAAATAAAGATTCCCTTAAAATGAAAGATATAAAATAATAATCTAATCCGAAAGATCCAAATTCCAATTTAAACAAAACAAAGACCTATATAAAAATAAATCCTTAACAACTTAACTAAATAAAATCAATTAATTAAAATCTTAACTACTACCCAATTACAATATTGAACAAATATTAAAATGAAATAAAGCAAAGTCAATCAACCAATCAAAACTAAGTTAACTCTGAAAATAATAAACAAAAAGCACATTAAAATAAAAAGCACAACACAACGAAATAAATATTGAAAATCTTACAATATAAGTTAGTAGGAAAAACATAGAGAACAAATAGAATAATAAAATAGAATAAAATAACCAAACAATCAAACAAACAAATTTAAAACTACAAACTTTTCTAGTACTGTCTCTAGATAATCTGTGGATTTGCCCAGAGTCAAACTGCTCTGATATTACCTATGATGCCCCTAAATTTTCTTAAAATAACACAGGAATCGAGGCGTCGGGATGATGATAACACGGGTCACACATCCCCAATCGTCAAGTGCTAAATTTGTGAACACGTGACATGCATAAATAAAAGAAGCGGATAATTGAACTCAATATCTAAGTACCAGAATTATTTATAATTATTTTACAAACTATTTTAACACAAATTCTCTAACAGGAGATTTAATACAGTCATCCAAAATATAAATTATACAAATACATATTTATAAAAAGGGAAAAAAAATTCCAGATAACAAATTATAATATGAATACTTCGACAGCGGAGTCGCCTCCTCAGACTCAGCCTCCACAAAACTCTGCATCCAAAAACTACGATGCCAGAAATGGCATCGCAAGTAAGAATAACCCAAACAAACCACAAGATATAAAATATACTCATGCAACAACAATACGCATGAACATGACACCATATGCATGAAGCTTAAAATCATCTTTCCTCAAAATAAATAAAATAACCACACAACAAAATCCCATTTTGGTCCACGATAAAACTCTAATAAAAACATCCATAATTTTTTCAAAAAATGATGTCTGTAAAACTATTAAAACAACAACTATTTTTCCAGAAAATGGTCCACATATAATCAATTAATACAATAAACGGGTATCGCAGACGGGACTCTACTACCATCCCTACTTACCCACATATTCATGCTAGTCATACGGGCGTTACGTATCACTGTCCCTATCATGACATCCACACACTAATCATATTGGGCGTTACGTATCGCCGTCCCCAATATGACATCCACACATCACCAATCATAACAGGTCTTACGTATCGTCGTCCCTGTTTTGACTTACACACACTCATTTCATAGCAAGTGTTACGTATCGTCGTTCCCATTATGACTCCGTCAAACTGTTAAAATTCATAAACCTAGTAATATTGTAGGCGGGAATCACAGGCGGGATTAAATTACCATCCCTACAGAACCTCATTTAAAACCGATTAATTAAATTATTTCAATAACCCAAAAATCATGTCTCACATAAAAACCTCAAAACACCAATTATACACATGAACTAGCGTGCAATTACACAATGCGTACCATCATAAACAATTATCCAACAATCAGTAAGTTCAATCATCAAACAAACAAGCAATAGTTAATACAAAATATATTTCATTCTTGAAGTTTATTTGAAAAATACTATAGTTAAAAACATGGATATTTGAGCAAGCGCCAGTCCACAACGCTCGTAGCAGTCACTTTGTACATTGGACTAGAGTGCTCAGATTGACACCAAAATTTAGGAAATACTCAATGGAATGTGAGGAATCTCATGAAGGTGGTGGTGAGGTGGTGTAACCACCGGAAGGTGGCGGATTGGGCTCAATATGGGTGAAAACTCATTTTCGAGTTTGGACTCATACACGGGAGGGTGGGGCCAAGGATAGAGGAGCTAAGCTAGGGGAGGGTCACTAGAAGTAGGGGAGCAAATTAGTGGTGGCTGTGATGCCTGGACGGTGGCGGATGGCGGCAGATCGGACTAAACCCGTGAGCCATGAAGCCCATTTCATGGGTCACTCGTGTGAGAGCAAGGGGGAGCTTCCATGGGTTGGTTTTGGTCACCAATGGAGGGGGAACTTGTTGGGAGGTCACCGGCACCAAGGGTGGCCGGTGGGAGCTGCGGCGTGGCTTGAAAGAGAGCCAAAACCCATTTTCGGGTTTGCTCAAGTAGGAGGAGAAAGGGTGGTGCGTGGGGGCTGCTGGTGGTAGGGAAGGGTCACCGGGGGATGGGGAGTTTGCTGGTGAGGGCAGTGATGCCGTGGGGTGGAGGACAGCGGCGCTGTGGTGGCTCAAAGGAGAGAAAACTCATTTCAAGTTCCTGCTTGCCGGCGGGAGGTGGGGATGCCATTGTTGACACCACCAGCATGGATGAACTCGCCGGAGCGAGGTGGTGCAGGTGGCGTGGGCGGTGAGGGTAGGCGGCAGCAGTGACACTGTTCGGGGTGGAAAACCGAACGGGAAGCCAGAGGGAGGGGGGACTGGTCGCGCAGCTGGGTGGAGGGAAACTGGGAAGAAAGAAAGAAGAAAAAGAGAAGAAAAAGGAAAAAGAAAAAGGAAGAAAAAGAAATGAAGTCAAACTAGAAGAAAGAGCAGAGCACAATAAATGAAATAAAAGTCAATGGAAAATATTACACTTCAATATCAGCAAAATAAAATATTTAAAACCCATCAATAAAATAAATTAAACCAAATATAATTTAATTATAAAACAATAGTTAATATAAAGAAAGCACATCAATTAAAACCTCATAATAAAATAAAGAATTTAATTCCAATCATATTAAAATAAATTAAATCAATCAACAACGAAAACCAAATAATATATAAAAATACACGTAAATATGGGATCTCACAATCTCTATCTCTCCGTCCAGGCCACCATCTTCGAGTAAAGTTGTTCAACCAACAATAGTGTTTTCACAACCATCCTCAATAGTTACTACAACAGTGGTTTCGAAAACTATCTCTGCTACAGATTCATCTCCTCAAGGCAACACCCAAAATTCATCTTCTCATAATTCTTCCAATCATCAACAAAATTTGAATTCATCCTCTTTGTTGCCTCTATGTGTGAAAGGAAATAACAATGAAAATTTTGAGTCATCATCTATTTCCCTACCATCATCACACTCGGGTCAATCTGCATCAACCCTAGGTTTCACCGAACACCTCCATCCCCAAATAGATGAACTCAACCCATGACAACTAGGTCCATGAACAATATTTTCAAGCCAAAAAAATTCAACACAGCCATCAAACATTCTCTTCCTCAAGGTCTTGAGCTGACATGTGTGACCCAAGCCCTATCCATGCCTCAAAGGCGTGTAGCCATGTCTAAAGAGCTCACTGCTCTTACTCTTCAGACATGGCACATGGGAGTTAGTAACACCTCTAGTAGGATGTAATCCAATGGGTTGTAAATGAGTTTTTTGGGTTAAGCAGAAAGCTGATGATTTCATAGATCGTTTCAAAGCCCGACTAGTTGCCAAAGGGTATAATCAATGACCCAAAATTGATTACGTGGAGACTTTTAGTCCTATTATAAAACAAGCCACGATTTGTTCTATACTAACAGTTGTTGTTATGCAAAGCTAGATTTTAAGACAAAGGGATATCAATAACACATATTTACATGGTGAAATGGTTGAGGATGTTTATATGAGTCAACCTCCATGGTTTAAGGATCCATCAAGACCCAATCAAGTGTACAAGTTACAGAAGGCAATCGATGGCCTTAAACAAGCCCCTCGGGCTTGGTACTTAGCCTTTAAGAATGCACTGTTATATCTTGGTTTTCATAACTCTAAGGCAGATTCCTCACTCTTCATTTATAGAAATGGATCAATCATTTGTTGTTTTCTAGTATATGTGGATGATCTTGCGTTTACAGGAAATGCCTCAAGCTTTGTTCACTCAATCATAAAAAACAAACAAACAAACAAACTTGGGTGAAAATTTTTCATTAAAAGGGGATCTACATTGCTTCTTGGGAGTCGAAGTTGTCCCAACTCATACTAGCTTATTTCTATCACAGCATAAGTACATCCGTGATTTGCTATCTAAGACAAAAGTGGGTGGTGCTACATGTGTCTCAACACCTTTATCAACTAGCACACCTTTAAAACTAGTTGATGGAATGGCTTCCATTGATAGTACAGAATTTCGGCATGTGATTAGGAGTCTTCAATGTCTTTGACTCACTCGTTCGAATATAACTTTTGCCGTCAACAAGTTATCTCAATTCATGCACAAGCCAACAACAACACATTGGACAAAAGTAAAAAGATTGCTTAGATATCTGAATCAAACAATCTTTTTATGATATTTAACTCAAAGGATACCCCTTGGCATTTTATAACATATTTCGACATTCATTGGGCTAGAAATGTTGATACCTTTACCTCAGCCTACATAAGTTTTCTTGGTTCCAATCCAATTTCATGGAGTTCAAAGAAACAAATGGCAGTAGCATAATCAACTACAGAAGCTAAATATAGGTCATTAGCCAATGTCGCTTCGGAAACAATGTGGCTCCTTGGACTTCTCAATGAACTCGAGTTCCTCTTCAAAAGTCCACTTTCACTACTATGTGAGAATCTAGTTACAACACATGAATCCAGTTCATCGCTTAAGAATGAAGCACACTCAAATTGATCTTCACTTTGTAAGGGACTTGGTTCAAAAGGCACACTTCAAATGAAACATATTCATGCTCAAGACCAGCTTGCGAGCTTGCACACCAAAGCATTGTCTAGACAACATACTAAAAATCTACGCTCCAAAATTGGCTTTGTCGATGGAAGCTCAATCTTGCAGGGGTGTATTAAGGCAAATTGCAACAATCAAGCATAACATATTTCCAAATCAAACCAAAGCTATTTTCAAAATCTTCGATTACAAATTTTTGTCGTTTATTTGCTGTTACATATCCTCATCTTTATTGTAAATTATACTCTTCAAATTATATCAGATGTAGATAGATAGTTGCCAAAAAAAGACTCTGTAAGCACTACATAAATTTTGATTCATCAATCAATGAAAACTGTAGTGTTTTCTGTTGAAACTATGTATCTCTAAATCTCTATACTATATTGGTCTTCGATAAATCGAGCTTGTAGAAAGCATCGGTGAAAAGTTATTCTCTTAGTCAAGAAAGGCTAAAAGGTAGACTCTTGTACAAAGACAAAATCATACAATGTAATTCAAATTACAAGAAATTTCTCAAACATTAAATGAAAGCATTCCTCCAAGAGAAGCTGTACAATCTAAAATGAATAGTAGAAACCTAATCGTGAATGGGCATACTAGGGTTCAAATGGAAGTAAAAATTATGCATCCTTGAACACTCTAAAGCCTAAGTGAACTTCATGCTACTACAGAAAGCCCAAATAGTAAAAGAAGATTGAAGAGAATCTATTTTGAAATCTTTTCTAACACCATTGATGAATATTGTGGGTGTCGTGTAGTAATTCACAGTGTAGATGAAAAAACTAAACAAGATTTGACAAATAAAAGCAGGCATAAAAAAACATGTCTTCAAACTTGCAATATACTAAGTTTCATTTGTATGGTGAGATGAGATGGGATGATCTATAAATAATAATAAAATGGTACAAATTAATATATTTGAGATTTTGATATGTTGAAGTATGTTGCTCATATTTGATGTGTGTGCAGGGGCAAGATGGCAGATGTCGAAGGCTTAGTACATCAGTATGAGGGTATTTTTATAATTTTTCTTAAGTACGTCTGTACTATTAGGGTTAGTATAAATACATATGATGTATCCCTACTTTTCATATAGTAAAATTTTTGCAACTCGTTCCTATGGATGTAGGCATATTACCGAACCACGTTAAGTCTGTGTATTATTTTTTCTTCCTTTCTCTTTCGATTATTTCATATATTCATCGTAATTACGACACGGTAACAACAACTAGTATCAAGAGTTCAGGTCACAATGCCTAAGGTCTCTTCTACGAAATTCGACATGGTGAAGTTCGATGGATCTAAAAATTCCAGATTATGGCAAATAAGGGGTAAGGATTGGTTATTGTAGTAGGGCATGGTGAAGACATTATATGGAATACAACTGGAAGGCATGGACAATATAGATTGGAAGGAACTAGAAGAAAAAACTATTGTAACTATCAGGTTTTATCTGGCTAATGTTGTGATGTATTCTATCATGGATGAGGAATCACCTGTAACAGTTTGGCTAAAACTGGAAAGTCGATATATATCCAAGTCGTTGACGAACAAGATTTATCTCAAGCAGAAATTGTATGATCTTAAGATGTCAGAAGGCTTGGATTTGAGCTAGCACTTTATCGTGTTCAATTAGATCATCAGTGATTTGAAACAAGTTGATGTGAAGTTCGAAGATGAATACAAGGCATTATTGTTACTGAATTCCCTACCGGCATCTCTTGCATACGAAAATTTGGTTACAACTTTGATGTGGAGAAAAGAAACTCTCGAGTTGGAGGAGATCACAAGTGCCCTATTACGTGTTCAACGGCAGAAGAAAGCCTGTGATGAGAGTTTTTAAAATGAAAGGCTTGTTGAGAAATCCTGTTATTTTATCACCTGTATATTTTATAAGTGTCACTTGTTTAACTAATATTTGGATCTATTATTTTTTTTTTTTGCTACTATTAATTTAATATTCATATGTTTAAATGTGGAGTTACTTTTATTTCAATTTATCTTATTGTGACGTATTTAATTAAATGTTTGGATTTAATCTCTTATTTTATTATGTTGGGGTTTATTTTAATATGTTGGATGTTGAATTTATTTATTTTCAGATGGGTTGGTTTTCTAGTGTTTACTTTGTTGTTGGGTTGTACTTTTGCATGCTTATTTATTTATTGTGGGCTTGTATGGTGGTGTATGTGTGTCTTAGTGGTTTGGGCCGTGTGTATGGGGGTAAGAAGGCCCAGCCCGAGCCTTGTTAAAAATCTAGACCCTCAATGCCTTGAAATGACGCTGTTTCAAGGATTTGAAGAGATGAAGCTAGGGCTTCATCGTTTTAGCCCTTCACTTTGATGTGGAGAAAAGAAACTCTCGAGTTTGAGGGGATCACAAGTGCTCTATTACGTGTTCATCGGCAGAAGAAAGCCTGCGATGAGAGTTCTCAAAATGAAGGGCTTGTTGAGAGATCCTGTTATTTTAGCACCCGTATATTTTATGAGTGTTACTTGTTTAACTAATATTTGGATCTTTTTTTTTTCGCTGCTACTAATTTAATATTCATGTGTTTAAATGTGGAGTTAATTTTATTTCAATTTATCTTATTGTGACGTATTTAATTAAATGTTTGGATTTAATATCTTATTTTATTATGTTGGGGTTTATTTTAATACGTTGGATGTTGAATTTATTTATTTATTTTCAGATGGGTTGATTTTCTAGTGTTTACTTTGTTGTTGGGTTGTACTTTTGCATGCTTATTTATTTATTGTGGGCTTGTATGGTTGTGTGTGTGTGTCTTAGTTGTTTGGGCCATGTGTATGGGGGTGAGAAGACCCAGCCTGAGCCTTGTTAAAAATCTAGCCCCTCAATGCCTTGAAATGATGCTGTTTCAAGGATTTGAAGAAATGAAGCTATGGCCTCATTGTTTTAGCCCTGCGCCATACGCCCATATCTCTATTTTTCTTCCTCTTTCTTCTTCCCTTCATCTAGTTGCCTTACACATCTGAGCCCGTGAGTTCAAGCCCCAACGCCGCCCATCTCCACCACCCTTCTTGCGCCACGCGTCCCCTACTTCAAAGCCCTCCTCCACACCGAGCATGCACCTGTATTTTCACCTCCATCTCACAAGCCACGTGCCCTAAAAATTCACCCTTAACTCTCCAAAATCATGAGCTCCCATGGACTCTGTTCTTGAATTTCATCTGCAAAAGCTGATGGAATCTAGCTATGGCAGTGTGCAGTGCACTGGTTTAGTCAAGGGACGCCACGCGGTGGCCATGCCGAGCTTCGTAGCGTCACCCTCGCCCTATTGCAGCAATGGTTGCATGCACCGTGTTCCCCCTTGGCCTATGAATAGGCCATGTATACCCCTTCGAAAATCATCCCAAAAATCAAGTTCTACACCCTCCCATAACTCTTATTCAAGTCTCCACCTCCCAAGCCCTAGCCCAAAGTAGTATAGTCATCTTTGCCGTGCGCCTTTGTGTGCATAGCTATGCCTCGCCACCTGCCACCCCATGGTGTCACAACCCTCCCCAAGTCCCAAACATGGGTCTTGGTCCACCCTAAGCCCTTAAGTCTGCCTAGTCCACGAGTTCGACACCCCGAAATCGCTGTTGTTTCCCTTGTACAACCACCATTCCGTCACCACATCGCCATCCTCAGCAACGTATTGGTGAGCTGATATGTTCGCTATTTTTATTTTCTTAACATTATACTTTGATCATATTTTACTGACGCCTACTAATTTAAACGAGATGTAACGAGACCCGCATTCGACGTTACTCGAGATAGTATTTTGCCACTCGCACGTTCTCCTAAAAATTTATCCGACATTTTGTGAGTAGTCTTCCAATGCAATTTGAGATTTTTATTTATTATTATTATTCATGCACTAACATTTATTTATAGCCTGAAGTATTGGTTAACAGTTAATAATAAAATGGGAGTAGGTTGGCTGGGCTCGAGGCCAAGAATTGGAGGATGAGATCACCTCGTAATCTGATTGGTTGTGAATTGGATTTGATGATGTGATTATATGGATGTTTGTGTTTGCCTTTTTAGTGTCATTGCCATGCCATCCAATAACTATCCATCATACATCAGCCGTTATTTAATTATTGTCATTATTAAACTATGTTGTGATGCTGTGGTGTATGTCTATAAATTTGGTTGATGTGATCTGCCAAAGCATGTGGGTACGTGTGTATCACGACCCCAAATCAGGATGGGGCATTATCCCGGTGGAGCTCCCTGGTCATTCGGGAGCATATAAAACTGAGTGACATCCCATTGGGTTGTTGCTGGACGATAATGGGATTGGACGAGATGGTAACGCTCTCATGTCGACTCCGTAGCCCCTCTACTAGTGAGGCTAGAGGATGCCTGGTCATGGTATGCACTAGGCGTGGAGCTAGGTATCGCTCATTATGAAGTCACATGTACGATCGTTACCCGTGGTATGACGAAGGGAGCTAGGATGTATGGATGGTCCCTAGGGGAGACCATGGTGTACATTTAATAAATATATGATTTGTGTCGTAGGCTAAAACCCAGGTTTTTGGCGTATACGGATAAATACGATCCTTTCTGGGAAAGGGCAGATTGATTTTGATTATTTGTGCTTGGTTGAGATTATGTTGATTGCCTTGCTTATATGTTGTTTTCTGTGATACTTAGAGTGTTATTTGATTGCTACTCACTGAGATTTCATTGTCTCATGGTAGTTTTTTTTTCACCTGCGGTTTTGTATTATGGAACCATAGATTTTGATGCAGAGGATGAGATTGAGGCCGAGCGGCAGGCTCCACCAGAGGAGTTATTTGTGTTGATGACCGTGATTATGAGATTCACATCCCCTGATGATGTCATTTATCTCTTTATTTCTTGCTTTCTTTCTTCGGATGACTGTATAATCTCCTCTTGGAGAATTATTTCTTTCGACTGTAAACTTTCAATTTTCTGGTACTAGCTCTACGCCCCTTTTATTTCTTCGCTGCATATTTTATTTGCACACCTGATGTATGTTGCACACACACCTAGAGCACTTAGTGATGGGATGCGGGATTCAAGCGATCATCTTCTCAGGGTTGTAAGTCTTACCAAATCACAAGTGAGAGTCGTGGGTGCCACACTTGTGGTGAGAGGTAACAAGGAACGAGGAAGAAGCAAGTCTCGAAATGGATATAGTAACAACAAATCTCAGTCTAATTCCAGGAAGAAGAAGGACATAATGTGTTACAAGAGCGGGAAGAAGGGGCACATAAAATGGGACTGTCCCGAGAAAAAAGAAAGGGAATGCAGAGAACAAATTAGATCCATCAAAGTTTGCAAACGTAGTGGAAGAAGAAGACTCAGAGAACGGTGATTGGGACATGCTTTCTGTTTCATCTAGTTCAGATCACCTAACAAATTCTTGGACTATGGATTTAGCATGCTCCTATCACATGACACTCAATAAAGATTGGTTTGAAACCTATAAGTTAGTAAATTCTGGTTCTGTTCTATGGGTAACGATGCATTTTGCAAAATTGTTGAAATATGGAATATCAGAATTAAAATATTTAACTATGTGGTTTGAACGTTGTGTAATGTTAGACATGTACCAAATTTAAGAAAGAAACTGATTTCATTAGGCACTTAGATTGTAATGGTTTTAGTTACAAGTTTGCAAGTAAAATAATGAAAGTGAGTAAAAGTGTCTTGACAGTAATGAAGGGATAGAAACTAGCAAGAAATATTTATAGACTATTAATTACTACAATTGTAAGTGGAGTTGTTGCTGCAGAGTTTGAGTCAGATAGTAGAATCTTGTGGAATATGCGGTTAGGTCATATTGGTGAGCATGGGATGATGGAACTTCATAAGAGAAATCTAATGAAGGGTGTGAAAACATACAAACTCAATTTCTGCAAGTTTTGTATTCTTGGGAAATAGAATAGGGTGCTATTCAGGACAGCCACGAACAAGATAGAGGGGATTCTTGATTATTTTCATACAGATCTTTAAGGTCCAATCAACGTATCATCACGAGGAGGACATATGTATTTCGTGAGTTTTATTGATGACTACTCATCAAAGGTTTGGGTGTATTTCATGCTGCACAAGTTAGAAACGTTTACTAAGTTCAAGTTGTGGAAAGTTAAGGTAAAAAATCAAACAGGGGAAAGATTAAATACCTCAGGTTAGAAAACAGTACTAAGTACACAGATTCAAAGTTTCTGGATTTATTTGAGCAGCATGGGATTAAGAGACACTTCACAATACGCAAGATGCCACAGCAAAATAGTGTAGTGGAAATAATGAACAGAACGATAGCTTAAAGAGCTTGGTGTCTTAGGTTGAATGCAGCACTTGCAAAGAACTTTTGGGCAGAGGCAATGGATTTGGCATGTTTCTTAATTTATAAATCAACGAGGGTAGCACTAGATGAGAAAGTAGTAAAGGAGGTATGGATAGGTAGTGCGGTAGACTACTCTGGCTTGAGAGTATTTAGATGTCCAACCTACATCCATATTTCTAGTGAGGAAAAATCGAAATTTGATGCAAAGTCTAGACAGCGTATCTTTTTTAGGTATCAGAAATGGCTAAAAGGCTTCAAACTTTAGGATCCGAAGGCAAACAAGGTGGTAATCATCAGAGATGTGGTTTTTTATGAGAACGCCATGTTACAGCTTACTTAGGAAAAAGAGAAACAAGTGTCAGAAAATTGCACCAGGAATGAGCATGTGGTGCAGGTGGAGCTAGAGACCAATGATAAAGAAGACAATGCATAGAATACAGAGAGTCCTAGCTCAGAGAATCAGAAGCACCACAGTATAGCCTCAGACAAGCCCAGATGCACTATCAGGCCACCTACCAGATATAGTTTTGAGGATTTAATTTCTTATGTACTTATTACTAGTAGCGGAGATCCTATTACTTTTGAGGAGGCAGTACACAGATTAGAAACAAGTAGATAGATGGGTGCTATGGTAGAGGAGATGGAATCTCTGCATAAGAACCAAACATAAGACTTGGTGGAGCTTCCAGAGGAGAAGAGAGCAATGGGATGTAAACAGGTGTATAAGAAGAAAGAAACAGTATTAGAAAAAAATAGAGGAAAATTCAAAGCTTATCTAGTAGCAAAGGGTTACTCTCAGAGGAAAATGGTTGACTATAATGAAATCTTCTCCCTTGTAGTCAGACACACTTCCATCATGGTAGTGTTGGCTTTGGTAACATATTCAGACATGCAGTTAGACCAGATAGATGTAAAGCCAGCTTTCCTTCAAGGTGATTTGGAGAAGCATATTTTTATGGTGCAGTCAGAGGACTTCAGTTATCTTGGATAGGAACACTTGATCTGTAAATTAAAAAAATCACTTTATGGGTTGAAGCAGTCTCAAAGATATGGTACAAGCGATTTGACTTCTACATGATTCGGATTGGCTACAAGAGATGTGAGTATGATTGTTGTGTTTATGTAAAAAGTCTTGATGACGATTCTTTTATTTTTTTTATTACTCTTTGCTTAGCAAAGAATTTAACATAAAGGATTTGGGTGTAGCCAAGAAGATTCTTGAGATGGAGATTTGCAGGAATAGAGTTTATAGGAGATTGTGACTATCTCAACATAGCTATGTTGAGGAGATGTTGGACAGGTTCAACATAGGTAATGCAAAACTAATGAGTATACCGTTGGCGAGTCATTTTAGATTGTCTATCGCACAGTGCCTAAAGGTTTCACATGCCAATGCAATGGGGTGTCTTATGTATGCTATGATTTGTACAAGACCAAATTTGGCATAAGTTATCAGTGTGGTGAGCAAGTTTCTATCATCCGGGTCGATAGCAATAGGATGTAGTTAAGTGGATTTTCGAATTCTTGATGGGTATTACAAACTATGGCATCATGTTCAGCAGATAACAGAGTGATCGTTCAGTTGTGGGATATGTGGATACAGTGTAGCGCCCTGTACCCCTAAGGGATTGGAGAAAACTCCTTGCATAAATAAACCTGTCTCATCGCCAAATACCATCTCTAAAAATTTTCTGAAGTCCATAAATAAATTCGCATTTCCAAATCCATACGTAAAATAAATATTCACAAAGCCATATCTAAAAGAAAATATTATAACTGAAAACAAAGGGGTCCAAAATCTCCTAATAAACTTAACATAACAGATGAATAATACTCTAAGTCCAAAACAACTAGAAACATAGCATCTAAAAAAATATGATAGTAGTCTTTCCATCTACTGTGCTACTCTAACAGTTTAGTATTGCTCACAATCTCTATTCCTGATCCTCTGTAGGGATATCCACAACATCTGAAAAGTATTTGAAATAAAGAAGTGAGTTTATCCACGACTCAGTAAGCAAAGCACCTATACTAGTGTGTAATACATGAGCATTTTCTATAAAAACTTCATATGTATGAAACATAATCCTTTTATTCATAGAAAACATTTCCCAAAACATATTATCAATCCAAAAGCTGAGCGACCGTTTGTTTTTCGTTTTACATAAACATAAACAACTTTTCAAAAACAAAAACACCTTGGCACAAGTAATTGTAAACAGAATCTCATCTTATCATCATATCAGAACATATATCATGTTTAACCCCCGTGGTAGGGTTGTGCTATCCCCGGTGGCCAAACTAGGCGGTATCATATTATGAGACTTTCCCTTATTCGTTCTCGGAGTCTCGAGTGTGCACACAAGAAAGAAACACATAAACGACCACTTTGTTTCCAAAGTGGTTGCACCCCTATCATATTATATTATGGTGGTACCAACCATATCACGTAAATCCGTATCCTCATATCAGAACCATATCCAGAAACAAAACCAAACAGATAAGTATGCCAAAGATTTTCTATGTTCATATCATATCAAACCACGTGCTTTTCACTTTCTTATCATTTTCAGCCAAACCAAAAACATATTATTTCACATGTACAAAAAAAAACATCATTCATGTCGCTCTTATGCATATCTCAAAAGCATGTCAAATCTTGCTCATGTCTACACATTTTATGTAAAAAAAAAACTTTCTCTATCATATGAAATTTCATGAGAGGATGCAGAAATACATATAGTGAGGTTGTTTTCCTTTTCTCACAAAAAACACATCATGCACATTTTATAAAACCAACCTCCAATCATTTTTCTTTTTATGCAAATCTAGAATAGAAACCTCGCTTACCGGACTTTTGTAGAATATGGACAAATTCCTGAGTCCGACCTATATTAATCTTGCCACCTATTCATAAAAATACAAACTAAATATTAAAAACCAGTAACACAACTTTGATCTAAAAGATTAAAACCATGATTCTAAACTAATAATATAGGAAAAAAAATAACGTCACTCAACCAGCCACTGTTAATCCCTTGCCATTGTCTCCTTATCCATACAACCAGCTACTATTTATCCCCTTAATCAAAACGCTCTTAACTTAACACGACCAAGAAATGAATTTCCATAAACAACTCCAATAAGCAAACTAGCGCACTCCATAAATCAAAAAACTTCCAAAATATCATCCAAGCAAAACCAACTCAGCCACAAGGATTGTGAATCCCTCAAAATCCATCAACACACTCATAAGGCTCTACAATCATTGCCGCACATTACAGAGTAGAAGAACACTAGAATTAACAATACCTCAATTTGCGTTGTGACCCTTAAAACAGAGGACTACATGCTGCCAAAGCAGAAGACTTCGTTCGGAGAAGATGCCGCCAGTGATGGATTTATGATCTCTCGTTCCACGACTTTACCAAAAGAAAAACCTAAATCTTTGAGACCTAAAACAGTATCGAAGAAAAAAAAATAGGAAGAAGAAAAGATTTACAACATTAAAGGATAAATAGAGAAGGAGAAACTTACCGGCATGCGGAAAGGAACTCGGAACAGACTAGAAACTTCGAAAATTCGCAGCACAAGAACAGGGGACAAAACTATCGGTTGAGGAAGAGAGGACGTCAGGTAGAGAAATTTATGAGGGTTAGAAACCGTAAGAAGCAAAGTACAACGTGGGAGAAGATGAGGGATAAACCGATTAAGAGAAGCAGTTGGGAGATGTGAAACCAACGGGAAAGAAAACGAGAAAGAGTTAAAACTAGGAAACTGAATTAAGAGTCTAACCTGAAGAAGAACGACGTCGCTTCAAAGATCCCAAAGGCTGAAATTTAACCGGCTTGGGCTGGACCTGGGCAGCGGGTCTAGGTGTTATATACAGACTATGCAAGGAATTTGGATGACAAGAGGTCTATCACAGGATATGTATTCACCATTAAGGGAGGTCTATTTGTTGGAGGTCTATGGTACAATCTCTAATTGCACTATCTACTACTAAGCCAGAGTATATGACAATGGCTGAGGCTGCCAAGGAAGCTTTGTATCTTATAGGGTTAGTCAAGGAGCTGTGTGTCCAACAAGGTGGAGTTCAATTATATTATAATAGTCAAAGTGCCATTTATTTGGCAAAGAACCAGATGTATCATGCAAGAACTAAGTACATAGATGTAAGGTTTCACATAATTAAGGAATTGGTTTCTTCTGGTGAACTACTGTTTGAGAAAGTTCACACTTTTGATAATGCAGCAAACATATTGATAAAGCATGTTACTACAAATAAATTCAAATACTGATTGGATTTGATTAATGTTTTCAGTTGCTAGATAGGAGGTACCCCAACCTATTGTCCTAAATAGAGTTCTCGATTATACTTTCTTTTCTCCTAAGAGGTGGATATTCGCTAAGGTAAAAATTAAGTTGAAGTATGTGGCTCTATATTTCAAAAGTTATTTACTATGTAATAAACATGTATTTAAAAAATACTTTTAAATTAGTTACAATAGTTTTTTAAAAATATACAATTATTGTAGGAGCTTTTCGATAAAAGTCTCAATTTAGTGTTTTTCGATAAAAATCTCAATTTGGTACTTTTTAAAAAAATAATTTTTCAGTTTTTTAGGTGATAAATCACTTTTTATAAATTTATCAAACATAATATTTTTGCTTTAAAAGAGTTTTTAAGAGGTTAAAAATACTTTTTAACCTTCCAAATTCAACCCCTCTTAGCCTTCATACATCTTTGCAGACACCAGCTTCCCGCATTCACAAACGTGCAATTTCTTTTGGTCGAAATTACCACGTCAAACTTTGGATACAATATACAGGAATAATTATTGTTTCTGATCAATTGGCTGATCTTGATCGATCATAGGCCGAGGCAACGCAGAACATCATCAGATGAGTTCCTCAATTTATTCTATAAATAATATTTTACAAAAAGCTGCATTATGAGTACCAATATATATTGCAAATTGACAATTTAAAATCATCGTTGGCTGCAGTTGATGGAAGGAAATTAACGGACCAATCAAAATAGAATATTGCATGAATCAGTGGAGGAATTCAACTTGAATAAGCGCTGCAATGCATGAGTTGCCATCTCAGAAAAAGCTAGTGAGGTACTTTCGGAGGATTATAGGAATTAGGGTTCTATATGCTGCTTCCGTGGGATGAAAACTATCCCAAAAAATATACTTGGATGCATTTGTGCACGTGGCAGACGCTGGGTTACATAGTATAGATACCTCCATATACCCTGTACCACAGCATCCTTTATTCACAATCTCAAAACCTGCATATATAATTATATATTGAAAATGATTAATCAATATATAATTAAATAAAAATAAGAAAAAATATGGCAAAGACGCTAGCATGCATGCATGGATGCACTATAAAAAAAATGAGCATTTATAATAAATTATTTGTGATAAAAATGATTCTGTATAACAAGAGCAGATTCATTTTATAAAGAAATAGTCATTTTTCTAAAAAAATAATTAATCAATTAATTTTCTATAATGATGTGATTAAGAAAATAATAGCCAACTAGCTAGCTTGGTCATGCATGAAAAATAAATATTTGTTTACCATATTTTCTAGGGTTTTCAATGAGAGCAAGTAGAAGGCTGTAAACATCAAAATAGACCATCTTGCTGTTGGGTAGGTTTCTGTTAAGGGAATCTAGAGTTGCCGACAGTTTAGTGTTGAACAGTTTTGCTGCTTGGTTGTGTTTTTCCGAACACTGTCTCAATATTCCTCCGGCCAGAGTTCTTTGTGACGGCACACATCCAATCGGTGGTGCACTCAGTACTCCAATCCTTCGTGCCCCTTGCTCATATATTTCCTTCAAAATATTTTGTAAAATCTATCACTACTATTGATCTTAACCCATTTGAATATTACATTAGAAAGAATATTTATTGCTCTTCTTAATTACATGCATGCCATTCGAAAAATTTAGTCTATCGGACACGAAAGCTATAATATTTATTGGTAGTTGTTGTGGCAAAAATATAATGTGTTGTTCCTATTTTCAACTTTTTTTTTTTTTGATATTTGATATAAGCTTTATATACTAAATCCGGTCCTACTAGTTTAATTTAATTTAATAAAAACTCATTGCTTGTAGAATCATAAAAACTAGCTAGGCACGCTACTTGCACCATAAATTGCGCGTAACTACCTCCCCGCATGGGTCGAGGGGGTGAGGTTTTCACTCCCAAATCTCATCCCTACATTGTGGAAGTGGGGGCGAACTCTCAATCTATCCCACCTCCCTCCCACTTCAATAATGAACTATAGTATGCTAGATCTAAAATTTATTTCTGAGTTCAAAAGTTATCAAAAATACCATTTTGAACCTAAAATTATAAATTTAACTTTATAAATATGAGCAAAATTTAAAAAGTTTGTACATTAAATTACCCAGAAATAACTTCCAAACATTTGCTCCGAAGATTTAGGAGATCCAATAACCGTCTACCCTCAAGATTATTTTTAGCTATGGGGGTCAGAGCCTCGACTCCCCCCCACCCTATCTCCCTTCTCCTTTTTACTGGTAGTCACTACCTGCCGACGATAGTGTGTTTTCGGTTGTTTGTTACATATTTTTGTTTGTTTCCTATTATTGTCGCAGGGTAGGGACATTTTGGGGCTTTTCGATGGCCGGCTACATCAACGCTTACTACCAAAGGATTTGTTAGGTGACGATCGGTTGACCGGCAGAAGGATATGCCAGACAGAGTAGTGCGTATAATGCACACACTAATAGACTTACATGCATGTAATCCACGCGCCGTCAAAATGAGACTTTTGTTGCCACCACACGCAGCCATTCCAAACTCCGCAATTTTGGTGGCTTCAAGGTGGCTTGGTTGGACTGCCCTAGCGTGGCACGTGTATAACACATGCCTCTACAATCATGTGGTGCTTTGTTTTCTAGTTTTTTTGTACTGTGTTTAGTTCTTTATTTTCCGTATCATGTTGTTTTTGCGTAGTAGTTCGTAGTGTTCTAATAAAAAAGAAATGACTATTCTTTTGTTTGTCTCACTCCTCTTTTAGAAGATGATGGTGTTGATTACCTCTCCTCCTTTGGAAAATGGTGATGAGTGGGGTTTGTTTTATTTCTCTATTTTACAAAGTGTTATATCCTATGAAAAACCCAAATAAAAGTCTATGATAGAGTTGTCAATTATGAGGGTATAGAGATTTAAATAATGTCTGTTACAATAAAATTTGTGTACATGCAGGGATACTATTTCAATCAGTTTGATTAGTTTGACTTGTAATTTGGATTTATCAAGTTACAGTTAATAACCTCGATTTGTTGAAATGCAATGCATTCTTTCCTATATATATAAATAAAAATAAAAGTCTGTAATTTTTAAATTTGCTTAGTGTGAGACTTGTATTCATGTCAAGGCAATATATAATAGTCTCACCCTAACGAGCACTATACCACAACTTACATAAAGTATTAAGTAAAACTTCTAGTACTTATTACATATTATTATATTTATATATATTAATAATAATAAATATGTATAAATATATTCTATTATAATAAGTGGCTATCTAACGATTACTTAACGGATTTTCTCATTCCATTAACTTTCCTTATTTTTTTTCTTTAAATTTAACGGCCACTTAATACTAAATAATTAGATATTTAAAACACTAGATATGATTTAAAATTTAGATGAGATTGGTTAGATTTATAATTTTAAATTATATTTAAATTATATATTTATATATATTATCATTTAGATAATATAAATTATGCCATTTGTTTAAATTAGGTAAGTTATAAATTATAATTTGAATAAGTTGTTCCATTTTTTTGTCTTTATAAAATTATCTCTTTAACTAAATTTGAATAATTCAAAGAGTAGTTCTGCACTCACAGACCGGGATTAGGGAATCCTGCCTGTGTTAAGATTTTTTCTTTTTCTTTTTATTTATTTTTAAACACTTTTAATTTTTTTTTAAAAAATTAGAACATTATTATAAACACATCTTCAATCATTAAAGTAAGAAAAATAAAAATAAAATTCAAAAACCCCAGTCAAGATTCCCAATCAGGAATCCCGATCTGTGGGTTTAGTATTTCTTGAATTCAAATTTAATTATTACCATTTTCAATTGAATTCGAATAATTCAAAATTTAGATGCGTATGGATTGTTACCGTTTTCAATTAAATTTGAATAATTTAGTTTAAAGAGATAATTAAGTTGTGACTTCTACCAATATATACTTTAATATTTAATATTGTTGTAGAATTTTTTAATATGGTGAGATATAAGTTAAATGATATATAACTGGATAGAAAAGCAAAAGAATATTTGCTAAAATTTACTTTTTATTAAATTTATTAATATTTTTTTAAAATTATATTATTAAAAATATATATATATATTTCACTTAACTAGGCAACATGCTTTGCATGTTGCTACCTACCTAATATATATATATATATATATAATAAATCTATTCATTATTTTCTTTTTCATCATCCTCTCATCATTCTATACGTAATATTAGATAATAAGTTAAAAAATAAAATATAATAAATAATCTCTAATCATTTAAAATCACATCATGAATAATGTGAGGGGATGGATGGGGCCCCCAACCCTGCCGATGTCTTGCCCTGTTGACCCCTAATACAGCTGGACATAGAAACATTTTTCTATAGAAAACTAGAATGATGAGAAAATTATCTTCTTGCCGCTGCAAATTAGCTCCTATCATTTAATGTTTTGGATGGTGCGCGCGCCATTCACACCAAGTTATAAGAGAAATATTTTCGCAATTATGTTCAACCGTTTTTCTCACTTAACACACATAAAAAAAGATGAAATTTAATTAATATGCCAACAAATAAATGAGGAAAAGAGTAATGCTACGATTTATCATCATTTTATAACGTGATTTATTAAAGTTTATTTATTATATTTTATTTGTAAACTTATCATTTAAGGTCAGCTAGATCATAAAATGATGAAAGAAAAAATGATTTATAAATTTTCTCAATTTGTAAACCCATTAAAAGTACTTAGCTAGAGAGATAACATATATAACGTACAGATGTAGAAGTGTAATATATATATATATATATATATATATATATATATATGATGGAAGTAATGCTACCTTAAAGAAAGAGGTAGCCTGGGCGAGCATAAAGTCCGTATAGGAAGGGATATCGTACTCCAACTCCCGTGCATGAGCAAGGAAATATGTGTTGGCAATGTCATCGCTTCCCGATGCTACCAGAAATAGACTTTTTGACAAGATGAAGTTTTTTCTCTCTTCACCAACAATTCCTTTAAGCTTCGCTTTGTATTCTTTGAACATTTCTAATTGATCGGACATTGATAGTACTGACTGTTTTTGTTGCAATCAAGAGTTTAAAAAAAAAAAGAATGGTGGAATTCCGAATCAATCTGCATATGCATGCAGCATGAATAATATAGATCATGAAATTAAAGAAAAAAAAATTAAAGTACCGCTATCTTGGATGTCAAGGGATCATATCCTGAGCCACCTGAAGCGAAACATACTCCTGTGATCAAGTCTTGAGGTTGAAGAAGTGGATCCAAATACGCTGGCAGAAGCTCTTTTATTCCCAATTCCTCCGCTGAAAAGGTAAAATAAGATATAAATTAAGTACAAAAATCTTATGTGCAATCATATATTAGAAAATTATTTATTTACGATTAATTATTTTTAATAAAATGATTATTTATGATTAAAATAAATATATTTTATCATAAATAATTAATCACAAGTATTTATTTTTTTGGTAGTATAATGTCTTAATAAACTTTATGCAAATTTATTTAAAATTTATTCTAGCTATTGATTGAAAATGGAGGAAAAAATTAAGAAATAATCAATGCATTGCATCTAAAAACGTAGAAATAATCAAAAACAAATTATTTTGATTATTTTAGCTCCTTTTAAATGCAATAGATTGATTATTTTTGTCCTTTTTTCTTGTAGTATATGTTAAATGGTTAAATTATTTTGATTATTTTTGTCCTTTTTAAATAGAATAGATTGATTATTTTTGTCTATTTTTCTTGTAGTATGTGTCAAATGGTTTGTGGGATCATCTCAATTGAGTATTGTTTTGGTTTAGTTAATTCGTAAGACGGATCGATTGGTTGACACGTGAATTCATTTAAAATATATATGTTACATCAAAATATTTAACTAGCTAGAGATGATAAAAAAAAAATAGGGTTAAAAATAATACTAAAATCAATGATTTTTGTAGAGCATATATATCCTAGCTAGTAGGGGTGGACAAAAATTTCGACTTTCAATTTTTGAACGACTTCCACTCCGATTCCGACTCCGATTAGAATCTGAAGTTAGAAATCGAAGTCGGAGTTCGGAAGCGGAGTCAGAGCACACGATTGCTCCGAACTCTAATCTTTTTAAAAAAAACCCAAATGCAAAACGATGTCGTTTTGCATCTGGGTTTTTTTTTTTTAAATGAAACGACGTCGTTCCAATTAATGAGGAATGACGCCGTTTTGTTATTACTTCGCCTCCCCCCTTGGTGGTCTTCTCTTCAGACTTTCTCTCCTCTTCTCTCTTCTTTCTTCTTTCTTCTTTCTTCCGCTTCGCCCTTCGGTTTCTCTGTTCTCCTGCAGCTCTGCTCCAGCAGCCTAGGCCCCAGCTTCATCTTCTCCCATCTTCGAGGCTCGAGCAACCACTTCTCCAGCCGCGACGCCGCCGTCTTACTTTCGCTCGGCCATTGCCTAGGAGATCTGAGAAATCCCTCTTTTTAATTAGTATTTTTTAGGGTTTCAAAATAGGAATTTATTTTTAATTTTAATCTTAGAAATTGAATTTGGATTGTGTTAATTGTTTTCTATTGTATTAATTTGTAAGGTAATTGAAGATTCGAAATTTTTAGTGTTTAATTTCTTTGTTTCTTTAAATTTATAGGGTTTTGAAATTTTTTTGGTAACAAATTACAGGAATTCTCTGCTTGTATTTGGTTTTGGTTGTATTACATATAGTTTACTTAAGAGAAAAATTATCCTGGTTTTGATAGAATGCTGAGATGCTCAATGCCCAATAACTGTTTGATAGAATGCCCTGTATGATTGTTTGAGTCACTTTGATGGCTGGTAATATTTGGTATTATGCAAAAATGATTATCACATATTCACATGATAAAAGTTCCAATGTTATGAGTAAAGAAAATTGGGAAGAACAATTCAAAAGAAAATAAAAAAGGAAAAAACAGTTTAGTTTTCTGAATTTGGATTAAAATTTAGAAAAGTTGGATTTTCTTGACAATCTATTTAATACAATATAAATATGGTGTAGAAAGGACCACGGCCCACAATCAAGGCGCTAATAATTTAAACACAATGTGACAATATAAAATTAATAGATGCTTTTTTTGAATAGTATGTGTCTATATATCTTATTTTAGATTATAAAGTTAGGATAAGAAGTTAAGAACAATAAAGAATCTTGATCTAGACTATCCAATACGATTAATTAAAATATTCCCTCAATACCAATAATATATATATAAACTTATATTATTATATATTTGCTTCGAGGGTTGGAATTTAAATGATATAAGAATGATTATATTGAAAATAAAAAGAAGAAATGTACTATGATGAGCTATTAGATCATAAAAAGTTTAATAGGTTATGTTTAATTTTGGATATGGTACTTATTAATATAGAAAAGAAAAAAGAAGCCAATAAGACTTGAGAAAGTATGGGGTCTCTCACGAGTCATCTCTAAGCATGACATATATATTACATGTTTATATATATATATATTATATATAGTACAATCAAGATTCAATAGTGTATGATGAGGCTATGAGCTATAAGAAAGTCAAATGGGTATAATTTTTTTCTTTTTTAAAGTTTATGTGATTGGATCAACTTCAACATCCTTCCACTTTGTCCCTTCTATTCCCCCCTTATTTATTTTTTTCTTTTTTGTTTTCTTTGCCTTTTGTGATTGTTCTTCAGGAATCACTTCTATGATAAATGGGCAGATTGCAGAGGGTTCCCAACTTCCCATCTTTTGTCTTGAGCCATTGCTTTCCTCACAGGAAAGGAATATATTCAATAATCAATATAATGCCAGGGCTTACATCCATAGGCCCTTATATGACATCTACCACATCAAACACCTAATATCTAAAGAGTTACTATTGGTATAAAAACTGGTAGATAATGATCGACACAGGACCTATATATAAATTATAATAATATAAAAAAAAAATGATAAACTAGTATGGTCTTTGACTCCTTTACATGATTTCCAACTGAAGTTCTTTAATCAAACATATATAGATAGCGGCGTGAGTTGGGTGATGCTTTATAAGTTTATACGTAAACTTATATATAAGTCAAACATATATAACATTTTTTATATTGTTATACTTGAATTTCAGGTCTACATAATAGATGGATCCCTCACGCTCACATAGTGCTAGTGGGACTCTAACTCCATATGAGATTCCGGATGCCAAGACTCCGTCGGCATCCCAAGCAGCAGTACCGAGTTGGACTTGGAGTTGACTATCTAACTTCACTTGAGCACAGACCTCGTGTACTAGAAGTGGATTTCCACTTCCAGTCAACATAGAATTAGAAACAAAAGATCTAAATCAGTTTATGGAAGAGGAGGAGATGGGTCTTGGGGACAATCCGGTTTAGGATCTGGATGTATCAGTACACCCTACAGCTATGAGGCCACCCGTCCACAATCAAATAAAAAAAGATCGTGGATATGGGAACATTTCACGAAAGTTGAGGGTGGGGATCCCGAGAAGCCACGGGCTGAATGCAACCATTGTGGCGCTCAAGTTGGGTGTCATTCAAAAAGGCAAGGCACCGTTTGTCTATCATCACATCTCAACGGTTGCCAGCGATACCAAATAGCAAAGAGGCTGGCGTCAAAAGGTTAATGTTTTATTAATCTCAAAATCATATGTATTATGTATGCTAATTGATTTATTCATTTAATCCCATTTAGTTTTAACTTAAAAGTCTAAAACAAATATTGGGTCATAAATTATTATATGTAGGCGCAGGTGGGTCTCAAACTAATCTTAACAACGAGACCTCTACAGCAATTGATAGGACAGGAAACCAAATGAGAAATTTGGTGGTCCCTCAATATAGTAAGAAGGTGTACCGTGAGACACTAGCAGAGATGGTTATAGAGGATGAGATGTCATTTAACATTCTTGAGAAGAAAGGGTTCCGCAAGTTTGTGAAGCTGCTTGAGTCAATATTTCCACTGTCATCCTGTTATACAGTAATGCGTGATTGCATAAAGAGGCATATGAGGGAGAAGACAAAGATGAAGAAGATGTTCATCACCACTGGCCAGAGAGTGTTATTTACGACTGACACATGGACGTCTATACAGAATACCTCGTACATATGTATCACAGCACACTACATTGACAGTGAGTGGAATCTTAAAAAGAGGATTATTGGATTTAAAGAAATAATTGACCATAAGGGTGCATCAATAGGGGCAGAGATGGATGATTGTCTGGTGGATTGGGGCATCCAAAAAATGCTATGCATTACAGTTGATAATGTCGATGCCAATGAGACTGCCATCAAGTGGTTTTTTACGGAATATGAGGGCAAGATACGATGTGATTAAAAATCATCAGTATATCCACATTCGATGCACTGCTCACGTACTCAACCTTATTGTTGGTGAGCCTTTCTGGTTTTGATTTTGTATTTTATATTTTAATATTTTATATTTTAATATTTTTATTATTAAAGTTAAGGGGATGGAAAATGTGGATGACTCCATCAAGAAAGTCCGCAACATTGTGCGGTACGCGAGGGCTTCTCCATAAAGGCCGCGAACGTTCAAGGCAATAGCAGAACAGGTTGGGGTTGAGTCTTCAAAAATGTTGTGCTTAGATATTCCCACTCGATGGAACTCCACATATCTGATGTTAGATGTGGCACTAAAGTATCAGAAGGCATTTGAGCGGTTGGAGATTGAGGATGAGAATCTGAGGTATGCCCTACTAGAGCCTAATGGAACGGGGCTTGGTCCGCCAGACAGTACGGATTGGTAAGCTGTATCCGAGTTTGTCAACTTTTTACAAATTTTCTATGATTTTACTAAACGCGTATCTAGATCCACATATAGGGCGGCAAACATGTGGTTCAGTGAGATCTCAATGGTACACCACCACTTGAAAGAAGGTTGTGCTGACCCAAGCGAAGTGTTATCTGGTATGGCATTACAGATGCAGTTGAAATATAATAAATATTAGGGCAAGTTGAGAAAATAAATCGATTATTGTTCATAGCATCGATCCTCGACTCCCGATTGAAATTGGCGGTGACAGAATGGTGGGCAACTAAAGTTTTCGGGATAGTGAAGGCAGCTGCATTTATCACAGCACTTAAGACAGATTTGAACGACTTATACACCCAGTATAGCATCAATAGCCAGACTTCATCCTTAACAACCACAGGTAGCTCACGTTCGAGCTCGAGGTCAAGACCTCTTTCTGATGCCCGTACCCGTCAGGCTAGTGCAGACAATGTCAGTTGATCCCAAGGTTTCATCGTTATGACGTCGTTTCACGCACTGTCGGCAAGAATTCCACTGCAGTGTACGAATGAGGTTGAGCGGTATTTATTGGCAGAGGTCGAAGAGCATAGTGATGAGTTTCAAATCTTAATATGGTGGAAGGCTAATTCCACTAAGTACCCAATCCTCTCCCGTATTACTCGAGATGTATTAGCCGTTCCTATCACTACAGTTGCATATGAGTCAGCGTTTAGCACCGGAGGTCGAGTGTTGGATGTCTATCGGAGTTCATTGGCACCGTCAACTGTGGAGGCCCTCATTTGCATGCAGAATTAGATTAATGATATTTCTTCTGGACTAGAAAGCATTAGCATCAATGCTGTTAGCTATAGGCTTGAGTCAAGTAAAATTAAATTAATTTGTTTACTTGTTTTTTTATGATTAAAGTAACAAAGTGTATATAATTATTTCAATGACTATTTTTCATGATTTCATAAATCTATCTAACTTATACTGTCTATAATTTCACAGATCTACATATCAATCCCGACATAATTGTCGATGACTGATAAACCACATTACGATGAAGCGGTTGCATATATTTTTTCTTTACTTTACAAATGGTTTATTTTGTAGTTTTTACTATTATTTGTTTTATTCAATTTGTCCTATTTTTTGTATAAGTCTTAGCAGTTGGCATTAGCAATTAGTATTGTAAATTATAATAATATAATTTGTATTATTTGTTTATCAACTATTCAACGGTAGATTATTTAAGACTAATTTACTAATTTATTATTTATATGTGAAATAGATAAAATACATCAAAAAATTGGCTCATTTGAGCAAATTAGAATCAAAATAGCCCAATTGGGCCCATTTTGTTTCGAAATGGGCCAAAATTTGCCCATTTCAGTCGGAAGTCGAAACGAAAATCGAAGTTCCAACTTCCGTTCAGAATTTCGATCAAACTCCGATCGAAGTTCGGTGTTCCGAACTCCGATCAGAGTCGAACTCCGATTCCATTTCGGAGTCGGAGTCGGAGTCGGAAATTCCGAACTCCGAATCGGAGTCGGAGCCCACCCCTACTAGCTAGCTAGGTTAATTTTTTTGTGCCATGTATTTTGTTCGGTGGCCAATAATACATTTCCTTGCTGGTTGGTGCATGTATTCCTGTATCCATAGATTAGTTGATATAATTGAGTTTGAAATAATTGCTTTTTGCAGGGAATGGGACGATACACTCTAGAATTACATGATACTTATAAAGGCTAACGTATTGTAATTAGAGAAATGTTATGTCTCCGAAATTTTGTCTTGAGAATTTCTTCTGAATGTTAAAAAAAATTATTTTTCTATTTTTTATAGAAATTATTTTTGAATAATATTGTGATTTTTTTAATTTTAAAAATGCTAAAAATTAAATGAAAACAAATAAAAAAAATAAAAATAAAAATAAAACAAATTATTTTGCCGTTCGAGAAATTTATTCGGACCATATATTCGATTGACGTAGCATGACTCATTGTAACTATGTCTCTTCAAAATCTCAAATAATAATAAATAAATAAATAAGTGTCGCTCAAATTTTAAAAAGTGTATTAATAACGCCGGCTTTAAAGGTCGAAGATCGTGACCCGGGGCAAAATTGTAGATGAAGGTTTATTATGTAAAGAGCTGATCTACCACCACGCACGGGGGATTCCGAAAACAAAAAAACGTTTTCTTATATATTTTTGAAGTACAGTTTTTAATAACTTTTTAAGAAAATTTAATAACGTAGGTTAAGACAATTATTCTGTTATTGTGTCAGCCGATTTTTCAGGATTTTGCAAGGGCAATTGTCCCTAGCAGCACTCTTAAAAAACTCACAATTGTATCATTAAAAAATATATCTTTTATTATTAATTAAAAATAAAAAATGAATAAATAAAAAAAGAAGCTAATCTCACTATCGAAATCCCTTGTAAGCAAGAATTCCATGTGTGAAAATAGTATTTTTCTTTAAAGTAAAATTGATGTTAGAAAGTACGAATAGAACTATTTTTTTTTTTTGGAAAAACAAGTCTACTTTCATTAGATCAAAAAACTGAAAGTTAAGTTTACAATGAGACTCGTTACAAGCCAACTAAAGATATGTAAATGCATAGAACTTCTCATTCTCTCGGATAAAACTCAAAGATCATTATTTACCTCTAAATGAGACAATTACTAAAATTTCTTTTTTAAAAAAGGAAAAAATTACAATTCTATAAGCATAAAATCCGAGAGACTATTACGAATAGAACTAATTAACTGGCCGCCTGACTCAACTTAAATTGGATCCATTAAATTATTGCAATGCACATATTTCATAAATGGATATATCATGAGAAACGTGGCACAATCTAGAATTGAATCCAATCTAAGCTTATCTTTGAATTGGTTTATTTTGTTAAAGTTTAATCTTGTCCTATATCTATATATATGTTATAGTAGTAATATATTATACGATTCATTAATCTAAAATGAACACGATATGATAATAGCGGATTATAGTTTAATCTTGACGGGTTAGAGTCAAAACAAATTAACCCGTTAAGACACAATTATTTAACACGTTGATAATGGATCAACCTATTTTGACACGTTAAAAAAGTTAAAATTATAATTATTCCCTTATACCTAAATGTAAAATTGTTGAATTTTAATTTCGATATTTTTATTGTTTAGGTTATAATTTTGGACTTGTAGTTAGTTTTATAATTTTTACAAATATTGTGATTTTAATATTTATAAAATTATGCTAAATTTAATTAGGTCAAACGGATTAATTTCGACCATATTCAACCCATTTACATAAACAAGTTGAAACAGATCATATTATGTCATGTTAATCTATTTCATAATATTCACTAATGGGTCTAAACATGTTGTCACGACACAACCCATTATATTAATGAGTCGTGTTAGGATTTGAGATTTTGACACGATAAGCTTAACGAGTCGGGTTATGGTTGGCCTATATAGTATAATATACATGTTTTAACACGATACGAACACAACTTGTTGAGATAATTTAACATCCCTAACATAAGAGCTCATTTTGTTGGGTTGCATGCAGAGACTGGTTTGAGAGCTGAAAATCGAGTATTAGAAATCTCATTGAATACTCGCTTGACACTTGGCTCAAGCGAGATTCAGACAAAGAGTTTTATTTGAAACTCCCTCGACACTTCGCTCAAGCTCACAGGAATTTTGAAATTAGGATTTCCAGTATCATTTTGCTATAAATAGGTTATATTTGACTTGTCTTACACTACTTTCAGTATATTTTGAGAAAGAATAATTGTCAAGTGAGTGCATATTGTGTGAGAGAGTAAAAAACCATAGAGAGAGTGAGTTGAAATTGAATAATTATAATCTACTCTAGTTAATAAGATTTATGCAGTTCTTTAGACGCAGGCAAATTGCCAAACCACGTATATTGTATGTCGTGTGCTTGATCGTGTTTATTTTCACTTTTATTTGCCATCGTTTGTGTGTGTGTGTGTGTGTATGTTTTGCACAACAACTGGTATCAAAATCCAATATTGGATCTGAAGCAGAATGATGTCTGGGGATAAAGTGAACGCATACGGGATTGAGAAGTTTGATGGCACTAATTTTGGATATTAGAAGATGCAGAACGTGGACTATCTTTATAGGAAAAGGCTCCAGCTTCCACTGTTAGAAAAAAAGTCAGAGAGCATGGATGATATTGAATGGA
This sequence comes from Platycarya longipes, assembly GCA_036559045.1. Classification (NCBI taxonomy): domain Eukaryota; kingdom Viridiplantae; phylum Streptophyta; class Magnoliopsida; order Fagales; family Juglandaceae; genus Platycarya; species Platycarya longipes. Next base: position 24,504,661 of record CM071796.1, on the reverse strand, counting down.
CCCTATTAGATCGATAAGTCTTGGAGATTGTTCGGCTGCCCTTGTCTAGAATAGTGGCACACAATGTCAATAAGGAGAAAACCACGTCAGTTCTCATGACAATTTTTATCAGGTATGTATGAAAAGCCGTCGGTGAATAATAAAGTGCACTTGATGAAGAAATTATTCAATTTAAAAATGTCGAAAGGTATGTCTGTGGCCCAACACTTGAATGAATTCAACACGATCACAACTCAATAGTCTTCTATAAATATTGAGTTTGATGATGAGATTAGAACGTTGATTCTTTTGGCATCATTGCCAAATAGTTGGGAGGCCATAATAGATGTGAGTAGTTCAGCCGACAAGATGAAATTGAATTACGACGACGTACGGGACATGATCCTTGCTGAAAAAGTACATAGGAAAGAATTTGGTGGGTTTTTCAAGTTTGGGATCGACTCTAAATGTTGACAATCAGGGCAAAAGACATTACAGGTCGAGCTTCAAGAGAAGGAGATGAGCAAGACGAGATCTAAACAGCAGATCACGTGCTAAAGTTGTAAAGTTGTGGCAAGCCAAGCCACATCAAGAAAAACTACAAGAATCAAGAAAGTGCTAAGGATGATGATGTGAATGCAGTGGCAGATGAAATTCATAATGCCCTACTTCTTGTAGTGCATAGTCTGATTGATAATTGGGTATTGGATTTAGAAGCTTCGTTCCATGGTACTTCACAACGAGAGATCAAGCAGAATTATATTGCCGGTGATTTTGGGAAGATATATGTGGCTGATGGAAAGATACTAAATGTAGTGAGAGTTGGTGATGTGTGCATCACACTTCCAACTAGGGGTGTGTGAACTTTATGGCAAATCAAACACGTTCCAAATCTAAAGAAAAACCCGATCTCTGTTGGACAACTTGATGATAGCAGTTATGCAGTAGCGTTCTCTACAAGAGTTTGAAAGATCACTAAAGATGCGTTCGTTTTAGTGTATAGTAAGAGATTTAAGTCTTTGTATTTAACATCAGGGTCCAGTGATGTGTAGGAAAATACAATAGTGCAAAAAGACAGGCTTGATTGCGCAAAATATATAAGGAAGCCAAATGGATAATGTCTTTGTCATTTGATCCAATAGCGTTCCGTTAGATAGAAACACATTTGATAAATACTGATAACTCTCAGATGGAGTATTAGAATAGAAAAATCCATTAGATAATGAACTATTGGTTTTAAGTCATCTCTGGCAATAAATCAACAATTCAAAGTGATTTTCTTGCGTATTCTTGCTAAACTAACGTTTACATATAGATGTAGGAAGATCTATTTGGGAAGTAAGAAGCCCTTTTGGCATCTCTTCATCTGCAAAAAATTCTCCAGCTTTTTTGTTCCTCATATAAGCCTGAAAAAGTTGGCTAAAATTGTCAAGAACAGTTCGAGACTAGATACTCCTAATGCAGTGGGAATTATGAATCGTTAAATGAATGTGCTGACTAAGAACGATGTACGTGGGAGACTGGAGTCGAGCTCGACTTTAGTTCATTTTCTACCTTGAAGACGGGAGTTGTGAGCTATAGAAATAATAGGGCTTGGCTAGAAACAAAGGCTGACATGTGGAGACCCAGTCTCCAAATGGAGACCCAGTCTCCAAGTGGGAGATTGTTGGGTTGCATGTGGAAATTGGTCTTGGAACTGAAAATCAAGTGTTAGGAATCTCGCTCGACACTCACTCGATACTTGACTCGATCGAGGTTTAGACAGAGAGTTTTGCTCGAGATACACTTGACACTTTGCTCGAGCAAATATCGCAGGAATTTAAAATTTGGATTTTCAATGCCATTTTGCTATAAATATGTTATATTTGACTTGCCTTATACGACTTTCAGCATATTTTGAGAGAGAATAGTTGTCATGTGAGTGCATATTATGTGAGAGAGTAAAAAGTCATATAGAGAGTGAGTTAAAATGTAGTGATTGTAATCTCTTTTGATTAATAAGACTTCTACAATTTTGTGGACGTAGGCAATTTGCTAAATTATGTATATTGTATATCGTGTACTTAATCATGTTTGTCTTTCTATGAATAGTGAAATTGAATTTCTATTTAGGCAGAGAGTGTTATCTCTTAGACATTTGTCTGTAAAGAATATTAACAAAAATTAAAACTAGATCAATTACTAAAGAAAATAATATTTTGGTAAGATTCCAAATGCCTTATTTTGATTTATGATATGACGTTTGATATGAAGACATCTCAGAATCTATTCGATTATAAATATAAATTTTTCTGATGAATGAATGATAAAAATTTCCTTCAAAACAAATCTCCTAATCATCTAAAAAAATAGGACTGATAAGTTCATGCATCTAACAATTAATCGCCAGGATTGGAGGAATACACCGCAAAAAAGGCCAATTGCAGCGCAATTCCCGTTGGTTGAGAAAGGACAGAGACAAAGTATTTTACCTATCTCCCATGCATGCATGCATGCATGCTCATGCAAAAAAAGTAATTCTCGTTCATTTGTTGGTCATGGGTAACTAATAAAGTTCCAATCGGTGTAATTTTCTCATGATGAACTATCCCGAGATTTATACCCTTGCCAATATATATGGCAATTCAAACAATAACATGCTATAGATACAAAAGAAGCAAAAGGGGAATAAGAGTACCTATCAAGTCTGAGGGAACCTTTCCATTGCTGTATCTGCCTGTTGGAACTTTTCCTTTAAAATCTTGCCCGTAGGGAGGGAAATTGCACTTACCCACAGTTCTCAGGTAATTGTTGTTGCCTGTATCCACGATTGAATCGCCAAACACTATTAGTGCTGGAATGGTTTCATTCGATGGCAGCTCCATGACAGCCATGGAATTGCATAAAATAACAGAAAAAATTATCAGAGTAAACAATACGAAAGAAGAAAAAGACGACGACAAAGACGACGACGGCATTTTTAAGCAGAGAAAGTGCGGTCTCTTCTTTGCTTGTTTGCTTGCTCTCAACTTGCACGCATATATTTTTATCTGCTGTAGCCTGCAAGCGCGCATTATTTATTAGTGAGTTATTGACACATAAATAAGCTGATCAAGCACTAAAATATATATATATATATTAGTGAAATGATTTATATAAATTTCAAATAAATAAATATATACAAATTCTTGTAAAAAATAGATTCCATCTTAAAAAAAAAGATAAAATAAGTTATTCTTTATTAGTAAGATTTATTTTTCTATAAAGAGTTTACATAAAAAATTTCTATTTGAAAATTATACCTAATATTACTCACGTACATTCTCTCTCGTTAAACTTCCACCTACCCAATTTTCCGGTTTTACAGTTTAGAGCTTTCATATTTCATCCTTCATTTTTTCTTTTAATTTTAATAAAAATTCTCGCTTTTTATAAATTTTATTTTAAAATTTTATTCATTATTAAAAAAAATTCTTACATCTTGTTCCCAGTATTTTTTCTCATCTATTAATATAACATTATTCTATTATTTTTTTATTACTTTTCATATTACTTTATTTCACATCATAATACTATTTTTAATAAAATACAATAAACAAAAGGGTGAACAGTGTTGAGAAATAATAACCTCCCAAGTTTATAATATTAATAAAATGAGTGATTGAGATGAGTTGAAATTTAAAATGAATGGTTTAAATGAGTTGAAAGTACAAAATGAATTGTGAATAACAAAATCCAATTTATTAAACAAACCAGCCCAAACCCTCCTCTCATTTTGGTCTCCAAATAATAAGGAAATCCCTATTATAAGAGACTGACTGTGAGTCAAAATTTTGAATTCCGTTCTGGTGATCGTTCCGGTTAAGGCACTGGAACGAAATATTTAGGTACTGGTCTGTTCCGGTGTGACGTTTCGGGATTAATTATATATTATAATAAATATTTATATATATATAAACTAACAATTAATAGAATAAAAACATATATATGTAAGTGTGTATCATATATATGTATACATATTAGAAGAATTGAAAATTTATAAAATGATTAGAAGTTGAAAAAATACAAATTTGAGTTGAGATACAAAAATAAATAAATAGATAAAATATTAAAAATAATGATATTTAAAAAAAAAACGTATTTAAAATTACAAAGTATATAAATTTATATTCTAAAATTAATTAAATACCATCTAAATTTAAAATTAAAAAAAAATATCATTCAAACACAAAAAAATTATAAAAATAATCTAAATCGGAATAGGGACCGGAACGGCCAGAATTTGACCGGAACGGAATAAGGTGTGAGTACTCTTAAAAGTCTTGAAGCCTTTTTTTTTACTCTAACGATTATGATCGTAAGCAAAAATTAGTACGGCATGAAAATTTAGTGCATCATAACATATTATCATAGCATATGTGAATTTTATGTATTCTTTACTTAGTCTATTGTTTTTTTACACTTAAAGCTTGTCTAGTAGAATTTAGTTTTGTATTTTAAGGCCCTATTTGAATTGGAAAGTGAGTTGAGTTTATCAACTTATCTTTATTTTATTATTATATTTTTTTAATTATTAATATAAAACAAAAATTTCAATATATATTTTTCAAATCTCAATTTAATTTTTTTTAAATTTTAAAATAATAATAATATTAAAAAATAAATTAAATTTATTTCAATACATTTTATTTCTTAATTCAAACAGGCCAGTTTATTGTTTATTTATATATATTTTATATATATACTTTGTAGAGTTTTTTTTTTTTTTAATGATGAGTAATATTGATCTTTCATTTATGAGGTCAACTCTTTTTATGTCTACAATCACTTGTCTTTATATAAGAAAAAAAGAAATCCTAACAATTCAGTCCTAATTGTTGACTTTATAACGATAAATCTATAATAAGTTACCATCATTTTAATAAGTCCGATTAAGATGAAGGGTAATTATATAAAATTGAAATTATTATCCATCAATCTTACCTATTTTATATATAGATATTATATAGACATTGTTTGTACATGTTTTATTTATTTCTTTTAAAATTTAAAATAATATAGATTTGGGACGAAATCTCAAGAGATCCGATTACTGGTAGGCGTCATTAAATACTTGTCAAATATATACGCACATCGCCCGTCGGCCTCCTCACACAGTATCCCACCATAAATACGAGTTAATCATGGTACGAGAAAAGTATTATTTTCCTTCCAACTTCTTCGTCTTTTCCTAAAAAAAAAACAAAAACCGTCACAATCGAGCAGAGGCCAGTAAAAGTCTTACCAGATTGTAAATTCATACGGCTGTATGGGTGCCATCAACTTAATTATTTTCTCAAAAATAATTATTATTCAAAAGAAAGTATTCCTCACTAAATAGTAAAATTAATTTATATTATTTAGAGGACTACCACTTGTGGTCCTGTGACCTATGCAAGTACAAACCAAGCCACCCCTCATTTTACGGGTGTGCACTGTGCATCCCGCTTTATTTTTTCGGCTAAGCCGAAAACTCGAAGATGCAGACCCGGTTGAATTATCAGGTAAGTTCAACTCATCTTAATTTAATTTAATTTAATTATTATATTTTTTTAATTTTTTATATAAAATATAAATCTTAATACTCATTTTTTAAATTTCAAAATAATAATAATATTAAAAAATAAATTTTACTTATTATAACTCAAACGAAACCTCTGATGATTATCGCCCAAATTGAATTTGAACCCGTCGAAGGAAAATGTTATTCATCTCCATTTAGAATTTTGATTTAGAATTTTGATTTGGGATTTTTCTTTTCAGTTTTTTTAAATGATTTTTATATGATTTTTCTAACCTCTTGAAATATTTTTTAAAAATAAAAAATTATAATATTATTTAAAAATACTTATTTAATTATTAAATGAATAAATAAATAAAATTCAAATGGAAACATCAAATTAGGACCACTAGCACGATCCATTGGTAAAATATTATTTTATTCATCCGAACTCGTTTATGGATAATCGATTAAAGCTGTATTTAGATGTTAAACTAAATTGAGATAAATTGTATTTGAATATTGAGTTAAATTGAGATGAGTTGTAATAAATTTAATTTTTTATAAAAAATAATAAATTTAAATAGTAGAGCAAATCTTATATTATTAAAGTATGACTATTATATTAATATAGTCTTCTATATAAAAATTGTCATGAAAGATTAAAACAATTCATTAACTTGAACAAAACTTTAAAATTTTAACAAATTACAAATATTTATATGAATATTTAAAATATAATTTTTTATATTAAATAGGAGAGGGTGCAAGCAGGGGGTGGGGCCCCGCCCCCGCTAGGGCAATGGGGGTAGCCCACCCGCCAATGAGGGGCTGGGGCAGGTTATTGGGAAAGGCCCGCTACCCTCTCCTAATACTTGGAAAATGCGATGGAATAAAACTTTCTTATAAATAATATTTAAGATAATTTATAAATAATAGATAGTTTGAGTAAAAGATTTATTCAATATTGAAAAATGTAGAAAAAAATAAAATAAAAATATTATAAAATAAAAATATTATTAAAATATATTTTTTAATATTAGTTTTATTTTAAAATTTATATAAAGTTGAATTTTTTTTTTTTTTAAGTTTAATAATTGTAATGATTAATTTAAAACTGATATAATTAGTTTAAAAGTGTTTGGGTTTGAAGTGTATTTGAGAAACATATAATATTAGATGAGATTAGATGAGAGAAAATGAAAATTGTTTTCAAAAATCCCCTAGACTAGGTTGGATGCCAAGAGTATCTCCTATTATTAGTACATATTAGTGAAATAATTTATCAATAATAATAAATTATTTGTAAATAATAATAAAATAAGTTGAGAATATTTAAGGATAATTATGTTCCTAAATAGGCCCTAAAGGCATGTTTAGACACTAGGAAAAATTTCAGAATTATCACTCAAATACAAGACACTTTTTGTTTTCCATTTTTTCATATAATCATTTCATAATCATTATTCAAATCCAAAAATCAATTTAATTTTTAAAAACTTGAAAAAATCATATTCAAATATTTTTTAATATTTGTAAATGTAGTTTTATTCCAATTTTTTCTTTTATTTTCCAAAACTGTTTCATTGATAGGTAAAATAAAATTAATAAAAATCTCCCTCAAACTATTCAATGCTGTTCATAAAATTATGAGACAAAGTATCTAAACAGGCCTTTACAATTCATAGGGACGCCTATATTAATTAGCCAAAAGGGAGGCTCTCTTACAAAGACAAAGTCATACAATGCAACTCCAATTACAAGAAGTTTCTCAGACATTCATTGAAAGCATTTCTCCAATAGGAGCTGTACCATCTAAAATGAATAGTAGAAATCTAATTATGAACGGGCTACCAGGGTTCAAATGGAAGCAAAAATTATGCACCTACTTCCTAGAACACTCCAAAGCTTATTAGTGAGCTTCATGCTACTACAGAAGGCCCAAATAGTAACAGACGATTGACTAAAATCTATTTTGAAATCTTCTTTTTAACACTATTGATGAATACTGTTGAGTGTTGTGCAGTAATTTACACTTTAGATGAAAAATACCAAACAAGCTTTGACAGAAAAAAGCAGGCAAAAATAATGTGCCTTGAAACTTGTAATATACTAAGCTTCATTTGTACAGTGAAATTAGATGGGATGATCTATAAATAATAATTAAATTGTATGAATTAATATATTTGAGATTTTGATTAAAAAGAAAAAAGAAAAAAAAAAATTATAAAAGTTAAACATTATCAAGATATAATTTTTAATATTATATTTATTTTAAAATTTTAAAAAGTTTAATTATTTGTTGTATTTTATTTTAAAAAGTTATAATGATTAAATAATTATTAGAGGAAAAATATTGAAAATTGAAACTGAAAAGTATTGCTTTTGTGATATTTGAATATTAAGATTAGATAAAATAAAATAAAGTAAAATGAGTTGTGAGTTGGAAGGATTTTACCCTAAATAAACATTAATATTGCATCCTCAAACAAAAATCTAAGACTAATGCAGGGCACAACTTAAAAAAATAAAAATAAAAAAGATATAATCTTCCATGCAGCATTTCAGACTAAATACTATCATCCAACAAAACCTTCCCAAAATTTCTAAAAGAAAAAACGTACATTTAAGTCTTGCTTGAATTTAGAGATGAGATGAGATGAATTAAGTTGAATTTATTTTTGAATATTATTATTATTTTGGAATTCGAAAAGTTGACTTAGAAATTAAAAAAGCTTTATTAGAATTTGTATTTTATATAAAAATATAAAAAAGTGTAATGATGAGTTTGAAATGAGTTGAGACAAACAGGGTGTAACGATGTATTTTCAATAAATAATAAATTTAGAAAAAAGAAAAGATAAAAATTATTAAAGTCTGGGAAAGTACAAATAGAAGGCATTCAAACAAAGTCTCGACGACCGTTTTTTGGACATCGAGCACACCAAGGCATAACAATTCACATCCCATCTTCTCTGTTTTCCCTAGACAAGGAAGTTAACCAGGACCCAGAACACGCTTATTGGGAAACACATCTAGTTTTGCCCTCTTGAGTGTCTTATCCACCCATATTACCAAATAGCATCATAAATCCAAAAGATAGACACACCCATACCAAAACCAAGCAATACAACTTGAGGACTTCGATGGTTTAGCCTGAACCAATCGTCTACGTGCAATCTCACTTTCTTTTCATTCTTTATCTTTCACCAATAATTTATTGATAATTTTATTCTGTAAATCAGCCTCATCAAAATAATGCCAAAACCAGTTTGTGAATAAGGTAAACAAAAGAAAAGATCCCACACTTTGTGATAGAAGCCTCACTCACGAATGTGCTTGAAATTCTTTGAGGGCATATATTGATCAGTTCCATTCTATGTAGGTGTTTTGGGTGATTGCCCTAAGAGAGAGAACCCGAACGGGCCCAGCCCCTTAGATAATAAGGCTCTGAGACCTCATGGTCAACTCGAGTCCAAGCCCAAGGAAGTAAAGGGACCCAATTGGGGGGACGAGCCTAAGTAATCATGATCGTCCCTTTGATTAGGGAGATGAACCTGGATTATCCCGAGCGTCCAAAGAAGCTCACATCAATTTCGGCTCCATGGCCCTTTGCTCAGTGGGACCTGGACTTGATCAGACCTTTCCCAATTGCGAGAGGAGGAGCCAAGTTTGTTATGGTAGTGGTCGACTACTTCACGAAATGGGTCAAGGCTGACACCCTTTCCAGCATCACCTCCTAAGTCATCACCAAGTTCTTGTAGAAGTTCATGGTTTGCTGATTCGGAATACCTCGGAGCTTTATATGAGACAATGAGAAACAATTTGATTGTAGTCATTTTTTAGAGTGGTGCACTGAGCTCAAGATCAAAGTCAAGTACTCCTCACCTAGGCACCCACAGGCCAATAGGTAGGTCGAGGTGACCAACAATACAATCCTTTTCACGCTGAAGAAACGGCTCGGGGCGCACAAGAGAGCATGGTCATATGAGCTGTCGGGAGTACTTTGAGCATATCGAAGAACTGTTCAAACTCCCACCGGAAAGACGCCATTCGCTCTCACATACGGGAGCAAAGTAGTGATCCACATCGAGGTCGAGATGCCCACACTACGTATTCAACACTTTGATACGGAGACCAATGATAACAAAGTAGAAAAACAGTTAGACCTACTAGATAGTTGCAAAGAGAAAGTCCTCACCTAGAGCACCAGCAACAAGTGAAAGATGGAGCAGTATTTTAATAAACGAGACAAATCGCGTGGCTTTCGAGTCGGGAACATGGTGCTGAGACAAAGAGACGTCACCACCCCAGTAGAAGGAAAATTAGGATCACGATGGGAAATGCCATACATCATGACAACAACCAACAAGCCGGGTTCGTATCGACTTAAGAACAGACAAGGGGCCGAGCTACCCCACCCATGGAACGCTGAACACCTAAAGAGGTACTACATATGATGTTACCTCTTGTACATGTGAATTTACCTTGAATCTTGCAAGTCAGAATTATCAATGAGATCAGGTGTTAAAACTCATAAACAAGCTCTCACTCTCCTAGACAAGCTCAACTCCCACAGGGTGGTCAACTCACCCATCAACTCCCCCGAGGTAAGGGCAGGGCACCAGACCCGAGCTCTTAACAGGCCCACGCACGACCTCTCAATACACTTAACAAGTAGCAGAACTACTCGAAGTCAAACTTAACGGAAGTTTTAGGCAATTCCTATCTGAGCACCATCAACAAGAATTCAACGGGGTAAAAATCAACTCTTAGCCACCAGACTCGTGAACAGAACTTCCCGAGCCTTAAGCAATTCTTGCCCAAGTTCCCTCGGGCGAAATTCGCGGGGTATTGAAGTAAAAAGTAAATAAAATAAAGAGCCAAATGTGTAAATAAAGAAAGGCGAGTATGAAAAGCAACAAAAGATCCCTTCATTCCATATATTGTTTTAAAAAAAATTACAAAATCAAGCCTCTAGGGGCAAGGGAGGAGAAGCGGAGTCTTTGAAGGGAGGATAACTGGGCTCCCCGATCTTCTTGGCGAACTTCTTCGCAACATGATTTGGACAGAGGGACCTCGGGCTGCGGCTTTGACATTGAGCTCGGGGTCTACCAGAAGCTCAGCCGTCAACCTGTGCAAATCTTCCGCATAGTCGTAACCCTAGGTAGAGTTACAAACGGCCATTTGCTGAAGCTCAAGTTCCACCAAACTCTTGTTCGTATTGCCTAAGGCGACTCGGGTACTCGTTAGCTCGACCTCTTGGGCAACTTGTGCATGCTTGGAAGCAGCCGACTCTTCCCCCGAGCGACCCGAGCACGTTCTGAAGCTTCCAAAACCTCCCCCCTCAAAGCAAGTTCTTAAGCAGAGGCAGCAAATTTTGATCTTCGAGCAACCATATCTCTCTCCACATACACTCGGTCTTGCTTGGCAGTGGCTCGGGCTTTAGAAAGATGGACACATCTCTGGTTAGCAGCAGCCAAAGACTCTCGAGCAATGTCCAACTCGATCTGTAGGGGTATGTTGGTTTCCTCCAGACTTTCATTTTCATCCGTCTTTAGCTCCTTGACGGTTTTCACTAGCCCCTCGCAAGTGTGCTTGGAAGTCTCGAGCCACCCTTCAGTCTGCTTCAGTTTGAAGCAGCTAAATCCGCAAACTATCTCGAGCTCCCGGTTGAACTCCTCGAGCTACGCCAATTCAGAGCCAATTGCCCCGACAACTTGCCCCAACAACTTGCCCTGCAATCTAACCCTACAAAGGACTGTTAGTCAAGCTAGACCAAAGCAAGAGACAAAAAGAATGAGCAATGAAACCTTACCTGGGCTAAGAGAGGCTCTAGCATCTTAGCCACTCATTTGGTGGCGTCAACCCTGGCTTATTCAAATCGTAAAGAGGTGCCAAAAGTTGGGACCGGTCCTTCGCTCGAAACACCCTTCTAACCTCCCTATTGGCCTGGTTTTGACTAGAAAAGTTGCTTAAGGGCAGCAACTCTGCTGCAGATTTGGAAGGGAGAAGGAGGGCGGCGAGGAGACTCCAGGTGAACCTCTGAGGTTGACCCCACCTCGAAGACTGGAGGTTGGTATGGGGATGACTCATCAGTAAGGATCACGAGTGTGACCTCTCCCTCACCCAGAGTCTCACTCACCTCACAGCCTTCGGCATCCCCTAAACTGCAGGGAACTTCGGAGGTCTCCCCAGTCTCTTCCTCCTCCCGAACCTCCCCTTTGGAGCTGGTGCTTTCTTCTTCACCCCACTATCGTCTTGGTCACCATCCTAATTGACGTCCCAATCCTTATTTTCCTGACCCGATTGGACTTTGTCGCCATCAGCGTTTGACATTGGCTCCTCCTCGGGTCAGAACCGCGCTTAGGGGAAGAAAGCAGCATGTCAGGCAATTGACTCGCTCTCACAACCTGCTCTTCCAACTTTTGGCGAAAGACATCTTGAAAGGCTGCATTCTCCAATGCCTTCACAAAGGCTGAGTCGATATCTTCATCGTTCGAAGAATCGACCCCGGCCATCTGAGTTGTCTCCACCTGGGCCTCAGTGACCAACCTGTAGGCCTCTGACCTGGCTTGTTCTTCCTTGGGAGGCTGCGTCTTGGTCAACGAGGTTAGGGATCAAGTTCAAATTTGATAGGGACGTCGAGACCCCTCTAAGGATGGCCCTTCATCATGAAGTCTCTTCACCCTTCTCTCACATTGGTTGCCCCGGCTCGAGGCACATTTGCGAGACGAAAGAGAGGTCCTCGAGAACCCCTAAAAGATTCTGATCCTCAGCATAAAACCTATCTGGCTGGGTCAAGTACTTTTGAATGTTTGTCCTCAGTCAGGAGAACTTCAAACCACAGCAGGTCGGGTTATGCTCGCGCCCAGACTAGCACGACTTCCACCCTCTCCGTTTGTCTAGGGGTGAGAGCCACATCCAAATGTGTCACCAAGGGAAGAAAGCCTCAATTGGTCTAAATTGGGAACTCACCCCTGACTTCGCTCTTGGGAAACTCCCAGCCATTTCCTGAGGCGAACAAAAACCTCCTATAATAATCCTTGGCACTTGAGTGCCTCTCCTCCATCCGGATCAACTTCTGGTCTTTATGCATGATTTGAAAGCCCGTAATGTTTCCAAAACGGCATACCAGCTGTTAGGTCAGGGTAGACATCATTTCATGCCAAGAGTACGATTCGGAAGGCCACGCAACTAGCCAATAGGAGGTGGCACCCATTTGGCAAAATCTGAACTAGGGCCAGGCCCAGAAAATGGAGGACCTCTCAAATAGGCCTGATGAAGGGGGAATGGAAACCCTTTGTGAATATAACAGGGAAAACCACAACTTTTCTGTGCTTTCTCAGGGCATTGCAGGCCCTCACATCGTCAGGGGAGCTTGTGCTTCTTCCTTAGATGATCGATGTTGGAAGGATAGACGATGGACGTCCAACTGTGGCTAGCAAAAAAACAGGAGAGGGGGTGGTGACAGCCATGAAAATGAAGCTTGAAGCTTGAAAGAAACGAAAGGAAACCTAGAGCTAAAGAAGATGAGAGATTATAGACGACGGGAGGGTTGGAGAAGACAAGAAACAAATGGGGGTTGGGTGGTATTTATAATCAAAGATGAATTAAAGCGCACGAGAAACAAAGCGACGCAACAACCAGCAGCCCGACATGACTCTTGGGGGCGTGGGGCGTGATCAGTACAAACCAATTAGAAGCAAGAGTCGTGCGCAGTTATGTCAGGCGGAATACTGATGGTACACTCGTGTTGAGCACGAGCCAATCATTGCTTGGCGAGGTGGCACATGAACCGAGCTGGTAGTTTAGAAATTGAAGTGACGAGATGTGACAGCCAAGGTGCATTAAATGCCACATGGATTCAGAAGATGAGTCCCCCTTATATGATGAACCACCCAAGCCTAAGCCACATGGGAATACAAGTGGCCCTTGAAAGAGCCACGTAAGCTCAACGAGCTAGTTAACTCGAGATAAGCCGCACCAAGTTGGGAGACCTTGAGGAATGAACCCATTCGATTCTCAAGTCCAAGAAGGAAAGAAGAACAAAAAATCCCCATCGACGTCCCTACGATAACGATTCGTGGGGTATTGAGAGAGAGAACTCGAGTGAGCCTAGCCCCCTCGGATTATAAGGACTAGAGACCTCATGGTCAACCCGAGCCAAGCCCAGGGAAGTAAAGGCACCCAACTGGGGGGTTGAGCCCAAGTAATCCTGACCGTCCATTCGACTGGGAGATGAGCTCGGGTTATCCTGAGCGTCCATAGAGTTCGAGAAGGTGTCAGGACATTCAACCCAAACCTCCATTCACCACTTCTACTCCCACATTAAAGACAATGGGACATGACTTTGCCTAGCGAAGTGTCGCATTAAATGCAAGGTATGCCACATTAATTACTACCCAATGACCCAAGCCTTACCAGTCATTAATTAGGGGAATTAATATGGTTGAGATGGGACAAAAGGAACCAGGCCATCATTTGCCGAATAATAATCGACTAGTGTCACCAAACATCATCCATCGTTTCCATCCACAGGTTCAACATATAGGTGCCTATAAATAGCACCCAACTCACCATAAACAAGGTTACATTCTCGACACTCTCTTATCTTCATATATCATTCCAAACTTTCTCCTCAGAAACTAATTTTGGCATCGGAGAGGTCCTGGACCCTGACCCAATTTTATCATTTTTGTTCACAGGTTCTAGTTGACTGGACCACCATGACGAGCTGAGCCGCGAAATACGTCCTCAACACTCCCCAATAGGGATTTGTGACTTTCTAGTTGACTCAGTTAAAGATCTCCCTATATCAAGTTCAGAGTTGGGGTCTACCTTACCTATCACACCACTTTGATTCGTATTGACTTTCACCATGGTGATCTTCTGAAAAGAAGTTCCCAACCTATCATGACTTGAGTTATTCGAAGGAATAGAGCTTGAACCAGAGGAAAGTAGAGCAGAAGCTGGTATCCATTTCTTCCAATCGTGATGCTTCCTCACCTTCTCATCTCGTAGCAATTTCAAAAGAGATTCAGATCAGCTAAACAAAACAAATATTATTTGGCAGCATATTGCTTGTTGTTTCCGTAATGCTACAGTGCCCCCATAATTTAGTATAAGTATGAAGTATCCAACTGAATGCAAAAATATTATTAAATATGAAATTGCAAAACATACAAATCCAATATGAGAAAGCAAAAGACGATCAACAGAATTCAATTTAACAATGAGCAATGAAATTTACCTGTACTTCCACAATGGTTGATGGTCTCAAGCAATCCAATATGTACTTGATATTGGCTAACAACTTCTTAACTTGCAGACTCATAAAGTAAAATTGATCAACAAGGATATTCAATACTGGGGAAATGAATGGAAGGCCTAAGCTTGGACAAAGTTGGATTGAAATGGAAACAAGAGGCAAGATACATGTAATATATAGAAAGCAAATTGCAGATATTAAGCTACTCCTGAGTAATAATAAACACTGCTTGTTGATGTCCTGCCTAAGGAGATCTTAGTTATTTTCAATACTCAGTTAAATTTAGACTAAAGGCCTGCAAATTTTTAAAGAAAAAAGAGAGAAAATAAAATGAAGTAGTGATGCAGGGGGATCCGAGACAGATGATGCTGACATGTCAGATTGCACGTTGATAGCGCTGAGATACCATGAGTTGGCGGATCAGCGCAAGGGCAGGAAGTGATTGCGATATCTTTCTAATTGGAGCAAGAAGTGATTGCGATATCTTTTGGCCATAATTTGGGCTACGGGTGTCAGAATCACGCATAAGACTTTAATTCGGAAAGCTCTTTTCAAAGCGCACGCTGTCCACATCGAACATGGCTCCATGTGCCTTTTTTTCGACCTCAAATTCCGCTATTTTCCCTTCTGATTCATTACTTTTAGTTATTTTTTACTATTTTTTGTAATATTTTGTTTGTCAGTTAGGATGTGATTTTAAACTCGATTTGGACTGGAGTTTTCGCAGATTGCTTATTTTATTTTGAATTTCAATTTGACGTGATTTTCAGGATTTTGTCATTTTTGGTAAAATTCAGGATATAGACGATTTTTGGTTATACAGTCCAGCTTGTGAACTGATTTTCGACATTACTTGATTTCATAATATTCAGTTGAACCTCAGAGACGTATTCTCTGTGTTTTGGGCGATTTTCTTGTGTTCTTCCCTGTGAATCATCTGTTGAAACTAGTCTGCAGAATAATCACTATTCTGTCTGACATCAAGTAGCCCACTATTGAGTCCAATATGGCCTGACAATGTGTGATCATTACCTGAAGTCGACATAAGTTGGGATCTTGGAAGAGAACGAGATATGGCCTTGACTCCATAATGCCAACATTTAATTTTAAAATAAAAAAAGTATCTACAGCTAGATCTAATACAAAAATACTAATCCACATGAAGACGATTTCATGTTAGGCAACATGAAAACATCAACAACTAGTGCAGCATCCACCATTTAATAGTCTCACGAGAAGATTAGACAACATAGTTTTAATAATTGACACATTCAACCATAAAGTAAAGTTCACAAATTTCCTAAGATTCTAGCTCACAATAGTTCATTTTTTTTTTATCAACAAAATATGGATCTCATTGATATAAATAGGCATAAATTGCATAATAGCCCAAGTACAAGGGGCAAAGGATCCAAAGAGTGTTAATTGATAAAAATTTTAGTTTGCAACACATTTGGGCCATTGCTTTGTCCAACGCACAACATGTACCACAAAGTGAATACGTAACATGGACATCACTAAGGAGAGAAATTTCTTCAAGATATATAGATCTCCATCGTGTTGTCCTCAATTTCTTATTAGTCTCATACAAAAGAGATTGTTTTTTTATGATTTTCCTTCCTAAAAGAGGATGGGGACATTACTGGATCAAGCCACACTTGCTACTTGAAAAACTGCTACCCATTCTACTCTTGTCCATTACACCCAATCATATAGCCTAGATATTTCATTATTTCCAGGACATGAGTATCTAAAGAAAGAGTGAGGAAGTAGTCAGGCCCATAGCCAAGGTAGACTCTTTTACAAATACAAAATCATACAATGCAACTCCAATTACAAGAAATTCTCAAACATTCATTGAAAGCAATCCTCCAAGAGGAGCTGTACAATCTAAAATGAATAGTAGAAACCTAATCGTGAATGGGCATACTAGGATTCAAATGGAAGTAGAAATTCTGCATCCTCGAAAACTCCAAAACCTAAGTGAACTTCATGCTACTACAGAAGGCCCAAATAGTAAGAGAAGATTGACGAAAATCTATTTTGAAATCTTCTTTTTAACACCTTTGATGAATAATGTGGGTCTTGTGTGGTAATTTACACTGTAGATGAAAAATACTAAACAAGATTTGACATATAAAAGCATGCATAGAAAATATGTCTTCAAGCTTACAATATACTAAGCTTCATTTGTATGGTATGATCTATAAATAATAATAAAATGGTATGAACTAATATATTTGAGATTTTGATATGTTGAAATATGTTACTCATATCTGATGTGTGTGCAACGGCATGATGGCATATGTCGGATGTTGTATGTCAATACAAGGGTAGTTTGTAATTTTTCTTAAGTACGTCCATACAATTAAGATTAGTATAAATACATATGATGTAATCTAACTTTTTATATAGTGAAATTTCAGTCACTCACTTATGTGGATGTAGGCACACCGCTGAACCACGTTAAATTTATGTGTTATTTTCCTTACTTTCTCTTTTAGTTATTTCGTATATTCATCGTAATTGCTGCACGATAAAAGTAACTGGTATCAAGAGCTTAGGTCAAGATGTTTGAGGTCCCTTCTATGAAATTTGACATGGTCAAGTTCGATGGATCTGAAAATTTCATATTATGACAGATGAGAGTTAAGGATCTGTTAGTGCAACAGGGCATGGTGAATACATTATATAGAAAACAACTGGAAGGCATGGAAAACATAGATTGGAAGGAGCTGTAAGCAAAAGCTGTGGCAACTATCAGGCTTTATTTGGCTGATGACATGATGTATCACATCATGGATGAGGAATCATTGGCGACAATTTGGCCGAAATTGGAAAGTCGATACATGTCCAAGTCATTGACGAACAAGATTTATCTTAAGTAGAAACTGTACGGTCTTAAGATGTCAGCGGGCTCGGATTCGAGCCAGCACATCAACTTGTTCAATTATATCATCAGTGATTTTAAGCGAGTTGATGTTAAGTTCAAAGACGAAGACAAAGCGTTGATGTTAGTGAATTCTCTACCGGTATCTCCTACATACAAAAATTTGGTTACGACTTTGATGTGGGGAAAAGAAACTCTCTAGTTGGAGGAGATCACAAATGCCCTATTAGGTTTTTATTAGCGGAAGAAAGTCAGTGATGAGAGTTCTCAAAATAAAGGGCTTGTGATGAGAGATAACTAGGAACGTAGAAGAAGTAAGTCTCAGAATAGATTGAATAATGTAACATCCTGACCCAAAATTTGAATTCTTCACTATTATTATTATTATTGTTATTGTTGTTGTTGTTATTTTTTCAATGTTACCATTTTATATATTTTGAGATGATTTTTTTTTAGGATTTCCCTTTTTGTTAGCTTTCAATTTTTGTTATTTTTTGGTTTTAAAATAGTTTAAGCCGATCAAAATCGCAACTCAAATACTTCACCTATTTTCCTTCTTTTGTTTTCCCGTTTGAAATCAAATACAAACTTCAAAACTCTTATTCCCTCACAAAACCATCAACCAAAACAATCTTCAATTTCAAACTCGTCTCATGATCAAATTCAAACTCTAGTCATACCTCAATCTTTATCAAAACCCCTTCATCGTAGCAACCCAAAGAATCATAACCGATTCTACGAAGTGTATCCAACTCCAAACTCTTCCCATCTCCAACTCCAACTTCAATTCAAACTCAAATCTTAGTCTCCAGATCAAACACGATTAAACTCCTCCCCATCATCTATAAAATCTCCTTTAAACCCTCAGAACTTTTGCATATCAAAACACAAGAAATTCCCAAACAAAGAAAACCCGTAGCCATCTCGCGGTCCCTGTTTTGACCTTGAAAACCAAACACTCGGCAGCATCGTGCCCAAGTGTTTTCCAGCCAACGTCGACTACCAGAAAAGCATCGGACCTGCACAAAAATTTTTGAGCAACCCCATCGCAGCGCGTCCCTCTTGGGTGAGCCTCCCCTGTTGTCATCGAAGCCTCTCGGACTCTTTGTACTCTGCTTCTCTCTCAATGCTTCTCTCTCAATGCGTGACACTACCTTGCCCAGAGAACTTCCAGTGATGCCGTCGGCCTGCTCTGTCGAAGCCCAATTGCCACCGTGAACCTCGGTAAGTTGCCTTTCATTGCAACCCCTTTCTCTTGAGCTCCTCTGTTTTATGCCCTTCTTATAAGCTTAATTCGTTCCTTGTAGATGGTTTTATTTCAGCCCCTACCCAAAACGCCCCTCCATTATTTTTAAAATCACAATTGTGCCCTTTTAACCCTTGATGTCGAGGCTCTATCCTTGCCAGATTCCTTGAATTACCATGGGTCCTTGGGCCTTAAGCCCCCATCTTGATTTAGTGTTTTATTTTATTTTATTGGGCCTAGCTTTCTTAAATAAAATTGTTGGGCCGATTATTTAAAT
Source organism: Platycarya longipes (assembly GCA_036559045.1). Taxonomy (NCBI): domain Eukaryota; kingdom Viridiplantae; phylum Streptophyta; class Magnoliopsida; order Fagales; family Juglandaceae; genus Platycarya; species Platycarya longipes. Next base: position 24,485,480 of record CM071796.1, on the reverse strand, counting down.
ATTTAGTCCAAGTATTTAGACAAATATATTTCAAGTTATTAATGTACAATATAGCATATTAGTGAATAGTTATACAATATAGCATTCGGACAGCTAACAAGTAAGAAGAATTAGAAACCTTGCATGTGGATAGAGCTAATGGTCCCAACAAAACAAGGCATACCAATACATATTTCCAGAGAACTGAGGAAAAGTTGAATTAGAAGGGCTTCGCATAGTCCCGTGAAAAACCACAGCTAGTAGCTAGCTAGTCCCAGCCAATCTTGACAAACACGTAAGTGCGTTGGACCTGAAATGCATTCGAATCTTACCCGTTCAAAATCAAATGATCACTTTCCATGGAGAATAACTAATACAGTAGAACAGTGATATATGATCATATGCCTAGTTGAAATATGATATGGGGAGAAAAGTTATATCTATAGTCTTCTAGCTTAATAGTACTTCTCAAGAACTAGACGGATAACTAGGATTTAATTGCCCATAAATGTAAGATTTGAGAGATTAATACCTATTTTTTGTAACTTGAATAATGGAAAAAATAATTGTGATTCATAAATTTTAAGTAGTTGCTCGGTTATTCTAGGATGTGAAATTGACCTATAAGACAAATGTTTACTTCCTTTGATGTACATGCTTTTGATTACCAATGATTCTTTGTTAGTCACCAATGAATATTCAGCTGCTGCCATGAGAGCAGATGTTTAATCCAAAAAAAGGTAAAAAACCAAAAAAGAAGAAGTTTTACATCCTTTCACTATAGCTATTTCAAGTTAATTCTCTCAGGCAAAAGTTGGTTTAGACAAATACTAATATCCTTCAAATAGGGGTTTGATGTTTGATGTGATAATTTTACCTGTAACATATTCATAGAACTTAAATCATTCATCAAATTGTAATTACAATTTCTTCATACACATTACATGAGAAATTTCGCTTAGACACAACTTGAGGCAAGATTCTATGATGCAAAGATGTTTCTTGAACATAATCAAAATGTGAATCTTTGGTATGCAATCTTCCCAAATTTGAATGCCCAGTTTCCATGAACGGTTTCAATTGAATTATCCTAGGGCATGGATAATTTCAAGATTTTCTATTTTTTTTAGGTTAAGTATCAAGATTTTCTAAAAGTCCTGGTTAGCTGATACTTTCCTTTTCCTAGTTAGGTAATTAAAATGTTTATATTTTGATTGGCCTAAACATTTACTCTAATTCTGAAGGATGAAGAAGAATTATTATGGATGGACCATCAAGAAAAGGGAGAGGAACACCCATCTTTCCTAACACCATATACCTTAAGCCCCCCAATCTCAGTATGTTATTTCAGAATTATTAAATTTATTGCAACTCAATGTTAAAGCTTCCTAATTATTTATTTCATTTCTATGTTAGGACATCCCTCAAACTGGTCTACTAAATTCTTTAGATTTGATAGTGCATGCATTGTCACCTGATGGAGTTCCACATTTAGATGGCAACCAAGATCCAAGCAATATACATGTCTCAACTTTATTATTGTCTTTTAGTTATTTATGATATAACTGAAAAAAAAAATTCTAATAAAAGTCATTTTTTTCTCCTTCAACAGAATGTTGGCTGCTCATCTCCTGATTGGATGGGAGCCCTGCCCCCTTCCATCGCTATAGGCTCCACAACAAGCACAATAAACACGGGTCAAGATGATAGACTCGATCGTATGGAAGTTGAAGATGATACGATTGAGGAGCCAAAGCCGGGGATGGAGTTCAATTCTTTCGAAGAGTTGCAGAGCTATTACAAGAACCACGCTAAGAAATAAGGGTTTGAGATGAAAATACAGAGGAGTGAGAGGTCAGAGGATAAGATTATCAAATACATGACTCTTGGTTGTGTACGAGTAGGGAAGGCTCAGAGTGGAGGTTCCAATCTTGCCAACCCACGTCCAACAGGAAAGACGGATTGTAAGGTAAGAATTAATGCCACGAAAGTCAATGAAAAGATGAAGGTGACAACCATCCAAAATACACATAATCACGTCTTCAGCCTACAGAAATCACGCTACTTTCAATGTAATAGAGAAGTGAGTGAGGCTGTAAAACGAGTTTTAGACACAAACGATATAGCTAGTGTCTCGATGAATAAGAACTATGAGACTTTGGTTGTTGGCGCGGATGGATGTGAGAACCTCCCATTTACGGAAAAGGATAGCCGTAATTACATATTCAAGGCAAGGCAAGAACGACTTGGTGCAGGTGGTGCTGGAGCATTTCGAAAATAATTTTTGAGAATGCAGTTCAAGAATGATGATTTTTTTTCATTGATGGAATAGACAATGAGGGAAGGTTGAAGAATGTTTTCTAGGAAGTGGGGTGGCAAACAAGTACTTTGATGATGTGGTCATATTCGACACCACCTACCTAACGAACATGTATGATATGCCCTTTGCACCATTTGTTGGTGTAAACCACCACGGGCAATCGATTTTTTTGGGAGCTGCTTTGATTTCCATTGAAAACACAGAAACCTTCACATGGCTATTTTTGACATGGTTAAAGTGTATGGATGGTGTAGCTCCAAAGGCAATTATTACTAATCAAGACAGAGTAATGAAAATTGTAATTGCTATTGTCTTTCCAGAAACTCGACATAGATTCTGCCTATGGCACATATTGAAAAAGGTTTTCGAGAAGCTCGAGTCATATGCTGCGTACAAAAGTAGGCTGAAAATTCATCTAAATAAATGTGTGTACGACACTCAGACCATCGAGGAATTTGATGAGTGTTGGGCCAAGTTTATTGAAAAATATGACTTACACGAGAATGCATGGTTGAAAAGTTTGAATGCAGAACATGAGCATTGGGTACCAATCTTCCAAAAAGAGCACTTGGGTTGGAATGAGTTCCACACAGCACAGCAAGAGTATGAACACTTTTTTCGATGGTTATGTGCATTCGAAGACAAATTTGAAAGAGTTCGTCGACCAGTACGATAATGCACTTAAGAAGAATTTGAGAACGAAAACAATATAGACTTCCAGTCATTTAGCCTCACCATTCCTTGTGTGTCTAAATGCCCGATTGAGAAGAAATCTCAAGAGATGTACACGATCGTTAAATTCAAGGAAGTCCAGCAGCAAGTACTAGGTAGACTCGACTTGGATCTATCTATATTTAGCTCAGACGGCGCATAGAAGCGCTATTGGGTAGAAGATGAAATTTGTCTTGAGGAGTTCATTAAGCCCATTACATATTCAATGGACTTCAATGAGGAAAACTGCACTGCTAAGTGTTCATTATGGTTTTTCTTTTTTTTATTCATGGTCAGTCTGTTCGAGATGGCTCAGTTTTTTACGTAGTGGAACCCAACAAATGGACACAGTGTTTGAGAGTCAAGAAAGTGTAATATTTCAAATCTCTTGGCCTAAACTTTTTAATTGCAATATCCAGACTACATTATATTTCCAATTTTAATATGTACAGATGTAATTTGGTATCCATGGATGAAAGCTGATGCTTGAAGAATGAGATGGATCACAACCAGCTCAGTGATCATATCGAACTTTCTATGGTCAACCTTTTGTATTTAAGATCCCCTATAACTAATGCAACCTCAAAAATAAAATCAAGTTTGTTTCCTAAAACCTCGTCGGCCTAACATAGGATTAAACGTACATTTGGTTTAGATACATTTATATAAAAGTTATGTTTTTCACATAGACCAAGAACTGTTTGGAGATGCACGCTCTTGTGAAGATGGCTAAATTTAACGTTGGCCTAGTATGATTCTTAGAGGGAGCATGCTGCATTAGAATAAGCTTGATGAAGGCAATTATTATGTGTAGGACTAGTCTTTAGAGATTTTACTCGGGATGCATTAATATTAGTCTAATCTTATGAAATGATTTTCAGTGAAGTGAGCTGAATTGAATACATGATTTCCAATGGTATATTTAGAGACAGATCTTAGCAGGATTTTTTTGGTGGTTGTTTGTTTTCTGGATTTAATTTGGGTATGAAACTTTCCTCATAGATTCTTCCTATATATACTTGTATTTCTTTTTGTGAACAAAAAGGGAAGGAGGGAGGGACCATAGGCATCTAATGTCATGCTTGAGGTTGACATTTTTATCATCTTATGTTTTGTGGCAGGATCTTCTTAGAAACTTCACCAATAATGCAAAGAATAAATCCTTTGGTAGGAGTTCCCAGCATGAAAGTCAGGCGACAGTAGGTCTGGCTGAACTCCATTTTGGATGAAATAAAATGCATGCTAGATGATTTTTGAAAGCACCTAACAAAATGTATAGAACTCTATTAACCTTTTAGGTGCTAGAAGAAAGTTTCCAATTTGGCTATGTATTATTATTAACATTTTTAATGAACACTATGTGAAAAGAGGTGACAAGCTTAGTCTGATGCCATGGAATCATGTACAAACTTTAGTAACTTTAAATAGTAAAGACTATGGTGATACATGTGCTTTTAGCTTTTTGCTTCAAGGGGAAGCTCAGCAGGTTTTGATCCATTTTTCTATTGTACATGAGCTACTTTTTCTTTACTTTAGAATCTTTAAAATTTATGATATTATATTATTGATAATACTAGTGTGGATGATCATCTCTTTGTATTCTTACTTTGTGTGCTTTTGGATAAAGCTGGTGGCATGAAACTAGGCGAACTTGCAAGCTTATTTATGGCCATTGCCATAATATAACATGCGGATTTTGGTCATGCGTGCCTCATGCACATGCACATGCACATTTACAACATGTGTAATTCTAGGGTGCTTCATGCGTGCCTCATGCACGTTTACAACATTATGGCTAATTACATGTATACGGTCAAACATTTATCATGTTACCTATTGGATGCTTCATTGAATTTTTCAGACCCTATTTGATGCCTTATTTGAAACTGCTTGGGTGAATTGGTGAGCCCATCTATGTTCTTTGCTTTGAGAACATACAATTTCATTCATAATAAATTCAAAACCATATAATTACAAATCAACATCTACTAAAACTCTAGACTAAATAAAATCTTCAAATTTGATGTCACCACCGAATAGTGTCATCCATAAAACCAGCATATCTTGCAAACGTGGTATCAACAAAGCAAGTTGGCTATCCAAAGAACATAGCTATCCAATGCTTGTTTGGTATCAATAAAGCAAAATAAATTTCCCCATCAAAAAGGCAGTTGGCACCATTTATCACTTGAAAAGGAATAAAAAAGGCATATATTCAAGTGCTTCATGCCAAAAGAAGACAAACTTTTGTGTTTAGGGAATAAGAATACTATATTTTCCAGCACACATTTTTTACATGGCAAAATTTTGCTAATGCCAAATAAATCTATGTAATTCAGCCAAAATACATAGAATGCATAAGTTGAACCTAGCATACTAATATCACAAAATTACATAGACACTAATTCAACAAACTTACTGCACAAACTACTTAAACATAATTACATGGAAACCCGTAGCCAAATTACATAGAAACTAGCAGCCAACTAACTAATTCAGCCAAATTTTCATTATCCTATACATGTTTTATCCGATCAAATATCAATTCACAGTAAATAAGTTACTAAATAACAAGATATACAAATGACAAAAGCCCAATAAAGATGGATTCTCCTGCATGAACACCTCATTCTAACCTCCTTCTCAACAAGCATCATTTCTCTCTTTAGAATTGTCTTATCTCTATAGGATTGCACCATCACTCTCTTCAGATTTGCCTCATCTCTATTGGATTGCCTCGGCTCTTCTTGATTGCACCACCTCTCTCTTCTCAATCTCGGCCGCTTGCTTATGGAGCTCAATCTCCATCTTCTCAATATCACCGAGTCTTTTCTCTACCTCTTTTTCCTCCCTTTCCACTTCATTTTCTCTTGCTTGTAGACCCATCTCTATGCATTGATCATTATCTGTCCACTTGAAATATTTGCAATATGGTAATTCCTAATTATTTCATAAATATATGTATTAAAATGTTAGTTTTGAGTCAATTTTAATCAATTTATTAAAGGGGGTAGCATCCTGACAAGCTTTTGCTATCATCTTATTAATTCTGCAGAAATGCTAAAGGCCACACATCACACATGTATAGCATTTTCCCACATGTATATTCGAATTCTAAGATCTTGATTGGGATTTTTATGTTTTTTATTTAGTGATAAAAGGAAGTATTTTTTAATTATGTTCTAAATTTTCAAAAGAAAATATTAAAAAGTACTAAAAAATTATTTACAAAGAAAAAAAATACTCCATTGAAATCTTAGTCAAATCGGCCATGTAGCTATAGAACCACTCTTAATTCTGATTGTTCTTCTCCTATCCTTGTAACAACAATTGGATTAGATCCTTTTAGGCTTCAAGGTCTAAAATAAAAGGAAATACATACATGACATTAATTCTATAATACTTATTGAGTACATCATATGTCTTAGAAATTTTCTTGATAATTATATATATATATATATATTAAGATTCAATTACCTTTGTATTGTACTTTGGGCTCCCCAAAAAGGGTCGTCTTGAATTTGTTGTAGCATTTGAATATCTCAATGTAGGTTGTAACTCGCAGAAGCACAATGGTTGAACTGAAGTATGTGTTGTTTTGGATGAAGGCGATAATGATAATGAAGACATTTCTAACAAAAAAGATACACAATTGATTAGGCACCTACATAGTGCTCAGATCCCTATCAAAGCCAAAAGGAGCAAGGACACAAGAAAGATAATGCCAATAATGATTAGCAAAAGCTTTGGCTAGAGTCTGTAATAATGGGAGTACGCAAAGCATCAAACAGGAATATGAAAAAGGTCCATATTGAAAGAGACTCAAAGTAGGTAGTTCAAGCAATTTTTTAAAGGAAAAAATGCAAAAGATTGGTAAATACAAAATATCACAATGGATATACAATATCTGTTCCACTCTTTGAAGAAAGGAAAAAAAAAAAAATCATTGCTCACAAAATCATTGCTGCAATTTTATAGTGAGAAAGACTTCTTAGATCTATAATATTATGAACATATGTAACTGTTATGTTTTATTTTTTTTAAATATTTCATTGCCGAGGAAAACAAGTGTCGAGTGTGCCATCAACATGTTTGCTAGCTCCATACAACCCACTTTCCTTTTCCTTACCCATCATCATGTGTGTACACGCCTAATGAATAGCATGTACAGTTGAAAAATATCTAACAAAAAGCCAATCTTAAGAGCCTTTGTATAGATTTTACTACTGCAGGAGTTTTGATCCATTTTGTATACTCATAACAGGCCACTCATGTTCACATATAAAACCCAAGTGTTTTTGCAAATCAAAACAAAACCAACGTCCAAAAAGACATAAAACAATGAATTTTATTGGCAACATTAACCAGTATTAAAGCAGGTTGTATTCTGATTCTAACCATCAGATTAAATAATTCTCTAACTTCCATCCACTACCATCTCTGATTCTCTATAAGACACTCATTTATGCATAACCCCATTGAAGTAAACAGCCCCATAAATAGACACAAACTCAGAGAGATAGTGAAAAATTCTACAACCTAGTCTTAACCATAAAAAGAAATTCTATTGAAGGATTTGTTCTCTGATTCCATCCACTATAACCAGACCCAAATGAACATCCACTACCTTTTTAAACTTAGAGAACGAATAAAAAAAGAAATTCTATACAGCTTGGTCTTAACTAAAAAAATAAATAAATAAAGAACAATCGATGTGTTCTAGTCTTATCATATTCATATGAAATGGATACATTCCAATTTAATGAGTAAAAAGTCAAACATGCCAGATATAAGACTACAATGATATTCTTAGCAATTTCATATGAAATGGATTAAAATAGAATGATATCCTCCACTTAGGAAGATTCAAAGGTTTTCGTTTTTATTCTGTTTGACCAGTATGCAACTAAAAACATTTTGATTATGTTGTAGCAAGACTCAAAACTAAGAATGAAGGTGTTCAAATTAGGCAACAACAACAAAAGTTCATAGGTAGGCATTACCTGCACGAATACACCAACTTGAATAGTACAAATCCAGAGTCTAGGGTTGTTGTGCCTTGGCACTGACGTGCAGGGTACTCCCTAAAAAGATACAAAATGCAAACACAAATTATTCTTAATTCAGCAACTTCAAGAAATCAAATTTGGAAAATATGATGAAACACGGTTGTAAATACATCCCTTCCAAAACAATCAGTTCAAATAGAAAAAACTAAATTTTATTGCCTACACAATCTAGAGGACTTAAGTTCAATAATGTTATGAAGGGAAAGGATATCAGTTGTGGAAAAAATACTGGACTGGAAGCAAAGTCTATACAAAGTCATGTTTTATAGCAAACTCCCTGTTCACAGCAAACCATTCAATGTTTAGACAAACCCCATGTTCACAGCAACCCAATCTCAGATTTTTAGGGTTTGGAAAAAAACTAGTTGTTTACAGTCAAAAGGGTCTACAAGGTCAGAAGTTGGGATACATCTCGGATTTCTGGCATTTGGAAAAAACCAGTCGTTCATACTCACAGCGACCTACGATTTCAAGAGTTGGTACTTTTGGTTTTCTAGGGTTTGGGATACAGAGTCGAACAAAACAATAAAATGCTTGAGATTGGAGAAAGGATGAATCATAAAAGTCTATTACCTCAAGGGTTTGGGTTGTAGATGGCTGGAGGAATCGTGGGTGGGAATCGCGATACTGTCTCTCTCCAAACCACGGGATGCTTGAAACCCAAACCCTAGGGTTTGGATTGAATGTAGCCAGAGTCTATGTTGCACGATGACTGGCGTTTGTTGTTGATGGCCAGAGGAATTGCAGGTGAAACTCTCTCCAAACGCGGGATGCTTGAAACCCAAACCCTAGGGGTTGTACATGAATGTCGTCGGAGTCTGAGTTAAACGATGACCGGCGTTTTTTCCTGATGGCCGGAGGAATCACGGATGGGAATCGCTAGAGGTTCTCTCTCCAAAATGCGGGATTCGAAGGTATGAATGCAAGTGATTTTCTCTCTCTCTACTCATCCACGCTTTCAGCTTTGATTTAAATTTTTTTTTTAAATAGGGTGATGTGGCACGTCGCCACGTAGGTAGACTCTGCCCGACTCCACTAAAACACAACTCTGTATAGAATTTCTGATCCTCGAGCTAGCAGGTACATGACTTCTAGCTCTTTCATATATAGCCTCTGTCATGAACACCAATCAAGCACATGTAACCAAAAGACACGTTAATCACGATGCAAACCAATTTGTACGTAGGGGTTCGTCATTGATCTAAGCACCTCTTTTTTTTCAAGGCATCATAATCCGCGTGATAAACGACTTAATTATAACCGTGATGTTATCTAAGTTCCGCTTTATTAATTGAGAGAATTAAGTTTGTATTTGATGTACCGTTGAGTGATGAATATATTAGAGGGAATTCATTGGGTTAAGATCACACACACAGCTAGGAGGGATGAATTTCGATCAGGGCTTTTTATAGCAAAGAATTTTACAACCAAAAAATAACTCTAGGCATGTTATACGTTGATTTGCTGTGATCTCCCCAATCCCCAGTACGCTTTCTTTTAGAAAAGACAATTTACAATTTTTTTTTAAAAAAAAGTTATAAGTATTACAAGAAATTAGGAAAAAACATGATGATCTGATCTAAACATCTTTGTTTTTTTAAAAAAAAAAAAAAACAACAAAATAAAAGAATTTCTACTTTACATAAGTTTGGATTGGGAGATGAGATGAGATGAGATTTAATAATTAAATAAAATATTATTAGAATATTATACTATTTTTTAATATTATTCTTGTTTTGTGATTAAAAAAATTGAATTATTTATTATATTATATATAAAAATTTAAAAAAATAATAATAATTTTAAAATAAGTTCAACTCCTCTTTCAATCCAAGCCTGATAATAATATATGTGTACCATATGATTTACATCAGGATCAGCAGTACTTAATGCCAACTTCGTTGCTAGCTAGCCATCGATCCATAAATACCCGTCCACGTACGACGTCGTACGGCCGGCTAATGCGACGTTACTCAAAACATGCACGTACGACAAATTAAGAGATAATAAAGAGTGCTAATTTGATCATTTAGCTTTTGAGAGATTGAAAATGGAGTGGCTTTTTTTTTTATTATTATCAAAAAGCAGCAGCAAGATACCCATTAAAGGGATACGGGTGAAAATGGGAAGGATTTGCTCACATGCATGTGCTTTTTCTAACTCTAGCCAGTCGACAATCACATGATCAGTCACCCTTAAACGAAAACGCACCACTGTTTGCTTTTTGCAGCCACTCTCTCGCCCTTTGTTATTTTGATTTGGATATATTTGTCATTTGGCCGACTTATTCACATTGCCTGGTTTTTCCTCAGTAATTATTATATATTTTAACTAATTAAGCCGGAGTTGAATCAAAATTATTAATTGTGTTGCGAGAAGATAATGATGGGTTTTCTAGTTTCTCCCAAAATTATTTCATGTTAGATTTTTCATAGTGATCATGCATGAGCAAATTGAACTAGATGACCATGATTTCATGGTACTTGGTCAGTTTGATTTTGCATGTTCATCTAATTGGCTAATCATGTCATTTATATATATAATGAGGTTGGATCTTTTGAAGGAATTACCATACAAATGAAATGAAAACTTGCAGCTAATATAATTAATCGACTCACTCGCAATACGTGTTTAAAGTCGGTATTGATGCAACTATATACATAAAGTTTAAAAGAAAATTACAATGAAATAAATAAGCAACAATTAACTATATATAAATTTATAATATATATATTGAATTTAAAAGACATATACGAGACTTGTAACGTCTTGAACTTGTATATATATATATTATGTATCATTATTGATTTGCAAATCATGCTTGGGAAACTGAAATGCTTGCTTAACTACGTCATCGTTCCTTGTTCGCTCCCATATATGATATAAGGCTAAAAAGAAAGTTTCCCCCATGATTTGAAATAGAATCGCTGAAAAGTGATTGTAAAAAAAAAAATTGTTTTAAAGATATATAATAAGAGTAAGGAATAGGTTACCAACACTCTTAAGGAAGCATAGAATGATTACCGCAAAGGCGTACGTATACCTTTCTAGTTGAAAAGATTCCAGATTAGAACATTTGGTTACTTCTTAAATTAATATATAAGCGTCCACTAAATATTAGTGCTGATCTAGCTAGATGGTGATCATCAAAGGCGTATATCTTTCTAGTTGAAAAGATTTTGTTACTAACTGTGTAGATGTTCACTAGCTGTTCCTTTAATTTTTGAAACTTAATCTTCTTAATTATAGAATTAACTGGTGATCATGAAGATCAGAGCAATAACATTTGTCGTTTTCACTAAAAACAATTAATAAAGGTAATCTTGTGCCATTCTTTATACGTGTAAGATTTACAGAAATTATATAAGGACATGAGAAGAAACATGATCAATTAGATCATACATGGTAATAAAGCCCAAGAAAAGAAAAAAGAGTGGAAGATAAAAATTATAAACCACTAGTCACACGCGTCACATGATCATGGTATATGTACTTCCATCTCAATCGTTGGAATAGTGAATCCTTGGCTTATCAATTAATAATTGAACCCATCCGGTATATAATATTCTTCAAAAGGCCGATTAAGGTCTTTATTATTATAAAATTAAAAAAGAATTATTACTGCAAGATAAAAAAAAACTCTTTTAAAATTTTTTGAAATTTTCTTATTTCTATATATTTTTTTTATAAAATTTATAACAGCTGAAATCCATATTTAAAGGCTTTAAAATTACTATGCAAGATTTAAAATAATAGTGGTAGGGTCATTCACATAATTTGGTAGTGGGACAGGAGGGCGACAGCCGTCCTCCCAATGAATTCATTACCTCTCCCTTAAATAACCACCCATAAACAATTTGTCTCGTTAAAACCTTGCCAAGGAAAAACTCAGTAGGAAGAAAAACTAATGGCGAACGAAAAAAAATACAATCTTCTTATGTATCCACAAGTGTTTTAAGATTATCTCATTAAAATATTGTAAAATAACACCTAGTGGGACAAAACCTTAGCGAATGAAAAAGAATACAATCAGTATAAGTCTTCAGGACATTTACTCCCCCTGAAAAATATATGACGATAGATCTTTGAGTTTTCGCATTTCAATGTTATGCACAATCTTCTTGAATGTCGTAGTTAGTAATGCTTTTGTGAATAAATCTGTCAGATTATTACTAAATCGTATCTGCTTGACATCAATTTCACATTTTTCTTGAAGTTCATGAGTATACAAGAATTTAGGTAAAATATATTTGATTCTATTATTTTTGATATATCGTCCTCTAATTTGAGTAATACAAGCAGTATTATCTTCATATAAAATTGTTAGGCTATCATTAATCATTGGAAGACCACACTTTATTGGATATTTTTTATCACTGATCTCAGCCGAATACACTCTCGACTTGCTTCATGAATTGCAATGATCTCTGAGTGATTTGAAGAAGTAGCAAATAGTATCTACTTAACAGATCTCCATGATATGACAATATCTCCATAAATAAATAAATATTCAGTTTGAGATCTACCTTTGTGTGGGTCTGAAAAATAACATGCATCTGCATACCCAATCAATTGTGGATTTGATTCACATTGATAAAATTATTTCATATCAACCGTACCATAAAGGTAACGAAAGATATGTTTAATACTATTCCAATGTCTTCGAGTTGGTGCAGAGCTATATCTTGCAAGTAGATTAATTAAGAATGTAATATCTGATCAAGTGCAATTTGCAAGATACATCAAAACTCCAATTGTACTAAGATATGGTACTTTAGGATCAAGAATTTCTTCATCGTTGTCACAAGGACGGAATAGATCATTCTTCACATCAAGTATTCAAATAATCATTGCAGTACTCAGGGGATGAAGTTTGTATCCATATAAAAATGTTTCAGGACTTTCTCTGTATACATGAACTGATGAATAAAAATTTCATTTGGCAAGTACTCGAGCTACAGGCCGAGACAAAGTTTTGTTTTGCCAAGATCTTTCATTTCAAATCCATTCTTTAAATATGTAGCGGTTTTTAAGATCTTTTCAGGAGTTCCCACAATATTTAAATCATCAACATAAACCACAATAATGATAAATCTGGATTTTGATTTCTTAATAAAAACACATGGACATATAGAATTATTTTTAAATCCTTCTTTCAATAGATATCCGCTTAAGCGATTATACCATATGCGTCTGGATTGCTTCAACCCATATAAAAATCTTTATAGTCTGATAGAGTACATATTTCTAGATGTACTTGTAGATGCTTCAGGTATTTTATATCCTTCAGGGATTTTCATATATATGTCATGGTCTAAGAATCCATATAAATATGCAATGACCACATCCATCAACCGCATTTCTAATCCTTTTGTAACAACCAGACTAATAAAAAATCTAAATGTGATTGCATCCATAACGGAAGAATATGTTTCTTCATAATTAATTTTGGGTTTCTGCAAAAAATCTTGTGCGACAAGCCGTGCTTTGTACCGCACAATTTTATTTTTCTCTTTACGTTTTCGTACAAATACCCACTTATATCCAACAGGTATTACACCTTTTGGTGTTTGGACAACAGGTCCAAATACTTCTCGCTTTGCTAGCAAATTTAATTTAGCTTCAATGGTTGCTTTCCATTTTAGCCAATCATTTCTACGTCGACATTCTTCGACGGTTCTTGGCTCACTTTCTTTATTACTTCTGATAATGTCAATGGCTATTTTATATGAAAATATGTTGTCGACAATAGTTTTATTTCTATACAGAATTTCTCCAGTATTCATGAAATGTATTGAAATCTCATTATTTTCCGGTATCTATTCCTCTTCAAGGGAAAACATTTCATGAAACACCTATTCAGGAGGTCCCTTTTTAGGAGATTTTGGGATAGGAGATTTAACCTTCTCTGGAGCATCAATTATATTTTTAGCTTGTATTGTGGGTATTGATTCTTCAGGAACACAAAATTCATTTTGTATCTTTTTCCTTCTAGAAATTTTATCTTTTACACCAATAGGTCTTCTACGCTTCAGGCGTGTCTTAGACTCACCTATTGCTGTTTTGACAATTTGTCATTCAGGGACTTCAATCCTTGTTGGAGCATTAACAGTAGAAATATAAGATTTTACTACACTTTTAGTATCAGTAAATACATCCGGTAATTGATTTGCAATATTTTGTAAATGAATAATCCTCTGAACTTTCAGTTTACATTCATTTGTAGGAGGATCAAATTGAGACTGGGCTTTATTATCCCAGCTAATTACTTGTCGTGCTTCAGGCATTGACTTTTCGTTACCCATTAATGAAAAAGTGGATTCGTTAAAGTGATAATTCTCAAAATGTGTTTTAAACATATCCCATGTAAGGGGCTCAAGATATCTGATAATAGATAGAAAATCAAAGCCAACATATATCCCAAGTTTACGTTGAGGACTCATTTTTGTACACTGTAAATGTGCAATTGAAACATATACAGCACATCCAAAAGTACGAAGATGAGAAATATTTGGTTGTTGACCGAATGCAAGTTGTAATGGAGAATATTTATGATATGCAGATGGTCTAATGCGATTAATGATGTTGTATAAAGTATAGCATGTCCCCAAGCTGAAACAAGAAATCTTGATTTCATAAGTAAAGGTCTAGCGATTAGCTGAAGCCTTTTGATTAAAATTCAGCTAAACCGTTTTGAGTATGTATATGGCAACAGGATATTCAACATCTATTCCTATTGACATGCAATAATCATAAAAAACTTGAGATGAAAATTCACCTGCATTATCCAATCGAATAGTCTTAATTAGATACTCAGAAAATTATGCTCATAGTTTTATTATCTGAGCAAGAAGTCTAGCAAATACAACATTTCTAGTGGAAACCAGACAAATATGTGACCATCGACTAGATACATCAATCAAAATTATTAAGTATCTAAATGGTCCACTTAATGGATGAATAGGCCCACACATATTTCCGTGAATCCTTTGTAAAAAAGATGGAAATTCAACAATAACTTTTGAGGGAGATGGTCTGATAATCAATTTACCTTGAGAACATGCAGAATACGGAGATTTATTGGGTAGAAATATCTTTTGATTTTTTAAGGAATACCCATGCGAATTTTTAACAATTCGTCTCATCATTATAGATCCCAGATGTCCAAGACGATCATGTGAAGTCATAAATACTTTGGAGTCAATGCACTTCTGGTGCACTACCACATATGATTCAATTGTTCTCATATTTGTATAATACAATCCAGAGTATAGAGTAGACAGTTTTTCTAATACGAGCTTCTGGCCCGATATTGTTTTAGTAATAAGAAGATGTTTTTTACTGCCTTCATTAGTCGTTTCAATATGGTAATCATTATGACGTATATCTTTGAAACTCAATAAATTTCTTCTGGATTGTGAAGAAAATAGAGTATCATCAATACAAAATTTGGTGTCATTAGGCAACACAATATAAGTTCTTTCGGAGCCCTCAATTAAATCTAATGAACCTAATATGGTATGAATATAGGCTTTGCTTAGTATTAGATTTTGAAAATATTTCTTATCTTTAAAAATTGTGTGAGTTGTAGTACTGTCAGCTAGACATATATCTTTATCATTCAACTCAGAGATAAAAAGCTCATCAATGTGATCCATGATTTGAGGAATAAGACCACTAGCTTTAGAATTGGTAGAGCCGTCGTGCTGATAACGTGTTATAAAACTAAAAAGGAACTACTATTGCAAGAGAAAAGAAATTCTTTTGAAACTCTCTGAAATTTTCTTTTTTCTATATACTTTCTTATGAAATTTATAATAACTGAAATTCATATTTATAGGCCTTAAAATTACTATGCAAATTATTATGGAAGTTATTATGCAATATTTAAAATAATAATAGTGAGATCATTCACATAATTTAGTAATGAGACACGGAGCAACCTTCCAATGAATTCATTACATTTACGAATGTTTAATGCTAACAGGAGGGAGCATGATCTACGTAATCACATGACTTTTGATCTCTCATATTTCCATCTCAATCTTGGAATAGTGTGCGCATATGATCTGCACTTACAATAGTTAATAATATGATTCAAATGATTAACGTGGGACAAGATCGTGGTCATATGTATGTCCTTTTACACCGGCGGCCTATATTATATAATATATATATATGAATGCTACAGCAAATTATATAAAAATAACCAAAAATCTACATGCAAGCGTGGTTAAATAAACGTAATTTTATGACTTATCAAATTTATTTTATAATAAAAATAATTTTACAATATGAAAAGATATACAAAGGCACATCAATTTATGTTATTATGTCTTTTATACAATTTCTTTGTAGCTAGAGAACTATATTTTCTCATACATATATATATTATATATAATATATATATATATATATATATATTAAAATTATATTCATGACAGTTGAATTTATTAGTATAAAAATAGGCGCAAGCTGCAAATTTAAGAGTAGCATGTTGACTCTAACGTTCGAACATACTTAAATTCTTTGATACATTCGAACGTGTCCATGTTCTATTCGAACATCCAAAATTTATATTCAAATGTATGTTAGAACAATACATAAATTCTAAACAAATTATCGAACGTAAAAAAGTTACGTTCCAATGTTTTAAAAGTGTGGGAAATTTCCCATACTTTTTGTTGAACGTTGGAATGTACTTGGATGACTTTCAAACGTTTTTAATTTTTCAATGATTAAATCTACATATTTTTATATTTATTAAACCAGAAAATATTAAAAATATTTACTAAAATAATATTAAATAGAAAAAATAGAACTACATTACTATATTTAACTATAATATAATAATATTATATTTTAGTGATGTTTTATATGCTATAGTAATGCTACAGTCAACACCATATAATACTATAATAAATAACACTATAATATTATATAGTATTAACTAATTACATTTTAAACATCACTTTATATATTTTATCTACTATAGCAACACTGTACAATATTTAGTGCTATAGTATTATAGCATGTTGACTATTGTAATATTATTTACAACATTATATAATAATTAATACTATAGTATTATATAGCATTGGCACAATATATTTTAGTGTAGTTTTAGAAACTATAATATAATATATTTAACTGTGTTATATTATATTACAATATAATTTCAATTTAAATTTAAAAATATAAAGTTACATTCGAATGTGTCTGGAAACGTTAGAATGTTTAAAAGTATAATGTTCTAATGTATCTTGAAAACATTAGAACGGATCATGTGTACGTTCAAATGTAGTAGACACTTGGACAAAATGTTTGACTAAACGTTCGAACGTAAAACAAGATTACATTTGAATGTAAGAGCAATCCAGACTTAACGTTCGAACATTGATTAATAAATGTTCGAACATAAGAACGATTCATATATAACGTTCGAACGTTCATTAATCAACGTTCGAACATTACGTGCATATAAACAATACACCGACGGCGTTCAGCATTTCACATAATTTCTCTCAATTTCTGTCCATGATGAACAACGCTATAATCGTCCCCAAAGCCACCACAATCGTCACCACAAGATAGGGAACTCTAAGCCCAGTATTTTTATGTGTTTTTTTTTATTTGTTGTGAATTTCTTAGTTTTAAAAAATTGTGGTGACCGAAACTTCAACTTGATTTTTTCGCCAGCACAGGTCTCCATTGGCCAAAAGGCCACCATAGAAAAGTTCCTTAAAGTGTGTACTTCTTTTCTACGATTATTTTTGGCTTTAAAACTCCATGAAATGGAGTTTTCGAAATGGCTAAGTCGACTTAGCCATTCCCAAATTTACGTTCGAACGTGAATTTTTCAAATGAGGAAGACGAACAATCACATTCAGATGTATTCTACATATGTTCGAACGTAAATTCAGTATGTTGGAACGTGACTTAAACAACGCTGGAAGACCAAGAGTTACGTTCCAACGGATATATGTTATGTTGGAACATAACCTTGGCAACATTGGAACACGAATAGTCACATTCGAACGTTGGTAGAATAGGTTCGAACGTGATTGGCTACAACGTTGGAAGCCAAAGTCACGTTCGAAAGCGATATTCCCTCTCCCTCTTCCTCTCCATCTCCCTTTGTCTAATCTCTCTCTCTCTCTCTCTCTCTCTCAGCTTCACACAGTAGTTTTCGATTGCTAGCACCACCATCTTCTCGTCAGCACTGGTGAAACTCTCTTTCACTATTTTAGGTTCAATCAATTTATGTCTCTCTCTACCTGCTGCTCGACGACCTCCCTTCTCTCTACATAGAACAACCTGCATTTTCGTTTTTCATTACTATGATTTGGCCCCATTAGGTCATAAGAAACATTTTCCATTTACAGAGCCCTAAGGAATAGAGTCCTTATGTGTTCTTAATCTCTTTCCTAATTTCAACTGTGAGATTCCAGATTTACGTGTGTTTTTATACATTATTTTATTCTCGGTGTTAACTATTTCAATTTATTTTAATAATATTATTAGTCGTGTTTCACTTGTTTAAGATATTTATTTGATTTATTGATTATTTAATATTAGTTTTATGTTGTTCTTATAATTAAATATTGAGTTACGTTATTTTTCTTATTAATTTTAATGTGAGGTAATTATTTTCATAATTGAAATTAAATTCTTTTATTTTATTATGTGATTTTATTTGATGTGCTTTCTTGATAATAATTAGTATTCTATAATTAAATTGCTATTTAAATTAAATTGGTTTATTGTTGGGCTTTAAATATTTTATTTTATTGATATTAAATTGTAGTATTTTCAGTTAGCTTTTATTTAATTTATTGTGTTTTTTCTAGTACTCCTTTTTTTCGTCTTTTATTTTTTTTCTTTTCTCTTTTTCTTTTCTTTTTCTTTTCTTTTTCTTCTTCTTTCCCCTGCATTCCCCCCAGCCCCGCACGACTTCCCTTTTCCACCTCTATTTTGGCCATTCGGCCTTAGACAGCCCAGCCACCCACCACCGGCCGCCACCCTTCACCGCCCTCACCACCAACCTTCCCACCCTCCAGTAAGTCCACTGGTACCGGAGGTGTCACCTCCGGCCACCCCACCTCCCTCACACGGCACATACCCGAAAATGAGTTTAATGGGTTTTTACCCATTTTCCGACATCTTCGCCGGTCACCTTGGCCTCCGACCACCGCCACTACACTCTCCATCCTCCAGCGAGCATAACCCACCGTCGGTAGCCACCCCAACTCCTCTCTTTCTCCTCCACCCGAAATGGGTCCTAAAACGAGTATATCCTCGCCGCGTCGCCTTCCGGCCGCCGTGCGTCTCACCTTCACCACCAAAAGACCCCCTTGCTCAGCCGACCAACCCCCTAACTCAGTTTTCCCAACCACTGCTCAACCTTCTCTATACGACCCCAAATTCGAAAATGGGTTTCCACCCTTTTGGAGCCCGATCAGCCACCTTCCGGTGGTTGTGCCGTAACACCACCACCTCCATGAGATTCTCCATTTTCCAAAGAGTATCTCCCTAAATTTTGGTGTCAAATCAAGCACTTTAGCCTAACGTATCAATGACCGCTACGAACGTTGCGGATTGGCGTTTGCTCAAGGATTTTCGTTTTAACCGCTGTAAGTACTTTCCAAACAAACTTTTAAGATTTAAATATATTTTTGCATTAACATCTATGTGTTGGTTGATGTTGGTATTTGTTGGTTGATTGGATTTATTAATTGTTGGATATTTGTGCATGGTGTTATGCATTGTGAAACTGCACGATCGTTTATGTGTATGATATTTGGGATTTTAATGTGAGATTTAGTGTTGGATTTTAATATGAGACGCGACTATTGGATTTATGGTTTTTAATGGTTTTTGGCTAAGTCATAACGGGGACAGCGATACGTAACGCCCGTTGTGATCAGTGTGCGTTTGGATGACATAATGGGGACGGCAATACGTAACGCCCATTATGGTCATTGTGTGTGTTAGTCATAATGGGGACGGCGATACGTAATACCCATTATGATTGATAGTGTGTGGATGACATAACGAGGACGGCGATACGTAACTCCAGTTATGTTCATTGAGTGTGTATTTCATATCAGGGATGGCGATACGTAATGCTTGCTATGAAATGAGTGTGTTTGAATCATAATGGGGACGGCAATAAGTAATGCCCATTATGATTGGTGATGTGTGTTTATCATATCGGGGACGGCGATACGTAACACCCGGTATAATTAGATTTGCGGATATTATTTTTTGGAAAAGGATGGATGATTTTTACTGGAATTTTATCGTGGACCAAAATGGGATTTTGGCGTGTGTTTATCTTATTTATTTTGAGAAAGACGTTCTTTTGAGATTCATGCATTTGGTGCCGTGTTCATGAGTTTTGTTGTTGCATGAGTATATTTCTGTCTTTTGGTTTTGTTGGGTTGTACTTACCTACGATGCCATCTTGGCGTTGTAGATTTTGGATGCAGATGTCTAGAGGTCTGAGCCTGAGGAGGCGGCTCTGTTGTTGGAGTATTATGTTATAAAATTGTTATCTTGAGAAATTATTTTTCTCTTTTTATAAATATGTATTTTTATGATTTATCTTTCGGATGACTGTATTAAATCTCCTGTTGGAGAATTTATGTTAAAATGGTTTGTAAAATATTTCTAAAAATTCTGGTACTTAGATAATGATTTTATTATCCGCTGCGACTTTTATTTTATGCATGTCACGCGTTCATATACTTAGCACTTGACGTTGGGGGTACGTGACCCGTGTTGTCAGCATCTCGATACCTCGATTCCCGTGTTTCTGTAAGTGAAAATTTGGGGAGCGTCACATCAACCCTATTTCTATAGTCTTCTTTATACTTTTGTGTTATACAGTGTTATATAGTGTCTGAAGTGACTTAATACTTTTGTTTATATAGATTTTTTTTTTTTTTTTTAATTTTAGAAGGTCCTCACAATAATCAACCCCACAGGCCTATCACTTAGGGCTCACTTATTTGGGTAAGAGGGAGAAGCATAAAGCTTAAACAGATTAGCTAAGAATTAATAAAAAGTACAATACTAATGGGATAAAGGGGGAGGACGGATAGCTGAATTTTGAACTTTAAGTAGGAAGTGGGGATTAGTGAAAACAATACGTGAGCTGTACATAAATGCTTGGAAATGGGTCGATAATACAATATTGAAATGTAAGAATTAGTGAAAACAATACATGAGATGAAACTACATTACATTGTTTTTATAAAATAAAGAAAATTTAGTTCATGCTAAATATTAAATTCAACATAATTTTTACGAGAGAAATAGAAGAAAATTAACACTGAAAAAAATATTCATCGCAATCCACAACTTCCTCCACTTTTTCTTCAATTTTCGACTCTCGTCACTAACCGTCCGTCATTGTTTTCTAGTCATTTCTTGTGGTGGGTAAGTCTAATGATGCCTTTTTTTTTTCATTTTTTCAATTATTTTTCTTCCTGGCATGGGGTAGAGGCGCCATGCATAATGATCATGAGGTTCGCAATTTTTTTTTTCTTTTCAATTTTAAACTTTAAACGTGTTTTTGATTTCTTCACGTCTCTTTGATTTCTTCACGTCTCTTTGATATCGGCATTTCTGTCTTTTTGTCTTTAGGCCTTTTCAACGTGTTTTTTTTTTCTTTTTCTTCAAATATCGTTCGTCCTCCATTTGAAAATCACCATTAATTATCCCAACTGAATTACAACGTGTAAATTCACTAAAACATGCTAATAAAAAAACAAAGGAAAAAAAAGCTTTGGAAAGTTATATAACAAACCATTTGAATCTACGTACATCTATATATACCCCATCCAGTTAGGAAGAACTCACTCAAACATCTATCGCATATATAATACACAGAACGCGAGAAAGAGATCAGAAAAGGTGTAAGTACGTACAATGGCATCTGGATGTCCAGGTAGTTATTAAGTTTTATTTCCAACGTCTGATATTGCCATATATATTATCAAGCATGTATTAATCAAAAGAAAGATCCATATTATAAAAGAAATCCTCCTCCCACAAACGAGATTTCCGACTGTGGTAGTCTTTTTGTATATATATCAATTAAAAATATGTATTTTTATAATGTTGTAGTTTTTTTGAAAATTTTTTAAAATATTTAAAACTGATAAAAAAAATTATGAAAAACATTAAAAAATTAGGATTTTTTTCTTTTAATTAGGCGGGATCCCAGTCGGCACCCACTGTTTGAAATAGTAGAATCACTCATATTATAATATAAGAATTAAATGATTGTAGGTAAGAACTCTTGGCCAGAGCTGGTTGGAGCAAATGGGGAGACTGCAGCGGAAAAGATAGAAGCAGAAAATTGCAACGTGCATGCAATCGTGTTACTAGAAGGGTCGCCAGTCACATTGGACTTTAGGTGTGACAGGGTCAGGGTTTTTGTAAATAAGAGTGGTGTTGTTTCTCAAGTTCCTGTAATTACCTAGCTACGTACGCTATTTCAATGGGGCTTAAACTACAGCATGCATGCCCACTTGCAGGTTGCCACTACTTAATTGGTACTTGGTGTTTCATGTGTAATAAATAATATAAATTAATATGTAAAATAATTGTGCTAGCCATGATCGGTTACGATCTCGGCTGGCTGCCTCTAATTATTTTGTAAAACGTTTGTTGTCTAAACAAAAAATTTATATATATATATATATATATAAACTCCATGTCGGCCCGAAAATTTCTAGCCCTAGCTAGTAATTATTTGACCCCTCAATTCCATGGATGTGCCCTTTCATTTGGGCCTAGGGTAAAGGCTGGGTGTAAATTGAATTTAGTTATTATTATTATTGTTGTTGTTGTTTTCATTTGGGCCTAGGGTATAGGCTGGGTGTAAATTGAATTTAGTAGTAGTAGTAGTAGTAAATTGGCATTTAGTTGTTGTTGTTGTTGTTGTTGTTGTTGTTGTTGTTGTTGTGAAAGTTTTAAATGCCAATTGATGGTATTAATAGTTTGGAATACAAATTAATGGAAATTAAAAATGACTCAAGAATATTGTAAATATTATAGCTCAAATGTTCATCATGTCTAATATAAGTATTATAGATCAGTATAATATATTATACTATATATGAAAAGTGAACAAGCTGCTAGATATATATTTATATATATATATATATATATAACCCTTGCATATACTCGAACGACAAATTACTTCATTCATTTCTCCAATGTTCAAACTGTACAAATATCATTCGAACGTGGTCACATCTTGACGTTGGGACGTTCCTAAACCAACGTTCAAATGTTACGTTTCAGTATGTTTGAACGTTAATTTGACGAACATTTGAATATTTTGTAAGACATTCGAATGCTAGTTTCATGAACATTCGAATGTTTTATTCAGTTTATTCGAACGTTGTGTGGTACATTCGAACACAGTCGAAATTAAGGTTTGAACGTTTGTTGTGTACATTCGAATGTACTTGTTAGAAATTGTTAATTTTAATAAAATTAAAAAGCATACAACTTGTATCATATTATATAATCAATCTAGCAACTTACAATATCTTATAGCATATCAAAATTAAATACTAAAAATTACAAATAATAGAAAAAGATAAAATTTATCTTTTTTTTTCTTGTTTCCTGCTTCAGTGACATAACATGCTCCATCTAGGTTGCCATCTCCCTCTGCATTTGTTCTTGGACTGTAGTGTGCATTATTTCCACTTGCTCTCTCTGCTGCTCCTGCACACGCGTCTCTAGATCAAAATGCCACTCCAAGACAAACTCCAACTCTTGTTGTCTTAACCTCATAATCTCGTTTCTCGCTTCTAAATCCTTGGTGAGATTATTAATCTTTGAGAATGAGGAACTCGTAGAGGATGATGAACCAGTTGAATGTTTGAGTGAACTTCACAATCCTCTGACCATGCCAGACTTGGTCCCGAGTACTTTGGTGAAAATGTCTATATCACTATGCAAGAATTCCCCAAAAACTGAATGCATCTTCAACATTTTGTCCAACAATTAAAAGAAAACACATATTAAGCAGAAAAATTAATTGAAATACGAACAACAATAGATTATTCAGATATATATAAATTTATTTAACAAAATTAATATCGCTTACATAATTTTCTACAGCGACAAAATCTATCCATTCACTAAGTTTATTAGTGTGAGCAGCAGTATAGACATGAATGAGAAAAAATTTTTCAGAATCATCACGTTTCTAACAAAAACATATTAGCAATTGAGAAATTTAATATTAGTAACTAAATAACATTAAATATCAGAAAAATAGTAGAATTTTTATAAATTATTAATTATCATCTTCTCAGCAAGGCAATGGAACGACTTTGAACCGGCACGGTGGTGGATAGTGAGAGCAAATCTATTCTGTGCATTCGTCGAACTTAAGCTCTACAAAATTAATTAATAATGTTATTGCTAATTTAGAACGAATACAAATATAAATAACTAACTAATTTAGAATACCTGATAATTAGGACTTGCGAAAAGATAACAACACTTCCCCAATCATCTAACTTCATCTTCTGAAAAGGGAACTTCGCAGCCTCTTCCAACGTCTGAAACTTCTAGAAATACTCATGACATCGGCCCTTCTGACGTCAGAATAATGTAGTCATCAGTCCGTTCACAGTTCTCACATCTTCGGTATGAGTAAAATCGAGGTTGAAGTCCTAAGGAGTGAATTAAGTAAGTAATATGATGTACTTATTGAGGGGGAAAAAATATAGTTGTAAAATTATCTCACCAGCACACAGCTCCAAATGTGATCCTTAACTTCATTAGAAATCTCTCATCATGATCGTACATAAAAAGGGAGTATAAGCTCGAACTACTATACCAACATAAGAAGAAAGTGTTGTCGTGCTATCATCCACTCATCTAGAGGAATTTTCAGGAATTGTGACATTGATTTTTTCTTGATGTCTACTTTTTTCTAAAAAGATACCATGAGTACAACCACGACCGCGTTGAGAGGACGATGTATAAACTAATATATATAATAGTATGGTATTAGTTATATATGTTATTGAGTATTAAAATATAATTAATTAATTACTGACGACATTTCATTACCATTAGGCGTCGACTAGCTCTCTGTCTCTTGCATGTTAATTTTTTCAGGAGCACATTTCTCAATGAAGAAGTTCGGAACGGGTTCAAGACTTGGAACATGTGGCACATTTCTTCGTGCTCTTTTTGGTGGCATCCTTGAAAACGAAGGTTAACAAAAGAAGTAATTAAAATGATAAATTTTTATTACTTCTTTGAGATTTGAGGTTTAGGGTTTGGGATTTGGAGATTGAGGTTTGGGATTTGGGTTTGGGGTTTTGGGTTTGGGGTTGGGTTTACATACCTAGAAAAGAGGCACAAATTGACACACCAATATCCTTAGAAAAATTCATATAAAATAATATGCCAACATGCATTATTACCATGAGACACATTCAAATAATCACTTCTCATCTTGTTTGGAAAATTCCATTACAAATTGAGTAATAATCAAAATAACCTAATATGCACAATCATTCTCACATAACCTAATATGCACAATAACTATGCACAATCACCAAATATTTTTAATCACTCAATATTTATAAAAATGCACAAATATAACATACCCAACAATAATTACTATAAAAAATATACATGCTTGAAACTGAAAAACTTCTCACAAAATAGTATAAAATACATTCAAATAATCACACAACATTTTGCAAACTCTTATTACTAAAATATTACACCAAACCCAATATGTACAATGAAAACATAAAAAAATATACTTGAAAATAAAACAAATCCAATAATACATGTTTCTCAAATTTCATAATTAAAAAAATATATACAAATATAACACACACAACTCTAAACAAATAAAAAAAAAACACATTGAGAAATTAGGAAATATACCTAGCAAGTCTCCACTAATTTCTTCACAAGAGTTCTACTCTTTTCAACTTCTACACCACCAATCCTTCAAAAAATATACAATGAGCTATTAAAGAAGCTTAGATACTAAAAATCACAAAACTTCAATAAATATGCTTGTAAAATTAATAATGTTAAAAAAAAACTAGAAAAATTACCTTTGAAGAGTAAAAACTTAATGAAGCTCTATGAGTCATCTCCCACTCTTTCTCTCTCTCTCTCGCTCTCAACCTCTCTCTCTCTCCCACAGGAGAAGGGAGAAATGCATTTCTGCCTCTATCCCGTGCCTATATTTGAATCTGTCTGAATTTTATAAGTACGTTCGAACGTTATATCCCATGTGTTATTCGAACGTCCAAAATTTACGTTCAAATGTTTATTAAAATGCTAGAAAAATACATAAATTCTAAACAAACTATTGAACCTAAAAAAGTTACGTTCCAATGTTCTAAGAGTATGGGAAATTTCCCATACTTTTTTTTGAATGTTGGAACATACTTGGATGACTTTCGAACATTTTTTATTTTTTAATAATTAAATCTACATATTGTTATATTTATTAAAAGAAAATATTAAAAATATTTACTAAAATTATATTAAATAGGAAAAATAGAACTACATTACTATATTTAACTATAATATAATAATATTATATTTTTGTGATGTTTTATATGCTAAAGTAATGCTACAGTCAACACCATATAATACTATAATAAATAATACTATAATATTATATAGTATTAACTAATCGCATTTTAAACATCACTTTATATATTTTATCTATTATAGCAACACTATACAATATTTAGTTAGCATGTTGACTATTGTAATATCATTTACAACATTATATAATAATTAATACTATAGTATTATATAGCATTGGCACAATATATTTTTGTGTAGTTTTAGGCACTATAATACAATATATTTAACTGTGTTATAATATATTATAATATAATTTCAATTTCAATTTAAAAATATAAAATTACGTTCGAATGTGTCTAGAAACGCTAGAATGTTTGAAAGTACAACGTTTGAATATGTCTTGAAAATATTAGAATGTATCATGGGTACGTTCAAATGTAGTAGACACTTGGAAAACAAAATGCTTGACTAAACGTTCGAACGTAAAACATTCAAATGTAAAAACGATCCAGACTTAACGTTCAAACATTGATTAATAAACATTCGAAGGTAAGAACAATTCATAGATAACGTTTGAACATTCATTAATCAACGTTCGAATGTTACGTGAATATAAACAATACCTCGATGGCGTTTGGCATTTCACGCAATTTCTCTCAATTTCTCTTCGCCACGAACAACTCCATAACCGTCCCCAAAGCCACAACAACTATCAACAAAAGGTAGGGAACTCTAATCCCAGTATTTTTGTGTGCTTTTCTTTTTTAATTTGTTATGAATTTTTTAGTTTTAAAAAATTGTGGTGGTCAAAATTTCAACTTGATTTTCTGGCCACCAAGGGTCTCCATTGGCCAAAAGGCCACCATACTAGAAAAGTTTTTTGAAGTGGGTACTTCATTTCTACGATGATTTTCGGCTTTGAAACTCCGTGAAATGGAGTTTTCAAAATGGCTAAGTCGACTCAATCATTCCCAAATTTACGTTTGAATGTTTCATGCAAACATTCGAATGTAAAAATTTCAAATGAAGAAGACAAACAATCACATTCGAACGTATTCTACATACGTTCGAATGTAAATTCAATACGTTGGAACGTGACTTAAACAACTTTGGAAGACCAAAAGTTACATTTCAATGTATATTTGTTAAGTTGAAAAGTAACTTTGGCAACGTCGGAACACAAATAGTCATGTTCGAACGTTGGCAGAAAATGTTCGAACGTGACTGGCTGCAACATTGGAAGCCAAAGTCACGTTCGAACGTACTCACAGATCCTTATTTTAATTATTAATTTAATTCTTATTGCCTCTAATTTTATCTTATTTGTATAGATATAATATAGCTAAGCAACCAAGAACTACGATGGAGAGGGGCTAGGAAGGAGCTTCACGAGAGGCCCACTAGGTCACACGGTTACACCAAAGCGAGAGGTATTGATTAACAAGTTTGACTCATTATACTGGCAGAGTCTCAGGTCAGTATTCGTGGATAGGGATTGGGCCACGATATGCTCACTGAGGGGTACCATTTACCCGAGCTTGGTCCACAAGTTCTTTGCGGCCATCACTATAGTACCAGTCAATGCGAACTCCCATACAATCGAGGTTCGCGGGGTGCTGCTGAGAGTCTCGACGGATGTCATCTCCGACCTATTGCAGGTCCCACGACTGTAGCCATAGTTGGTAGTGGAGCAGCCGATGGAGGACGCAGCTGCTGCATTGGCCTCGCCGCCTAATGTTGGCATGGCGCATCCCAGACTGGCCCAATGTTGAGTTAGAGCAGGAGGGTCCTCAGTAGGATGTGGACTTTCACATCCCCACTCATAAAGACCAGGAGGTGCACAGGATGTTAGAGATGTTCTGGCAGAGTACACTCGAGGGGTTCTTCCGTATGTTGCATCTAATCGTTGTAACAAACGTGGATCTCCTAGCACACACGACGAGATTCAGCCGGACACGCGCCAACTTTCTTATCTGGTTGGCGCATGGAGGCCCCAATCGACTTGCCATGGGTAATATTTGAGAGGATCTGTTATGAAGCAAGCACTGTCTCGGCAGACAACCTCCCACACGAAGTTCTCATCACACGGGTACTCCTGGCTGTAGGAGTGCAGCCTCGGGTCTCGGAGGTAGTGCAGCAGCAGATAAGTCTTATCGGCATCCACACGTATAACCAGAGTTAGTGGCAAATGAGGCGTGTGCCTCCTTCTGTACCAAATCTAGTTCCACCTCCCCAGCGTCAGACTGTCAAGCCTGATCTCACTCACATTGTCGGCACCAGTAGACAGCATCGTATGGGACAGACTGTGAGTGGGAACGTGGCACTTGCTTGGGTCGGATAGCTACAAGCGCACATGGAGAGACAACTCACTGCACATACTGTCTTGATCACTGTGCACATGGATCGGGTATTGGGGCACCTGTGCACTGATGTAGAGACCTTGCATCTCAAGATCGAGACGTTGTTTGGTGAGGTCGTGATTTTTTTTTTAAGTCTTTTTGTATTTAATTTTTAATTTATGTAATAGACAATCTGCTCATGTAATGTTTATATTGTCCATAATGATTCAAGATTCTACGCTTGCATATCATGTAAATAATATACATTACCAAAAAACTGTTTATTTGTGATTAATTATTTTTAACGAAATAATTATTTCCAGCCAAAATGAGTTGCAAATAGTCTTTTTGTCTCAAATGATTGACTCATAGTGATACATGATCGCAAAATCTGATTTTCTTGTAGTGATATATATATATGTGTGTGTGTGTGTATGTGTGGATGTATAATCAATTGCTATTAAATTGATGTAATTTAATCATTGGTACCACGTGGGTTGCTAATTTAATCATCCCAACTGAATTTCAACTTGTAAATTCACTAAAACATGTTAATTAGTTTTTCTAAAGCCATTGATATCGCATGCATTCCTACTCAAATAAAGCTGCTGCATGCGAAGACTAGCTAATCAAAACTTCGATAAAAAAAAAAAACACCGCACTTGAATCTACGTACATCTATAGTAGACTAGTACTTAAATTATAATATACTAGTACTTATACTATAACACTAGTAATAGAAAAATATATCTTATAAAAAAAAAGCAATAGTATAAGATATATATATATATATATTAGTACTATGAACTAATACTTAACTATTGTAATATACTAGTACTTTTATTCACTACAAGAAAATGTAATATTTGTGCCTACGTTCATTTTCGGAGACAAAAAACTTGTTGCAAAAAACACTTTTTACTGTTTGCTCTATTTTTGTGTCAACTAATAAAGTTGCCGGAATAAATTACAATTTTTGGCGAAATTTATTCACCAAAAATAGCATAGTCGCAAATAATGAGTATGCTGCAATTCAGCTATCGTCATTACAAAATAGTCGCTGCTACATATACATGTTACAGTGAAATTAAGACATTGTGATTAAGTTCGCCGCAAAAGGGGAGTTTCTTTTCCGTAATTTGCCTACTACGATGACATCTAATTCGCCGTAACAACTCATACGCCGTAACAAAACCTAAAGTTACCTCCCCCGCCTAATTTCTCCATCTTCCTCCCCCACCCCCCCCCCCTCCCCACAATATTCCCGATCCCTCTCTCTAATCTATCTTACTCTGCTTCACACAGTGGTTTTCGATTGCTAGCACCACCATCTTCTCGTTGGCATCAGTGAAACTTCTTTCACTATTTTAGGTTCAATCAATTTATGTCTCTCTCTACCTGCTGCTCGGTGACCTCCCTTCTCTCTACATAGAACAACTATTTTCGTTTTTCATTACTATGATTTGGTCTCATTAGGTCATAAGAAACGTTTTCCATTTACAAAGCCCTAAGGAATAGAGTACCTCTGTGTTAATCTCTTTCCTAATTTCAACTCTATTTCTATAGTTTTCTTTATACTTTCGTGTTATATAGTGTTATATAGTGTCTAAAGTGACTTAACAATTTTGTTTATATAGATTTTTATTTTTTATTTTATTTTTAGAAGGTCCTCACAATAATCAACCCCACAGGCCTAGCTATCACTTAGGGCCCACTTGCTTCGACAAGAGGGAGAAGTATAAAGCTTAAACAGGTTAGCTAAGAATCAGTGAAAACAATACTAGTGGGATAAAGGGGAAGGATGAGAAGCTGATTTTTGAACATTAAGTAGGAAGTTGGGATTAGTGAAAACAATACATGATCTACATAAATGCTTGGAAATGGGTCGATAATACAATTTTGAAATATAAGTATTAGTGAAACATGAGATGAAACTACATTACATCGTTTTTACAGAATAAAGAAAATTTAGTTCATGCTAAATATTAAATTCAACATAATTTTTCGGAGAGAAATAGAAGAAAATCAACCCTGAAAAATACTCATCGCAATCCACAACTTCCTCCACTTTTTCTTCAATTTTCGACTCTCGTCACTAACCGTCCGTCATTATTTTCTAGTCATTAATTTCTTGTGGTGGGTAAGTCTAATGATGCCTTCTTCTTTTCTTTTTTTTTCCTTTTTTCAATTATTTTTCTTCCTTGCATGGGGTAGAGGCGCCATGCATAATGATCATGAGGTTCGCAATTTTTTTTTTCTTTTCAATTTTAAACTTTAAACGTGTCTTTGATTTCTTCACGTCTCTTTGATTTTTTCACGACTCTTTGATTTCGGCATTTTTGTCTTTTTGTCTTTAGGCCTTTTCAACGTGTTTTTTTCTTTTTCTTCAAATATCGTTCGTCCTCCATTTGAAAATCACCATTAATTATCCCAACTGAATTACAACGTGTAAATTCACTAAAACATGCTAATAAAACAAAAGAAAAAAAAAAGCTTTGGAAAGTTATATAACAAACCATTTGAATCTACGTACATCTATATATACCCCATCCAGTTAGGAAGAACTCACTCAAACATCTATCGCATATATAATACACAGAACGCGAGAAAGAGATCATCAGAAAAGGTGTACGTACGTAAAATGGCATCTGGATGTCCAGGTAGTTATTTAGTTTTATTTCCAACGTCTGATATTGCCATATATATTATCAAGCATGCTTTAATCAAAAGAAAGATCCATATTATAAAAGAAATCCTCCTCCCACAAACGGAATTCCCAACTGTGGTAGTTTTTTTCTATATATATTGATTAAAAATATGAATTTTATAATGTTGTAATTTTCTTGAATCTTTTTTAAAATATTTAAAAGTAATAAAAAAAATCATGAAAACTAATAAAAAGAAAACAAGATTTTTTTTTAACTAGGCCGGATCCCAGTCGGCACCCGCTATTTGTAAGAGTAGAATCACTCGTATTATAATATAAGAATTAAATGATTGTAGGTAAGAACTCATGGCCAGAGCTGGTTGGAGCAAATGGGGAGACTGCAGCGGAAAAGATAGAAGCAGAAAATTGCAACGTGCATGCAATCGTGTTACTAGAAGGGACGCCAGTCACATTGGACTTTAGGTGTGACAGGGTCAGGGTTTTTGTAAATAAGAGTGGCGTTGTTTCTCAAGTTCCTGTAATTACCTAGCTACGTACGCTATTTCAATGGCTTAAACTACGACATGCATGCCCTCTTGCAGGTTGCCACTACTTAATTGGTACTTGGTGTTTCATGTGTAATAAATAATATAAATTAATATGTAAAATAATTGTACTAGCCATGATTGGTTACGATCTCGGTTGGCTGCCTCTAATTACTTTGTAAAACGTTTGTTGTCCAAATAATATATATATATAAACTCCATTTTGGCCCAAAAATTTCTAGCCCTAGCTAGTAATTGCTTGAACCCTCAATTCCATGGATGTGCCCTTTCATTTGGGCCTGGGGTATAGGCCGGGTGTAAATTGAATTTAGTTATTATTGTTGTTGTTGTTGTTGTTGTGACAATCGGAGGACCACCTAATAAATGTACCCAAAGATGCATATATAAGCTATGTACTTTAATTTATAATGGAGACTAGCTAGCTAACTATATATACAGGCTTACTGGACGTAGTTAATGGAATTTTCTATCCCAAAGTACTGATGACTAGTAGGTTTCAAAAATATCTCAAAATTATAGTTGAAACCCTCAATTGCCATATTTTTTAATATATATATATATATATATATATATATTTATGCACACGATCAAATTAACTACTACGTGCTACTTTTCGATAATTTAAAATTTCTTCTAGAGATTTGACGAGAAATAATACTGGCACAATATTCTTAAAGCTGGCCAATTAATATCATCATCATGATCTACTGTGAAATGGACAAAAAATGAAAGTTTTAAATTCCAATTGATGGTATTAATAGTTTGGAATACAAATTAATGAAGATTAAAAATGACTCAAGAATATTGTCAAATATTGTAGTACATAGTATTTTCATCAGTATGTTATATTATACTATATATGAAAAGTGAACAAGCAGTTAGATATATATTTATATATATATAAAGTGGCTATCTAACGGAAATTATTGTTTTAACGGAATTTCTTGTTTCTCCGTTAAAGTTAACACTTTCCGTTAAAATTAATATTGTATCTAATGATAATTACCTTTTTAAACACAATTTATTAAATTTATTCACTGAAATAATATTTTTAATATTAAAATTAATTTCACCTCTTCAATTTTCTACAATAATAAACTTTCCATTTAAAATTCATTTAACATCTATTTAGTATCACTAAATACTTTAAACATAATTCATTAAGCCCATAAATAATGCTAGAAATTTCTACTTTAAAATTCCTACTTAGGACATTTTTTATTTTTTATGTAAAATAAATATAAAATAATAATAATAGTATAGAATAGGGGTGTGCGCCGACCCGACCCGACCCGATTACACAAGTCTTCCGTTTAGCCGAATACCCGATAAGCCGAAACCCGACCCGATAACCAATCGGGTATTCCGTTAAGCCACCGTTTTTTTTTTTTTAGATAAAAGATTTAACTCATTGTCAAATCTCTCCTAAGACTATTTAAAGAACCAGCTGCATATCCACCGGAGAGAGAAGGAAGATTTTCTTCACACTATTTCTTCATTCAAAAAGCTGAAGCTTTTGGTTTACTGGTTTCTTAAAAAAGAAAAGTACCTGTGTCTTCTCGGGGGATCCACGACCGTCGCTTCGTGTGAGTCACAGACCTGTGTCTTGAACTTACACCCGAACCTCCTCGTCAATTTCGAAGGGCCTCTCATCCACCGTCCATTTGCTGGCGAGGCCGCCTGCTTGTCGATCTTCTCGATGACTTTTTTCATCGTGGAGCACTCCCGCTCCAGTTGATGCACCCGCGTCCTCATGCTATCCACGTCCAGCTGCAGCACTTGATTCTCCCTCACTGTTGACCGCCACGTGTTCACGCTGGACTCTCCGCCCTCCGCGTGTACCGCCAAATCTCCCGCCTCGACTTCTTCTTCATCGTCTTCATCCTCTTCCCGCCGTCAGAGATGGGCGAAGATCCTTCCGGGACCTAGTGGCGCCGCCGTTTCGGCGGCGAGCAGAGTTCCCGCGATGGCCTGTCGAAGCTGAAGCTGCTCAAAGAACAGAACCTGCACAACTGCTCGGAGAGGAAGACGCTCATTCTGTGCCGCGTGCGTGCAGGCGTCTAGCGATAGCTTTTGACAGCCTAGAACTCCGCAGATCTTCTCTCGCTCCGCCTCCGGCAGCCATGCATGAGCCTATAGATGTTCCGGACACATTCAATTATTTAAACATTCAAAGTGGAATATTAATTCCCAAAGTGGAATCGGATTCTCGTAAGAGCAGATTATGCCGACCCGTAGTTATGCCCAGCATTCACAGTTTAAACACAAACGAAAACCCGCAAAATAAGTCTTTCTTCTTCTTCTTCTTCTTCTTCTTGATCGAATACCTATTAGGCATAACACCCCGTAGATAAACGGGTTATCGGGTATTGTTAAAACGGGTCGGTAACGGGTATCGGAAAGGGTGACTTCCGTTTGCATTGATATCGGGTCGGAAGCGGGTCGGATTGTCGGACGGGTTGGGAGCACAGCCATTTTGTTCACCCCTAGTATAGAATGACACAATAATAGTATAGAATATATAAATATAATAATATATATAGAAATAAACTATTCATAACAATTTATACATTAGAGGGTTTAATTTTATTCGTGAAAATTTTATTCCTATTATATGATTAATAATTTAATTTTTTAAAAAATAATTTATAATTTTAAAATGAATGCATTATTTATTAAATTAACTATATTTATGGTATATATAGTTAATATACGGTCTATATAATTTATTATAATTATATTAAATTGGTAATAATAAGCAATAAATATAATTAATATTATATGTTTGATATTTAATTGAATATATATGATTAAATAAATTTATATAAATTATAAATTATAAACTATATAATTTATTTTTTCAAAAAACTAATATTATCTCTTAAAAATAATCACGTAACTAAAAAAACATAGATATTTTAATGTCTTCTGTTTTTAGGTCGTACAAAATAATACAAATATTAAATTATCATCTTGGAATAAAAAAAATATCATATTTTGAACTAACCTTTTATTAAAACTTTAATCAAAATTATCTTAAACAAGTTTGATAAAACTATATGTTACGTTTATTTATGAGATTATCTTATTGTTTTTATTAATATATTTTTATAATATATGAAAACGTATAATTATTTATCACCTACTTAATTATAAATAATTATTAATTTTTTATTAAAAATTAAATTAAATTAACGTGCTTTGCACGTTATTTCTATCTAGTATATATATATATATATATATATATATCCCTTGCATATATTCGGAAGGAAATTGTTTTTACCCAACTTAATTCAGGCCTCCCCAGAACGTAGTACTGTACGTATACGCGTTTGCATAGAAAATTCTTGAGATATATTTTGCATGTATTACATGGGTTTGCAAAAGTAGATAATAAGCAAATTGTGAGTGTTTTTTTAATTAGATCTTGCGTGAAAATTGTTTTAATTTTTGTTTTTCATTTTCATGAATGAAGATCTCCACTACTATTTACATGAAAGGTCCTTTTTTTTTTTGAGAAATTTTTAGAGATCCACCAGATTTTTAGACTTTAGATTGAAATTCAGATATATGTGGTGGTCGCTTTCTCGTACGATGGATCAACTTCACACACACATATTATATGGTGCATGTGCGTGTATTAATATTATCTATATCCATGTAATTACTTGGTAATAATAATATGGGGCCACCGTTGTCACTGCAGGGTGCTTCTCATGCATATAATTTAATAGGTAGCATTTTCCTATATATATAAAAAAGGAAAAAATAGGTAGCATTTTAACATATTATAGTGGCCTCATATTATATATACTAGAGAGAAATAACGTGCAAAATACATTTTTTTAATTTAGTGAAGTAGTTATTTTTAAAAAATGATATAATTTTTATAAAAAATAAATTTTGATTAATAATGTAATGTTTATATACATTTATATATATTGTTATTTGAACTTAATATTTTATAATTAATTTAAATTGAGAAATAATTAATATTTTATTCAAATAATTGTATTTACAAATATTATTATTTGAATTTAAAACTTGAGTATTTTGATCAAATCTCAGCATTAAGTGATATTGTAAATGGTCATATGTTATATACTACGCACCAACTTAATAATATTATAATAACTCTACATAATATTGTAAATAATTATATTGGTAAAATATTGTTGATCTTCATCCTTAGTTGTCGTTCTGTTAACTACAAATAGTATAATATAAATATAATCTCTGGTCACTTTGAGTACTTTTGATTCTGCAAATTTCAGTAAACATTATGATCAATTTAAGGGCATGTAGTATATGTATACAATACAAAAAAAATAAATATTTATAATATTTTAATTATAATTAAAATGATTATTTATAATTAAAATAATCTGTTTTGATCCCAAATAGTCTTTTTAATTATAATTAAAATATCATAAATACTTAATTTTTTTTTTTTATAATGATGATACTCATATATGATCTAAAGTTTTAGGATCCACTGACTTAATTATTATTATTATTCCTTTTTCTTGGAGAGGCCGTCAAAGGTACACTCATTAATTTGATTCCGATCTATTAATTAGGCCGCGATGAACCATAAAGATTTGTCCAAAAGATTAGAGGCATTATAATGAAGTAATATATTATTTTATCTGAAATCAAAATTTGGAAAAAACATCCTATGAAAAAAAAAAAAAAAAAAATTGAAAAAACAAGTACAAGTCTAATAGCATGCAATACGTGACCTACCACGTACTATTGAACAAATTAACAGTTTTAATGAAATAACGTCCTTCGATCGATCTTACTTGCCTCGTTTTTACCTAATTGAAATTAATTCGTTCACCATATCTTATATATAATTTAGATATAATTTAAAATTATATAGCTAACACATGATCCAACGAGAAAACATGAACACCACCTTAATTAAATACAACACATAATTTAAACTATGTAGAATCAATCTATTATATATATGTATATACAGGGGCGGACCCATGTTGGCTCCCCCAAAATTTTTCAAAAGTTTACCTATACTATATATATATATATATATATATATATATATAACTAAATTTATATAATTTATATATTAATATATAATTAAAATTCTCTCTTAAATTAAAAAAAAAAAAATTCCCCGCCCCTCAATTTTTTATTAAAATTATTTCTCTAAATCTCAATATACATCCATTTATATTTTAATTTTTATCTTCATTTAAACTCAAATTTTAACTCACATAATCTCGTAGTTATTTTAACAGTCTAATTCTAGCAAAAAAATTGATTATAAATTTATATGATTATAAAATTAATTGATTATACTCACTCATTTAGTTTTACTCTAACTTGTATGATTATGAAATATAATTTGTTAAAAATGTAATAGCGTTACATCATTACTTATTAGAAAGATCTCAAATTTATTCTTGATCTATAAATTTTTCTGAAATCATAGAAAAATATAAGCAAGTACACAAGAACAATTGATTTTTTTTTTTAAAAAGACGTAGACAATTCAAAAACTAATATATGTTTAGAGAGCTCGGTAACAAGAGAGCATGATATTTCTATCACTGATGACCATCCTTCTAAATTTACACACACAGTACATTTTATCGATCGTCCCCCAAACATAAAATCCTAATTCCGCCCCTGTGTATATAATTTCAAATTTCATTTTATTACCACTAGCTAATTGTCTATTTTTTCTTAGTCATTACACGGATGCGTGATTTTAAGTACGTGATCGCCTGCTCCAATAAATATATATATATATATATATTTATATATATTACATATATGTACATATATATTCCTATTATTAATCGACAATAATGATATGAGAGCATAAGATGAAATTTGAAGGTTGTTTGAATTGAAAAACACTCTTATCTCATCATATCTCATACAAAATATAATAAATAAATCAATTTCCACAAATCTCTAAAATAATAATAATATTATAATATTCAATTTTATTATAATAAGTCGTTATCTAACGGCTACTTTATAGACTTTCTTTTTTTTCGTTAAATTTTTTTATTTTTTCGTTAAATTTAATTTCATCCGTCCATTTATCTAAATTCTCAAATGATGTGATTGTTAAAATTTAGTCATATGATTCAAACTCTTAAATCAAACACTTCAAATTCAAATTTAGCCAAATTCGAAACTCTTATCCTCTCAATAATGATCATCTGAAACTCTCCCTTAACTCGAGTATGTTTAAACTATGGGTGCTACCCGCCTCCTACGAAGTGGGGCCACCCATTTCCCACACCTCGCCTCCGCATGGACGGGGGTGGGGAATTTCTTCCCGCACTTTGCCCCCGTCCATGTGGGAGTGGGGTAACCCATCCTCTACACGGGGGTGCAGGGATGGACCTCCTTCCGTTCGCTCCCCGCACCCCCCAACGCCTAGAATGGCCATCGGTAGATGGAAACCCCAAACTCACTCATAGTTGAACAGTATTAAAGAAAAGAAAAAAAATCGATGAAATCCAAACGACACTTACCACTACAACATATAAGGCTTTTTGCGGCGTTTCATAAATCGTCGCAAAAAATTTTAAAATCGCAGCAAAAAGCCTCAAAATCGCCACAAAAGTTTCAAAATCGTGGCAAAAAGTCATTTGCCGCGTTTTTAAGATCGCGGGTTAACTGCGGCTATTTGAGCGTGACAATAAGCCTAATTTCTCGCGGCAAATGCCTAATTTCTCGCAGCAATGCTACTATTTACGGAGAGAAAACGCAGCAAATGCTACTATTTGCGGCAAAATTTAACTCTCAGAAAATAAAACGCAGCAAAAAGTCTTATTTGTTGTAGTGTACCTTCAACAAGAGGCACGGCGGCAATTATGGCAGCAAAAGGGGATGAAGGTGACAACCACGAAGGCAAAAATGGGAGGCCTTGGGAAGATTCAGAATAGAGAGGGGGAGAGAAGAAGAATTTTCAAAGGTAGGAAATGAGAGGGGGGGGATCAGAAACTTGGGGGAGGGTTTAAAACAACTCAGTGTCGAACGACAATGTTTTGTCACTGTGCAAAACGGTGCCGTTCGATGCTAGGTTGTTTTAAAAAAATCCAATGCATAAAACGATATCGTTTTGCACTATAACAAAGTGACGTCATTTGATGCATGAGAACCTGTCTTTCTCGAAGACCCATTCGTTTCATTCTGACATGGAAGACCAATTCAAAGCTCTGAAGAAAGCCTCGCACTAGTTCAGAAAAGTAGTTGCTCTACTAATAGCCACTGCAAGAAAAAGATAAGTAAGAATTGATAAACAAAAACATGTCTTTGAAATTGAAATACAAATACAACTGAAGTTATGGCAATAGGGGCGAGATGGGGTATTTGTAGGATGTGGGTGAACCCCATCCCACCCTCGACACTATTTTCATCCTTCAAAATTCTCCCGCCCCCACTACTGCGGCCAGGGTGTTTCGTCCCGCCACACAGGGGTGGTGCGAAAAGCGGGCAGGGCAGCGGGACTGGGTACCCGCTGCCCACCCCTAGTACATAATATATATATATATATAAATATAATCTAAACTAGGGTAAAAAAATATCAATAAATGAGAAAAAAAAAGGTTAAAGGCCGAATCTAGTATGAAACAGCTATGTGTTCTATACTGGACAACTGGCCGATACGACATATTTCGACTATATAAGCCAGTACGATATGAAATTAAAAAATATATAGAGTCTCTATGTGTCCCTAATCTCTATCCTAATCTCATCTCAATTTCTGTAGTTTTCTTTATACTTTCGTGTTATACAATGTTATATAGTATCTGAGGTGACTTTATAATTTTGTTTATATAGATTTCCATTTTTTTTTTTTTACTTTTAGAAGGTGTTCACAATAATTAACTCTACAGGCCATTCACTTAGGGTTCACTTGCTTCAACGGGGGGAGAAGTATAAAGCTTCAAAAGATTAGTTAAGAATTAGTGAAAGCAATACTAGTGGGATAAAGGGGGAGGATGGGAAGCTGATTTTTTAACTTTACGCCCGGTTTGGATTCAGAGAAGAGATGAGATGAGATTAGATAAAAGATGAAAAAAAAATATATATTAATAAAATATTAATTTTTAATATTATTATTATTTTAGAATTTGAAGAAGTTGTATTGTTTATGATATTTTGTGTAGAAATTTGAAAAAAATTGTAATGATGAAATGAGATGAGATGAAATGAGTTTTGAATTTAAACGAGAGTTAAATAGGAAGTTGGCATTAGTAAAGCAATACATAAGCTATACACAAATGCTTGGAAGTGGGTCTATAATACAATACTTATCTGAATGGATAAAACCTATCCTTCAAGGTCACCACAAGTCATGGGTGCACTGTCGTTTCTAACAATGTTGCTCCTTCTGACTGGTCCTTTGGCTAGACCTTTGTTGGCTTGCAATTCCCATAACAAAACTTCATAAAGAGCATTTTAATATTAGTATTGTTATGTTAATATGAGACGGGTGGGCCTACGGCAGCTTGTCAGCCTGGAAACACAGCAGCTAAATCACTTGCAGGCACATTTGAGAAAGATATAGGCATGTCTACTTATGCATCATCTACTGCCTCAGTGAGTCTACAGCTAGAGGTCTTGAGTTCGACCCCCCTCCTCCACTATATAAGAAAAAAGAATACTCATTTTCATGATTTCATAAATTATCAGATCAAGTATAAGATTTTAAGGATTTTATGTGTGAATGTTTTAAAATCCTAACTCCCCAGTATGCGGCCATACATGCATTTTCTTAGGATTAGTACATGCACAAATGATTTATACATAAAAACAAATTCTACTAATTGACTTGGCTTTATCTGAACCAATGACAAATCACATTAAAATGCATCAACTTGTGTTATTGTTTCTGTGTAATCATTTTGTGAATAGCTAGATCATGTCAACTAAATAATTTATTGAAATTGGTTTTTCTCCCTAAGGATTCTATAGTCTACGCCTATATATATATATATATATATATATATGTTTTGAGACAAAAATTAATTTTATCTTAAAAATGTTCTTTTAGGGACGAAATTTAGACCATTCCTAAAATATTTTGTCTCTAAAAATTATTTTTCTTGTAGTATTAATTAACAAAGAAAAATAGAACATCTACGAAATTAAAAAAAAAAAATGATTTAAATAACTAAAAAGTTGTACTTAATTTAATTATCTAGCATTAATTTAATTAAAAATGATATAGTTTAAACCAGCTTAACTACTGCTAGCCAGCTGGCCCCGGCAAAGCATACACACATGCGTGTATCCTATTATACATTTTTTAAGCATATATATGCATGTATCCTGTTATAGATTAAAAGAAGATTTGAAAAGCATGCACTGAATAGGAGAGAGCTAGCTAATGCATTGAAAAGCATCTTACTTTTTATATCAATATATATCAACAGACAATATGCGGCCACCCAACTTACACATAAGAGCAATGCTATATACTATTTTTATTTTGGAGATTGCAATACAAGTCTAATATAAAATAATTTTAAAATTATAATAATATCATTTTTAAAATAATATTATTTCCTCTTTTATCATCATTTATCAATAGGACTACAATATAGTCCTCAATTCAGAGCTGCAATAAAAAATTTTCTATATATAAATATAGAATTACTTAATTTTTGGCCAATTGAAATACTTTTTAATAATGACGTATAAAGTCAAAAAATTCTTGTTCCTCGCACTTGCAGGGCTTCTTTTGTTTTTGTTTTTGTCTTTTTTTTTTAAGCATCGTCTTCCCCACCCACTTGCATGTATAATTGTCTGTTACGGAGACAATGGTTAGGGAAGACAACTTTATTCCTTTATTTATATATTGTTATGAATTATTAGGGGGCGGTCTCTACCAACTTAATTATTTTGTGAATAACCTCACTACCATTTTTTTAAGTCTTGCACAGTAATTTGCATAGTAATTTCAACGCCTATAAATATAGGCTTCAGTTGTCATGAAATTTATAAGAAAATATAGAGAAGGAAGAAAGTTTCAGATAGTTTCTTTTATATTGCTCTTGCAATAGTAGTAGTTTTCTTTTTAGTTTTATAACACGTTATCAGCACGAAGTTCTACCAATACTGAAACTAGTGGTCTTCTACTTCAAGTAAGTTTTTCAATATATTATTTGCAGTCCTCGAGATAAATATTAAAGGTAATATTACTGAATATTACTTGATAAAATTTTACTTTTATTCTCATGATAATGTAAATATATTTCTTAAATTTATAGATTTATTTTTGTAATTTATAGTCAAATATTGAGATTTATTACTATTGATATTTCTGAAAAAAAAAATATTTATCCAGGATCCTTGATGAGATCCATTTGGATATGATGATGAACTTGGGAGATATAATCATAGAAGAAAATCATGTGTCCCTAAAGGACCGTGCCGTGTATCTCATGATGAAAAATCATCTTACTGTGTGAAATGAATTAAGAGAGAGATATGAACACCAGAAGATGTAATCCTCTCAATAGATCATTATGACTTATTGCACCTGAAGTTACAAGATTTTAAGAGTAGTATTGAATATTCTGCACTCTTTAAAATCAGCTCAATATTAAAATTATGTAGTGAAAAGGTCACTGATGATGATATATAAAAGAAGACATATTATTTTTCATACCTCAAATGTGCTCCTGCAGC
The DNA here is from genome assembly GCA_036559045.1 of Platycarya longipes. Lineage (NCBI taxonomy): Eukaryota > Viridiplantae > Streptophyta > Magnoliopsida > Fagales > Juglandaceae > Platycarya > Platycarya longipes. The sequence continues at coordinate 24,442,554 of CM071796.1, read as the reverse complement.
AATATCGAGAGCGAAAGTTCAACAAATATTCTGAACTTTAATTTTGTCTTCCAGTGATTGAGCTAAATAATGAGTTTTTGTTAATAAACCACCAGTTACGTCCTATTAATGATATTGAATTTACACCATTCCCAGAAGTGAACGGTGCATCCTTTCAAAGGAATTAAGGGCGTAGACGTGGTAGAAAAACTATAGAAGTGTTGTTCCCAAAAGCGACAACACTAAAGATTATAAAAATATATCGTATCACCAGAAATGATCCAACTCAGAGAAGGATAAAGGCCCTCAGAATAATTCTTCATAGAAAGATGAAAATGTTTGTCATATATGTGGTATGACTGAACAGTGGTCACGTACCTGTTATACGGCCAAGCACTTAATTTACTTATATTAAGCTTTTATATATAAGTTTATTAATATTTCATCATGTTTTGAAATAATGAAATATCTGTGCCTGAAGTACAACAAGAAATTACTTGGGACAATTAATCCCTGTCAAAATTTGATCCTCTTACAAATAAATGTGAACCAGAAGTTCAGAGGATTATCTATCTGTAAAGTGTTACAAATCAATTACATGATGTATTTACTGACACTAAAGGTGTTGTAAAATCATATATTACTGCTGTTAATGCTTAAGCAAGAATTGAAGTCCCTGAAGGACAAGTTGTTAAAACAGCAATAGATGAATCTAAGATACACCTGAAGTGTTGAAGACCTATTGATGCAAAAGAGAAAAATGAAAATAAGTGCATGTTTGGGGTTGCAATGAAAAATATTGCCTTTAGCTTAAGGCTTATAGCTTAAAATTTAATGTAATAAGCTTTACTACTAAAAAGTCATTTACTGTTTGGGATCCATATGTCTAAAGCACTTTCAGAGTTACTTACAATAGTTTTTTTAAAAATATATAGTTATCTACAGGAGCTTTTTGATAAAAACTCTAATTTTGTGCTTATTGAAAAATGTGATTTTTAGCTTTTTCAACCGACTAAAGTGCTTTTAATAAAGTTACCCAAACAGCTCATTTTTCTTTAAAAGTACTTTTAACTGCTTAAAAGCACTTTTAAAGCTTTGAAACGCAATCCCAAACATGCTTTAAATCGGTGCTCCTGAAAAGACCGTACCTACAAAATAAGATCTATCCAGACTTTCAGTATAAAATACAAAACTCCTGAAGAGTACAAAACTCCTGAAGAGAAAACTCCTGAAGAGTATAAATCTCCTGAAGAGGAACCTCTTGTAGAGGTGTTTCATGAAATATTTTCCCCTGGAAAGGAACAGGTACCTGAAATAATGAGATTTTAATACATTTCATGAATACTGGAGAAATTCTGGATAGAAATAAAACTGTTGTCGACAACATACTTTCATATATGATGGCTATTGACATTACCAGAAGTAATGAAAAAAGTGAGCCAAAAAACCGTCGAAAAATGTCGATGTAAAAATGATTGGCCAAGATGAAAAGCAGTTAGAAGCTGAATTAAAATCGCTAGCAAAGCGAGAGGTATTTGGACCTGTTGTCCAAACAAAAAAGGGTGTAATGCCTATAAGATATAAGTGAGTATTTATACGAAAGCGTAATGCGAAATGAAATTATGCGGTATAATTTGTCGCACAAGGTTTCCTGCAGAAACCCGAGAGTAGTTATGAGGAAACATATTTCCTTGTTATGAATGCAATTACATTCATATTTTTAATCGATTTGGTTATTACAAAAGGATTAGATATGCAATTGATGAATGTAATCACTGCATATTTATAAGGATCATTAGATCATTACATATATAAAGATATACGATACTTGAAGCATCTAATCCAAATACATTTAGGAGTATGTACTTTATAAAGTTTCAAAAATCTTTTATATGAGTTAAAGCAATTCGAACGCATGTGGTATAATTGAATCAACGAATATCTATTGAAAGAAAGATTTAAGAATAATTCTATATACCCATGTGTTTTATCAAAATCCGGATTTGCCATTATTGCAGTTTACGTTAATGATTTACCTTGTTAGAACTCCTGAAGAGATCACAAGGGCTGCTATAAATTCAAGGAATGCATTTGAAAATGAAAGATTTTATTATTCAATTGATAGATGAGTTACAAGAATTTGAGACTTTTAGCCTCATCTCTCAAATGTATTTGCTCTTCATAAAGCAACATACCATCCTTATTTAAAGGATTAGGCTGTCGAAATGAAGAGGCAAGTAAGGATTTTAAATCTTTATTCTCTTGCTTTAAGTCTGTAATTTTTCTGTCAGACTCTTAAATGAGTCGTTGAAGTACGGAAACATTCTCGTTAAGCTCCTCAATCTCACAATTTTTGGATTGTAATCGGTTGGAAAATCTGACAATAGAGGAGGAGTATCGGGTGCCGAGAGTCACCAGCTCATAAACGGCTTTACAATCTGACTTATTAGCCAGATCATTCGCTTGCTGCAACATAGCACCTGCGGAAGATGCAGGAATAATTTGTAATTGAGGTGAAGGATACCTCATATGTTGATCGTGAGAAATATTGAAAGGAAATTGATGAGCCATTGAGAATTTGTAGAATAAGAATGTAAATACAGATGAATTATAGATATGAGAAGAAGATTTGATGCGTACTAAATAAAGCTAATGACAGTTCTTATAGAAATGGAAATAAGGACAAGACAAACCATCATCTCTTCAAATCTCACTTTACAAGATATGATGGATGCATAATTTCAAAAGCCAACGAGATTAATTACAGCTATCCCTATTTTCTTGTAAACGCTGAACCTCTGCCATTAACTGCTGTTGTTGACTTTGTATCTAAGCTCTCTCTCATTCTAGCTCTTCTACTCATATTTTTAGGTCACGAGAATACTAGTCAACAAATTTCTTCAGCTCCTTGTTTTCTTGTCTTAAATTTTTATTTTTTCTATCTTTAGTTACAAGCGTTTGATGCAACTCAGATATTTGATTTTTAAGATGATCAACCTCACTCGTTCTCGCCAGTAGCATCTGAGACATGGTTGTAAGAGAGGCTGCATATAGAGCACTGAGGGTTCTTGATGCTGCAACAATTTCAGGATCAAATTTATTAGAAAGATATATCTCTACTCCTATCATGGTATTTACAGTCTCAGGAGAAAATATAAGTGGTTGAGGTATAAAAGGTTCATGGTTCAAATCTGGGACATTAGAATTTCTATTAGACATAATATCGTTCTGAATGAACAACAACTGAATCTATGAGGAATGCGAGATCTTTTTGCTGGAGTAAACCAATGGTAAAATTGGTTATATTTAAATAACAACCCGAAGCCTTCAAATCTCTTCAAGATCTCGTTTGTCAACAATGTTAAGCGGATTTGATTTTCCGCCGAACTGATAATATTAGACCTCAAAGCTTTTACAGCTTTTATCATACATAAATGGTTTCCAATGCTATTTCCGCCGTATATAAACAAGTTCTCCCTAATAACGCCGAATGAGGGGGAGAAACTTTTAGATGAAAATATTATCATGCTCTTTCTAATAGATGGAAATCATGTTTGAATTCGTAATTTGTAATATATGCGGAAATAATGTTTGCTTATTACTTGAAACACTAATGCATATTATCAGGGGGAGTTTAAATATTACTGCAGGTATCGAATTTCTACTAAGTCTGTCAACCAGATATTATCTTCTACATATTCAAATCACTCAGAAATTATTGCAATTCATGAAAACAAGTTTAGAATGTATTTTGATTGAGATCAATGATTCTACATATTCAAGAAAAGTGCGGTCTTCCCATGATCAATGATAGTCCAACAATTTTATACGAAAATAATGCTACTTATCATTCAAATCAAAGGAGGATATATCAAAGATACGATCAAGTGATAATCTGACAGATTTATTCACGAAGGCATCACCAACTGCAACATTCAAGAAAATTGTGCAAAATATTAAAATATGAAGACTCAAAAATCTATCATCATGCACTTTTCAAAAGGAGTAAAAGTCCTAAAGACTTGTGTTGATTGTACTCTTTTTCCTTCACTAAGGATTTGTCCCACTAGGTTTTCCTTTGCAAGGTTTTAATGAGGTAACCTTAAAGCACTTGTAGATATATAAGAAGACTGTACTATTTTTCCTTCGCCATTGGTTTTTCTTCCCACTGGATTTTTCCTTGGCAAGATTTTAACGAGGCAGATTCTTTATGGGTGGTCATTCAAGGGGGAGTGTTATAAATTATTAGGGGCGGTCCCCACCCCCTTAATTATTTCGTGAATAACTCCACCACCATTATTTTAAGTCTTGCACAGTAACTTGCATAGTAATTTCAACGTCTATAAATATAGATTTCAGTTGTTATGAAATTTATAAGAAAATATAGAGAATGAAGAAAGTTTCAAAAAGTTTCTTTTATATTTCTCTTGCAATAGTAGTAGTTTTCTTTTTAGTTTTATAACATATATATATATATATATATATATATGAGAAAAGAATTAAGGTCACATGTCAAATAGTGGTTCCTATCCAAATTTTATTAATAAGACCTAACTTATGGCGGAAGAATATGATGATAACAAGCAAATAACACTTGGGGGTTACAAAATACATAATCATAAAAAAACCAAATCCAAGTGGCCAAAAAAGGCACAAAACCAAATCAAAGAACTAGCCCAAAAAAATAAAAGCTAAACATTCACAAAAAAAAAGCAACAAAACATGCCTAAAAGCAAATAATAAAAAATAAAAGTACGACAATCTAATTGATGAAAGACCATTATTATCCATACAAATTAATCTGCGGGGCACACATGGCAAATTCATCATATTATTGAAAATAAAATTAGTACCTGACGCACTTTCCTTAACTAACCAATCAACCACCTAATTACCTTTCATGTATCTTGTTGGATGGAAAAAGTGAAGAAACTCAATAAATCAACAGTTTCTTCCCATAAATCTTCTAAGTACTAGATTCCACAACATCGATGATTCCACCAAGAAATCACCACCATATAGTCTATTTCTATCATAATATGCGAGATGTTGAGGTCTTTACATAACTTAAGGTCCTGTAGAAGTGCAAGAATTTCCGCATTATTGTTGGTACCATCACAAGCATGAGAGGCAAAAGTTTTGATCAATTCCCCTTTATCATTTGAAATAATCTCACTCAGTCCACACTGACCCGGGTTTCCCAAACAACAACTATCTATATTCAATTTAAATCATCCAATCGGGGGCTCCTCCATTTAACTAATATTGTACAACCCTTTTTCTAGGAGTGGCCGGCTTTATTCTCAAGTTGTTAAAAATAATTACATCCGAATTTGAAATCTTTATAAATCTACAATAATCATTACAAAGAGACCCAATCCAGTGATAAAGAAAGTTACGTACCTCAACAAAGGATTCCGAAACTCCCTCCATGGTGCAAGACACCTTCATCTCCAGAGTCTCTTAGTGATAAGAGTAAGAAGTGTACCCATAATAACACCCACTTGAGAGGAAGATAGTATCTTTCCAGTTTCTATATCTAGGAACTGTGACTACGCCCAAAAAATAACGTAATAGTTGTAGTGTAGTTTTGGGATGTCGATTCCATAGGAAAACAAATTAAAAGAATAGCAGAAATGACAAAAAAATTAAAAAATATATTAAATGATTTATGAGAGAATAAAACTTGATTTTAAATGCAAATTAAAATAAAACAAGTCATTAACGAAAAAGTATTTAAATTTGACAAACAGTAAAGTTTCGAAAATCACTTGCACATATCCGATATTTTAATTGTTATCAATTCATTGATAACTCAATTGAGAATTTAATTCCAAAATTTTCAATCGGAAGATATAGAATTATAAACCAAAATTAAACCAAATGTAACCCTTTGAAAAATCGTTCATCACTTTTAAATCACGCAAATTGTTATCTACATTGAGAAAATTCAACGACGACAATATACTTAATGAGCGATATTGCCTGAGAATTAAATCAAATAGATAATTAATTTATCCAAACATAATCAAAAAACTAATGTATTCAATAAAAATAAATAAATTCTATAATTATTCGGAGAAGAAAACATCAACAATAAATTGAGAATGATAAAATAAAGAGTTTTAATAAATTAAAAATAAATTAAAAATATCATCAAGTATACATATTCATTCTTAAACCTACATAAAAATTTAGTTACCTGTAAACATGAAGACAAAAGATTCAAGAGAAATAAGCGGCCATGTATTAATTCTCTATTTCGGATTCTGTCTGCGGCACTGCTTGAAAAACACCCCCTTACATATACGTTCCGCAAATGTGCCGTGTGAATAAAGTCCCAGCTCCATTGAAATCTCGAATTTGTCCTTTTTAAAACTTGCGGGTCCAACTAATTGAAATCATTTAGTGAATAGGCATGGGCCATTTGAGAATTGATGTGCCGAGCAAGAGTGGGTCCATGAATTGAGAAGGAATTTAGCCCATAAATTGAAGAATGCATGTGCGGCTTAATGGGATACGTGGGGCCTTAGTGCCGTGTGTTGATCAAAGTGATATCGCCGTGTTTTGTTCAAAGTGATGTCGCCGTGTGTTGTTCAAACGTATGGGCCCAATTGAAAACAAAGTGAAATTGTGGCTGAAATAATGTGGCCCATGTGATCTTTCATACCTTCAAATACCAACAAAGAAATAAAAATAAAATAAAATAAAATAAATAAAAGAAGATAGAGAATACTTAAAAATATCTCAATATAAATAAAAATTAAATTCAATAAAATAAATTATATTTTATTATTTTTATTTACATTCAAACATTTTAATCTAATACTAGAGTAGTTAGAGTGTACTTTTGTACACTCATCAGACCCCAATCAAAGAGCTAAAAATATGTCAAACCGTCTTTGCTATCTCACCTTCAGAAAGAACGTGATTCGGATCTTCATAATTATCATTGATACAACAATCACATCTACAAACTGTGGTGATACTAATTCTTCACAATTTATCATCCACACTCAAACTCATATTCCAAACCCTCCACATAGTAATAGAAATTGTTAAAGGAATACATTTATGCCACATCCACTGATTCCAATCCATGGATTTTTCTCTGATACAAATATAGTCCTAGGTGGCTTTGGTATTGAGCGTCCCAAACTCATTATTACCCCGTACCAAACATCTAGACTCGGTCTATCTAGCACGAGCAAGAACAACCATAATATTATCCACCTGGTCCCTGCCACCTAATTGCTCTATAAGAACCCCATCCCAACTATTCACCAATTTGCACTCCTTAACCATAAGTAATGGAGATCTCATTAATTGAAAATCATTAGTCAGTGGACCACTATCGCACCATTTGTCATACTAGAAAGAAATGTTCTCATTTTTTACTTGCCATTTAGAGTTATTCAAGAGAACAAGAAAACAATTTGCAATCATTTTCCATAATCTCGTACTTTTCGAAGGATCAATAATAAGAAGCCACAGTTTTGAGCCAACACATTTTTCTTTAAAAGAATTCGCCCACAAATAATTAGCTTGGATTCCTATTCCAAAGAAACTTCATGTGGAGAGCTTTTTGCATATCCTCTAGATATCTCAAAATGAGTCCCCCTTCTTCAATAGGACGGCATATATTTTTCCATGCTACCCACTTTTTCTTCTCTTTGCCATTCGCCTTCTCCCAAAAAAATGAGCAAGATTTCTTCTATAAGGCAAACTAATTTTATTAGAGCAATATAAGATAGTCTTTTCTTATTAATATTTTGTCCTGACCATCTCTCATATTGACTGAGAATATGACACATATCAAGGATCGAATGTTGGCTCCCATTGGTGAAAACAATCACATCATCAACATACATTAAATGTGAAAGAGTGGTGTTTCCAAACCTCTTTTTTGACACACTGAGATTAATCATTTTGGATAGAGCCTTTTGTTGAATATAAAAAGGTAAGACGATAATGGATCACATTGTCTCAAACCCCTCCCTCTAGGAAAAAAACCTTTGGTAGTTCCATTTATCATCATAGAATACCAATGACTAGAGATACAAAAATAGATCAGATCGCAGAATAAGGATGAGAAACCGAAACATTTAGGTACCTCAATCAGAAAGCTCCATTCCACTCAATCATAAGTTTTCACCATATCCACTTTTAACATAATATTTCCGCCAAGATATTTTTTGTCAATAGATTGCACTATTTCTTAGGTGAGACTAATATTTTCAAAGATGCTTCTATCCAGAAGAAATGCCCCTTGCTCTTGAGAGATCATCTGTGGCAAAATACCTATTAGTCAATTCACAATAATGTTGGAATAAATCTTATAGAAGACGGAACAAAGGCTGATGGGACGGATTTTATCAAAACCCTTTGACACATCCACTTTTGAAATTAAGATCAAATAAGAAGTTGTAAAGAACTTAGGAAGATTTTTTGACCAAAAAAAATTCAACAATAGATGCCAAAACATCAAATTCTAGTGCCTTCCAACAACTTTTATAAAATCTAGACCCAAAACCATCAGGACTCGGAGTGTTTTTTGTGGGAATGGAAGAAAGGGCTGACAACACTTCCTCTATATTTGGAACTTTATAAAGAGAGACATTTTATTCCCTTGATATGATCGGAGCAATAACATTCTGGATTTTCAGAAATTTGACCATTTGATGATTGCATTTCTACATTTCTTCTATGCCTTTTATTAGCCAAGCATCCAAGAAAAAAATTTGAATTTCGATCCCCCTCTATTTTCCATTTCAACTTAGCCATTTGTACCGAACGGGTTTCTTCACGATGCCTCCAGGTAGCCAACTCAGAATGGGTAAGTTTCAACTATCTATTTGTGTTATCATCCAAAGTAGATTGAAGTTAAATTTCAAGCTCCTCATTATGCTTTTCAAACATATCAACGTGCTCGAGCACATTGCCAAAAACTCTTTTATTCCACTTTCGAAGGGCAACTTTAATTTTTTTGAGCTTCATCATTAAACCTTGAATTGCTAACCCCTCATGTGACCCATCCAAGATTTCCTCACACAATCCTGGATACCACGTGCGCACACACACATATAATCAATTGCTATTAAATTGTTGTAATTTAATCGTGGGTACCACGTGGGCTGTTAATCGATGCAAAACTGCAAGTACACAATAGCATAGTTTTATAGTAAAGTGATGAGAAAAGTGCATGTCGGCCTCAGGAATTGGTATCTCACTTTTGGCAAGTAAAAGAATTTTGTAGTTGCAATTTAAAATAAAATCAATTCAGGAAAATATTTAAAGAAAAAGAAAGCTATTGTTTGATGATCAAATCAAAGAGAAAAAGAATTTCTAGGAAACTGATTTCACCCAATCCCTAACTATGATTTTCTCATATAATTAATTGAATTTAATTCTCTATTTGTTAGCAAAAATCACCAAACCTATCCAAAAGTCTATTTCGATAGTCAATTGGAATTATTTTTTATCAATGATCCTCACTTTATGCAAGAGTACGCAAATTAATGAAGCACGATAGCATTAAAACTAGAGATCTTAAGACTTCATAGGTTCATATAGATCTTTCGATTTTTATATTTACCAATGCTGAAATATCCAAATTCTACCATATGATTAATCCCTAATGCAAAAGCAAATTACAAGATCAAGATTATCTAATTAATGACCAGTCAATTAGAAGCAATGAGATCAAAATAATCGGACAAATAGATAAAGTTGGAACAAAGTTTAAAGTTAAGAAGTGATAAAATATACTAAATTATGCAAGTCAACAACAACATCTTAGTTTCTCATATATAGCTATAATATAGACATAAGTTTTGTTTGAATACAAAGATGATTTTATCTCATCTTATCACATGCATCTTATCTTGTTATTATAATTTTTTCAAATTTTTTTATAAAATATAATATATAATTCAATCTTTTCGCATTCTAAAATAATAATAATATTATAAAAAAATATTCTAACAATATTTTTACATTCAATTTTTATTTAAAACTATCTCATATCATCTCACTATCAAAATGAGGTCATAATCTGATTGGTAATTTTATAAGGCATAGGTCACAACATACATGCTTTTTATAAGGATCGAGCTAGCATGCAAATTCACTAAAATATGATGCTAATTAGTTGTTCTAAAGTCAAAAATTTTGGCTTATAATAAGACTATTTCTGAGCAATATTTATGAGCTGTCCAAACTGAGGCAAAGCCATAGATATCACATGCATGATTCATATTCAAAAAAAGCAGATGCATGCGAAGATCATTAACTAATCAAAACTTCGCTAAGAATGGGAAAAAAAGGGAGCTTTGGAAACCTGTATAAGAAACCATGACTTGAATCTACGCGCATGCGTACATCTATATATACCCCTTCGAATCAGGAAGAACTCGATCAAACATCTATCAAATATATATTACACAGAACGAGAAAGAGATCAGAAAGGTGTAACGTAAGTACTATGGCATCTGGATGTCCAAGTAATTGAGTTTTATTTCCAACGTCTGATCGATATTGGCATATGTATTAATCAGCAGTACTCAAAGAAAGATTGATCAATACTATAATATAAGAATTAAATGATTGTAGGTAAGAACTCATGGCCGGAGCTGGTTGGAGCAAATGGGGAGGCTGTAGCAGAAAAGATAGAATCAGAAAATTGCAACGTGCATACAATCGTGCTGCTGGAAAGGATGCCGATGACTAGGGACTTTAGGTGTGACAGGGTCTGGGTTGTGGTTAATAAGAGTGGTATTGTTTCTCGCGTTCCTGGAATTAGATAGCTAGCTACGCCATTTCAATGGCCTAAACTACTACGTGTATGCTCACCTGCAGGATGCCACTACTTAATCGGTACTTGGTGATTTGTGTAATAAATAAATTAATATGTAAAATAATTGTGCGAGCCATTGGTTACGATCTTGGCTGGCTGCCTCTAATTAATTTCCAAAACGTTTGTTGTCTAAATATATATCTATATATATATATATACCTAGTTGGGTGAGACCGTTTTTAATAAAAATATTATAATCTTTTACAAAAAAATTAATTAATGAACAATTTAGTGCATAAAAACAAAAAAGCAAAAGTTAAGAAATATCTTTGGAGAATGATAAGTTAGTGACGTACGTATAATAATTACATGTTTGGATAGATTAGAAAACAAAAAGATTTGTTTGAAATAGAACATAGTTTATAGAAATAGTTTAGTAACAAAATTATCATACAAAAACAATCTTACAAACTAATATATTTTGATATGGTCTATCAGATTATAATTTTTTTTATTATAATGCAAATCGATCTAACAACTCATATGAAGTCATATCAATTTATATGATTATTTTTATATACGTAATCTTTTTATGTGTGTAGCACTCCTCTTATAAAATGAACGATCATGATGTCAAGATCCTCTTATCATGATGTCAAGATGTAGCACTCCTCTTATAATAATAGTAGTAGTAGTAGTAGTAGTTTTTAAATTTTTTTTTTTCAATACTTATATTTGTTTTTTTTTTTTTTTTTTTTTTTTAATGCGGAGTTAATAACAAAGAAAATGGATAATCATAATCATAGAAAAAATCACATTTTCACACACTAATCAACTTCACTGCACGGAAATTAAGAGGAAATGGAGGGGAAATGTTCATTCACCGAGAATCAAGCCAATTAGAGTATTCCTAGAGGAAGAACAAAGGGCATCGGAAGCTAGGTTATTGTTTAACGAAGAATGAAAGCAGAAAGAAGCAATTGAAGGAGAGAAATGATTTTTTATTACTTTTGGTCTAACTACAGTGACTATCAAATTTGATAATTAACTCTCATTTACTGTATCTCAAAGTCATTCTTTTTGCATTTGCCTAATTTATTGTAGAAATTTATTAAATTCTATAATGCAAACACTTCATTGGATTTGCAAATGCCTGATCTAATGACAGCGTTCTAATAATTAATGAAATCATGAAAATTAGTATTTTAGTCCAATATAAACGACACAACTTTTTCAATGGTCAATTGGTAGTGTTACGAGGCCAGCTTATCTGTTTTCTTGATTCTGCCATTATATAATCACTTATGATGCCTACGACGCAACCATTCAAACTTATCGAGTTAAGCTACGTACATACGTGCATTTGGCCCTACTTAATTCATATTATAAGCAATCATCTTAATTGCAAACACTTCGACATATGTTGCCATTTCCGGCGCTTCATTTCGTTGCAAATACTAACCTAAATCGCCGCAAATATATATTACCAGTGATTACCATTTGTCGGCCGTTCTCCACTATCGAAAAGCCCAAATTATACATCTGCAGCGAATTTATGGCCTTTTGCAGCGAATCCATTTCGCAGCAAAACCTGAAAGTGTTTGCCAAATTTAACCATTTAACCTTGGTTAAAACTATTTTCGGCGAGAAAATGTAGCCGCAAAGAGTGGAACAGTTTGAAAAAAATAGCGTTTGGAGCTGTAAAAAATCGCCGAAATGGCCCTTTGTGAATTAAAAAAATAAAAAAACCTTTGACAGGATTACAAAATCCCATTACATGATTTTTTACATTAACATGAAACACAAAATTAAAGTTAGTGATTCAAATGCTAGAAGCTAATCCAACTAATTCCAATACAAATAACTAGTAATCCAATAACTTTCCATCCAATTTCATATATATATATATATATATATATATACTAGTCATCCAATAACTAAAAAGCCACTCATCCAATATCAATCATACATATATTTGATAGTTATCGAACTAGTCATCCAGTTTCATACATACATACATATATATATATATATACATACATGAAACCATAATTAGTCATCTAATATGGTTTATTGGCTTTGGTGCATAAATCGAGGCAATTAATTAAATATTACATCAAGTTACACTAGTGTTTCATATAGTCAGAACTGCATTTATCTTCTTAGCTCGCCATTGTGGCAATGCCTCTAGATTCTGGTGAGGTCATGTGATGTGAGCAGCAACATCTTTTTTGTCCAACATTGATCAACTCTGCATCAATATTTGGAAAAGACATAACATACGTCAAAGACATGGATGATTTGAAAGGGCAAAAGGCGATCGATGCATAAGCCAAAATCTTTAGGCATATTATAAACTTTTTTTGCAGATCACATTTTTTCTCACCCCGTGTCCAATCCATCTGCTTAATTATTAACTACAAAACAAAACATGCTGGGAAAGAACAAATACTTAAGAAAACGTGTAGACATGCATTACTTAACGCTTACTCATGTTGAAGGAAAAAGCAAAAACGTAGGAGGGGGAGGAAAATATATAGTACCTGAGAGTCATTAGATCCCAAAAGATGGGAAAAAGTATCTTCTCCAAATGGCTATCATTTGTAACAACTTAGACAGTCTATTTATAGGCTCCATATTGATAATTCTCAGAGCTATCTAAGTAGGTAGACCTTGCTTGCTTGTTCTCTGCCCATAACAATCTAGCTCCATCTCTCACCATGCTGCTTGTTCCATAATATATAGGTTCTTTACAGGATAGCATTCTGAAATTGCAACCATTAGTTGCTCTGCATTGCTCTTTCAGGCATTGTGTAGCTCTTTGGATTCCTAGCAAGTACCAACAACCAAATTAGAGTTTTGGACTAATTACGACAAATAAATAGTAGCAAAAAAATTGGTGGATAGGTCGAACTTATAATGTCTCAAATAGTTAAATAAGACCTACTTATTCATCATGAGAGAGACACCCCAACCACCCCCCCCCCCCCCAAAAAAAAAAAAAATATTTTGGACTTTCTTGAATTTTGAATGACATAAAAATGAGAGCATCTGAGATACCTATGAAGAAACAATTAAAATGATGTGGTTGGGAGGAACCAACTTACAACATGCCTCATTGGGAATTTATCATACCTCTTCAATTTAAGTAGTTAGTCATACTCATTCCTATTTGCAACATCCAATTCACATCTTTTTCTGGTCCAAAAACCTTTTGTAGTTTAAAGCTTAGTTGAAAACTATGCCCTTATTCAAGCTTGGTGGAAAAATGACTGAAAATAAACAACACACAAAAACAAAAACAGACGATGCACTTACACAAGTTTCAAAATTTATAAGAACCAGAAAGTGCAACAAATGTGCTAGAGTAGACCATCCTTGCTAGGCACTACTACATCCACTCTCTAAATTGAGAGCCGCTTGCATGAGAGATAAAACATCATCAACACAAAAAATGGGTTCATCATACTACAAAACTTGAAATTAGAATAATTCTAAAAAAAAGGTTGCTTAGTCGCTATATATGACTCGGGTCAGAATAGACTCAGGCCAGCTCAAGAGTTGGTATGTGGGTGGGCATGGACTGCCTCAACTCACAAATGCTCCTAGCTCAGTTTTCCCAAAAAATATATGTAGTTGTTACTGCTGCAAAGTCCTTGAATTGTAAACACAGAACTCTTGTACGTAATGCACGAACACTTGCAAACATAGAACTCATATTCATGTCAAGTGTTTCTTTTGAACATTTATTAATTTCATGTCATTCTTACAACACTTTCTTTATGGAATTTCAGACCACATTTCTCAAAAAAAAAAAAAAAATCAGCAAACCACATATATTTAATCCCATTTCGAGAAATTAAATCCAACCCTAGAGTCATGAATGGTAAGGGCAGAGACAAATTCAGAGGATCAAACAGACTAGTATTAGCCAGCAACAAATTTCTAAATAGGTTACAGAGGACTAGTTTAAGTCAATCCTACGGTACTACTCAAGATGCACGTATGTTGTCAATATATAACATAAAGCACACGAGAACCATCAGGAAATGTGAAATGGTAACTTAAATTGATGTGCAAAGATAATTGAACTACTACATACCACACTTAATCGACAAGAACGCGCGCAGTGGAGGAAATTAGGAGGCGATTTTATGAAAACTAGCCCTAGTTAGGAGAAATCCTCTTGAACCTGCAGCAAAATAGAGGATAAGACGTAGGAAATGCTAAGATTCGAACCAGATGAAATTAATCATCCCAAAACATGGAAAACCAGAAAAAACACCTAGACCAGTCTGGAAATCGACAAATGCCGAAACTCACGGCGCTGAAAATCGCCAAAGGTGAAGGCCGGGGCTCGTGGCTGGTCCCGGCGGAGCAGCTGGATCTCGTGGGTGTGGCCGAAGCAATGGAACTCGCCAGAGAAAATGGTGCCCGAGGGTTTTTCGAGTCTGGAACATGATGAACAAACTTTGGGGAAAAAGTGATCAAACGTTTGGGGGGAAATACTAAAGGGCTCGTGGATGTTTAGGGGGAAAGTTTCCAGGGGCTTATTAAGTTATTATTCCGGCGAACATTTTCGTCGTAAAAGAATATGGTTTTGACTGCCGGCTTTCAAATATATGTTACGGCAAAATAAACTGCCGTAACTAGTCTCTCAACATCTGCAGCGATTTATCTCGCTGCTATAATAAACTAAATCGCCGCTTAAACTGTTGGCGACAAATTTATTCACTAGCTCTGCGGCGAAAGAGAAATCGCCGCTAATAGAAAATATTCACGGCAAAATCTATAGCGGGGAAGTTAAAATCGCCGGAAAAATGGACTTCTCTTGTATTACACTACAAGAATTATGGCCTTTAACGGCGTTTATTTGAATGTGGGTAAATCAATTGCCAGAATAAGGGAGTTGATTGTGTTAAACGTCTTGTCGAGGGACAATTAATAGCGCGAAGTTAAACCTAAAGGTGCCTATCCCAGCCCCATGTCTATAACGACGCTTAGACACTCAATAAGGGCGACTACATCGCCACAACAAATACTTCATTTACACGGCGTTGAATGGCCTCGGTACAAGTCTTCAGTAACGGCACTCCAGTCCACTTACGCCACAACAGATTGCACTCTATCTTAGATATGGTCCCACAATTTCTTCGATATTTCCTTTCTCTCTTGGTAAAGTACTTAAGCAAACCCTAACTCATTTCCTCTTCCCACCGTCCTGATCGAAGCCTTGCGTTGCACCTTTCCAGCAACTCGATTGGCATCCTGATTTTCCACCCACATACTAGTTCACCGCAGGTTACTCCCAAGTCTAGTATGGAAATATATTACTTTTCTCTGCATAATTATTGTCTTCTTTGTTGTGATTACTTCTGGGGAAAAAAAGTTGCAAAAGGCAAACATTCTTGTTGAAGTGTGGGACTCAGATTACCATAGAGAGAGAGAAACTTGGATCTAATTGTATTTACACTGGTTGGTCTCTGTTTATCGTTGTCGTGCTTCAAATTCAAGAGACAGGACTCATGTTAGATAGAATCCTAGTAAGCAGATCTTAAAAGAATGTGTAGCTTTTAAATTTACCAATCACAAATAAATAATATTATCCCAACTAACAAAAAACTACAGCGAACCATTTCAAGATTGTGGTCAACTTTTTCTTGTAAGACTAGATACACATCTACTTACAAGAAGCATGACACCGTAGGCATTAATATTTTGGTTTGCTGTGTTTGTATTACAGGTCATCAACTTTATTTAGACTATATGTGACTTTAAAGACCAATCCCTAAAATTGGTCTGCAACTAATTGGTTTTAACAACTGCTTTACCTAAATAACGATCCCTAAAAATTTCACCTCCAACACTTTCTTCAATTTTGGGGATATATGTGAACTGATCATATAAGCCTTACATTTGCGTCTAATAATCTACATCAGTTAAGCCTTTCATTTTATTCGAGAAGATACATCATATATATATATACACTCTTTCCACATGTCTTGATATTTCCACTTCTGATTTCTCTAAAATTGTTGAAATAGACACCGCTAACATCGATTATGGTGACATTTTGAAACAAATTATTTCACCAGGCTCATCTAAACATTTTGTTCAATGAATTCACTAGGGGCAATTTTTAAACCGAAGGGCATCACTATATGTATATATATATATATATATATATAAGGTTTCCAAATTCTAGCTACTTATGATTTTTCAATTTATTACAGGAAGATCAATATATACCCTCTTTCCTGAAGAAAATGGTGTCGAAATATGAAGGTCAGCCTAAGGAATCAACACTCAACCAACAGTGCCAACTAGCATGAGTCACCTGCCATGCTGGAAGAAACTAAAGGAACAAAGGGATGATGATTAATTTGGAAAAAGACCCTACCTGATAACTTTCACCTTTGTGGGAATTCCCTCTCTAGTTATACAATACCTTGTATAGCTAGCTGGGATTGTTCCCACTCCCTTTTATGTATAGAATATACGATAGGATATTGCTTTTTATTTTTTGGACTGTATATAAGACATAAAAAATCTTTGTAAACTTACTTTCTACGTCTGCAATAGAGAAATGCAAAAGCTGATTTTCTTCCCATTGCTTTTCTCTGCTTAATTCGCAACCCATATTCCTCATCATTTGTTCATCGTTTTCATCTCATTCTGATTTTCTTACATGGTATCAGGCCAGTGAAATATCATGGCTATTCCACCTACCAACACCAACATCACTGATGATCCTTCTCAGCCAAACAGTCACTACAAAAAAATGAATTTTTTCCGGCGATTTTATAGGCGCCGATAATGAGTTCGCTAGGTAAGCTTTATATTTGCGGCGAATTTGACACCGCTGCAAATTTATAACGTATCGGTGACTAACTGATTTATTGCAGCGATTTTAGTTAATATTGCGGTGAAATAAATTGCAGCAATATAGCTTGTCATTTTTACGGCGAATTAAGTCGTCATTATATCCGTAGTTTCCAAAATTTATACTTTTGCAGCGAATGTTTTCGTCACAAAAGACCTTTTAATGAACCCGCGCGCGAAACCTTAGCGCTCTTATACTTTTCCTTTCCCCCAACCCATCATTTCCCTCTTATTTTCCCCGCACTCAGCATTTTCCCTCCCTCCCACGAAAACCTTGGTCTGCGAAGAACGTTACGGGAATCGGTGCCGGACTCATCACCGATTTCGAGGTTCATCGTTACAGAAACCCACCGGCGACGTACGGGTGCCACCAGCTCACCGGCGATACCCTAAAATCCCTCTGCGCGTGGAACTCTACTTCTCATTCTCGAGTTTTTTAGGTAACCGAATCTTTCTCTCAATTATTTCATTAGAAACGACAATTTATAGTAGAAAATACTTGTTTTTTGTTTCCTAATCACAGAGAGTACTACTGTTTCGCAGCTTGGAGAGATTGGATTTTGAGGAATCCGAGACTGAGATTTGGGTATCGCTCCCCCATCTGCGCCTTCTGTAGATCAACGCTCTGCTACTTCGATCTTGTGGTGAGATCTCTACCTGATTTTTAACACTCAATCCCGTGGGGATAAGTTAGGGTTTTTGATTTACTGCATATAAACATGCTTTAAGGTTGGGGTTTTGCTTAAACATGGTTTAAGTTTATTCTCTGCTTGATTTACTAGATATCTCTACTTGTTTAAACATGCTTGAAGTTTATTCTATACAATGTGGTATTTATGGAATATAAAGAATGTGCAGTTACACTACGTCCCAACTCGTTGTTTGAAAAATAAGAATATATCAATATAGTTTCTCGATCTTTTGTTCCTCGTATTCTAAGAGTACATGTGATTTAGATAAAAACATCCATGTATATATATATATGGAATATATATGGAGATCAGGAAAACCACCAATTCATGATCTCGATCGATATCCAATGAGAGAATCAGAATTTGCGCTGCCGCCTTAGTTACATTATCGACAGGCAATCCACCATGCATATATTATATATATATTTGTTCGTTTGTCGATCGGATATATAATAATCAAAACCTCTACATTATTAATTAGCCTTTATGTAGAATATTATTCCTAGCTGTTGGCCGTAAATATATATATATATATATATATATATACCACATCTCAGGTTTTTAAGAATCTCGATCTTTTAATTAAGAATGTGATCATTTGTCATATAGATTTGATTGCATAATTTGTCGCGTATATGCTAGCTCTAATATTCTGGAATTATTTGTTACAACTACTGCATGCGTTGTTGATCGAGCTCCTTAATTGATTTTACTTGAAGTAGATGCCTGACCTTATAACATCTAAGTTAACATTAATTAACTAAAGAAAGCTGAGACTGTTGGTGTTTTTTATTTTTTATTTTATTTTTTATTTTTTTAATTTCGTGAACAAATGGATTGACAATGAAAAGCAAAATTAAAGATGGGGCCTTTTTGTTGTGACTGGAATATATACATTAAATAGACTTGTCGGGACGAGATGGCTGAGTTAGCGTTAGAATATATATAATTTAAATAATTCATTTTACTTCAACAGTCGGAATATGTCTTAGATCATGCATGGAAACTTGGGAGTCTAGCTAACGTGCGGCAAAGTAATGGAAGCTAATTAATTGGCATATTTATGTTTGAAGTATCTCGTCGGGATCACTGGTGTAGTACTACTGTGTTATCGAGTTTAAGAAAATCACTTTTCACTTACTTTTCAATATTATTCATTACTATATATTCAGTAATTTATAGATCATTACTTTACATTACTTTTTCACTATTATTCAGAGTATAGATCATCTCATTTACCCAAACACAACCTTAAATGGTCTCTCAAATGACTTGGGATTCGAAAAGCTTCGAGAATTTAAGTTAAGAAAAAGGGTTCTGCAATAGAAGCAGCAACTGTAGATTCTACTGCTTACATAACTTTAAGCATCTTGTTTGCAATTCCTTCTGTTGTGATATTGCATTAATCAGAAATACAGTACACACCCAAAAAAAAGTCGGATATTATATAAAGATGTAAGTACGTGGAATAAGAAATTTATTCATCAAGGCCCTGATGCAAGGATCCCCAAGTAACTGGTAGAAACCTTATTTACCTAGCTAGCAAGCTCCATTTCAGATATTCATGAAGCGATTGGCACCCACAAATCTTTGACGCCCACAATTTCCATGCTTCTTTCAATTTCCAGCCATATATGACTCTCACACTTCATGATATTCCCATGCACAACAACAAAGACACAATAGCATGATGTAAGTTGAGGCGTCAGCTCAAAATTATAGAAAATAATTGAAAAACACTTTCAGACCAACTAATGCTTATTATTTCATCCGGCTTCTTGTTTTTCCTTAATGCGTGTTTGCACATTTTCGCACTTGGATAAATCCACCATGACAGAAGTTTTATTTGCTATTGATCAAAGCTAGAGTTTTTACTAGCATTATATCAGTAAAAAAAAAACCCAAACCACAAGAAGTACTAGGAGAAGTCTCACCTTCTAACAAGATAGTATCAACTATCCAGTCTCATCATAGGCCGGAATTGGCACTCCCGACTCTTCTGTCAGTCTTTTGTAAGCATCTTGCAATCTTTGAGTCACAGGCCCAACTTGTCCATCACCAATGATGCGGCCATCAATCTTTACCACCTGGAAAAGGCAATTTCATCTATGCATTATTTATCACCAAGACAAGGACATTATAACATCGAGAGGACACTGAAGAAAACTAACAAGTCTTCTATCTTTTGTTTCTGCCAGTCAAATTCTTCATAGGGCATCAATTGATTGGGACCAAGCTTACTCATTTAATCCCTTCTAATGTATATTATTTTGGTTTACTATTTGGCTTTGTAACTTGGATAGTAAAAATAGACTATGTCGCCCCCAGCACAACTAAGCCCCAAGTCTATCTTCGGTAACGTAATTGCTATGACTTTCAAGGTTTAAAAATAAAATTTCAAGGTTCAACAATGAAATAAGATATATAGTCAAACTAATGTAACATCAGTCCAAATTGTTTCACTCACTATGTGATTGCCCCCACAACATTTAGTATTCAAATTATTAATTTATGGGGAAAAAATTATTAATTTTGGATTTTGATTGGGAGCAAAATTGGTTCATTATCAAACACAATATAATATATATATAGGAGGATGGTGGATGCAGGGTATTTCAGCCACAAAAACCTTGTTCTTTTGATCTACATGTTTTAATTTGTTTGTTTAGATCTGAGAAATTTCACTCCATTCTTTAGATCTAGATGTTTTAGCTTGTGTTTTTGCAAATAAGGCACATCTTTCTGATAAAATATGAGGCAGTTTTATTTTTTATTTTTTTTAGCTTTTCCTTGAATTCTCATTTAGCCTGTGTTTAGCAGGAATTACTTCTTGTCGTACTACTGCTACTGCTGCATGTGGAGATCTATTTATCTTTTTTCTTTTTGCAAGGACGATGCTACATATTATTTAAAATATTGGACTCATTTACTGTACAAGCAATAAACAAATAGGAAAATTCCAATTTTAGATTTTAATTAATTAATATAACCTTATTTATAAATCAATAACTCTAAAAAACTACAAAAAATTATTTTATTTTATCTATAAAATATGAGCATTTCAATGAGAATTGTAATGTAGTCCACCAAATATAATGTGTGTTTTTTATACATTTATGTATGTATGTGTAAAGGAAA
Source organism: Platycarya longipes (assembly GCA_036559045.1). Classification (NCBI taxonomy): domain Eukaryota; kingdom Viridiplantae; phylum Streptophyta; class Magnoliopsida; order Fagales; family Juglandaceae; genus Platycarya; species Platycarya longipes. The sequence continues at coordinate 24,421,068 of CM071796.1, read as the reverse complement.
TGCCTAAAGGTGTTTATGACAGGTTTTGAAAATATTGTTTCTTTTTGTTTAGTTTGTTTTTCCCTTTTATATGGGGTTAGTATCCTGAGGTTGTTGTAGTTGGTGCTTTGCTTGAACATGCTAGAATTTGTTTTTTAGATCTGGACTTTTTTTTGGGCGCCTAACTTAGTGTTTTTTTTAGGAAGATTTTGTCTGTTCATAGCTAGTCCTAGCATCAATAGCTGATAGTTTTTGTCTGAACTAACTATAACCATTTTTGCTGTGCCCCTAAAAAGTTAAGTACGTAAATATGTAACTAGCTATCCAATAGTTCGACAACTTCAATCATAAATGTGCCATTGCTGCTAGACACATTATTGCAGGTATTGTTTTCCTCATCTAATGACAAAGTTTGTGAATATGCCTTTAAATTTAAACAAATGACAGTAAAGAGCAAATATAAAGGCAGCAGATATTCTTGTAGAAGTCCACCATGTTGATCACCTGTTCAGAATGCTATATGACCACATAATTAGATTAGGTAGATATATAAACAAAATCTATATTCAAGTATTCAGAAACATTTGCTACACAAATGGCAGCCTAAATCAACATACTGTACAACCCACTAATTAAGTTCATAATCATATGTTTATTTGTCAAGGTTAATGTCCAAATCCCTCGCTGAAGTTCTTGTAATAAATCAGGTGTGCATGGCTGGTATCTAGCTAGTGTTTCCTAGGATACCGTAATACATCTATCAAAATATATGACCCTTGTAAGCATTGTGATCAGCCCAAATTTGGAAAACAAACACTACAACTTTTCATTATTTCAGTTACATGTTAGTTTGTTATCCATGACCTCATGATCATAGCTCTCCATCTGTACTAAGCAGAATGACGATGTTGTTATAGGTAATTGTGTACTGGTCATCTCCAGAATATCTTTCTGAAAATGTCATTTACTAATCTTATTTGACATCCCTAGGTCCTCTTCATCTATCGATCTAATCCACCATGTGCAGAAGACTACTACAAAACAAGAGGTGCATACATTCTTTTTAAGTGCATGGAGTTTCTGGGCTATTCAATTAAGGTAACATATTGGCATAACAAAGCTGATTATGAGTCTGATTGTAAGCTAATGGTGGATAATCTGCAACTAGTCACCTCACAAGCTGATGTCCAGATTTGAAAATCTGATTTTAGAAGTGACCAGGCTTAATACAAATTTATTTCAAATGAAGGTTCTATAACATATGTTAGTGGGCTTATAAGTTATCCGCATGGGTTGGAATGTTGATGAGTTGGTTGTATGGGGGGATTTAGTACCTAAGTCTAAGCTACTATCATTGTTTGGGTTGAGAAGATGCCTTGTGATCCTTAATGCATTTTAATGAATTCTTTCTTGTTGTAAGAAAAACAAAAAAAACAAAAAAGTAGATGGATTTTATAGTTTCAATAGTTATTTTGGGTATTACTTTCTCAATAGCTATTAGATCCTTTCTATTTTTATATTAATTCAGTTCTTTATCATTTTTTTTTTGAAGTATTTTACCAAGTAGATGCCTGAGATAAGTAGATGGATGATTTATAGCTTTTGCACCTTGTATATTTGAATGGAAGAAAATTTGTTTACAATTAATCTCTATTGACGGCAGAAAACTTTATTCTTCTTATTCTTATATAAGAATAAAGTTTTCTCATATGTTATGTTTTGAAACTGATTCACTTAACAATCATGATTCAGAGTACTATTGGAAAAATCTGTGGACAGAAGCAAGATGCACTGCAAACACTACGTACTTGACCTTCTCACCTCAAGCAATATGCGTTGGTGAAATAGCGGGCCGAGAAGATTTTAATATTAATATTTTATTGCCGCAAATACTAATGGGCTTGATTAAATGAAACATTAGTTGTTCTCTTATGTAATATTTAATTGCCTCAATTAATGCACCCTGGCCAGTCGTGTATTATTGGATGACCAGGACTTATGGTTTCATATAGATGAAATTAAACTTAATCAAAAATTGAAAATTATTAGATAATCAGTGTATTATTGGATGATTGGTATTTTTGGATGATTGGTGTTTTTATATTGGATGATTAGTATTTTTGGTTTAATCAAAAAATTAAAATTATTGCTTGTGTACATTAATTTGGAAATGTTGTTAACAAGCTCCAGGAAACCAGCTCCCAAAAAGCTAACGAAACCAAAACGCCCAGAAAATGCTGCAAAATCGAGACGCTGCAAAACCAAAACCGAAATGAACGTTCAATAAAAATAAGCCCAGAAAAATCGCTGCAAAATAGATATCGCGGCAAAATAAATCGCCGCAACAACAATCTGGGGGAGCCAAAGCGCTTTTTTTGCGGCGAATAAATAGTTTTCCCAGTGACACATTTTCGCTGCTAAATACTATTTGCAGCGTTAGAATCGTTATTTTCGAACCATTTTCCAGCGCCTATTGTCATTATTTGCAGCGAATTATATCGCCACTAATATTGTACTTTTAGCGGCGATTTTACGTTTTCGCTGTAAATAATTATAAGTAGCTTTTCGATACCGTCGAACAGCCGGCGCCCGTAAATCGCCGCAATATGACTTTTGCGGCAATTTTATTGTGTATTAGGGGAGATTTGGTGCGCCGCAAAAGCTGCCTTTCCTTGTAGTGAGTCCCTTCTTCATTGGCAGCAATGCAACTCTGGTGCATTACATTTTATTTATTAGCATGTTTTAGTGAAATTACACGTTGAAATTCAGTTGGGATAATTAATGGTGATTTTCAAATGGAGGACGAACGATACTTGAAGAAAAAGAAAAAAAACACGTTGAAAAGGCCTAAATCAAAGAGACGTGAAGAAATCAATTTATATAACACGTTTGCTTAGTTTATTTATAAAATTATTTTTAAGAATTGATATTTGTTTTATTATAAATAAATTTTGATTAATAATGCAATGCTTTTAGGAAAAAAAATATATAATTTCTAATAAAAATTTGACAGTTAATCATAATTTAATTGATGATAAATAATTACACACTTTCATATATTGTAAAACAAAGACATTAGTTAAAACAGTAAGATAGTCTCATTTTAATTCGATAATATCTACTTTTTAATAAAAAAAATTTAAATAGATATATGCTGCAAACCTCCAAGATTTAGACTTCCAAACTTCCAAATAAAAGGCATGGATGGAAATGCATAAACTACGGGAGATGTAAAATACAATTTTTCAAAAAATTGAAAATTGAAAATTGAAACTATACATTTTCCTACCATTTTTGAAAGTTCAATTTTTGTTTTCCTTCACTCATGGCACATGCTTGCTGTACATGCAGAAATATTCTTCCTATGCAACGTGCAAAACATATTTGTTTAATTTTATAAAGCATTTTTTTAAAAGATGATATTGCTTTTATAAAAAAACAAATCGATCAATAATATAATATATATTCTATAATTTTAGCAAACTTGTTTATAATGAGACGTTTGATGTAATAGTTGTTTGTAACATTATATTATAATTTGTAATATGAATTTTTAATCTTAGATATATAAATTTATTTGATCATATATATATAATTAAATATAAAACATATATAATATATTACTTACATTTATTAAATATTTAGATACATTTATTGAATATATTTGATATGTGAATAAGTTAATTATTCTTATATAGTATATAGTATATTTTAATCTTAATTATTTTACTTAGATTTCTTTGTTAATTTTTTTTAATTGTTATCCTACTTTTTATTTAAAATTAATTATAAAATATATGTAGTATATTAATTATATTTATTGGCTGCTTATTTTATATTATTATGTTATTATTTATTTTTTTCTCTTAATCGGTTTGGACTTTGTTTGTTTATTTATTGTGTTTTATCTTTTTGGGCCATCTGTGAGTGAGTGGGTTGGGCCCAACCCGCGCTCATTTATTCAGCCCCTCACCAATAGGCAAAACGTTGCCATTTTGTGATGTGTATATATTTGAAAAGCTAGGGCTTGCCTTCATCTCATCTGACCTGAGCCGTACTTCTTCTCTTCTTCTCTCGACTTCTCTTCTCATCTGACCTGTCAAAACCCTAATCTCTAATCCCCCGTTGTAGTGTCGCTTCTCGCGGCCTACCCAGCCACCTCGACCTACACCACCTCTTCCACTCCCAACCCGTGAGACCTTGCAACGTAAGTTTCCTCTTCCCTCTACAAAACTGTGGCTTTTTCAGCCATGGTAGCCACTCGATGTGTCTTCTAGCTCGCTGTCTAGCTCTACTCGACCTAACTTGTCTCTCTATTTCGATTTTGGATTTTTTTTTTTAGATAGTTTAGCATATTAGGGATTGTTTCTCATCATTCTCTGTCTCTTTTATATTCCTTATTTTCGTTTGATTTATCTCTCTGTTTCGATTTTAGTTTTTTTTAGATAGTTTGGCATTTGAGGGTTTTTGGGTTTAATGACTTTGATTTTTTTTTTAATATTTATTTACTTCATTATTTTTTAGGAAATTTAAATCTAGGGTTTACTAATAATTTAATTTTTCGGGGATGGTTTAGATTTTGGGATTTTGGGAAAGCATTAGTTCAATCCCATGTTTACTTTATTTTTTTAATCCCATAAGATTTTTTGCTGTTAATATGAGTCGATGTTTAATAATTTGTCTCGGCTTTAATCTTTCTCAATTTTAGATTAGGTGCTTGATATTAAATGTGTACTCGACCATCCTAATGTGGTTCAACTGAAACATTGTTTCTTTTGAACAATAGGCAAAGATGAGTTGTATATTAACCTTGTGTCCTAGAGTATATATCCGAGACTGTCTATAGATATTGGTACATATATTAGTGACGCTTTTGTTCTGGTTGGTCACATATATTACTTGCGATTGGGAATGTAAGTTGTCAACTAATCTATAGTCGAGTTTTTGTTTCTTTTGTTTGACCTATTTGAATTTGAATTGAGATGGTTATTATGGATTATTAGGCTGTGTCAAATTGTTGATTGGTTGCCCAGTAATTGCCTTGATTTTTTTTTTTTTGAGCTTAAATATTATTTATGTGCAGGATTATTGCATGAAATGCTACAGTCAACAAAAACATGGGATTTGAAATCAACTTAAAAGGTACATGCAGTTTGTAGTAGTTTTTGGTACATTTGAATGAGATTTTTTTATATCATGTATCCTCATGTACACACACATAAATAATTCTATAAATTACTTCTTCATGTTCACTATTTTCAACAGGGACTTGGCTTGGCTATATATGTTCCTTGCGGTCTTCTAATCTAGTCTACTAGTGTTGGTCCCTCCAAATCTCTAAAGTCACTTAATCTTCCATCCTGGTATGTTTTACAATATTTATGTAAAAAATAGTTTTCTGTTGTGTTCCTCTATTTCTCATCGTGGTGGTGGTGTCGTTGATGCTGTAGTGTTGATTTGTTTGGTAGAAATTACAAAATAATTGAGTTGTTTATTTATTTTGGATCCGTACGTTAGAAGTAGAGAAATAATTTTGGTGTTGGTTATGTCTTAGAATTTAGTGTCGTTGGAATTTAGTCAGCTTGGAAGTGTTGCTGGAATCTTGTTTTGGTTTAAAATGTTTTTGGATATTTGAATCTGAATGATGTTTCTTAAATTGAGAGACAAGTTAAGTACTAGTTCACGCAAGAAAAAAAAAACACTAAACAATGTTTTGAGTTATTGTATTGAACACAAAAAGCTGCAGTCAACAAAAGAATGGAAAAGATAAATAAGCTGGATTAAAACATAGATATAAAAAATAAAAAATTACTTAACTAAAGTGTTGTTTCATAATATATATTGGCAACTATGAAAAAATATTGCCTCAAATAAACTAAATAATGTAGTAACATGAAAGGAATACCTTATAGCTTGTCAATAAAATATTTTATAGTAATTGTTTGTTTGAGATTTAGATAAAACCTGAAAGAAAAAGGAAATTATAAGAAGAAAAAAAATTAATATATCACAACCAGATTATAAATGTTTACAAACAATGAACAAAATAAGAAAGAGAAGAATATAACTTCAGAATTCCTTGCACCTCACCATTTGGTCTTGTTTAAATATTACCTACGGCAATAAATCAGAGTAAGCGCCCATTGGGATGGGTATTAACACAATTAATTTTTATATTAAATTTATGTTTAATTACAGAATCAAGAGTCATTACTTTATTTATATTTGTTTGGCTTTTCAAGAGTAAGTTGCTACTTTATTTGTCTTTGGATTTGCAGGACGTGCGTGTGCATTGGAGAATGTTAAAAGCAATTGCATTTCTAAGAAGAATACAGATACTTTTTCATGAATTGGATTTTCAAAGAATACGGATAGATAAATGGATGTGAATGATTGCATTCTGAAATAGATATATTGCATTCTTAAAAGTCAATCCATTTTCAAAGAATATGGATAGACTTTTAATAGATGGATGTGAGCAGACTTTATTGAAATTAATTACAAGAATATATTCTTAAATTGCATTAATAAGACAATTGTGAATTCAATTTTCGATTGAATACCGATGTCATTGTAGCCATGTAACAGACAGAAAATGGAAAACAATTGTGAATGCAAATTTTTTAACAAATCCGTTAAGCCAATATTTTTTTATTAAACCAATAATTTTTTACTAGATAGACTTTTTATATATAGAAAGATATATATATATATATATAAAATATATATATATAATATGCGAGCGTAGAATATTATTTAGTCCACGTGATCATTTACGTGCGCGCGCGTATATATATATATATATATATTAATGGTGGTGGCTAATCATTTCTTAATCTCATGCGGAAGATTCCTCTTCCTTTTCTAGCTCTTTGTGTTTCTTTTCCTGGATAATTTATCGTACTTTCATAATCATGTCTTTAATTAATCTCTTTCGTACCAGAATATAAATATATACACACACACACATATATATATATATATATATGTATATATATATATGTAAGGAATGAAATTGCTTTTCTTGACCACTGTCTCCGTAAACTGACAATTATACATGCAAAACGAGCCTGCAGGTGCGTGGAACAAAAAAATTATGAATTTATACACGATTATTTAAGTATTTCAAATGGCCAAAAATTAACTGATTCTATATTTATATATAAGCTGGGTGGCCGCATATTTTCTGTTTATATATATTGATATAAAAAGTAAGATGCCTTTTCCATGCATTAGCTAGCTCTCTCCTATTCAGTGCATGCTTTTCAAGTCTTCTTTTAATCTATAATAGGATACACACGCATATATGCTCAAACAATTTGTGTGTATATATATATATATGTATATGTATATATATATATATATATGTATGTATATATATATGTATATGTATGTATATATATATGCTTTGCAAGGGCCAGCTAGCTAGCAATAGTTAAGCTGGTTTAAACTATATCACGGACTTAATTGCTATGTTTTTATGTATAATTTTTTTAAAAGAAATTTTATATACTACAAGAGAATGAGTTTTTTGAGACAAATTAATTTATTTCAAAAAGTCTATTTTTTGTCTCCAAATAGTTTTAGAGACAAAAAATTTTTGTCTCAAATTTGTCTCAAAAAGTCAGTCTCAAAAAATTTTTAACGATATCTCTAAAATTTATTTTTAGAGATGAAATTAGCCAGAACCAGTCGATTATGTTTGAACTCGTTTTTCATTTCGAGACAAACGATTTTTGTCTTTAAAACCCATTCGAATGTAACTCAAAAGTCTGAACTTAGAGTTACCGTTTTAATAGATCAAAACTTTCATTCAAAGTAATTAGGACATTTGATCTTGTTCGAACTAATAGGGTGTTTGAACAAATTATTATCACTTCAAACAAATTAAAATATATAGTTCAAACATAATAGTGGTTAATGTATTAGTTCGAACAGAACAAATCTCTAGTTTGAACATAGTAATTTGTGTTTGAACATATAATATGAGTCAGTTCGAACTTGTATGATAATATTCGAACCCCAAAGACATTTTTCCTTCGAATGGATTATTTGCAGTTCGAATGAATATTGATTGTTAGAATGGAGGTATTACATTTTTCGTTCGAACCATATAATCATACAGATTCACATTTAAATAAAAATACCATATTGATATTATAAACATGTAATTTAAGCATCACAATTGTTCAAATATTCAAATGTTTTACAATAAAATAATAAAAAGCAAATTAAAGAAAAAAATAAGTTTTAAAACTTTGGTGGTGGCATAGAATTATGGAACACTATTGACTATCATTGTTCAAATATTTTTTGGTTGTTCAATTCTAGTATCTTCTGCATGTTCTCTTCTAATCTTGCCTCCAAATTTGCTACCTTATCTAATCGGATCAGCAACTCTTTTTTTTTTTACCCCAATCGTTCTATCTCAAGTTGTGCTTCCTTTAATTCCTTAGTCTTGTTATCATTCGATTTGTCTTTAGAAGCGGATGAAGATGGCTTCACGCAACGTTCTAAACCTCTCAAATATTCAGAACATGATCTAAGAACTTCAAAAATGATTTGAGTATTATAAAGAGATGATTCATTAGATGGATCCACGGCAGTTTCCTTAAGAGATATCATATTTTAAAAAAAAAACAATAAAGTTAGTATAAGTAACAAAAATATTATATTAAGCTTGAATTAAATAAACATTAGTTTACATAATTTGTCTCTACTTTAGGACTGGTCTAAGCACCATCATAATTTTTATATGCTTTAGTATACAATTGAATCAGATCATAGTCAGAAGGACTTTCTTTTTGCTACCAAAGGAAAACCTATATTAGAACTTAAATGAAAAAATGTATATTTTAATAATCAACAGAAAATAGAATGACTAACCATTTTTTTAAACAAATGATGAAAAGATCGAGAACCCGCATGATGGTGTATCGTTGAATTTGATCTATTTGTTTTGTTCACAATACTCCGTTGCTAAAAACGAAAGATTATAAGTATATATTTAATACATCTATCATATACAATTAAAACAAATAGCAACAAAATTACCTGATAAATAGGATTTTCAAACATATCACAAATCTTCTCCTACTCGTTTGGTAGAATTACTTGGAATGAGTTTTGGCCTGCCTCTGTCGCAGTACTGAACTTCTTATAGTGTGCATAACATCGCCCTTTATACCTCCGAAATGCATTCAACATCAGTTTTCCAACCGATAGTCGATCTTCTCGCCAGCCAAAATCAAGATCAAATTCATCCTTTAAAAACTTATAAACAATTAGTATAAATATAACAAAGTTTTAAATTAACATTTTATACTTAGTTTCTTGGTATGTAGTTCATTACCAGATAATGATTTTTGATATGATATTTCACATCTTGAGGAATATTAGCCTAAGAAGATATAGCCATCGGTGCAATGTGCGAGTAAGAACACTAACATAAGTAGCAAGCCAAGATGCCAAATCTCCAGAGCCACTAGTGTTACCATCAAAAATACATACTTTAATTTTACCTACTTTTCGTACTTTCTCTATACAAATTCCTCTTGTAATACCTCGACCTCGACGCTAGCTTAAAATAGTTATATGTACAGTAATTAAAACACATATTTTAATTCATTTATTTTATATAAAATTAATATAGTCATATCAAGTATCAATTATGATATATAATTTGATAATATATCTTGTTTTGGGTTTAGTGATGTTGGCTCATTATTGATGGTAGGTAAATCACATGGGGAGTCGGCAATGGGTGGGGAATGGCACACGTGTTACTTTACATTTGGGAGGCATATCTGTATGAAATTAACATAAATTATAATATATACAAATATTGTAGATATTTATAAGAATGATACTTACACAAATATTAGATTTATTCACTAGCAGTTTTGTTGGACCAGTCACCGTCATCCTTACTAGAAACTTCAATCGATTCATGCTTTTTCGACATTTCAACCTCAATTACTTCTGGTTCAACATCCTCTCTATGTAATGGAACTATGTCATATTAGCTTAGATCAATAAATAAATTGATGTCTGGTTCATTTTTTTGATATACTTCTTTATTTATTAGACTATCAAATATTTTATGTGGCTCATTTGCCTCTGGAATGTAATCATATACATTTCTTAAAGCAAACTTCTCCACCACTCGCCATAGGTCCCCGTACTCTGGACCATCTAAATAAAATGTGAGATCCCAAGTTTTGCAAATTTTTATGTATTGCTTTTATTGTTATTGTTGACTATTTTAACTTATTTTAATAAATTTTATTAATGGTTTATCTTACTTATTTTATTGTGGGTTATGTTGTTTTATTTGCGATTGATGTTAGTTGTTTGTGAGATTTTTAATTTTAGTACTTTTAGTTATTTAATTTTTATTATCGATTTCATCATTTGAATTGTTATCGATATCATTTTTGGTTTAGTGGTTTTAGTTTTAATGTCGTTACAAGTTTTTGTGAGATTCCTTAATTATAGTGTTTCTAGTTATTTTATTTAATCGTTAATATTGGTCTTTTCATTTGAATGGTTAACATTATTATTTTATTGGTTTAATTGTTTTAGTTTTATTATAGTCTAATTGGTTGTATTTTATTTTTATCTAATGAGCCTTTTGTATTATTGGATCTCTTAATTTAAGTGTATTATTAATATTAGAGCTATTAGTTTACTATTATTATCTTTTAATTATTTTTATGTTTAGATGTTGAGTTAATTTATTTTCTATTATTATTTTATTGTGATGCACGTATTTTAATGCTTGAATTTTAATTTCTCTATTTTATTATGTTAGTTTTTAATTTAATGTGTTGAATTTTATTTCCTTAGTTATTGATTTTCGGATTTGGGCTGGTTTAGTTCATTTATTTGGGTCTCTTGCATTTGTGTAAGTGTATTTTTGGACCATTTGATAGGCCGGCCCGTGAGGCATGAAACCAGCCCCTCCTTGTGTCAAAACAGCGCCGTTTTGCGTCCAGATTATGAGTTTGTTGGCCCCTTCAATCGAGTACACGCTGCAGCTGCTACTCCCTTCTCTTCTTTCTTTCTTTTCTCTCTCTTTGCGCTCTTCTCCCTCTGGTTCGTCCCTGTAGAACCGTGAACCCCAAGCTTTGATTTTTGCAGCCTTTTTCCTTCTCTTTCAACCACGCATGGCTTTTTAGATGCATAGGACATTTTCGAATAATTTCCCGTTGTTTTCGTCGCAAATCCGTGCTTTACGTGCTGGTACCCATCTCAAACCCGTGAGTCAAGCCCCTGTTTTTCTCTTCTTCTATTTTATCTGAAAAAGTTGAAGAATCTCTTCCATGGCAGCTTACATTTGTCTTGGTTCGATCTTGGTGTGCCACGCGTTATTTTTGTGCACCCAAATCAGTATTTAAGTCTACCAATTTCCGCCTATAAATAGGTTCGTTGACCCCCTTGCAAACCATGCCGAAATTCTCTTCTTTCCCTTTAAAATCGTGTGCTTAACCATCCATTTTGGACCTCATTTTCTTCACAACTCAAACTTGAATTTCTATTCTTCAAACCCCCTTCAAATCCGAAAATTGTGGTGGCCATTTTAGTAGTTGTTTTCTAACCTTTTGGTGGTCGTTCCCACCGCTTTGCGAAACTCCACAATAAGCCTCTTTATCCATTTTATTGTTTAATTAATTTATGTGTTCTTTCTAATTTATTCACATAGTTTTATTTATTTACGTTTCAGTGTTTTAATTATTTGTTAATAATATTTATTGTTTGAATTTGAGTTGCTTTATTTATGATTTTTTTTTTTTTTTTACGTTGGTGCGATGATCGCGATTTTAGCGGCATGCTTAATGTTGGTTGAGGCACGAAGTTAAGTTTCGGCATTTTCCCAATCTTCCAGAGTTTTTATTGAACGTGTAGTAAGTGGTTTGTGGTTTGCGTTTTGTTTTCAATTTATTAGTTATTTATTTGAGTGCTAACTTTCTTTGGCAGCTTAAAAGTGTTAATAAATTAGTTAATGATAATCATAAAATTTAGGAGTAAGTTGGTTGTGATCGAGGCCATTAAATAGAGGATAAGATTACCTCATAGTTTAGTTTGGCTGTGAATGAATTTTTGGAGATTATTTGTTGGATGTATAATTGTTTTGTTGAATGATTCTTACTCATTGTGTGGTAATATCGTGTCATCCAATAACTGCCTATCAGGCATATATATTATTTCTTATTTGATCTGATTATTTTAATTGGTGAGGTGTTTTGAAGATGAGTATTGTTGGGTGTTTTATGGTCTAGTCTAGTCGTAGTGGTGGGTGCATGTGTATTACGATCCCAAGTCGAGATAAGACATTATCTCGATAGAACTCATATGATCACTCGAGAGCATAATATACTGATGTGACGTCCCATGGGTTGTTGCTCGGTGACAATGGGATCGGACAAGATGGTAACACTCTCGTGCCGACTTCATGGCTCTTTTGCTTACGAGAGTTAGGGGATGCTTGGTCATAGTACGCGCTGGACATCACCCGTTACAAAGTTACATGCACGGTCATTACCCGTAGTATGGCGAAAAGAGTGAGGATGTATAGATGGTACCAAGGGAAGACCATGGTATACAGTTAATAAATAAATTGGAAATGTGTTGTGAGGCAGAAATTGGATTTTTGGCGGGTTGTTGATGAGGTCATTTTTGGGAAATAACGGTTTGGATGAGTTCTTTTCTGGAAAAGAATGGTCTATTGATAAATTCTTTTCTGGGAAATGATGATTTGATGATGAGGTCCTTTTTGAGAAATGATGGTTAGTTGTGTTGAATTCCTTTCTAGGAAAGGACGTTGATGTATTGCGTTTTGCTCTTTTCTGAAAAAATGCGGTTTGATATTCATGTGGGATTCCTTTCTTGGAGAGAAAGTTTTGAGTGTGGATTTAAATTACTTGGTTGAAACTTTATGTATATAGTTGTTTGTGATTATTTGTTTGTGTGCTGACTGCTGCTTATTGAGATTCGCATCTTATGTGGTGTATTTGATCCACTTACGATTCTGTTTTATGGAATCATAATTTTTTTATGCAGAGGATGAGGATGAACCCAAGAGGTAAGTTCCGCTGGAGAAGTAGTTCTATGTGATGATAAGAGAGGGATTATAATCCCGGATGATGATGATTATCTTTTTTTACTTTCTGTTGGATGACTGTATAATCTCCATTTGGAGAATTATGTTTCAGACTGGTTTATAAGTTTTTAAATTTTCTGGTACTAAAATGAATAACTTTTTATTTTCTGCTACGAGTTATTTTTAAAAATAGTTTTGGGCCTACCTATATATTTTTAATAATTTTAAAGAGATTTTAAAGCATATTTTTAAAGTATATATTTTTAGTCTGTTTTAATTATTTTTATTTATGATTTTAAATAATTAGAATTTTTCATGATACGGTTTTAGAAAATTAGTAATGATTAGTGTCTCGTATAGATTACGAGCTATGACGTGATTTTTGGAAGTAGCGCTAAGAGTTAAGTAGCATAATCATACCTTCACGCATATACAGGAAACATATTTTTATAAAAATATTATGTATTTACGGCCATCATTTGAAAACCTATTTTTATGTACTTAAGTTATAAAAAATTATGAAAAGTTATGTATAATTTACGAAAAGTTTATGCATTAAGATATTTATCAAACATCATGATTTTATGCATTAAATTTATTTATGAAAAGTCATTATTTTATGTGAAAGTGCATAAAATTATTTATGAAAGATCATAAATTCATGTGAAGAAGCATGCATCATAACATATTACAAAAGTATGCGATTTCTTTTGAAATCTATGATAGGATAAGTATGCACGTATGATAAGATATGTAAGCAGCTTACTTATGATATGAAGGTTGTATCTATGTTTGAGCATATTGCATTGCCAAGTCATATATGCTAGTAGTACAACTAGTATGTCTTCTTTATGTATAGATTCCACAACCTGCGGCCACGAACGAAGGTTAATAGTGAGTAATTGTGAGTAATGGTCTATAATATGATATGATATGATAAATTCATGTTCATGTTCATGTTTTTACGTATGCATGTTTGAAAAGCTCATGTTTCAGTATTTAATGAAAAACTCATATTCAGCAATTATGAAAAAATTATGTTCATGTCATTGCATATGTATTTATGAGTATGCATAAAAATTGATTATTATTTTTACTGTATGTTGTGTTACTTATTAAGTATTCAACTCATTTTGTTTTTATTTCTATATTTTTCATGTTTTATTTTATAAATCATCCCAGATGATGAGGATGCACAATTAGCAAGATTTGATTTAGGGAGGCGATGCAGAGTCTTAAACAGTATATTAGTTGAGATTTTATGATTTTTAGTAAAGAAAATATTTTTATAAACACATATAATTTCAATATTTTAAACAAATACTTCTGCTGAATCTCTTTAAATTTTATAAAGTTGCTTCTTTTATTATAAAACGTTTGTATCTGGTGTATTTTGTAAAGAAAAGTTTTAGTAGCATACTGGCTCCCTAAAATATTTTTTAAAAAAATGTTATATTCGGGATCGGGATGTTATAGATAACAACAAATCTCAATCTAAATCCAAGAAGAAGAACATAACGTATTATGAGTGCGGGAAGAAAGGTCACATAAAATGAGACTATCCAGAGAAAAAGAATAAGAATATAGAGAACAAAAAGGGTTCATCAAAGTTTGCAAACGTCGTGGAAGAAGAAGACTCAGAGTGTGGTGACTGGCATATGCTTTATGTTTCATCTAGTTTAGATCATCAGACAGATTCTTGGTTTATAGATTCAGTATGCTCCTATCACATGACACACAACAAAGATTGGTTTGACACCTACAAAATAGTAAATTAAGGTTCTTTTCTGGTGGGTAACGATGCATCTTGCAAACTTATTGGAATAAGGAATATCGAAATTAAAATTTTTGACAGTGTGGTTAGAACGTTGTGTGGTGTTAGACATATGCTAAATTTAAGAATAAATGTGATTTCGTTAGGCACTTTAGATTGTAATGGCTTTAGTTACAAGTCTGCAAATGGAGTAATGAAAGTGAGTAAAGGTATCTTGACAGTAATGAAGGGACGAAAGCTAATAGAAAATATTTATAGACTATTAGGTACAACAATTGTATGTGCAGTTGTTGCTACACATTCTAAGTCAAATAGTACAGTCTTATAACATATGCGGTTAAGTTATATGAGTGAGCGTGGAATGATGGAGCTTCATAAGAGAAATTTATTGAAGGGTGTGAAAACATGCAAACAAGATTTTTGTAAGTTTTGTGTTCTTGAGAAATAAAATAGCGTGCAATTCAGAATAGCCACGCATAAGATAGAAGGGATTCTTGATTATCTTCATATAGATCTTTGGAGGCCAGTTAGTGTAGCATCATGTGGAGGACATATGTATTTCATGAGTTTTATTGATGACTACTCATGAAAGATTTGGGTGTACTTCATGCGACACAAGTCACAAATGTTTGCTAAGTTTAAGTTGTGAAAAGCTAAAGTAAAACATCAAACATAAAGGAAGAATAAATGCCTCAGGTTAGACAACGGTATGGAGTACACAGATTCAAAATTCCTAGAGTTATATGAGCAACATGAGATTAAGAGACACTTCACAGTACGCAAGACATCACATCAGAATGGTGTAGCAAAGAGGATGAACAAAACGATAGCTGGGACAGCTCGATGTCTTAGGTTGAATGCAAGGCTTGCAAAGAACTTCTGAGTAAAGGCAGTGAATTTGGCATGTTTCTTAATTAATAGATCACTGAGAGCAGCACTAGATAGGAAAGTAGTAGAGAATGTGTGAACAGGAAGTGTGGTAGACTATTCCGACTTGAGAGTATTTGGATGTCCAGCCTACATACATGTTTCAAGTGAGGACAGATCGAAATTTGATGCAAAGTCTAGACAATGTATCTTTCTAAGGTATCAGAAAGGGGTAAAAGGCTTCAAACTCTAGAATCCAAAGGCAAACAGGGTAGTGATCAGTAAAGATGTGGTTTTTTATGAGAAAGTCATATTACGGCATACTCAAGGAGAAGAGAAACAGGTATCAAAAAATTGTACCAGCAATGAGCATGTGGTGCAAGTGGAGCTCGAGACCCATGATACAGAAGAAAATACACAGAATGCAGAGTTCTAGCTCAGAGAATTAGGAGCATCACAGTATAGCCTCAGATAGGCTCAGACACACTTCAAGCCACCCACCAAGTATAATTTTGAAGATTTGGTTTCTTATACACTTATAACTAGTAGTAGGAATCCTATTAATTTTTAGGAGGTAGTACAAAGCCAAGAGAAAAGTAAATGGATGGATGCTATAGTGGAGAAGATGAAGTCTTCGCATAAGAATCAAATATAGAACTTAGTGGAACTTCTAGAGGGAAAGAGAGCGATAGGATGGAAACAGGTGTATAAAAAGAAAAAAGTGGTATCAAAAAAAGAGGGAGAAAAATTTAAAGTTCGTCTAGTAGCAAAGGGTTACTCATAGAGGAAAATGATTGACTATGATGAGATCTTCTCCCCTGTGGTCAGACACACTTCATCAGGACAATGTTGACTTTGGTAGCACATTCAGACATGCAGTTGGAGCATATGAATGTAAAGTCAGCTTTCCTTCAGTGATTTGGAGAAGGATAATCACATGGTGCAGCCAGAGGAGTTCAATCATCTTGGACGGGAATACTTGGTCTGTAAATTGAAGAAATCATTTTATGGATTGAAGTAGTCTCCAAAGCAGTGGTACAAGTGATTTGACTCTTACATTATTCGGATTGGCTACAAGAGATGTGAGTATGATTGTTGTGTTTATGTGAAAAGCCTTGATTAATATTCTTTTGTTTTTCTATCACTCTATGTGGATAATACGTTGATTGCTGCGAAAAATATGAGTGAGGTCAACAAGTTGAAGACTTTGTTGAGTAAAGAATTTGACATGAAGAATTTGGGTGCGGCTAAGAAAATTCTTAAAGATGGAGATTCGCAGGGACAGAGCTTCCAAGGGATTATGGCTATCTCAACGTAGCTTTGTTAAGAAGGTGTTGACAAGTTCAGCATAGGTAATGCAAAATCAGTGAGTATACCGTTGGCGAATCATTTCAGATTGTTTATCGCACAGTGACCAAAGATAGATGATGAAGTTCAAAACATGTCAAAAGTTCTATATACTAGTGCAGCGGGGTGTCTTATGTATGTTATGGTTTGTACAAGATCAAATTTGGCACAAGCTATTAATGTGGTGAGTAAGTTCCTATCAAATCTGGGTCGACAATATTGAGATGCAGTTAAGTGGATTTTCAAATACTTAAAGGGTACTACAGGCTATAACATCATGTTTGGCAAAAAATAGGGTGATCCTTCAGTTGTGGGATATGTTGATGTAAGACTATGTAGGAAATTTGGATGACAGAAGGTCTACCACAAGATATGTCTTCACTATTGTGGAATGTCTATTTGTTGGAGGTCTATGATATAGTCTCTACTTGCACTATCTTATTGAGTCAAAGTATATGGCAGTGGTTGAAGCTGTCAAGTAAGTTTTGTGGCTTATAGGATTGGTCAATGAGCTAGGTGTCTAGTAAGGTGGAGTTCAGTTGCATTGTAATAGTTAGAGTATCATTTGTTTGGCAGTGTATCATGCAAAGATTAAGCACATAGATATGAGATTTCACAGGATCAAGGAATTAGTTTCTTCTAGTAAACTATTGTTTGAGAAAGTTCACACTATTGAGAATGCAGCAGACATATTGACAAAGTATGTTACCACATATAAATTCAAGCACTACTGGACTTGTGTCTCCAGTTGCTACATGGGAGACGCCCCAACCTATTGTCCTAGGTAGAGTTCTCGGTTTCTTTTCTCCTAAGGGGTGGATATTCGCCAAGATAGAGATTGTTGAAATATAAAACTCATATCTGATGCGTATACAACGATAAGATGGCAGATGTCGGAGAGAGTGACGACATATGCCTTGCAAGATTGATAGTTTGTAATTTTCCTTAAATATGTTCGCAGAGCTAGAATTAGTATAAATATATATGATGTAACCCTACTTTTCATATAGTAAGATTTTTTTCGCTCGCTCCTATAAATGTAGGCACATTACCGAACCATTTTAAATTTGTATTATTTTCTATTACTTTCTATTTTTATTATTTCGTATATTCATTGTAATTATCGCACGATAACATTACGATGAAAATGAAAAGGTCAAATAAAAAAATTATAAAATTAAATATTATTAAGATATAATTTTAAATAATTAACACATGAAGGAATTGCATGAACCACTTGCCTCCATCTAGAAAAAGCAAAAGCAATAAATGTGACCGATATGGATATATATTGATATTGAAATTTGGACTAATTAATGGCTAATTGATAATTATTATTTGAATATAATTATTCGAAGATGATATCTCTTTTTCGTAGTTAAAAATCCAAACTATTTTAGATTTTTACATTACATTAATAATATTCAGACAATTAATTTACTAGTTAACAATGCGATATTTACTTCATTAATAAAGGTATTAATGAAATTTCTTTAAAATTAAAATCCCCCGTTAAGAATTAAATATTGTTAATTAAATCCCGATTGTGGATAATTACTCGTAATGCCATTATATATATTTATAATAGTTCTTTTAATTGTCTAGCTCATTATAAAAATTAAAACTCTATATTTCAAAAGTTTATTATTATTTAATAAATATGTATCTAAAAAATACTTTTAAAATTAGTTATAATAGCTTTTTAAAAATATACAATTTTTTGATAAAAACTTCAATTTTATGCTTTTTAAAAAAAGCAGACTTTTTTTTTTTTTAAAATAATAAATCACTTTTTATAAATTTATCAAATATATTATTTAAAAAAAAAACTTTTAAATGATTAAAAGAACTTTTTAAACTTCAAATTACTCAACTCCAAACAAACTCTTAACCTTTATAGACACCAGTTAATTCCATTAAATATTTGAGAACAAACGTACAATTTCTTTTGGTCGAAATTACCATGGTAAAACAGAACATGATCATCAGATGAGTTCCTCAATTTATTCTATGGATAAAATATTACAGAAAGCTGCATATATGAGTACCAATATATATTGTAAATTGATAAATTAAAATCACCCTTGCCTGCAGTTGATGGAAGGAAATTAACGGACCAATCAGAATAGAATATTGCATGAATCAGTGGAGGAATTCAACTTGAATACCCGCTGCAATGCATGGGTTGCCATCTCAGAAAAAGCTAGTGAGGTACTTTTGGAGGATTATAAGAATAAGGGTTCTATATGCCTTTTCCGTGAAATGAAAACTATCCCAAAAAATATAATTAGATGCATCTGTGCACATGGCAGACGCTGGGTTACATAGTATAGATACCTCTATATACCCTGTACCACAGCATCCTTTATTCACAATCTCAAAACCTGCATATATAATTATATATTGAAATGGAGTAATCAATATCTAATTAAATAAAACTGAGAAAAAATATGGCAAAGAGGATAGCCATGCATGCGTGGGATGCACTAACAAAAAAAACGTTTATAATGAATTATTTGCAATAAAAATGATTCTTTATAACGAGAACAGTCTTATTTAACAAAAAAATAATTAATCACCAATAAGCAATTTTCTATATTAACGTCATTAAGAAAAAGAGCCAACTAGCTAGCTAGGTCATGCATGAAAAATAATCTTTGTTTACCATATTTTTTAGGGTTTTCAATGAGAGCGAGTAGAGGGCTGTAAACATCAATGTAGACCATCTTGCTGTTGGATAGGTTTCTGTCAAGGGAATTTAGAGTTGCTGACAGTTTAGTATTGAATAGTTTTGCTGCTTGGTTGTGCTTTTCCGAACACTGTCTCAGTATCCCTCCGGCCAGAGTTCTTTGTGACGGCATACATCCAATTGGCGGTACACTCAGTACTCCAATCCTTCGTGCCCCTTGCTCGTATATTTCCTTCAAAATATTTTGTAGAATCTATCACTACTATTGATCTTAACCCATTTGAATATTACATTAGAAAGAATATTTATTGCTCTTCTTAATTACATGCATGCCATTCGTAAAATTTTGTCTGCCGGACATGAAAGCTATATAATAATATTTATTGTAGTTGTAAACATATAATATGTGTTGTCCCTATTTTCAACTTAATTTTGACATAAGCTTTATAAACTAAATACGGCCCTACTAGTTTAATTTGATTAAAAAAAAAAACTCATTGGATGTAGAATCATAAAAACTAGCTAGGCACACTACCTGCACTATAAATTGCAGGTAGCCCCCCCTCCCCGCATAGGTCTAGGGGGTGAGGTTTTCACTCCCGAATCCTATACCTATAATCTGGAAGCGGGATGAACTCCCAATCTATCACACCTCCCTCTTATCTCAATAATGAACTACAGTATACTAGATCTAAAATTTATTTATGAGTGCAAAAGTGATCAAAAATACTAATTTGGACCTAAAATTGTAAATTTAAATTTGTAAATATGATCACAATTTAAAAAGTTTGTATATTAAATTACTCCGAAAAAATTTTCGAACATTTGTTCTAGGGATTTGGGAGATCCAACAACCTTCTGCCCTTAAGATCATTTTCAGTCATGGGGGGTGGGAGCCTCAACTCCCCCCCACCCTCTCTCACTTCCCCTTTCTACCAACAGTCGCTACCTACCGAAGGTAGTATGTTTTTAGTTGTTTATTTTGTATTTCTATTTGTTTCTGTTATCACTGTGGGCTAGGGACATTTTGGGCTTTCCGATGGTCGGCTACATCAACGCGCACCAGTAGAAGATTCATCAAGTGTTGATCAACTAACCATCTGAAGGATATCTGAACGAAGCAGTGTGTATAATGCACGCGCCGATGACTTCCACGCATGTAATCCATGCGTCGTCAAATGGAGGCTTCTGTTACCGCCACACCCAACCATTCTGTACTCCGCGATCTTGGTGGCTTCAAGGTGATTGGTTGGACTCCCCCAGTTTGGGGCGTGTATAACACGCGCCTTTACAACCGTGTGGTGCTTTATTTTCCAGTGTTTTTCTACTATGTTTGGTTCTCTATTTTTCATTTCGTGTTTTGTTTTTGCGTTGTAGTTTGTGGTGTACTAACAAAAATGAAATGACTATTCTTTTGTCTGTCTCACTCTTCTTTTAGAGGAGGATGATGTTGATTTCCTCTCCTCCTTTAGAGAATGGTTGTAGGTGGGGTTTGCTTTATTTCTCTATTTTATAAAGTGTTATACTGTTTGACTAACCCTGATAAAAAAATCTCTGATAATGTTTTCATTTGTGAGAGTATAGAGATTTAGACAATGTCCATCACAAAAGAATTTGTGTGCAGGTGTACTGCTTCAATCAGTTTAATTAGTTTTACTTGTAATTTGAGTTTATCCTATTTATCAAGTCATAGTTTGTAATCTGGATTTGTTGGAATAAAATGCAGTCTTTTCTATCCAAAATAAAAGTTTGTAATTTTTAAATTTGCTTAGCTTGCATTCATGTCAAGGCAATATATAAATGGATCACCCTAGCTAGTACTATACTACAACTTACATAAAGTATTAAGTAAAAATTTTAGTACTTGATACATATTATTATATATATTATAAATAATAGGTATTTATAAATATGTATAAATATACATGTTTATATAAAGAAATTATCGGAGCGGGGGACGGGATGGGGGGCCCCGCCCCCGCCAATGTTTTGCCCTGCCAACCCCTAATACAACTCGACATATATAGAAACATTTTTCTATAGAAAATTAGAATGATGTGCAATTAAAGTGGGTGTAGAGAACAAAATTCTCTTCATGCCGCTGCAAATTAGCTCCTATCATTAATGTTTTGGATGGTGCGCGCGCCATTCACACCAAGTTATAAGAGAAGTATTTTCGCAATTATGTTCAACCGTTTTTTCTCACTTAACATAAAACAAAATGAATTTTAATTAATATGCCAACGAATAAATGAGAAAAGAGTAATGCTACTATTCATCATCCTCTCATTATTTACGTGGTTTTAATTAATTGAAAATTATTTATTATACTTTACTTGTAAACCTATTTGCCTTTCATATCACATCTGCATGGAATGATGTAAAAAATGATTAATAAATAATAATAAAATGATTAATAAATTTTCTCAATTTGTAAACCCATTAAAAGTACTTGGCTTGCTAGAGAGATATCATATATAACGTACAGATGTAGAAGTGAAATATATATATAGATATATGATGGAAATAATGCTACCTTAAAGAAAGAGGTAGCCTGGGCGAGCATGAAGTCGGTATAGGAAGGGATATCGTACTCCGACTCCCGTGCATGAGAAAGGAAATATGCATTGGCAATGTCATTGCATCCCGCTACTACCAGAAATAGACTTTTTGACAAGATTAAGTTTTTTCTCTCTTCACCAACAATTCCTTTAAGCTTCCCTTTGTATTCTTTGAACATTTCTAATTGATCGGACATTGATAGTACTGACTGTTTTTGTTGCAATCAAGAGTTTAGAAAAAAAAAAAAAAAAGGAATGGTGAAATTAATTCGGAACCAAGCTGCATATGCAATATGCATGAATATAGAAGAGATTATAAATGGCCCAAAACTAAAAAGTTAAAAGTACCGCTTGTTTGGATGTCAAGGGATCGAATCCTGAGCCACCTGAAGCGAAACATACTCCTGTGATCAAGTCTTGAGGTTGAAGAAGTGGATCCAAGTACGGTGGCACAAGCTCTTTTATTCCCAGTTCCTCCGCTGAAAAGGTGAAATAATATATAAACTAACAAAAGTTCTATGGGTAGTCATGCACTAGCTAGATCAAAATTGCTTCTTTATGATTAGTTAGTTTTAACGAAATGATTATTTTTAATTAAAATAAATTTATTTTTATCGTAAATAATTATTTATAAATAATTATTTTTTTTTGTAGTCCAATGTCTTAATAAAATTAATGCAAATTTATTTAAAATTTATTCTAGCTATTAATTGAAAACTAAATGACTAAGGTTAAAAGAAAAATAAAGACGTGAAGATAAAGAGATCAATTACTAGGACATGAGGAAATCGGTATTAATTTTCTTATTTTGTGTTAAATTTCAACGTCGACATTCCGTTGGGACAATAAATTTATAAATGGGGCGCAGAACAACCCATGATAGGTGCTCTCCATTCACTTATGTTGCATTTAGATATTGAGAATATTTAAGAATATTAGTGAATAATAATAAAAAGTAGATAAAAAATAATAATAATAATTTTTTTAGATATTAATTTTTAACAGTTTTTAATATTTTTTTAAGAAAATTACAATATCATTAAAAAAATGTAATTTTCTTAAAAAAATAAATCATTTATTATTAATAAAAAAAAATTAAAAATACCATTCTCACCATCAGAATTTCTAATCATGAGGAAACCATGTGTGAAAATAATGTTTCTCTTTACGTGAAAACAACGTTGTAACTAGAAAGGACGAATAGATCTAATTGGCCGCTTGGTTTAACTTAAATTGGATCCATTAAATTATGAGCAATGTGAGGATACGCGGCTGGTGTACTTTTTATAAAATTGATGACTTGATAATAAAATATTAAAAATATATATTAAAAAAATTAAAAACTTAATAAGAGAAAAAAATAATAAAAAATATGAATTATAAATAAATTAAAAGATATGTAAAAATAATATTTTTATATGATGTGTACATAAAAGATACACAAACAATATACAAATAATATTTTTATTAAATTATTGCCATGCACGTATTATTCATAAATGGATATATGATCATGAGAAACGTGGCACAATCTAGAATTGAATCCAATCTAAGCTTATCTTCTGAACTGGTTTATTTTGTTGAAGTTTAATTATTTTGTCCTATATATCCATATATATGTGGACAAACTATTGATAAATGAAAATAGTTTGTGCCACTTTTTATATTAATTAATATTAAAACCTAAAAAAATAAAGCCGTTTTAAATTAGCTAGATGCACTCTTAATTAAGACTTGCACACCAGCTTAAGATTGCAAATATGTATAATTTAATCTCCTCGCATAAGCATCAATTCTCTTAGGCTTCATTTGTTTTTGTAGATTAAATGAGATGAAGATTAATTAAGATAAAAAATAGAAATTAAATAAAATATTATTAAAATATATTTTTTAATATATTTTTATTTAAAATTTTAAAATTTTAAATTATTTATATTATTTTGTATGAAAATTTTGTAAAAAATACACGTGTGGTTCTCACATGCTGCCCATATATATCTACGGTAATCCTCACGTACTACCACTTTCGAAAATTCTTCTCGTCACACGTGCTAAATCATCTAACTTGCCATCACCAGACCTTTTAAATCTAACATTTGTGGTTGAAATGGGACATGTGTGTTATCTTGATCAACAGCCATCATAAATTTGAAAATCTATTGAAGTTGGTCAAAATTATAATCCATCTTTTGCATCTATTTTATTACTTTTCTTTTTTGTTTCCTAGTTATTGTTTATTAAAATTCAAAAGAGTTCTTCTTTAAGATGTTTATCTATAGACATTGAATCATCTCTTTCTATGAATGGTGAGATTGATTTTTAGTTTAAGTAGAGAGTGTTATTATCTCATAGACTTTTGTCTATAAAAAGTATCAATAATAGTGAAGATCAAACCATTCACAAAAAAAAAATATTCTGGTAGGACTTCAAATGCATTATTTTGATTTATGATATCATGTTTGATATGAATATATATTAGAATGTATCCGATCATAGATATAAATTTCTTTGATGAATGAATGATAAAAGTGTCCTTAAAAAAATCTCCTAATCATCTAAAAAAGTAGAACTGATCAGTTCATGCATCTAACAATTAACTGCAAGGATCAGAGGAATACACCGTAAAAAATGCCAACTGAAATGCAATTCGCGTAGGTTGAGATCAAGGGGAGACAAAGTCTTTACCTATCTCCCGGCCTGTGCATGCATGCTCATGCAAAAAAAGTGATTCTCGTTTATTTGTTGGTCATGGGTAACTAATAAAGTTCCAATCGGTGTAATTTTCTCAGGATGAACTATCTCGACACATTTATACCCCTCGCCAATATATATGGCAATTCAAACAATAACATGCTACAGATACAAAAAAGAGCAAAAGGGGAATATTAAGAGTACCTATCAAGTCTGGGGGAACCTTTCCATTGCTAAATCTGCCTGTTGGAACTTTTCCTTTAAAATCCTGCCCATATGGAGGGAAATTGCACTTACCCACAGTTCTTAGGTAATTGTTGTTGCCCGTATCCACGATTGAATCGCCAAACGTTATTACTGCTGGAATGGTTTCATTCGGTGGCAGCTCTATGATAGCCTTGGAATTGCATAAAATAACAGAAAAAATTATCAGAGTAAATAATACAAAAGAAGAAGAAGAAGAAGAAGAAGAAGACGACGACATTAAGAAGAAGAGAAAGTGCAATCTCTTTTCTTTGCTTGCTCTCAACTTGTACACATATATTTATATCTGCTGCAGCTAGCCTGCATGCCTGCATTATTTTTTAGTGGTTTATTGACACATAAATAAGCTCATCCAGCACTAAAATATATGTGAAATGATTTGTATAAATTTCGAATAATTTGTAAAAGATAGATTCCATCTTAAAAAAGTATAAAATAAATTATTCTTTATTAGTAAGATTCATTTTTTGTAAAGAACTTTTATAAAACGTGTTTATTTGAAAATTATACCTAATAAACATGTGCGTACATTCTCCCTCTCTCTCTCTCTCTCTAAACTTCCCCCTACCTAATTTTATGATTCAGCTTAAAGTCTTCGACCTTTTTTTGTAAGATCATAATCGTAAGCAAAAAGTAGTGCAACGCAGCCCTGTTTGGTTGTTAAAGTAGTACAACGTAATCCTGTTTGATTGTTGAAGTGTATTTAATATACTCTATTTTAAACTCATTTTATCATTTAAATACGCAAATTTAATTTAACTCATACCAAAATTCAATAAAGTCAATTTCATTTCAGTATTACTATAGTTACAGTAAACGGACGGAATCTTCAACAACTTTTCAATTTGACTTTTCTTTTTTTCTTCTTTTTGTGTACACTACCCTCTCTCTCTCCAACTGAATGTCAAGAGCAATGTAAAAGCAATTAATGTTTGCACACACAAATTTTGCAAATTGCGTGTCTAGGGAGAAAATTACAGATTATGAGCCCACAAATTCACATTTTTTTATAAATTTATTTAAAGTCATCCAACTATCTAAATATACTTTAAATTTATTTAAGCAGATTTCATAAAACTCATTCACTTATTTTAATTAATTATTATTTAAAAAAAAATTCAACTCAATTCAACTAAACACACTTTATTTAGAACACAAATTTCACTTAATTCATAGCACTTTAAAGTGAATTTGACATCTCGACATACGGATTCGATCTACTTTCAACTAAACTCAAACAAACTTGGCCCCGGCATGATGACACATGCCAATGGAAAAGCTTTGCTTTTTTTAAACAAGTTATGACAGCATTGATGGCTCATTAATGCGCTCTCTCTCTCTCTCTCCATCATTTTCAGCCTAAGGGACAAAAATAATTTTTTTTCCCACATGACTTGATCTGCAGCACATTTTCTTATAAAAATAGATTATACAAATTTATATATTTTCATAAATTATCTAAAATTTTCTAACCATCCAACACATTTTAAACATATTTAAGTGAGTCTCATAAAATTTACTCAATTATCTTAATTTACTATTATTCATAATGAACTCAACTTAACTCACTTCGATATCCAAGCACAACCTTAATGCATCATAACATATTATCACAGCATATGTGAATTTTATGTATTCTTTACTTAGTTTGTTGTTTTTCGATACTTAATTAGCTTTACAATCACTTGTCACAGCCGACTTTTTTTTAGGCAAGTTAGACAATTGTCTAAAGCTCCTTAGGGACAAAAACCCCCCCTCAAAAATAGTCTAAAGTAGAATTCTTTTTAATAGAAAAAGATCTAATTAAAAAAATTAATTAACTCAATAAGAGAACAAAAGTATTAAATAGATATTATATGTCATTATTAATTTTAGAAATATTAATTTCTACATAATAATTATTTCAAGTATTCTCCTTATAAGAATATACTTCTTTTTTAACATTATTAATTTAATATATAATGTGAAAATTATAAATAGCAAAATCTAATTTTTGAATGTTCATAAAAATATTTTGTTTGATTCTTTGAATATGCAAGGGCCCACTTTTCTTTAGAATTTTATTGACTATAATTATTATAATTGATTTTAGGTCTTTTTTAGATACTAAAAATACCTAGAATGTCTAGAGTGGTAGTGAAATAGTTTGAGTTAAAATATTTTATTGACTTTTGAGTGAGAAAAAAAGTTAAATTTTGAAATATCTAAAAATACATAAAAAAAAATAGTTATGTTACCAAAACGACCTCTAAAACTCAAGAGCATGTCTTATAAAATTAGGTTTGATAAAATCTTCTCTAAATCAAATTTTTTTAATAAAAACTATATCAGTTATTAGTTGAAAATGTAGTATAAATCTTAATTAGTAATTTGACTTGGCAAATGTTAAACATTATTTTTAAATAAAAATATAATGTAAAAATTAAAATGAATTGATTTAATTTTAATTTAATTAAAAAAATAAAAACTCAATTAAAATGTCTTAAACCTCCTAACTTGTTGAGTTGGCTCTGTCACTTATTATTATATAAGAAAAGAAAGTTTTCTACCAATTCAATCCTAATTGTTGACTTTATAATGATAAATCTATAATTAATTTACCATCATTTTACCAGTCTAATTAAGATGAAGGGTAGTTATATAAAATTAAAATTATAATCCATCGATCTGTACCTATATTTATATATAGATATTATATATATACTGTTTGTATTAGAACACATCAGACAACTCGACTTCTAGAAGCAGAGCATGTTGATCATCATCCACATGTGAAAACTATCAAGCCGTTAGCCCCTTAATCACAATACCAATCATTGGAGAAAATCTCGGATGATAGCCAGCTATTGATACTTAAAGACTCTTGCCGTTAATCATGAATAATTTGTCAAGACTCCCCTAATTGTAACTGCTAACTCCTTCCTTATTTGTATATTACCTTTTTGTCTTCAAACTAGTTTAAATTCTCTTATAGCGTTCACTTGTTGCTCAGGTTGAGAAATAATACAATTGAAATTCATTCATTTCAAATTTTATCTTGGCATCCAGAGCCAGTGTGAGCAACAAGTTTTCTCTATGGCTTCCATCTCTCACAACGTCGGTAATTTCATCACCTTGAAGTTGAAGCAAGACAATTATCCATTATGGCGAGAACAAGCTCTTGCCCTTGCCGAAAGCCAAGACATGGTTGGCCACCACACGGGAGAAACTCTTAAGCCAATCTCAAACAAAATTGACACCATCAATACATAGCAAAAATCCGATCACCTTCTTTATGGGTGGCTCATCAGCACACTTGCAGAAGAAGCCCTTAGCCTTGTCATTGGCCTAGACACAACCCAATTGGTTTGGGATACTCTCAAAGAAGCATATGCCCAAGACTCCCAAGAACGAGAATTCACGCTTCGGCAACAAATGACTTATCTTTGCAAGGATGGAAACACCACCATTGTAGAACATATTCGCAACTTCAAAGCAATTTGCAACAACTTAGTTGCCATTGGCAACCTTGTCACTGAGAAAATAAAAATCTTCTCCTTGCTCACAAGCTTAGGACTGAAATATGTGTCATTCACCACCACCATGCTAAAGCCACCACGACCCACCTACACTGAGCCGGTGTCCTTACTCCAAGGATATGAGCAACGCCAAAACTGGTTCACCAATAACTCTTCTACTCACCAACTTGCATTCTATGGTCACAAGCAGCACTCTCATCAACAAAGTAGATGGTCTTCAAATCACTTCAACTCAAATGGTCGTGGTTTTCAAGCTCATCATCATAACGCTAACAACCAAGGCCCTCTCACCCCTCCCAAATACACGTCTAATGACAACAACAGATCAACACCCTGATGTCCAACCCCTCTTGGACAAAGCCATATGACACTTGTTGAATGAGACTTGTACCACAACGAAACTTGCCAATTCTACGGTGTCACAAGCCATGTTGCAAAAATATGCTGGCACCTATCAAAACAATCTTCTCAGCAAGATGAAGTTCTCCAAGCCTTGGCTGCTCTCACACTTGACAACACGATTTTTAACACCAAATGGACCTCAGATACTGGTGCTTCGAATCACATGACAGATAACGTAGCTATGTTAAGTAATCTCTACCCCTACCTTGGGTTTGATTCTATTTTGATTGGGGATGGGACATCACTAGATATTAAAATTATTGGTGATGCCACTCTTAAAACTAGCACTCGCCTGTTATACCTAAAAAATGTTTTGCATGTTCCTCATTTGAAACGCAATATTCTCTCTGTAAGTCAACTCACTTATAAATATCCTTGAAACTGTAAATTTTCTAACTCTAATTTCTGTGTTAAGGAGCGGAGGACAAGTCTTAAAGTAATGACAAGTCGACACAAGGGTGATTTATATGTTGTTTCAAGCCCTCATAAATCATATTTCTCACATAGGTTCAAGTCTGGTATTGTTGAAGTATGGCATAAGCGCTTAGACCATCCTCAAGAACTCACTTTAAAGCTGCTTCAAAATAAAGGCTTAATTCATGTGTTAGGGTCTAATAAGTTACATTCCGTTTGTGATAGTTGTCGACAAGAAAAACTTAGTAAATTACCTTTTGCTTATTCTGATAATTCTAGTGTCTCTATTTTTAATAAATTTCACTATAATTTATAGGGTCCATCACCAATTTTGTCTCATGGATGATATTCACCTATTTATGGTAAATATCGCTATTATGCTTGTTTCATGGATGATATGTCTCGGTATACTTGGCTAATTCCTTTCAAAAGAAAATATAATTTTTATGATGTCTACATAGCCTTTGAAAAATATGTTGCTAGACAATTTGATAAAAAAAAAATTAAAGTTTTTCATTCGGATGGAAGTGGCGAATTTTTTAATTCGAAACCCAACTCACACTTCCAATCACAAAGCATTATTCATCAAATATCTTGCCTTCATACACCAAAACAAACATGCATGGTTGAACAACGACATAGAATTATTCACGAGCTTGGTATGGCTATGATGTTTGAAAGTGGTACTCCTATGCATCCATGGGTTGAAGCCTTTACTACTGCTATTTTCCTTCTCAATCACCTTCCCTCTGCTTCTATTAATAATGATACCCCATATTTTAAATTGCATGGCACACATCCTAACTATTCTATTTTAAGAGTATTTGGCTCTAAATGCTTTCCATACATTTGGGACACTCAAAAACACAAGTTTGATCCCAAGACTGTTCCATACGTCTTTCTTGGTTATAGTGAACGTCACAAAGGTTACAAGTGATTTCACCTATCCACTCAAAAAATTTATATTTCTCGACATATAATCTTTGATGAAAATGTTTTTCCCTTCAAACAATTTTCACGCCGAAGTCATGCTACCCCTAGTGAAACATGGTTAAGCATTTTTAACTTATGGATAACTTTGCCTAATTACAATCCCTCTCAGCATCTTGAACCAAGCAATGTTTCACTACCACTTGTTGAATTGCCGCCACCTAGCACCCCTGTTATTCTCACTATAATTGACCCTTCTTCAACTAACACCTCTCTATCTTTGCAAGAACAACATACGGACACAGCCCCACATTCTCCTCCGAGCGATCATAACTCCTTTATTAGGCCTCTTCATCACCACGACATCCCCACAAGAACCTCACCAATTCCCCTACAAGCTGCACCACCAGCTGAACCTCAACCTACGACTTCCGATGATGCACTCAAGCCCACTCAATCACTTGCACAACCCAAGCCTCACACTTATCGAATAGTGACTCGATCTCAACATGGCATTCACAAACAAAACCCGAAGTATGCTCTATTTGTTAACACTCACAACATCCCAAAAATACCTAACACTGTCAAAGCTGCTCTCAGTCATGATGGTTGGAAGGCAGCAATGCAAGAGGAGATGACTATTCTCCATCAAAACAAAATCTGGCAGCTAGTTCCTCATGATCCCACCATGCATGTTATCAGCTCCAAGTGGGTCCTCAAACCCAAACTCAATTTTGACGCCTCGCTTGATCGACTTAAAGCTTTTGTAGTTACCAAGGGTTTTCATCAACTTGATGGAATTGACTATCTCGACACCTTCTTCCTTGTAATAAAACTAGGAACAATCCGATTGGTTCTCAGCTTTACCTTAGTTCAAAAATGGGTTATTCACCAATTAAACGTTAAAAATGTGTTCCTCCATGGATTCATCTCTGGAGACATTTATATGGCATAACCACCTGGCAAGCTGATCCGAAATTTCCAAATCATGTTTACAAGCTTCAACAAGCACTTTACAACCTAAAACAAGCATCTCATTCTTGGTTTGATCGTTTCAGTGCTTTTCTCCTTCAAAAACGAGTTCTTTTGTAGCTTAGTTGATCCCTCTCTCTTTATAATGCATTCTAATCAATGGTTCCTTAATTCTTTTATTATACATGGATGACATGCTTATAATAGGTTCCAACAATCAACTTCTCAGCATTTTCATTCAGTTGCTACACTTTGAGTTTGCCAAGAAGGATCTCGACCCGGTTCATCACTTCCTTGGCAAAAAAATAACACCCACATCTGACGGACTAATCTCTCACAAGCTCACTACGCACTCACAATACTTGAGCGAACTCAAATGCTTGACTGCATGAGCACGCCCATGGAAGCTAAAACTAAAGGGCATGCTAGTGATCCCCCCCCCCCCCCCCCCCCCCCCCCCCCCCCCCCCTCCTCTCCTTATGACCTGAGTTTTTATCGTGGCATTGTTGGCGCACTCCAATATTTAACACTAACTCCAGCTGATATTCATACACTGTTAGCTTTGTTTCTCAATTTATGCATGCACCCATTATTTCACACCTTAAAATGGTTCATCGACTATTGCGTTACATCAAAGACATTCTACACCTTGGTCTTACTTTTACCTCTAACACTTCGCTTGATCTTTGTGTTTTTTTAGAATCAAATTGGACTGGATGCTCAGCCACTCGACGCTCAACTACTAGGTATGCCACTTTTCTTGGCCAAAACCCCATCTCATGGTGTGCAAAGAAGCAAAACACAGTCTAGCGCTCAAGCACAAAGGCTGAATATCGAGCTATGGCCCATACATCAACTGAAATCACATGGTTAACTTTCATCTTCAAGGACCTTCGTGCTCCTTAAACACACCCACTTGTGCTGTTCTATGACAACATCAATGCACTTCTTATGACTATCAATCCAGTTTTTCATGCCTGTAACAAACACATCGAACTAAACTATCATTTTATGTGAGATAGAGTTGCGCTTCGTTTCTTATTATTCAACACATTCCCACAACAAATCAGCTGGCAGACCTCTTCACCAAAATAATGTCTAAGGCCTTATTTGCTCAATTTCGTATCAAACTTTGCCTCCAACTCTCGCCAAGTTTGCGGGAGGATACTAGAACACATCAGACAACTCGACTTCCAAAAGCAGAGCATGTTGATCATCATCCACATATAAAAACTATCAAGCTGTTAGCCCATCAATCACAATACCAATCTTTGAAGAAAATGTCGGATGATAAGCCAGCTATTGATATTTAAACTCTTACCGTTGATCATAGATAATTTGTCAAGGCTTCTCTAATTGTAGCTGCTAACTCTTTCCTTATTTCTATATTGTCATGCTGTCTTTAAACTAGTTTCAATTCTCTTGTTGAGAAATAATACAATTGAAATTCATTCATTTCAGATTTCATCTATTTGTACATATTATTATAACATTATTTTGTTATCAGGTCCAACACTTTTATTCATTTATTTCTTTCTTTTCAATTTTAAAATAATATAGATTTAATCTCAAGAGATCCGATTGTTGGTGGGCCTCATTAATTACTTACCAAAACTATCTTTGCCAATAATTTCAAATCTATACACACATCGGCCTCCTCACACAGTATCCCACCATAAATATGAGTAACGTCCATGGTACGAGAAAAGTATTATTTTCCCTCCAACTTTTTCATCTTTTCAATTTCAACAGTCACAATCGAGCATAGGCCAGTAAAAGTCTTGTCAGATTGCAAATTCATACAGCTATATGGGTGCCATCAACTTAATTATTTTATCTCAAAAGTAATTATTATTCAAAAGAAAGTATTCCTCACTAAATAGTAAAATTAATTTATATTGTTCGGAGGATTACCACTTGTGGGCCTGTTAACTTATGTAAGTACAAACCGAGCCATCCCTCATTTTAGGCACTGTGCATCCCGCTTTATGTTTTCGGCTCAGCCGAAAACTCAAAAAATTCAGATGAATTCAGATGGTTATCGCACGGATTGAATTCGAATAGGTAGAATATTACTTTATTCATCCGGACTCGTTTACGGATAATCGATTAAAGCTGTATTTGAGATGAGATGTATTTCAATATTGATCTGAATTGAGATAGTCTGTGAAATTTAATTTTTTATAAATAATAATAAGTTAAGATAGTTGAACAAATCTCACATTACTTTAGTGGATTATAATATTACCATTATCTTCTATATAAAAGATTGGCGGCTTAGCCTGAAAGATCAAAGCAATCCTTAACTAGAATATAAGTTCAAGCTTTTAACAAATTGTATATATATACTTATATAAATATTTATATGGATTTTTTAAAATATAACTTTTTATATTAAATAGGGGAGAGTATGAAGAGGGGGTGGTGCCCCACCCCCACATGGGCAGTCGGGGTAGCCCACCCGCTAATGAGGGGGTGGGGCAGGGTTATCGGGGAAGGGTACCCAATCCTAATGCTTGGGGAATGCGATCAAATAAAAAATAATAATAATATTAAGATAATTTGTAAATAATAGTAAGATAATTTAAATAAAGGATTTATTGAATTTTGAAAATTGTAAAAAAAAAATTAAATAAAAAAAATTTTAAAATAAAAAATTATTAAAATATATTTTTTAATATTATTTTTGTTTTAAAATTTATATAATAGTGAATTATTTTTTGTTTGAAAGTTTAGGAATTTTAGTGATTAATGTAAAAACTAAATATAATTAGTTTAAAAGTGTTAGTGATTAAATATAATAGTTTCCAAAAACCCCTTAGGCTAGGTTTGGATGTTAAGAGTATCTTGTATCATTAATAAATATTAGTGAAATAGTTGGTCAATAATAATGAACTATTTGTGAATAATAATACAATAAATTGAGAATATTTAAGGACAATTGTGTTCTTAAACAGGCGCTAAAGGCATGTTTCGACACTACGAAAAATTTCAGAATTATCACTCAAATACAAGACACTTTATTTTCAATTTTTTCATATAATCATTTCATAACCATTATTCAGACCCAAAAATCAATATAATTTTTACAAACTTAAAAGACATCATATTCAAATATTTTTTAATATTTATATTTTTTTTTTTCCACTTTTTTCTTTTATTTTCCAAAACTGTTTCATTGATAGGTAAAAAACATTAATAAAACATCTCACTCAAACTATTCATTACTGTTCACAAAATTATGAGACACCGTATCCAAGCATGCCTTTACAATTCATAGGGATTCCAATATTAATTAGTCAAAAGGGAGACCCTTTTACAAAGACAAAGTCAGACAATGCAACTCCAATTAAAAGAAATTGCTCAAACATTCAGTGAAAGCATTCCTCCACTAGGAGCTGTACAATCTAAAATGAATAGTAGAAACCTAATCCTGAATGGGCTTCTAGGGTTTAATTGGAAGTGAAAATTAAGCATCCTATGTCCTAGAACACTCCAAAGCCTATTAGTGAACTTCATGCTACTACAGAAGGCCCTAATAGTAGCAGACAATTGACGAAAATCTATTTTGAAATCTTCTTTTTAACACCATTGATGAATGGGAAGCTAGAAGCCGGACATCTTCAATTTCCCATTTCACAGACGGCCACTAATACGCTGACACGTGACTTGTTACATTTTCCCTCACATTACAACCGGCTACATACGAAAAGCTAGAAGCCGGACCACTAGAGCCCCCAAACGAGCACCCGAACCCAAAGAAGGAGAAAGTAAGAACTTGTTTTTGCCGTATCTGATTTTGGAAGTGGAGGAAAGGAAAGGCTATGGAGCTTTGGGGACTAACGCTGGCTGCAAAATGATCAACATTGAACGTGGAGTTGTATTTCAGTTTTGAGGAGAGAGGTGAAGGTAATGCGATTATACGTTCTGTGATGCTTGGGCATGAAGGGAATTAGGAGCAATATTAATTGGATGCGTGATGAAGACAAGATAGCTGCTAAAATTCTGGATGAAGCAAAAATGTGGTTGGTAGATCAGCAAGTTAGGTGGATCGATCCAGTTCAATCTGGTAAATGGAATCGCGTATGGATTCGGGTGCTCAAGTGGTCCGGCTTCTAGCTTTTCGGACGAGGCCGGGTTGTAATGTGAGGGAAATGTAACAGCTGACATGTCAGCATATTAGTGGCCGTCTGTGAAATGGGAAATTGAAGATGTCCGGCATCTAACTTTTCCCTTATTAATGAATACTGTGGGTGTTCTGTAGTAATATGCATGAAAAATACTAAACAAGCTTTGACAGAGACAAGCAGGCATAAAAAAATATGCCTTGAAACTTGCATTATACTAAGCTTCATTTTTATGGTTAAATGAGATGGAATGATCTATAAATAATAATTAAATAGGAAGAATTATTAGAGGAAGAAAATTAAAGTGTTTGTGGTATTGGAATATTGAGATTAGATGTGATGAAATAAGATAAGATGAGTTGGAAGGATTTTACTATCCAAACCAGACCTAAATAAACACTATTATTGCAGCCTTAAACAAAAATCCAAGACTAATTCAGAGCACAACTTCAAAAAATAAAAACAAAAAAGATCTAATCTTCCATGCAGCAGTTCAGACTAATACTATCATCCAATAAAACCTTCCCAAAATTCCTAAAAGGAAAAACGTACATTTAAGATCTACTGTAATGATGTATTTTCCAAGAAATAATAAATTTAGAAAAAAAAAAAAAAAGATACAAAATATTGTAGTCTGGGGAACTACAAATAGGAGGCATTCAAACAAAGTCTTGACGACCGTTTTCTGGACACCGAGCACACCAAGACACAGCAATTCACATCCCAATTTCTCTGTTTCCCCTAGACAAGGAAGTTAACCAGGACCCCAGGACACGCTTAGTGGGAAACACATCTAGTTTTGCTCTCTTGAGTGTCTTACCCACCCACACCGCCAGATAGCATCATAAATCCAAAAGACAGACATCCATACCAAAACCAAGCTATACAACCCGAGAACTTCGGCGGTTCAGCTTGAACCAATTGTCTAATTGCAGTCTCACTTTCTTTTCATTCTTTATCTTTAGCCAATAATTTATAGATAATTTTATTCTGTATATCAGCCTCATCAAAATAATGCCAAAACCAGTCTGTGAATCGGTAAACAAAAGAAAAGATCCCACACCTCCAACAGAATCTCACTCACGAGTGTGCTTGAATTTCTTTGGGGGCATATTTTGATCAGTTCTCTTCTGTGTAGGTGTTTTGGGTGACCTCCCCATTAGGGATTTGTGACTCTCCAGTTGACTCGGTTAAACATCTTCCTGTATCAGGTTCAGGGTTAGGGTCTGCCTTACCTGTCACACCACTTTGATTCGTATCGACTTCCTCCATGGTGATCTTCTGAAAAGAAGTTCCCAGGCTATCATGACTTGAGTTATTTGGAGAAACAGAGCCTGAAACAGAGGGATGTAGAGCAGAAGCTGGTATCCATTTCTTCCAATCGTGACGCTTCCTCACCTTGTTATTCTGCCAGCAATTTTCAAAAGAGAATCAGACCAGCTATACAAAACAATTATTATTTGGCAGCATATTGCTTGTTGTTTCCATAATGTTACAGTGCCCCCATAATTCAGTATAAGTATGCAGTATCTAACTGAATGCAAAAATATGATTAAAATATCAGATTGCAAAACATACAAATCCAATATGAGAAAGCAGAAGACGGTCAACAGAATTCTGTTTTACAATGAGCAATGAAATTTACCTGTACTTCCACAACGGTCGATGGTCTCAAGCAATCCAATATGTACGTGATACTGGTTGACAACTTCTTAACCTGCAGACCCATAAAGTAAAATTGATCAGCAAGGATATTCAATACTGGGGAAATGAATGGAAGGCCAAAAGCTTGGAACAAAGTTGGATTCAAATGGAAATGGGAGGCAAGATACATGTAATATATAGAAAGCAAATTGCAGATATTATGCTACTCCTGAGTAATAATAAACACTGCTTGTTGACGTCCTGCCTAAGGAGATCTTAGTTATTTTCAATACTGTGTTAAATTCAGACTGAAGGCCTGCAAATTTTTTAAGAAAAAAGAGAAAATAAAATGAAGTAGCCCACTATTGAGTCCCATATGGCCTGACAAAGTGTGATCATTACCTGAAGTCCACATAAGTTGGGATCTTGGAAGAGAACGAGATATGGCCTTGACTCCTAATGTCAACATTTAATTTTAAAATATAAAAGGTATCTACAACCAGATCTAGTACAAAAACACTAATCCACATGAAGAGGATTTCATGTTAGGCAACATGAAGACATCATCAACTAGTGCAGTATCCACTATTAAATAGTGCCACGAGAAGTTTAGACAACACAGTTTTAATAATCGACATAATCAACCATAAAGTAGAGTTCACAAATTTCTTAAGATTCTAGTTCAAGATTGTTCAATTTTTTTTATCAAAAAAATATGGATTTCGTTGAAATAAATAAGCATAAATTGCATAATAGCCCAAGTCCAAGGGGCAATGGATCCAAAGAGTGTTAATTGGTAAAAACTTTAGTTTGCAACACATTTGGGCCATTGCTTTGTCCAAAGCACAACATATATCACAAAGTGAATATGTAACATGGACATCACTAGAGAGAATTTTCTTCAAGAATTCTGTCTTTCTGCAACAGTAAGAGAAGAAAATCGTAGATAGCAGAATACCGGTAATACAAAGAGTATTGGGATAACAGCAATCTTGCATATTGCCTAGATGTTAGCAGTTGAATGTGATCCCCGTTAACTCTTGTTCTTAGAGCTATATAGATCTCCATCGTGTTGTCCTCAGTTTCTTAATAGTGTCAGAGATTGTTTTTGTGTTTTCCCTTCCTAAAAGAGGATGGGGACATTACTGGATCAAGCCACACTTGCTGCTTAAAAAAGTGCTACCCATTCTACTCTTGTCCATTACACCAGATCATATGGCCTAGATATTTCATTATTTCCAGCACATGAGTATTTGAAGAAAGAGTGAGGAAGTAGTCAAGCCCACAGCCAAGGGAAAGTTTCCCATGATCGAAGGCAAAATTACGGAGACTGAGCAACTCAAACCTCTCCATCACCATGTGCCACATGGGATTTTTTTTTTTTTTTCTGATAAGTATGTGCCGCATAGGAAAGTCATTGACTGAAGCACCCAAAAAATGTCTGAAAAACGCTTGAAGATATGTATTTAAAGACAACTCTTATTTATTAAGCACATACCCTTTCAACACCACCTAAATAATATTACAAGGAATTTTTTTAAAACAGGTACAAATAAATTGCTATTAATATGATAAGAGGGTGTTACACCCATACAAAAGAAGCATACAAGAAACCCACCTAGCTGGCAAAAAGAAAGAGCTCAAAAAATCCTTGAAAAAGAGAGGTAAAAGGTTGTACTTGGACAATCCAAAGAGAAAGGCTATTAAGAAATGATGGCATGAGCTCCATCAGTCTATCTACGGCTTTTCATAGTCCTCAAAAACAACGCACTTATGTTTTCCAAATAGATCAAAACAGGCAAGATGGAATGATTCTCCATAATAGTGTGCACTAATGGCTACCAAACAGCCCTTCCCACACATGCTAGGAGTTCCACTACTAGATTAGGCAAAATCCAATCCATCCAAAGTAAGCTAAATACCATTAGCATAAGATGGTAGCAACCTCACAGTGCAATAAAAGGTGATCCACTGTTTCCCTGCTCTTCTTGTACATGAAACACCCATTGAGAACTACAACCCTCACTTCCTCACATTATCCAATTTAAGAATCTTCCTAAAAGCATTGTCAAAATGAAGAAATGCACTCTTATGGGTAACTTTTTTCTCCAAATCAGTATCCATGGAAAAGAGACCCCATCATGCGCACATAATAATTATAAGATGACTTTCTTTTCTGAATGGACCCACATCATTCTACCGACAACATTGCAACTCACCATATTGGAGTATAGCCAGTCAAAAAATGAAGTGAAAAGGTTCACCTCCCAATCACTATCCTCCCTAATAATGTACTAGTGGCACATTATTTCACTCATCTTAAGCTCTAT
The DNA here is from genome assembly GCA_036559045.1 of Platycarya longipes. Taxonomy (NCBI): domain Eukaryota; kingdom Viridiplantae; phylum Streptophyta; class Magnoliopsida; order Fagales; family Juglandaceae; genus Platycarya; species Platycarya longipes. Next base: position 24,381,457 of record CM071796.1, on the reverse strand, counting down.
CTTGCAGATGAAAGTATCATTCGTAAGATCTTGTAACTGGATCTGAACCTCTTCAATTCTTATCATTAAGGGCAAAACATGGAGCCAAAAAAAGTATTTTAGAATATACTAGCAATTTTTTATTTTTACATCTTTTGCTATACATGCATCCAGTGTAGCACAATATCAATTATTCTCCCAAGTTGCAATTATCTTTTATCTTCCTTGAACTTTCCCACTTACATTAAGTTCTAAAATTTTAATTTATAAGCTCCTCTATATCATAAATACCTTGATAAATTCCAATTTAATGGCTCAAAAATACCTGCAAAAGAGATCAAAAAAGCATAATAGTTGATTCTATATGTTGACTTCAGTCGAGGAAAAGTACTCTTTCCATTAAAGAACAGATTTATGAGGAATTTTGTCGTGCTGGCCTAGATGTGGCTTGGGCATTCCTTGGGGCGTTACAGTTGAGCAATGTATTTGGGATTTGAATAAAGAATTCTATTCTGAAAGGATAGGGTTAAAGGATGATTAGGACTGCTTCTTGATGCAAACAAATTGAGGATTTCGTGTAAAACAAGATTTTACATTTTTTTAGTTTGTTTTACGGGTCCATTTGGTGGCTTACAATATCGAAAAATTCGAAGTTTGGGGGAACAATGTTCATGATTTCTTGTCTCTAATTTCTAGATTCTAGAATGTATTTAGGTGCTCTTTAGTATACGTCCTGTGTACAAGGGCTCGGCCTATTTCATTCATATCAGTAAAAATGATCTCTTATCAAAAATTAAAAATTGAAGTTTCAAGCTTCGAAATATCTAGAACAAAAGTTGAGGATTTATCACAAAAGCATAAGAAAAAGAAGGAAAATGAAAAAGAGGAATTTGAAGAATTGTGAGCTGTGTATTAGTGATCAGTGAAATGAACAGTAACCAATAGAAGAAAAAGAAAGCACCTTAGGCACACAAGATTTACATAAACCAAAATACTCAATTGCATCCTTCAACTCTGAATGATTTCTGTGCAATGGAAATTTATATATAGGCTATAGATCTTAACTCTCCATAATACAATTAGAACTCCCATCTTGACCACAACCATAAACTGGATGATATTCACCCATTGACAAAATAAAAGCCCACAACCAGCAATTTTAGGGATCACAACAATAGCCTAGACTCTGGAAAAGTAGTTTCTTCTCTAGGCATGAAATGGCTGGCACCGTCATTCCATACCAACATTGGAGGATTCATATCTAGAAAAGAGTCTAGACCTTGTTTGGATGTTGAGATGAGAAATATGTGAATAGTAGTGAAATAGTTTGAATTAAGATGTTTTATGGGATTTTGAGAAGGGAGAGAGAAAAGGTTGAGTAAAAATATTATAAAAATTAAAATATTGTTAGAATATTAATTTTTAATATTACTTTTGTTTTGAATTCGAAAAAGTTTGATTTTTTATTTTTTTATTTTTTTTCGAAATTTGAGAAAGTTGTAATAATTAGGTATTAGCCAAAAAAGTTGAAGATTTGAAATTGAAATGTGTGTTTGGATGTTAAGATAAGATGAGATGGGATGGGATGGGATGAGATGAAACCATCTAACATCCAAACGGGTCCTCACTCTATAGTAAGTCCAAGAAATTTACTAAAATATCAAGCAAAGGCTCTCGTTTGCTTGGCATACATAACTAATGAATGCAACAACAAAATTAGAGGCAAGATCAGATCTCCTAGAGTGAACAAGTGTAGTTAAGTTTATTGTTCTGTGTTGCTAAAACCACAAACTGCACTCTGCTTGAATGAACCTCCTTACACAAGAAGTAATAGGAGAGGACTAATAATAAGCTTCAAGGGTGCCCTTTAAGCCCCTGCGCAACAATCAAGTAATAGTTATCTACCACAAAAGAAAGGTAGGCTAATTTTTAAGCTTGCCTGGATTATAGTCATATTTGGTAGCTGACATGCTCAACTACCGCTGAATTATATAATTTATTAGAAAAAGGTTAATATCCTCAAGAGCTGCTGGATAATGCAAAATTAATCAATACAAATAAGATAGATCTAAAGCATAGTCACTGTATTAAAAAAGAAATGGGGATTGCTTAACCATAAGAAAACTTACACGAGGAAAGTTTGCTATTAAAGCAATTGGCACCCAGCCCTGATCATCCATGCGTGACCTCAAATAGTCATCCGTGACCAAATTATCATCACTGTATTTAACAAATCAAGGGCGCATTAATAGTTAACTTCACAAAAGGCTTTAAAAAAGTACAAATAGATTCAGATTATATGAACATCCATAAAGAAAGGCTGACAATGTTAAAGTACCTGAAATAATAATTTATCTGCTGAACTAATAAAGCAGGCAAAGGCAGAGGTTCTCCAATAGGCATAAGGAATGGCAGTCGAGGAGGAATGAATGGCCTATAGGGCTCCATTGACACTGGAGGTATGTAGTAAAAGTCTGAAAAATAATGGAGATATTAGTTTCACGTTTGCTTCATAGAAATGGATATTATGACAAAGAAAATAAACTCCTAACGTGTAGATTTTCCAAGCAAAAGAAAATAAACATACCATGAAAACCCATGGGGTTGACAAAGGGTCTCATCATAGGAGGGTTAACATATGCAGCTGCATTAGGTTGTGGAGGCCTTACAAAGCCCCTTGGAGGAGCTCTATGTGGCTGCAAGTGAACATCTCTGGCATTCCCATAATTCCCCCGATCATGATCGCGCCTGCCCCCATGATTGTTATGGTAGGTACCATCTCGACGTTGGTGGGGACCAAAATTTCCCCTACGGAAGGTATTCTGATGATCATTCGCAGAATGTGATGGAGACACAAATCCTCCAGCTGGTCTGGTTTCCCAATGACTGCTCCTATAAGGAAAATCTCTATGAGAAGGATCAGGCACTCCTGGGAGATTATGATAACCATTCGGAGCTATCTGGAACACAGGAAACGGTGGAGGTGACGGTGGAGGATGACTGAATCCACTATGCGTAGACCCACCCCTGTTGTTTCCACCACCACCCCGCTTCATAGATCTTTGACGAACAGGAAATATGTGGTTTGTGGTCGAATTAGGATTTGCATTATTCGTAGCTTGTTTCTGGGGTGACTCTGGAATAACAGGGCCCTGTTACAGCACACAAAGTCAAGCACAAAGATAAGGGTGAGTATTACTATTTATTTTTATAATTACTAACTTTATATAGGAAGAATAGCAAGTTGCAAAGAACATGTAGAGGGACCAAAAAAAAAGGAAATTTTGATCCTGAATCTGATATATCTTCCATTGTTTAATTCCAGAAAGCCCTAAAACACCACCCATACGCAAGTTTTTTCATTAAACGAAACCCTAAAATAGAAAAGTAAGGAGGAAAAATCACATTATACGTGATATTCGAGATTCTATTATGGAACCAAACGTAAGATCAAGATAATATTCGGCATTCCCTTTGTTCTTAGAAACCAAACATAGAATTAGAGTGACAGCATTGAAATCAAACCTGAGAAGTGGAGAATGATGCATCGGTGACAATCTTCAAAGATGAATCAACGGACGATTTAGGTAAAGCCTTAGTAGATTCGGATAATGCAGGCCAAGAGACAGCATCCATTACGGAACCAGCCTCCAGAACGCCGTTCGAGAGTTTGTTCCAAGCCAGCTTCGTCTGCCGAGCTACATTGCTGTTATTGACATCAGAACCCTCATCGGCTGAGCAGATATCCAGCGGCGGTGACGGAGAATCCGTCTTCGGTGGAGAGCAATCGGAGAACGGCGTTTGCTCCGGTTGAGAAGCCGTTGATAATGATGAAGACGAAGGCGAAGAATGGACAGCCGAGAGAGACTCCATAACTTCACCCCGAACAACTTGTTTCCACGGAGACTGTAGATTTTTTCGCCGGAATTGCGGACTGTTAATGTTTTCGCCAGCCCGTCCGGCAGGTACCGTAGGAGTAGAGGGAGACTCGGCAGTGGTAGCCATTCCAAAATTCTGAATTTTTCGAAGTATAACAAATTGCAGGGAGAATTGAATGATATTTATATATAACAGAAACTTATAAATGATCAAAAAGTTAATTAAGGAAGCGAACTAGGGTTAATCTAATATATGAACGCAAAAACAGAAGACGGAGGAGGGCTAGAGCAAGCCGAGCAAAACAAGCAGTCTCTTTTCACTATTTCTCTCTCTAGTGTTTAGGTTTTCGTTACAAACTCTAGATTCTAATTTACGAGATAACTTCCAAACCTTTTTGTAATCACACTACACTAGTTTTCTTTTTTGATTTGGATTATGTTGCTTGATATTATTTTGAATAAGTCGATCAGATAAAATATAGATCGGGTTTTAACTTTTTCCTCTTTTGTTTTTTTTGTTTTTATTTTTTTTATTTTGGCTTAGGGTTTGAATTTTTTCTAATGTATATACTTTATTATACGAAAACATTATTTGTTATAATGATTTTGAATCAATCTAAAACTTATCCTTTAGGTCCAATAAAAAAAACAAAAAATAAAAATAAAAAACCAAAACTTATCGCTCCAATAACTATTATAGCTTAGATTTAATAAAAGAATAATTTTTTTTTACAGTCTACTAAATATGGACTGTATTGCAGTTAACATAGAAACGCTTCAATTTATTATTAAATAAAATGTCTTTTTCAGATTTTTTAAAATTTTTTATTTGTAAATAAATTTATTTTAGTTAATTTTATTCTAAAATAAGGATTTCCCGATTTGTTTATTATTTGGACTCAGGAGCGGAATCATCCTTTGGCTTGAGGGGCTTTAACCCACCTAAAATTTTTAAAACTTGATAAAAATCAAATTTTGAAAGGTTTTTTTATGAAATAGATTATATAAAAAATTAATATTTGTTTCTCCTTAAATTTTGTTTTGTAAATTGACCCTCCAAACTAAATTTTCTAATTTTGCTCTCATTTAGACTACAAAAGAATTTAATTTTTTAGACGGTATAATATTGTCCTTAATAAAAATGAATATCTGACAACAGTTACTATATTGTTGTACAGTTGCAATCTCTACTTACACCATTTTTTTATTTTTATTTTTTACTTTAAACAACTAGTGTGCGACTTGGAGCTGCATACTAATTGCTGCTTTTTATTTTTTTTAATAAAAAAAATTATCGCTTAAATAATTATTGACGTGGCACCATCAGTGATTTATTAAAATAAATTTTTTAAAAAAATATTTACTAAATTTAAAGAAAAACTATAATAAAAAGAAAGTAAAAGTCTAGATTCTCTTTACTCTTTTGTGTTTTATTTTTTTTAATAAATCTGTGATATCTTGGTAGTATTCCGTAAAAAATGTCCTCGAAGCAGTAAATTTCAAATGGAAAAATAGTATTATTCTTTTAAATTATATTTTTCTCATTTGATCTGTAATTTTTTTTTTTTTTGTGTTTTTGTTTATCTGCTATATATCAAACTATTATCTTAAAAGAATGTAAATTGGGTACTATTGGCGTTGATATTTTTCGCTTCCATTGATTTTGATATGAACCTCTACACTGCTGGTTTGTTGATAACTTAAATAGAGATATTTTAATACCAAATTTAAGCTTTGTGTTTGGTTTCATCTTAGGAACTTGCATGAAAGGTAAACCTTTACTAATGATTATAAATTATACATATAACCATTTAATTCGAGCAAGGAACAAAAAAAAAAAAAAATACTAAACATATTATTTATTATCTTAAATTTTGTCATTATCATTTCTTGGCTAAGCATATCTTGAAGGACTGTTTATTTAAGCATTTGGTGTGCTCGTCAAAATCGGGAAAAGTCTTCTCTTTTTAATTACCCAATGCGATTGCACCATTTTCGGGACCTCTGATGTTGGAAAGGACTATATGTACAGCATCACCTTCAGGTATTGAAAAGGTCGCTCTTGATGCAAGATTCCTCCACCGATCGATGAAATCAACAGTACTCTCTTTGATCCCCGCCTCTGAGAAAGGTTAATCAACTCGATCAAGCCCATTTCTATTTCCAGGGGACGATCTGCTTGGTGCAACTACTTTATGATGAATAAGTCCACCACATCCTCAAACGTTCGGATTGCATGAATGGGGATAGATAAGAACCATCGTGCGGCGCCTCCTTCCAAGGACTTTTGAAAAAGGTAGATCAACATCCCCTCCTTATTTTCCTCGACAATCATTGCAGAAAGTGGCTAGGTGATGCATGGGATCACCAACTCCGTTATACATTCAAAAGGTGAAGAAAATTTCATTAGGGGCCTTTAGTCGTTGTTGAATTGCTACTGCTACTAGTATTAGTCTTCGGCAGTAGGCAGGAGCTTTCAAATTCATGGGAGTTTCATTCCAAGTTTCCTCAATCAATTGTATGCATTCTGCATTCAGAAAGAAGCCATTGTTGATTTATCCTCAAAGGTATAGGGCTTATCCTTGGTCGTCATTAATATAGGTCTATGATCAGCCCTTCCAAGTAGTGGGAGGAATGGATTCAAGTAAGATAGATTCGTTCTCCATGAATCCTTCCTGGTCCTTCCCAGATTCTACTCCCTGTTGTCGATTAGACCAGGTAAAAGCTAAATTTTTTAATTCCAGTTAGATTATACTGAGCAATTCTATGAATGTAGACATGAGACGATCAGACGGTCAAAGAAGTTTTAACAAATTGATAATCGGATTCAAAATCTAAGTTTATGGTGGCGAGTAGTTGTTGATTTTGATGTTGTATGCATGGAAACTTTGGAGGGAAAGCCAAGAGTCCGAAGCCCACCACAGTGCCGGCTATAATGGGCCTTTAAGTCCATAAAAGCAAGGCCTAAATATATGTATACAATGATCGATAAAGTTCATTTGAGTGCCAGCTGTAGGATGGGCATCGACTATCAAGTAAGCAATAAGACTGGTGTTATTTTTTTTTATGGAAATTATTAAAAAAAAAAATGGTGTTAATTTGTCTCTTGCTTACCACAATTATGTAGAAAAATCAGCAAATTTATAGAGTTCTATGCCAAATTTCTTTCTCATTAATCATTATTGTACCTCTTTTTTTCTGAAAATATGCATAATATTCGATTAACAATTGTCCCAAAACTAGATACAGTAATCACCTCCAAACTGTTAATCAATTGCATGTACCCAGTTTTTCCCTTAAAAAGGAAAAAAAAAAACTATGTTACAAATAGTATAATAATACCATTGATGCTCCAGTGTAGTTGGATCAGGTAATGGCTCAAGTTCGACTTGTAAGGAGCGTCTCCAGTTTTCGCCCGCTCCAACACTTTCTATAATAAAAAAAAAAATAGTATAATAATATTAATATTAATATTAATAAAAGGGAGATTTATACATATCTTTATATATATAAAGTGGCTATCAAACAGTTTTTCTTGTTTTAACGGGCCTGTTAAATTGTTATTCTTCACAATCAATTCTCTGTTTTAACTTCGTTTAATATCACCCGTTTGAATTGTTACTTAAAAGAAGAATTAAATATCATTAAATACCTTAGTCTGAATTGGTTTAAAGAAATACAACTATTCACATCTAGGACTATGGAAATGCAATTATTCGCATCCTCTGTTAGAAGTCCATCTGTATTCTCAATCTGGAAGCTTCAGAGTGGTAAGCACACTTTTTCGTCTTCTTTCTTGGATTAGTTTTCATTTTCTCCGTTGTTTTTAGTTCTTTTATTAATCTGGTTTGGATTGGACTTTGATTTGTATTTTTTCCCCTCTGAGTGTGTCTGCAACATAAACTTTTCGTCTGCAAGTTGGGGCCAAAGCTAATTTTGAAGAACACAACAAACCGAAGGTTTTATTTGTAAGTCTGAACACAACTTTTCAATTTGTAAGTCTTTGTTTTGCCAATGTAGAAGATCTCACTTCTTTTGTCGTCGAAGAACACAACAAGAAAAATGTTTTATTTTTATTTTGTTTTACAATTTTTATTTGTGGAATTGGATTTTCTGGGTATACTTGATTTTCCTTCTAAGATTTGAAAAAATATCCATTGATTGTCAGTTGTTAAATCATCAATTATTTAATTGTATACAAAATTTAAAGAAATTGTCAACTTATCATTTTTCACTCTAAAAATGATGAATTTAATCAGTTGTATGTATCAATTGTGGTCCCAATTTTATGCACCACACGTATTTCTTTCTATGAATCAAATCCAAATGCCTAAAATTTATGGGCAGAATGACATTATCTCGTCACTGTTATTTATTTTTTCTATCCCTTTACCATTGACCTCAGGCATTAATTCGATCCATCTACATGTTTGCTTTTTATATATGCATGGTTCGAGGTTATCATCATGGTGAAATACTTCTTTGCGGGTCCAAAAATGTTCTCAGTAGTGGAAGATTTACAAAGTTTACTTCAGAAACATCCTCTCAAAAGAGAAGTTAATTTAAAAATCTGGAATTAACTTTGGTTAGGAAAATTCAGGAAATTTTAATTAAATGGATCGAAATAATTTAGAAATTTTTCTATTGCTGTTGTTTAGTGTTTTGGAACAATATATGGTGTATACTCAGGTTGAATTTATCTAAGATCAATCCTTCTAACTCTATAAACAATTCATCTTATCCGATTTTACACTTTTTTTAAATATTTTTTTCCTGTAATTTACTGTTTAAACGAGATAGGATTTATATATTCTTTCCTTATGATTATCAGGGTGGCATCAATCTTAGTTGGAAATTATTCTTACTTTCTCATTTTTTTATTTTTTGTGTGTACAGAAAATTTATATGTGCTTGGGATCGATGCTCTCACAAAGTTGCAGCATTTTGTGGTAGAGAAAAAAAAAAATTTAGCTGTTAATTTTAAAACTGGAACAAAAGTAAATGTTGGCTTCTGCCACTTCAACAAAAAAAAAAAAAAATCAGTTTTTTTTATTAGAAATTACATTTTTTTCCCTACAAGTATTATATTAGTAATCAAAATTTATTTTTAATAAAACAAAGATCAATTCTTAAAAATAATCGCATAAATAAACTAAACAAACGTGCTTTACACGTTACCTTCACCTAGTCTCTAAAATAAGTGGTTATCTAACGGTCACTTAACGGATTTTCTCGTTTTTTCATTAAATGACCGTTAAATTTAACAGCTACTTATTATATCTAAAATATCATTTCAAAATTTAAAATATCAGATATTAATTTAAAATCGATATGTATAATTAAAACTATTGAGAGAGAGTTTTCATTAAAAATTATATACCGTATTCTCTTAAATTTTTGCAGTATTATGAGAATTTTATGAAAAACTTATGTTTTTATCTATCACAACAAATGATTGTAAGTCATAGTAATGGATAAAAGAAAAATAAAACACAAATTGCATCAAAAGAAGCAGGAGAATATGAGCAATAATATATATAAATATAATAAGTAGCTATCTAACGATTATTTAACGAATTTTTTTTTATTTTTCATTAACTTTTTTTATTTTTTTCATTAAATTTAACGACCATTTAACATATAAATTTAACATATTTGTCTCATACATATAATATAGGTTACTATTCCCTACATTTTAGTCATATCCTTACAATTTAATCTACTTAATTTTTAATTAGTCATATCCCTACATATCATACCAATGATAGTTCCCCCACGTCTCTTTATTATAAGTAGGACTCTAAAAAGTTTAAAACACTGGTTTAATAATGGCTATTTACTTTAATTATACCAATTTTCTTTCTTTTCATCGGATTAGTTTTTATCCCTTTCAGTTTCGTTAATTTTGCCCACGCCCCTTAAAACTTGGGATACCAATAATTGCATGGATTTAAAACATGCGAGCCAGTCAAAGTAAATGAAAGTTTGATTTTTGGTAAAAGATATTTCGTTGATTAAGTTTAAATTAAAGTTGCCTAGATTCTTAATTAGTTATGGGTAAAAGAAAATTATTAAATGGTTGGTACAAAGAATTTTTGGGTTTGAAATCTTTTAATTATAATTCTACATATAATCGTAATTGTATAATTATTGCATAATTATTTTGAAAAATAGTAAAATTTATTATTAAAAAATTAATTAATTTTTTTTTTTCATATAGAACTCTTATTTTTTCATTTTTTTTAAAAAAAATTACATGACGATGTACTAATTTTGCTCATGAAGAGTTAATTACAAATTAATGACAAATAATGATTATTATGGCTGGTCCCCTTTAAGAATGGTACAAAATACGTTTTTCTTTTACAAACATCAAAAGCCTTTCATATTAGAGCCCTCTTGAAGGTGAAAGCAACTATGTTAATTGAAAATTCAATATTGTCAATCAATTTCAACTTGTTTTTCATCTGTATTTTCAAACAAACTAACCACATATTTGTACTATCTGCCATATGTACCTCTGATTTGAGATTACAGTCTTAGAGAGGAGATCATCCCCTTGGCTTAAAGGTAAACAGACTCTTGAATCTTGAACAAAATAATTATGAGAAAAAAAGTTCTAAAAATATTATTGGAGAATGGTACAGATCATCTAAAAGATTTTTTTAAAGAAAGTTTCGGAACTTAATTCCTTTTGTGGGTCAGTGGGTGTTTTCTTATTCACAAAAATATAGACAAGTGTGAGCAACAATTTTCACTGGTGTTAATAACTTCAAAAAATCCAACTTTGTTACGTACCTTCTCCTCACTAAAAGATACACACACTCCACACAGATTGAAGAAAAATAACAAAGAACACAAGAATTGCTTCAAGATTCAATGGTGAATCTCAAGAGAGGATTTCAGGCAACTTTCAAGCTTCCTAATAAATCATTTCCTCAAATGATCAAAGTTCACGTAACAATTACTCAGCCCCGTTATTTATACACAAAAACTAACTGACTACTTCTGAAAATTAGTTACAAAGAAGAAACAAGAAACAAGAAACGACATCGTAGTAAACAATTTGCCGCCTTACTTCCTCAATCTGCAACGCATTGTTCCACTAAATTTCAACGCAGTGTTTAGGTCTTCCACTTGCTCCCGCAACCCTTCAAGTAGCTTGCAACGCACCATTTTATTAACTTCTCAAAAAACACTTCCATAGGTTCACAATAACAGCCCGCAACACTTCCACATCCTCAAAAAATCATTCACCAAATTCCACATAACATTCCCTCCCCCTTAAAGGACTCCCAAAAGCTATCTTCAGTAGCTGCCCCTAGCCACTGCACTAGCACTTCTATGATGGCCCTATTGCCTTTCTTCTGTAACCTTCTCTGCAAAATCAACTGAGGTTAGGGTTGAATTTGGCTTGAAGCATCCCTAAGGGGTAAGGTAGGTAAGGGGGTAATGTGTTGGCCAACTTTCCTCTTTAAACAAGATACATGGAATACAGGATGAATCTTGGAAGAATCTAGTAGTTCAAGCTTATAAGCAATTGTTCCAAGCTTCTATATTACTTTGAATTGGCCATAAAAGCGAGGTGCGTGCTATCTCTATATTGTGTCTCAAAGCCAGTCTTCTATCTATAAGGCTGCAATTTAAAAAAAACTCAATCACCAACTTTAAAGGATCTCTCAGATCTTTTCTGATCAGCATAAAACTTCATACAGTGCTGAGACTTCCTCAAATTCTCCTTTAACAAGGACCATAGTTCTTCCCTTGATCTAAATTGCCTATCCACCACATCATTAGCAGATGTACCAGGCACATGAGAAAGCAATTAAGGGGGTCCATATCCATAAACTGCCTCGAATGGTGTGATTTCAATTGAAGAATGGATTGCGGTATTATAACACCACTCTGCCATTGGCAGTCATAAACTCCACTCTTTAGGTTTTTGACTATAAACATCTCAAATATCCCTCAAAGCATTTATTCAATGTTTCTATCTATCCATTTGATTGTGGATGGTTTGAAGAACTGAAATCAAGTGAAAATCCTTGAAGTTAGAATAGTTGTTTCCAAAAAGAACTAGTGAGTACTGAATCTCTATAAAAAAAACAATGGACTTGGATAATCCATGCAATTTAAAGATTTCTTCAAAAAACACCTGAACCACTTTAGAGTTGTATATGAATGAGTAAGGGGAAAAAATGTGCTACCTTAGTTAATCTATCCACTAATATAATACCATAGAGTAACCATGGGACAATGTCAAGCCATCAATGAAATCCATAGCTATATCCAACCATGGAAAAACTGGTATCGGCAAGGGTTGTAACAGCCCAGGATATTGGACATTCTCATGTTTACTGGTCTGACAGACTTGACATTCCCTTACCAACTGCTTCACATCCCTTCTCATGCCCTCCCACCAAAAGTCCTTCTTGGCACGTGCAAAGTCTTATGGTAACCCTCATGACCAGCTTGAGGACTATCATGAATAAATTGTAAGATCTTAGCATGTATGAAAGATTGTGGAACAAGTACAATTCTTCCTTTCCTCAACAATAACCCATGCTGGACAGAATAATGCTTGACATTATTATTCTTCTATTCCAACTTTGATAAAAGCTCAAGAAATCTTGGGGCATGAAGAATAACTTGCTTTAAGTTCCTCTATCCACAATGGAGTAGGAAATGAGATAAGTGCCACTACAACTTCCTCAACTTCATCTTTTATGGAAAAAGCTACCAAATGTTCTTTTCCCTTTTTATATTCTACAAAAAAATCATAACCAATGAGTTTGGATATCCACTTATGCTGAAATTCAGTGCGAATTTTCTGCTCAACTAAGAACTTCAATGCCTTTTGATCAGTCTTGATCTTAAAAGGATGCCCAAGTAGATATGGCCGCCACCTTTGAACTATAGAAACAAGAGCTAAAAGCTCTTTCTCATAAGTGGATAAATGCAATGCTTTCCCTTTAAGAGTTTTTGCTGTAAAATGCAATAGGCTTTGATTCTTGCATCAAAGACAGCTCTAAGACCCACGCCACAAGCATCACACTCAACTATAAACTCCTTATTAAAGTCTAGTAACCTTAATACAGGAGGGTTACTTACAGCCTGCTTTAAAGTCTGAAATGTTGCCTTATCCTTTTCATTCCAAATGAAAGAATTTTTCTTCAACAAGTTTGTCAAGGGGCAGCTATCGAACCATAGCCTTTAACAAACTTCCCATAATAACTTGTTAAGCCTAAAAAAACCCTCAATTATTTCAATGATTTAGGCACAGGCCATTGAGTCATAGCAGCAGTCTTACTGGAATCTGTTTGTACCCCTTCTCCCAAAATGACATGGCCCAAATAGTCAATTTGATGTACTCCAAATTTACACTTTCTCATCTTAGCATACAGTGTATGTTATCTTAATACCTCTAAAACAGATCTTAGATAGAGCAAATGAGTATTCATGTCACAGCTATATAGTAGTATGTCATAAAATAAAAATAAAAAACTAGTACAAACTTCCTCAAACAAGGTTTGAATATGTCATTCATTAACTCTTGAAAGGTGGCTAGAGCATTTGTAAGACCAAATAGCATGACTAAAAATTCGTAATAACCCTCATGGGTTCTAAATGCAGTTTTCTCAACATCCCCTTCCCTCACCCGAATCTGATGATATCCAGCCCTCAAATCAAGTTTAAAAAAACTTAAGCACCAAAAAGCTCATCAGGTAGTTCATCTATCACAGGAATTGGAAACTTATCCTAAATAGTTATTTGATTAAGGGCACGGTAATCAATACACATGCGCCATGTACCATCAGATTCTTCACTAACAAAATAGGAAAAATGGGCTTTGGCTAGCCCTAATCACCCTAGATTTCAATAATTCTTGCCCTATTTTCTTAATCTCAGTTTTTTGATAATCAGAATACCTGTAAGGTCGAATTGAGACAGGTTTTGCTTCCTCCTTGAGATTGATAGGATGATCAAATGTTCTTCTTGGAGGTAAGCCAACAGGTTCTTCAAAAACCGCTTTAAACTCAGATAATAAAGCAGACAGTCTATCCTTAAGAGGAGATAAAAACTAACTCATGTATAGGTACAATTTGCAACAACCATGCTTGCTTCAGTATCAAATCAGATTTAAAATTGTCACTGCCAATTAACAAGTCAACACTAGCATTTTTCAGAGCTTGTAATCTGACCAATTCCTCCCCTCAACTAAAACTCATGGACATGTTAATAAAATTCCATGTAATAGATCCAAGAGTTTTCAGCCATTGGACTCCAAGGACTAAGTCATAACCCCCAAGAATTAGCACATGAAACGCTACCAGAAATCTAGATCCTTGAATCTTAATACTTTCTTGACCCTTGCCTTGGCTAAGTACTCTATCACCATTAGCCACCCTCACTTGCAAACTAGAATCCTACAAAATTCTCAATTTGGCTTCTTGAACCACCATAGGATCCAGAAAATTATGTGTACTTCCCAAATCTACAAGGATTTCCACAATACAGTTTCCAATCTTCCCATGTAATCTCATAGCATTCTCATTTGTAGAGCCAGTCATTGCACTAATTGAAACTTCTACCTCAGGAATCTCTTCTTCAGTTTCCTGTTCACTATTAGCAGAGCATGATTCATCAGTAGACTATTGCCATTCATCTTGACCAGTTTGTAAAAGATAAACTTTCGATTTTTTACAAATGTGGCCAGGATGCCATTTATCTTCATAATGGAAGCAAAAACCTTTCCTTCTTTTATCAACAATCAGAGTTGATGAAACCTTCTTCACAGGCATTATATATCTCTAAACAGAAGAACTTGCCCCAACAGAATCACTAGCAGCAACATTAAGCAAGCTATTCTTCCAAGACCTTCGAGAAGCAAGCAAATACTCCTCTTGAATCTTAGCCAAACCAAAAGCTGCATTCAAGTTGATAGGGTTCAACATCCTAACAAGTAATCTAACTTCATCTTTCAAGTCACTCAAGAAACAACTGAGCTTATGCTTATCATTCAATCATTTCAACCTATTTGAAAGCGCTTCAAATTGTGCCTTATAAAGACTCATTGAAGAGACTTGTTTAAGACATGTCAATGCTTCCATCAGATCATCTGTAGGACCAAATATGAGTAATAAAGCCTTCTCAAAGGACTCCTAACTTCGAAAAACTTCACAATCAATTGAATCTTGATGCCACACAAGGGCTCACCCTCCATATGATATGAGGCCATTAATAATCTATGATTAAAAGAAACCTGATCAAACTCAAAATACTGAGTTGTTTTGAATATCCAAACTCCTAGATTAGATCCATCGAAGCGAGGAAATTTAAGCCTAACTCCTTGAGGAAACCTCTCCTTTGAATTTGTACTTCTGCCAAAGGCAATTCCTTCTTGATTCAGTACTACCTCCTCATTAGGAATCGCATTCGAATTCATATTAACTTGCTGAAATTCAAGCAAAGTTCTAAGCATATCTGAAAATTGATCTAACCATGTATTAATGCTTGAAATTGACTTGTTAATGCCTGAAATAGCTTGATTATGACCTTCCAATTGTTTGAACACCTCTTCCTACTGCTTCAAAGACGTCTCTTGCTGAGCTTTCGGCATTGCTACATGCGTTTTGTCTACCATGGATCGAAGGTAGATACCAATTGTTACGTACCTTCTCCTCAACCACCGAAAGATACACACACACACTCCACACAGATCTAAGAAAGATAACAAAGAACACAAGAATTGCTCCAAGATTCAATGGTGAATATCGGCAGAGGATTTTGAGCAACCTCCAAGCTCTTAAATGAATTATTTTCTCAAATGATTAAAGTTTGCGTAACAATTACGCAACCTCATTGTTTATACACGAAAACTAAATAACTACTTTCTGAAAATTAGTTACAGAGAAGAAACAACAAACAACAAACAACGTTGTAGTAAACAATCTGCCGCCTTACTTCCTCAATTTGCAACGCATCATTCCACTAAATTGCAATGCAACGTTTAGGTCTTCCACTTGCTCCTGCAGTCCTTCAACCAGCTTGCAACGCACCGTTTTATTAATTTTTCATAAAACACTTCCACGAGTTCACAATAAAAGCCTGCAACACTTCCCCATAACAAACTTTGAGCAACAAATTTATCGTCATTATATCTGTACAATGAACCATTGACCATTATTTTGCACTTCAAATAACAATGAAAGCTGAGTCGGCACAATTTTCTTAATATATGATTCTAGAGACGAAGTTACTATAGTTAATTTTCCATATGAATTATGTTTAACTAATCTATAGGAGGAATTTAGACTTGATTTGTTTTTATAAATAATTTTATCTCATCTCATCTTTATTATTTTTTTTAAATTTTTATATAAAATAAAATAAACAATTTAACTTTTTCAAATTTCAAAATAACTTTTTCAAATTTTAAAATAAAATTAATATAAAAAAATATATTATAATTTTTATAAAAAAATTAATTTTTAATTTTTATTTCATCTTATTTTATTTTATTTATAAAATAAATCAGGTCTTAGTCAAAATTCTTTAAAATATGACTTTCACGTGCTGTTATATTACATGTTTATCATGCTTTGCTTACTTTTTATATAACAGACCAACCCAAACTAGAAGTCAAGTCAAATTTCCAATAATTGATAATATATTGCCTTTTTTTTTCTCAGAAGTTGATAATATATTGCTTACTTTTATTATTTCACATGTTTATCACGTTTTTTCTTTTTTTCTTTTTGGGTGGGATACGTAACTTCGTTTATCATGTTTTATTTCACTATGATTACTTTTATTTCACTATGATGGATACGACATAATATATTGACATTTCAGTATTTTAAAAAATATAAAGAATGGTCTAATGGTAATTAAAGTTTAAAAAAATAAAAGAATTATCCAATGTAATTAAAATTTCACGTTTTACATAATAAAATAAAAGTAGAATAATGCAGAAAATCAGAGTACGGGAAAGTTGAAAGAAAACTAAAAATGAGAAAATCCTTTCTTATTTGATCTTAACGTCATCTAATCTATACAAGATATAAATACTAGTTGCTCACCGACTAACTAAAGTGTTGTTACAATGTAACTAAATGCCAGTTGTACAATAGACTCTAGGTCATCTATTCGTCCAACAGATAATAGAGTATGATTTATAGCATTATTTGATAATCTTATATCATTAGACTGATGTGGCACTATTTGCGGATTTTTTTCAGAATGACTAGTGGATTAACTCTTTCTTGAATTAACTTTTGGATCAAATATCATCTCAATGCCAATAATACAAATTAACATCTCCTCTCTAGTGCTCTCTAGGGTTCTTTAGCGATATCAAGTGTGGAATGCACAGTTGATACAAAGGATGACCTTGAAGAACGGTGGAGCCATCTCAAGTTAACCGAGGAGGAGGAAAATGCAGTGGTTAGTCCAGAGGGTTGTGATGACAAAGTAACAAGGAAAGGGAGACTACGTCTTATAGGAAGAATCTGCAGTAACCGTGTGATTGGAATAGAAATTATTTCTAAAATTGTGGATAAGATCTAGAGGATAAGCAAAAAGGTTGTATTTCAGGAAGTCAGTCATAGTATCTTCATTATAACATTCGTTACGCATGTGGAAAAGGCACGAATAATAGAGGGGAAGCGTTGGCTATTCGATAACATGTTGTTCGTACTTCTCTTGTATGATGGTTCAATGCAACCGGGTTGTATAAACTTTCAATTTGACGTATTTTGGATTCGTATGCATAATATGCCATTTGATTCAATGATCGCGGACTGGGGACATATATTATATTTATTAGTAATTTAACATATATTATATGACGGCTATTAGCATATTATTGCGTTCTAGATGGTCAAGCCCAACCAAATTCAAAGATAATTATTATAAAGTATCAGTGATCTCTCTCTTCATATAACACTAGTACTAGGAGGGGCATACAAACTACAAAGGCATCATGATGTTGGTTTCCTTATTTTAAATTTGAAAATAAAAAATGATATCTTCACAATACCGTCACAAGGGCTAGCTCGTATTCTAGGGTGGGCAAAGAAATTCATCAATATATCTTCAAGATTTTCTTGCCAAGCTACATGCTGAGATTTCCAAAAGCCCTACTAAAATACTGCTACTAAAATAAAAGAGCGACTTGCCACATCCACATGTTTGGACTAACGACCAAGTCACAAGTGCATGACTATTGCCGAGATTTTTCAACAAGCGTGCGGAGATTTTTCGTTTCCAACGTCATCACCTTTATTTAGGGGATGGTTGGAAAATGAGATGAAATGAAATTTTGTGAATTTTATAATAAGATGATTTGTAAATAATATGAGTGTAACTGATTAGCAACTCATTTGTCTTCTGTGGATATGATTCTGTGGAAATCTCCTGCTCTTTCTCGGCTTGAGGCTAATTTTGATGCAAGCTTCCATAAATCTGATCATAAAATGTGGATTGGTATAGTCAACCTTACATTGATTTTAACAAAGTTTGTAATTGCTGATTTATGAAATGAAAGATATTCCTTTCAAAAACAAAAAAACAAACAAAATATCATGTCTACGCCTCCTTAAATTATATAGGAAAATGTTAAAAATGTCTCCCTCGTAGGCATCGAAATCGAAGTGACACCCATTAATGTAAAAGTATATGTATGAATTTGACGATTTCATGTAGAAGAAAACAGATCAATGGTTGTCATGAGGTTTGACATAAATGAAAGAAGTTCCTTTCAAAAACAAAAAAAAAAAAAAATATCATGTCTACACCTCCTTAAATTATATAGGAAAATGTTAAAAATGTCTCCCTCGTAGGCATCGAAATCGAAGTGACACCCGTTAATATAAAAGCATATGTATGTATGAATTTGACGATTTCATGCAGAAGAAAACCGATCAATGGTTGTCATGAGGTTTGACGTAAATGAAAGAAGTTCCTTTCAAAGACAAAAACAAAAAAAAAATATCATGTCTACGCTTCCTTAAATTATATAGGAAAATGTTAAAAATCGTAGGCATCGAAATCAAAGTGACACCCATTAATATAAAAAGCATATGTATGAATTTGACGATTTCATGTAGAAGAAAACCGATCAATGGTTGTCATGAGGTTTGACATTTGGGAAAGGATATATATTTTCATATATATTAACACAACTCGCCGTTTAGATTATAATTCAGTGGAAGATGGCTAAGAATTTCTAGGAAACGGGAGGTTTCGTTTGACATGAAGATAATATTTTTCAAATTCTTAGCCATCAACCCGACGAATTCTTTAATTTATCTTCCTTAAATGAAACCACATATATATTCTCACTATTTCTAATTGTTTCCGTTGCTTATAATCATTAATCAAGAAATCGTCCATATAATGAATATGGCTTAAATATTAATTTGGTTGGCACGCAGAGAAAACGGCATAAACGATGTGACCATACGGATATTGTACTGCTGACAAGTGATTATTCTTATCTAATTTGAAGGGACTGCCGGCAAAGTGATTAAGGAACTGAATAATCGTTGTAATAGAATGAATTTTATAGATTTACTTATACGTGACATTAAAAATTTGTTATCTAATTTGAATTGGCAAGCTTTATTTATAAAAAGAAGTGGGAATATAGAAACTCATGATCTAACAAAATCAACAATTTTACTAATTGAAAATGAGATAAAACAGGTGTACTAACCAGATTTATAATCTCTTCTTCCTTTTGTTTGGTGAATGAAATCAGGGGATCCCTTTAAAAAATTAAATAAATACGGATATTGTATTGCAGGATTTGCCACATCGATCTCCACCAAGTAAGGAATGACCGGGGCATCACCATGATTGGCCCCTACTTTTAATATATTACATATATTTTATAATAAAAATAATTTACAATCTACAATATTACTCCAATTTAACGCTACATGAATTTAAGTTAATTTATTTGTTTATTTTATTAAAATATTATCATTTCTATAAGAAAAATATTCTAATTATAAATATAATCTTATAAAAATAATCTTATAAATTAATATAATTTGATATAATTTATCACATTATAAAATTATTTTTATTATAATATAAACTAATAAATTATATAAAATTACGTAATTTATAATATTACTTTTATTTAATCTTATCCTCTTTCTCTAATCCAAACAATGACATGACTTAGAAAGTGTGCATTTTCCGTTTCTCAAAGAGATCCTCCTGTTAGCTCTCGTCGGACATGGCTCTCCATCTTCTTCTTTTTCTCTTTCTTTTTACGCTCTTTTATGGTAGTATGTTTTTATTTCTTTTTCCACCGGTTCAAATTTTTTCATATCTAATGCACTCGTCCACCTACAGCCAACATGTGCCCCCACTATGCCACTATTCAATCGCCAATCTCCCGGAACGTCATGGAACCACACCCAAAATGTCGACGTGTGATTCTTATGTGCGGCTTGAACTCACACATTGTCGCATTTTGACAGCTCCGCCAATAATATGCGCTGTACTAGCAGAAACTCCACCTTCCTATCTTGTAGATTACCCCTTCCCAACTAAGGCTGTACATCCGGTGTCCAAATCGAAATCCAGGTTAATCCGAACCGGAACCGGGTGTCCAAAAGCGGGTTGGATTCCAACCCGATTTTATCTAGGTTGAAATCCGGTTTGGATCCAGATCAATCCGGTTTTTTAAAAACCGGAAATCCGATTTTCGGATTTAAACCGGTTTTTTTTTTTTTTAAGCTTGTTTTATTACTTTTTTGTAGAGAAATTTGTTGTAAAAATATTTATCAAAAATACTTTGGGAGATATTTGTTGTAGAATTTATAACATTTTTTTTTAAGTTTACGATGAGTCTCTTATCTTTAGATCGATCATCCAAAGTGTTAAATGATGATTTCAGCTAATTTCTTGATTGGGTATCAGAATCAATGTCAGAAAATGAAGAATATCCTCCAAAATCTATCGTCTTTGAGCAACAACAAGCCCAACTCTTTCGAATATGCTTCACAGCATAGCATGCTACTTTGCATGGGAGTTTGATGCAACCCCACAAAAGGGTTAGAGGGCAGCAAAAACACAGTAAACAAGCACTGTAGATACATTCTATAATTTTATCTCACAATGTAATCCCTCCAACTTGTACGGCTCATATAAAACAAAACCACCAATTCCTCAAAAGATTAACGAAGAAAAATATTGCATTAAAACTGCGTCCTTAGAATATGGGTTACCAAATACAATCTCTACAAATAAGACCCCACCAACAACACAGAACACTTGAAACTGCTTTCATGCTCAAAACAAAAAACCTAATGTAAGCCCATAAACAATAATAATGAGCAAAAACCATAATAAAATGTACACAACACTGCATTCATTTCTTGTTCTTGCATTCATGCAGCCAGACGTATATAATTAAGCTGCCGTGATTTCATTTCCAAATTTACTTCCTGAGAAGATCCAAATTATATAATATATAAGTTGTTGTACGTTCACATATATATAGAGGCCACACTTGATCTATAGATTTCTTTTCTGCTTGGCTTTTAGGGCACAATTCAAGGCACGCCTTCCCTAATATGCCGATGTCACTTTGCTGCTGCATGCTGCAATATATATATATATAAATATATTTATAAAAAAAAATTAGGTGACTTATACAATGATCAATCTATAAATTAAGCTGAAAATATAACTTATACATCAAAGCGATGATAATGATCAGGTACTTAATTAATAATCCATTAATGGAGTTCCATATTATAAAAATGAATAATTAAGACCAAGATATAATCAGATAGTTCGAGTTAGGTTTGATCACTCGCTCGCCTATTTCTCACAAGAAGAGGAAAATTTTTTTTTATAATTATTAAAAAAGTTTTATGTATATCAATTTTATAATTAATATGTAAAAATTAAATTTAATTACGATGTTGAATACAATTGTTAAATGCTGGATAAACAATTTTGAATGAGTTAGTTTCGTTTGCATACATAATGAGTTGTATTGAAGGAGTTTTCTCCAATTGATAGTAACATTTTCTCTGCCTTATATATTATCTTTTTATGGATCTCTGACTTTTAAAGATTTGGATCTAACTCTTAACCAGACTCAGTCATCTCCCATATTAAATTATTTCCCTTTCTCCTAACCCCATAATTAATCAATCAATTTCAGAAGATAAAGAAGTGGTCATATTGTTTTTTTTTTTCCTTTCATAAAATTGACAAGCCGTGGGGGGGACCCATTAATTAGCAAAGGAATGTTTCAAGAAAGAGGGTCAAGATCCATGTCAACCCGCAAATTTCGTGCCATGCTTCCTCATCAATCAAGTTTATCTTTAATAGAGACTAGGGACTTTTGTTAGGCTGATGATAAGAATATTAAGTGAATTGTTCTATATTTATCAAGTTGCCAAGGTAGAACACATCATACACATCACTTAAATGATAACATTTAATTTGTAAGATGTGAGTTCTAAAATTTGTATTTTTAATTAAATTATATCATGTAAGTACTTAACTAGATATATTATTTATCTCGACTTTTTTTTTATAATAAATTTGGAGGAGAAGAGTTTTAAATTCCAAAACTCTATTTTGGAGACTGGAGATTATGTCAATCAAGCACAGGCCTTTAACTTATTATTTATATCGAGTAATAAATATCTTTTTAAATAAGATCCATGATATCTAACTTCTCATTAGGTGCTTGATTAGTCTCCATATGTATTGGTTATCTAGGATCCATATGCAATGGGGATAAGTTGAAAAACATTGTTATGTGTCAGCTCATTGCAAGCTGCATGTCTCTATATACAAAATTACAGAGGATGAAGCAAGTGGTGTTTTCCACTTTAATTTATTATGAAGTGAATCATCATTTTTGACTTGGGTATGTGATAATAGTTGAATCGTGCAGAATTTTACTAAATTAAATAAAGCATTATCACAATTATAGAGTGTTAATTCTTTTTTTTACTAGTTTTGAAATATTTATTTTTCTTACTTTTATTTGGATTTAGAACTTCGACTTGGGTACGTGATAATAGCTTAATTCTGCAAAATTTTACTAAATTAAATCAAGCATTATCACAATTATATAGTGTTGATTTTTTTTTTTTTTATTAGTTTTGAACTTTATCTTAATGAAGGAATTGAAGTTTGGAAAGGAATCAAAGTTATGGAAGGAATCAAAGTTAGGAAAAAAAGAAGTAACCATAACAAACTTCAACAGTAACAGAGACTTGTAACCATTTTATTCTATGGTTAACAATCGCAAATGAGCTAACAATGTTGAACTAGGTAACATTCATGTGAGCTATTTTATTTTACTTCCCCTGTTTTATAAAATAAAAACAGCAACCAACCATAAAGACCTAGTCTCTAGAGATGGCTGTTGAGCAGATCACTGAAACATAGAATAGTGACATCAAATCCTAGAAACATAAACATAAATTAATAGCAACCAACCATTCACCATGGAGAGACATATATAGACCAAGACAACAACATTGCCACTAAATTACAAAATAAAACAAAAAATCTAATCAATAAAAGTAAACAAAAGAAAACATACACCAAAGGTAGATCAAAGAAATCGTTGTGGACGACGCATAAGCCGCAGCGCTCGGTGTGGAGAGCCTGGAAATTGCTGCCATGGTAGATAAAAGAAAGAAACAAATAAGAGACTGAAAAAGACAGAAATCAGCGATGGAGATGGCTCACAATGAGATCGGCGATGAGAGAGAGAGAGAGAGAGAGAGAGAGAGAGAGAGAGAGAGCGTACCCTAGATCGGCGATGGAGATAGCTCACAACAAAATCGGCGACGGATATAGCTCACAACGAAATCGACGACGAAGATAGCTTACGGCGATGATTGGATTGAGAATGGGATCGATTGATACTAGGATGCGACCATTTGAGGCTAGGGTTTAGAGCTTTAGATTTCGAGCGAAAGAGAGAAGCGCGACTGCGAGAGAGAGAGAAATGAGAATGTATTTAAAATCCGGGTACCGGATGTTAGATCCGGTACCGGATTTGAATGGATTATATCCGAACCATTTTAATTTCTCAAACCGGATAATTAAAAATACAGTTTTCGGAATTAAATTAATCCGAATCCGGGATCCGGAAGTGGAATCCGGATATCCGATTTTCAAACTGGACCAGATAAAAAACCGATCCAGATGAACAACCTTATTCCCAACTCCATACCACCCCAAATGTACGGGATGCTTGTAGCTTTACCTCAAATCTATCCTTTTGATGCTAGCCTTCTTATATTACTTTTTCTATCCAATAATTTTATTAAAAATAATATAAAACTTTCTAAAAAAATATTTCAAGAGAACTAATTACAATACATTCACTTATACCGTTCTCTTAAGATGGAATTTTTTTTGTACGACATGAATAGAGACTTAAAAGTTAGTCTCAAAATTTATTTTATTTTACTTTCTGCCATCACTATTGTACTATAATTATTGTATTAAAATATTTTTTGAAAAACCTCCCTCCTCAAAACGTCTTTCACTTTACACACTGCAGCAGAGCAGGACGTTTCAACAACCAAGGCTTTTGTTTTACTCGAACGACCGGCCTCTTTAAAGTATCGGACCTTCAGAAATTCTTCAAACGTCGAACTCGTCTCCTTGCGTCTCTCTCTCTGATCTCTCTCTCTGCTTTCTTTCTATCATGGCTCAAACTACGCCAAACCACACACAAAAAGTGTCAGGCTGGGCAGCACACGATTCCTCCGGCAAGATCACCCCTTACAACTTCACCCGAAGGTAATAAAAGCTCGACGAGTTCTTTAATTTGATTATTTTCCTTAAATGAACCACAGATTCTCCCGATTTCTCAATGTTTAATTCTCCGTTGCTGATCATTAATCAAATATCGTCCATATGATTAATATGACTTTAATATTAATTTGTTGGCACGCAGAGAAAACGGCATAAACGATGTGACCATACGGATATTGTACTGCGGGATTTGCCATACTGATCTCCACCAAGCTCGGAACGACTGGGGCAACACCATGTATCCTATCGTCCCCGGGTATCATTTCTGTAACGAAAATGATTATTTATGATTAAAACAAATTATTTTAATGGTGGATTGATTATTCTGTAAATTGCAAAAGAATCCTAATGTTGTTATTTAATAAATGTGTATATATATATATATGGTTGGTAGGCATGAGATTACAGGGCTAATAACGAAGGTGGGAAGCAACGTAAAGAGGTTCAAGGAAGGAGATAGAGTAGGGGTAGGATGCTTGGCTGCGTCGTGTTTGGATTGTGAGTTTTGCATAAACTCTCAGGAGAACTACTGCGATCAGATGCAGTTTTCATACAATGGCATCTTCTGGGATGGGAGTATCACTTATGGTGGCTACTCCAAATTGCTAGTAGCAGATCACAGGCAAGTGCATCGACTACTGAAAATAATTATGAGTAATATTAGATATAAAAATTATACTAAATTATTCTGACGTATTATACATCATACATTTTTTTTTCTTTATTAAATATATAAATTATAAATTATGATTAAAAAAATTCAATTAATTTAAGAAAATCAAAATTAAAGTAAAACCTCATAAATTTGTATGAGTCCAGTTTACTCGATCTCGTACGTCCATTGAACGTTTTTTAGACCACAATTTTTAGATGGAAAATGTTAAGATTTCTCTAAAATTACACTCTAAACTCACACCTTACTGGTTTTTTTTTTTAATTGTATTTAATAATTAAGTAACTATTTTTTAATAATATTTAATTTTTTTTTAAAAATGTTAAAAACATGTATGAAATAAAAAGTAAAAAAATTATTTTAGCTTGGCAGGATTCGAGTAGGAATCTGTAGAAGTGGCTATACTTATAGAGGCCGCTTTTAGAAAAATGTAGAAAAATTATTGAGTGAAGCCATATTCATGGCACTCACTCTCACATGTCACTGTTCATATGAACAGTGACATATGAGAGTGATATGAACAGTGACATGTGAGAATGAGTGTCATGAGTGTGACTTCACTCTAGCACAACTCAAAAATGTATGGGACCACCTCTCGTGGCACTTTTACAAGCATTTTCCTCAAAAAATTAAAATTCAAAAAAAAAAAAAAACAAACACCAGGAAACAAAAAGTGAGGTCACATCATTGGACGTTGGTGGAAAAGCCCATATATAATATTCTGTCGGGATTATATGCTTAGAGCATTTCTGATGACTTCAACTTCTTCATTAAAATATATTATTAAAATTTATTTTTTATTTTATATATTAAATTTAATAATATATAATATATCAAGTTATCTATTTTTTAAATATCATTTAAATACTATATTTTTAAATATATTTTATTCAAAAAAGAAATGAATAAAGAATAAAAAAAATATAGAGAAATGAGTTGAATATTTATAGAAGTGTGAAGTGTGTACAATATCTCATAGATGTAAAGGTGGTACCATATTTAGTAAACTGAATATTAGTGATAAAATATATAATATGTTGGATGGATCATTTTGAAAACTATTTCCTTCAAATTTTTAGAAAAATATGAGTCATATTTTACCTGATCTATTAGAAATATTCTTACACTTTTTTTACTATTATTTAATTATCTAATTTTTTTGTTCTTTTGCACTTGATATTCTCCCATAATCTAAAAGAAAATAATTTCAATCTACTAGGGTAATCATGTAATTAATTTTGTAAACATTGACTTAAAAAGTAAAAGAAGATTAATTTTTATAAAATTTAATTAATTGTTAATTAAATTATATAATTATGTTGGTTGATTAAATTTATTTTCTGTTCGATTATATAAGAAGGTTATGTTATGAGATTTTGATTTCAGAATTTGAAAAAAAAAACCCTAAATAATAAAAGAAATGTAAAATATCATTATCCTATTTTATCTTTTTCGTGAAAAGATATCTTAATTTTAAAAGTGAAAAGTTAATTTCGCAGTGGGCACTACTTCGCATGCGCAATGCATGGTCCCCCATGCACAATGCCTGCGAGTAGAAGATATTACATTGAAAAAGTAAAATAATACACACATAATATAATTATACAATATATTTTTTATTATTATTGATTCCGATCTCATCCCATTTAAATTTTACTTTTCAACATTTTTACATGATTTTAAGTGTATTTTTAAATAATATTGTGATTTTTTAATTTTTTAAAAATATTTTAAGATATTAAAAAAATATGCAAAAAAAATATTTTTTTACACGATTTTTTTAATACTTATTTAAAAATTATATAAAAAAACTGAAAAAAAACAATTAAAACGGGATGGAATCGAGATCAATAGCGTGGTAAGTAGCACTGCCCATTAAATTTTCTAATATTAGTGCTAAGTTAGAAGGCTGAAAATGACGGTTAGGGAGGACTGGTAGTTAGGTTAGGGAGGACTGGTAGTTAGCTTATATGCAACTATATATATATATAATACTCCTGTCACCTGTGGGCCCGTGGGGTACATATTCTTCACACTTTTAAATGCATTTATCTTCGAGTACATATCAGCTTCCACCAATTTCTTTTTTTATAAACTATATTTTATAATTCTGAACTTTATTTTATGAACTATATATGTACAGTATTCTTGGTACAATAATATAATTAGAGGCGAAATTAGAATTTGGTATTTGAAAGGTAATGTATGAACATAAAATTATATAAATAAAATATATATTTATAAATTATCTTATAAAATAAATTTTTTAAAGATTGTTATAATTTGTAAACTCGACTCGAACTCGTCTTTTTTAAAGATTGTTATATTTATAAATTATCGATAAATAACTCGATTCGACTCGAACTCGTCTTTTTTTTTTAGAATTAGACCGTTAAAGTAATTATAGAACTAGGTGAATTGAAATTTGAATTTCAATAAAGTTAAAAGTTAAAATAAAATTATATATATATTGAAATCTGAGAAAATAATTTTAATAAAAATTTGGGGGGAATTTTTAATTTTTTTATAATTTAATAAGTAATTTAATATTATATATATGTAAATATGTATACTAAATTAATTTTTTGAAAAATTTGGGGGTAACCCCCAAGCTCTAACGTGGATCCGCCCCTAGCTACGATGAAGTTAATGTTGACTAACAATATTCTATATCTATATGTGTGTGTAAATAATTATACTGACATCTCTGTAAATATTGTAATATTTGGAATGAAGATATGTGGTGCACATTCCGGATAATCTGCCAATGGACGCAGCAGCACCGCTTCTATGTGCCGGAATAACCATATTCGGTCCCATGAAAGAACTTAATATGGTGGAGTCGCCGGGAAAAAAGATGGGTATAGTCGGTCTTGGAGGCCTTGGACACGTGGCTGTCAAATTTGGCAAAGCATTTGGTCACCATGTCACTGTCATTAGCACCTCTCCATCCAAAGAAAAAGAGGCTAAACTGCGTTTGGGTGCAGATCACTTTCTATTGAGCACTGACCCCGAACAAATGCAGGTTTTTATATCATGGCCTTACTTTCCCTCGAGATTACATCCCTGCAATTGCTTTAGATTGAATTTTTGAGATGTTGATTGAAATATTAGACGTATAATATAGGCCTGTTCATATATAGCATTATATTTATGCGAAATATTTTAATCTTATTTACAAATTAATATAACTTGATGTGATAAGTAATTAGATTGTAAAATAAAAATATAACATATTAAATATACAAAATCATGTTTATTTTTATAATTTATTTTTATACTTTTTTATTATTTATTGGTACAGATCAAGAATCTCATGAATTGAGAACATTGTTTTTGTCTTGCTGGTTGGATCTAGGATTCCTATCCTTTTTTTTTATATTAATGTTGGATTTTTTCCCCGTTTCTTTCTTGGACTGGTGGAGGACAAAGATAAAGGTCTTGCCTATTTTTATAACTTTTTTGATTCATTTCATTTTATCTAATCATTATAATTTTATCAAATTCTCATATAAAATAAAATAAAAAATTCAATTTTTAAAATCTTAAAATAATAATAATATTAGAAAATTATATTTTAATAATATTTTAATTAATTTTTAGTTTTAATTTCAACTCATACCTTTACTACGATATCACCAGATTAGAAAGAAATTCCCTTGACTTTAGTAAGTCAAGCTACTCCGTTCCTGTGACTGCTTTGCCAGAAGAACTTCAAGCAGAGAGAAAGTTCGAAGATCAGGATCAGGAACTCCATAGTGCCCTCCTGGGGAGCAACCGAGAACAAGGGCAGTGGATGGGAAATTGATCCAAAGGTCGGAAGAAGCCCATTTCCTTGAAAGGCAGTTTAACGCGATGATAAGCCCGGGTCTAGTTCCCAACTTTAATAACTTTGCTAACTAAAGCTATTTAACCCAAGAAGCAACCTTTCAATGAGGGCTTCGCTTCCTATCAGGCTGGCTAAATGTTTGTCTACTCTAAAGATATTACCTCACAAATAAAACCTAAATACTGCTATTCTTTTCTTTTATTTATTTTTTTCTCAGCCTAAATACTGCTATTCAAACACATTGTTGTATTTGTTCTATATGTATCTGAGGAATTAAATAGTTCAAGAAAATAAAAATTACAAAGAAGTGGTCCTCAGAATCGATAATATCTACTTGTCCTAATTTTGCAATTGTCTGGAGCAGGCAGCTCGGAAGACCCTAGACTTTATTATAGATACAGTATCAGCACACCACTCTTTGGGTCCCATCTTGGAATTGCTCAAAGTGAATGGGACATTGGCTGTTGTGGGGGCACCAGATAAGCCCTTCGAAGTGCCTTCTTTTCCTTTGATTTTTGGTATGATTTATGCCTCATTTTTTTAAAGACCTGGCCTTTGTTGAGATGAACAAGAACTAATAAATATATGCTCCTGATCTTTTTGCATTTATTTTACAGGAAAGAGAACAGTAAAGGGCAGTATTATAGGAGGAATGAAAGACACACAAGAGATGATGGATGTTTGCGGGAAACATAACATTTCATGCAACATCGAACTTATCACACCCGACAGAATCAACGAGGCCATGGAACGCCTCGACAAGAATGATGTGCGCTATCGTTTTGTCATTGACATTGCCTCTAAACTCATCTAATCTTTAAAAAGGTGATCGGAATAATTGGGAGCATTGGCCGATGATGATCCCCGGCCTGATCTGTTTACTTGTGTTCTTGTTTTTCCTTCAAAGTTCCATGAATAAAGGCTAAATTACTCTAATACTCTCTTGGTTGATCTCTACCTCAAATAATAATGGCTAAATTACTTCCCAGATATATTAGTTTTGCACTTCTACGTACTATAACTCGAGATTTATTAAGTTTAGAATTAATATTAGAGTTGGAATCATTAAGGTATTGTTTGGATACAAGAAGTTTTTCAATTAATCTCATTTAATCATTACAATTTTTTTAAATTCTTGTAAAAATACAATAAAATTTCAAAATTTTCAAATATCAAAATAGAAATAATATCCTAACAATATTATGGATTTTGCCACTCATCATTCATTCATCCCACACACCACACAACTTTTATTATTTTTTTACTTTTTTTATATTTTTTTAGTTTTATTATTTTTAAGCAAATGGAATTCTTCTACTTATCATCCATATATCATGTATTTAGTAAGAAATAAGTTAAAATTAACAAATTATGTATGGTATGTAGGATGATGAATAGAATTTTTGCAATATTGCATTAAACCTTATCTCATCTAACTCACTATCCAAACCTTCCCAAATTTGCAATCCTAGAATGTGCAAGCACCACATATTCTTAAAAAGATAAGTAAATTCGAACATTATTATTCTTAAAAAGAATAATAATAATAATTTTAATAGCGGACATTATTCTTTTCTAAAAGAAGTGTGCGATGTTTACACAACACATAATTGTATCTAGCTAGCATCACTTGTAAATAGGGCTGGGAAATAAACAGGCAACTCGATAGCCAGCTCAAATTCGACTCAATGAAACTCAACACTACAACATTATCTACCTTTTGCTGTGGTTTTCAGTTGCTGTGACAGCAACCTGCGACAAATTTATGTCCATCACAATCTATTTTCACGATTATTTAGCACATCCTAGGCCGCGATCAATAAAACACTTTTTTTCATGAATTATAATCGCAGCAAAATGTTTGGCAACAAAAAGCTAGGAATTCCATGACGAAAAGAGGTTTTGCAGATATGTAAACCTATTATCGCGAATAGGGGTCGTTATAACATGTTAAAATCACTTCAAGCGCAGGAAATAATCTTGCGTTTATTTTGTTGAGGATGATCTGGCCGCCACAATATTTATTTGTCTAGAAGGGAACTATATGTGTGTATATATATATATATCAAAGAATTGTGATCATTTCCTTGGTCGTCGACCTCATACCCGCCATATACACTTTTTCCCATGATAAAAGCACTTTACGCGCCCGTTTATTGCTTATAAATGGTTTGACTTGAGCTCTCGTTTCTATCGATAGCATCATCAAGGGGTCCTGCCGTCGTGCCAAATGCGTCCTCGCCGATAATGGAGCTTGCTCGTTTTCTGATTAGAAGGGAGAATCTGCCCACCGTCGACTTCAATTTCTAAGTATATATGTGTCCCACAATTTCCCTAATCCCCCTCCCTCCCTCTCTCTCAGCAGCTGATTCTACCCTAGCCTCTCACCTGCGCATGCGACAACTCCCACCTTTTGGAAATTACTATGGGTAGCCCTTGTGGTAAGTTACCTTTTCATGGCTATTTGGAATCCTTCGTTTCTCTACAAATTTGATAAGCACTTTGCATTTTCTAATTTCGTTGGTATAGAATGCATTTCAATCATTTAATCTACAATTTGACTACAAACCAGTTGAGAGTAATTGTGGACATTTTCGAATTATCATTTATTCTACAATTCCTTTGTGGGCATTTTCAAATTATCATTTAGGAACACTCTTAAATACCGAGTACATATATCCTAAGGGATATATAAATTACAAAATACAAATTTGTAAGTTACAAATTACAACTTTTATTGTATATGAAACAATCATATATAAATTTACATCGATGGATAGTTTGCAAATTGTTTGTTGCAGCCTTCAGTGCCGAAGTTCATTTAGGATACCTTAAGTGAACTTTTACAAATTCAGAAATTTTAGATATCCTAAGTGAACTTATATAAATTAGGATATCTAAAATTTTAGATGCATACTAGGGCCTATCATGTTAATGTACCTCAAATATTTTTTATGAGTCATAGAAGTGACTAGCTTTCTAGTTATAACCTATTTATACATCCAACGAATGCCAGCTAGCTCTCAAAATACCCCTATGTTATTAGTGTCCCCTAGTATGTTGAAAAATTCTAAACAGATGGCACTTCTCATAATATTCATGTTCTATAATATCAAAAAGATGAGAGATATTTTATTATGAAATACGTATTATGAAATATGTATGTTGTAAAACGTGTTGTGTGGATACCATTACTCTTAAATGCCATTCATGCTCTACTGATGTTTTAAGAAATTTATAAAAGCAGCAACATATGTATCCACCATGTTACATATGTATCCACAAGCATGCATGCCCCCCTACAAGGATAGAATATCTCATTTGGAGTATAAAAATCAAAATAAAATAATATTGGATAGTGATAAAAGTTATAAATCTATGTCAAAGAATATTTTTTAACTTCCATTGCAATTGAAATTGTAGAGGTTGCACCGCTTAACAGAAGTTATAAAGGGGTTTGCTTAATACTTGTAGAATGTTGAAGTTTGAAAATTTTCTAGACTGAAATTTATGCATTTTATAATATTTATGTTGAGATATTTCCTTTTATTCTTTATATAATCAAATTACTCTAAGTTTGCGCATTTGGAGTTGGATCATCCAACTCATCAACTTTCTTTCCTTATCTTCTTATAATAAGTTAGAACTTTAAACCTTTGTTTTTATCATGGGTTTCTAATTTATAAATATTACTACTACTACAAACAATTTGATGCAACTTCTTTAATTCTTTGTGTGAAAATTGAATAACTTTTTGTGCTGCTATTATATATATAGGCAGAAGTTGAATTGTTCCATCTCATTTGCTGCAATGTGAAATGTAAGCTTTTAAAGTGTTACATAGTAGGGAAAAACAATTTAGTCTTACTTTAGAAATATGAATATATATATATATCATGTGATGTTGTATACACCTTTGGCCTTGGGTTGTTTCCTAAATATATATAATATATATAAACTAATTTCAGGTGGCATATCATCATGCTAATGCTTTATACATCATGAGATTGAAGTTGAGCCTATTATTAATTATACGACGTGTTACAATAGCTCGCCCTCTGATCCACTATATTGTTTTGTGTTTGTGGCGACATTGGGACCTATTTCGTAAATTCGGTGAAGATGGACAAAGACTGAATGCACGTGCTGAACAGGTTTACATCACCTGAATATAGTGAAGGAATTAATAAATTCCTTACTATGGCAAAGGCCCATGCACCTGGAAGTACTACCATCCGGTGTCCATGTTGGAGATGCTGTAATAACCTATTTCTTACCAATCCATAAAGTAGAGGATCATCTCTTCACTATAGGTATTGATCCAAGTTATACACATTGGATCTTTCATGGGGAGGCTGAAACAGAAACTGGGAATTTGTTAGACAGTGATGATGGTATCGATAATGAAAGTCCTGCTTTTGTAGATGATAGATGAGATGCTAGAGGACATGTGGGCTTCCACTTACATGGATAATGAATATGATCATGGTGCAGATGGTACTACTTCCTCGCCAAATGTATTGAATGGGCAGTAAAAAACATTTGCCCAATTGTTTGAGGATGCAAGACGTCCATTTTATCCAAAGTGCCAGAAGTTCTCCAAGCTCCCTTTTATTGTCAAGCTACTCCATAAAAAAACCATCGGCGGGTGGACTATCAAGTCATTTAATATGATTTTTGTGACGTTCCTAATATATGTTTGAGATTTAACGTAAATTGAAATGTTGGGATACATAACACAAAGTTACATACCCCTTCATTCGCATTAGAAAATATATGTATGCGCCTAATTTACTAACAGTATGCAGAAAATACCGTAATGGAATAAGGTAAATTTTAAAGAATCAGCAAAGAAATCTAAATTTTTGCAAATCTCACATGGTACGCAAATTTGTAAACCCTTAACTTTACAGATTACATATCATCGTTGGATTTTTCCAGATACAAATATACAAATATCACTTGTGGAACTCCTTCTTAATTTAACCTAATAGAGAACGGTTCATCTCATTATAAGAGGAACGTTCTGAAGAATCCTTAAGGCACCTCAGAACTTCCTGTGACATCGGGGTCTCATGTTGAGCTTTCTACTTCTGCAATCATGTCTATTATTCCGTAAGGAATGATAGATAAAATTAAAAATTGAAATTTTAAGAAAATCTCAGTAAGTACTCAGAATACTTACAATACAAGTATCGTTAGCATATACGGATACGCAAGCACATATACCATAACCATGAAATGTGAGACATGATTTATGCATAACCTTTATGCATGACTTATGCCTAATTTGTGCATGACTTATGTATCACGTTTCTTCATAAAAGACTTTATTGCTTTTCATAAAAAGAGAATTTCAAGTCGCTTTGATTTCTCATTAACACGCATTCAAAACTTATCATGAACTTGAAACTTTTCAGAAATCTATTTATGTCTTTTCTTATTATTCATAATTTTACGTGTCATTTTTCTTGTTCATATATTTTTTTAGGCTAGTCTTTCTTGTCATACTTGTCATATTTGATACATCACGGCTCCCTTATACACCGTGTATTCCTTGCTGGTTACTGCATCATACTGAGGTGAATACATCATAATCATAATCATTACAGCAGGTTGTTACACTTTTGCCGTCCTTGGCACCCACTAGCGTTAGATGCGACCATACTCTGCGAACCTTTAAAAAAGTACCGTCGACTGTTCTTCATAGACCTAGAGGTTACAACTCCATTCTTAAGCACTCCAGAGTGACCAGAGGAATTTCACTAGGACAATACCTCGTCCCAGCCTTTGGAGTTCTTATAAAACATTTATTATCTTATTTTCTTTTGAAAAACATGATAATCCAAAAGACATAGAACTTATCACTTCAATGAGCATGCATATGACATGTGAATTTCATGGAAAACATGTAATTCATGAAACATATGAGACATACATTTTCAAAACTTATATTGATCATGTCACATCATGCAAACATAGTTATATTTCGAGAACATCAAGTTTATTCAACCTAAAAAAGATAACAACCAAAACATCTCTATTCCACCAGGATATAGTAGAAACACATGTCAGGATTCTAAACCCTAATTTGTACATTTCTTAACATAATCATTTTTCAAGAAACCCATATTTATTCAATAACCAAAAGAATAACTTAAAATAAACATAACCTAAAAAGGTTAAGGCCGAAACACTCTATAGCTCTCAAAGCTTAACTTTTATTCTTGTCTTTTCCTTTATCAATTCATCTATTTCTTAGAAAATACTTAAATTAATTATCTAACCACCAAGAAGCTTGACCAAACCCTAAGGTTTTCTTAGTCTCACCACTAATTCGTCAACTCCCACACTAAGATTAAATCTTACCACCTTAGTATTTAACTCTTAATCACTCTCGAATTACCATCATATTCATACTCATAAGTTAATCCTTTAAAAATTTTATTTATTTATTTATTTCCAAAACCACTATGGCTAAATTTCATCAACACTCAAAGATATTATTTCTATCACACCAAAACATGTATGATCAAATCTAGCTCTAACCGAAATCATCAAGGCACACTAGTATTGTTTATTCTTCACAAAATCACCAAACTCCATTAAATTTATCTTAAGTTAAAATCTAAGATACAATCTCAACAAATCATAGAGAAACATAGCTTATTCATTCAACAAGTGTGCTAAACAATTAAATGGAATAACCAATGACATATCTATATAAAAAATACTAAGTTTAGTTAAAGTTGTACTTACAACTTTCAAAAGATTTCCAAAGCAACCTCCTTGTAAACTAAAGCTTTCCCCACCAGATTCTTCAAAGAATTCACTTAAATATAATATGGAAGAATGTTTGGAAGGTGAGGAGGAAGAAGAAAAGAAATGGAGAAGAGAAAGAGTGGTTTGGCCAAGAGCTACCAAATGGAACCAAGTGAGGTGTGTGTGTTTGTGCTAGGCGATATCTTAGATCAAGGGAGACGAAAACTTAACATTTTTCTCCATGAAGCCAAGTGTCCCTTTAGACCATAGGGCACTCATTTATCTTAGGCTTAGGTGACATAAGACTTGACCATGTGTTTATCCAAACTGTTATATTTCTTAGAAGATAAGACATTGGACTACTTCGGCTACTCTTCCTCCATTTTATTCTCATTTCAGCCGAACATGCATAAATAAATTCCAAAATTATTTCCTCCAATAATCATTAGCCAATTGTCTCAATTCTTGGCAAGTATGTGAGCAAAGTATATAGTAGAAAGGGAAAAAAAATCTAAGTCTGTTAAGCTTTCCTCCAATTATTCTTGGTTTAGCTGAAATTCACCTAAAAAAAGTCTACTTGTTTCTCATCCAATCATCTTCTTTCACTTGCCTAATCTCTTACTTAAGAAATGAGTTAAGGCGTGGTAAAAAGAACAAATGAAAGAAATCGATCCATAGCCTTCCAAATACCCCAATCCGTATGTCTCCCTTTGCCAAGAAATATTCTAAAACAAATACTTTACTTAAGCAACTAAAACTCTTCACTCACTAGCTCTTTTTTTTTTTTTTTTCTAGAAACCTACATATCATCTAGTTTCCTTAGTGTAGAAGATGATAAAATTAGTCAAAACACACATCATCATCCCTCAAAAGGTATGTTCTTGCAAGAGAAGAAGACAAAAGATTAGGTACATGTCAAATCTGAAACCACCATTTGGATCAATTTCAGGTGGGTCAGCTTCAAGTCTGATTTCGTCATTGATCCAGCCAGTATCTCATAAAACCTAAAACATAAAATTTGTATATCTTTCTCTTGGTTCTATATCATCTTTAATCATCTCAATTGGAGATCGGATAAGAAAGTTATGACCAAATTACCAAAAGATGTCAAAACTGTCGAGAAACACCCAATTATCTTCATTTGCATTTAACACCTCTATATGTACCCTATCACCACATGTCATTTGTTTTCCTTATCTCTTAAGAAAGTGATATTTGCATAGAAAACCTAAAATAATAGGTAGAAGTTGGTTTTCCCACTAAAATTCATCCAATAGTCCAAAATTCTTCAAGAGAATGTTCCGTACTTATGCTACTTGACTTCATTTTTAGCCATCTTACCTAACTCAAATTCTCATGCATAATCTCTTTGGATTTTCAAACCAAGCTTTCCCATCTTGCCAAACGTCTTCCTAGTGCTTAAAGAAATCATGCCTATATGGCAAGATCATTTCTTCCTAATTCAATTTGAAACAAGTAAGTAAATGGAGAAAGAAAGCATTCGGCTATCCCCCTTCAAAGTCGTTGGCCACTTCTTGAAAAAATGACAAATTTTCTTTTCACCAAACCCTTAGTTCTAGGGTGGTTTAGTTTGAGCCAAGTATCCATTTTTAAGTCCTTTAACCAATTGGATTGTCTCCTAATTCCTCATTACCGAAACTTACTAAGGAAATTCCAAATAATGAAAATATCGGGTCATCACAATTTTGGAGTTGTTGAAGGAGGTATTTCCAGATATTCAATTACCTGCCTTATACCAAGAGGCTTGGCGTAGAGAGCGTGGTTTGGGTTTTAGTTATATGAAGATACATGCTTACCCAAATGACTGCATGCTATTTTGGAAGGAAGATGCTGACAAAGAAGTTAGTCTCAAATGCAATGAGTCAAGGTAAGAGTCAACCATTGGGAAAAATGGGAAGATTTTCCAAAAGATTTTGCGATACTTTCCTTTGAATCCTAGGTTATAAAGGTTATTTATGTCGAATAATATAGCAAAATCGATGAAATGGCATAAAGAATAGCGAGTTGATGACCATAGTATTCTCAGGCATCCAGCTGATTCTAAGATGTGGAGACAGTTTGATAAAAACAATAGTTGGTTTGCAGCTGATGCTTGCAATATTAGATTGAGCCTAGTTAGCGATGGGTTCACCCCGTACAATAATTTGACTAAACCTTACAGCATATGGCCAGTGATACTTGTGCCATACAACTTGCCCCCTTGGTTATGCATGAAAGATCCATACTTAATCCAATCTTTACTTATTCCTGGACGAAAGGCACTAGGTAACGATATCGATGTTTACTTATAGCCTTTACTCAATGATCTAAGACAATTATGGCTAGCAGGTGTCGATACCTACGATGCATCAACGTCGAGACGGTTTCACTTACATGTTGCACTCTTGTGGACTATCAACAATTTTTCTGCATATGCCAATCTTTCTGGATGGAGCAGGAAGGGAAAGTTGGCTTGTCCATGTTTCAATGAGGATACAGACTCCATGTGGTTAAAATATGGAAAAAACTTTTGTTACATAGGTCATCGTGGCTTCTTGCCTTCCAGTCACACTTGGAGAAAGAAAAAGAGTGCATTAAATGGAAGTGAGGACCATTGGTTGCCTCCATCAGAACTTATGGGGCATGATGTGCTACACCAACTACTGTAGGTTGGAAATGTCAAATTTGGTAATGGGAGGAGAAAGAGGAAACGCAGCCCAGCTGAATTGAATTAGGCTAAAAAAAGTATATTCTTCCAGTTACTTTACTGGTCGACGTTGCCTTTACGACATAATTTTGATGTCATGCACATTAAAAAAACATCTGCGCGAGTGTCCTGGGGACGATAATGGATATTGAAGGCAAAACCAAAGATATTGTTAATGTAAGTAAGGACTTGATTGACCTTGGTCTAAGAAAAGAATTACATCTACAACCGTCAGGTAATGGGCACTCCATGTTGTTTGGGTCGTATACGTTCCACAGGAATAAGAGGATATGTTTCTATGAATGACTTGCATCTATAAAATTTCTCGATGGGTTTGCCTCGAAAATTTCTAGGTGTGTTTCAATACAAGATTGTAAGATATCAGGGATGAAAAGTCATGACTGTCATGTGTTCATGCAAAGGTTGCTCCCAATTGCAATAAGTCAGTATTTATGACCTGATATACGTATTGCATTGAGTGAGTTCAGTTCCTTTTTTAAGGCCTTGTGCGCACGGATGGTGACTTTGGAAGTTTTGAAGCAACTACAATTCGACATTGCAATCATCCTCTGCAAACTTGATATGATTTGTTCACCTGCCTTTTTTGATATAATAGTACATCTTTCCATTCATTTACCTCACGAGATTTTCCTTGGGGGGCCAGTCCAATATAGGTGGATGTATCCTTTAGAAAGATATCTGGAAAAATTCAAACGTTATGTCAGAAGTAGGGCTCGTCCTGAAGGGTCAATTGTTGAAGGCTATATTCACATTGAATGCTTGACCTTCTATTCGTTATATATCAATGATATTGAGACTGTTGCCCAGATGACTAACACAAGGGGGGTGAATTGGGTTATATTATAAAAATTAACACTTATTAATCAAATACACAATATAAAATATAAACAGAACATAAAGCAGTAAGAAATGTAAAAAGTAGAGTAAGAAAAAGCAAACTCAGTATTTTTACGAGGTTCAGCCCCACTGCCTACGTCCTCGCCTCAAGCTACCCCTTGAGGATCCCGAATTCACTAGTCAATCTCCTTTAGGTGGAGATAGAAACTTATTACACTTTTGAGCAGCACCGCTCCAAAGAATCCGTATAGAACACCCTCTAAAAATTAAGATTCAAAACTTTAGAAAAGATAGAATGAGAGCTTCGAAAGAATGATGCAAAACTTAGCAATAGATGTGTAAGCTCTTGTTGTAATTTTTACAAAACTCAAGTGAGCTATTTATAGGCAAATGAGTTTTCAATTTCAAATTTGAAAATATTCACATGTCAAATAAGAGCACTATTCACTTTTCAAAAAATTCAAATAAAAACATTTCCTTTTTGCATTTGTCAAAGACAACTCCATTCATTTTTTAAAAAAATCAAACATAATCTTTTGCTTTTCATACATGACAAAATGAGCATGATTTATTTTTCAAACCAAATCATCTTCTTTTTGCATATGTCAAAAAAACACACAACCACCTTTTAAGATTTTCAAATAAAATCATTTACCTTTTGCATTTGTCAAAAAAACACACAACCACATTTTAAAATTCTCAAATAAAATCATCTACATTTTGCATTTGTAAAAAAAACACACCATCTCCCTTCAAGACTTTCAAACAAAATAGGCACATGTCAAATATGATAATCAATCATCTTATAAATTCAAGTTTTTATAAAAAAAATATATAATTTTCAAAATTATTTTGTTTGATGATGTTATGCACATGTGAAAAACATAATTTTCAAAACTAAGACATTTAAAAATATCTTGCATATGTGAAAAAAGTAATTAGATGTTTTATGAGAAAAAATAGTAATTTTGGAGCCTTAATCCAATTTCGAATTTTATCAAGAGATGTACAAAAATAACCTATAAGTTTCATTTGTCGACTTGTTCTTTTATGCTTGATGTGCGCTTCGCTCCATTGCGTAAATAATTCGATCTTGCAACTTGAATGTATTTGTTATCATCAAAATCTACACGTAGATACGAAGTTTGAAACCTTGGATTCAACAATCTCCCACTTTTTTATGATGACAAATACTTGGTAGAATTTTGAGACTTACAGTAATGCTTAAGCTCCCCCTGAGAATATGCGTTAGTTTTTCAAGTAATAGATAAACATAATTCCAGCATATATAACAGAGTTAAAAATCTAAATATTTACGTCTAAAACTTCTTCCTCTTTTGACATCATTAAAAAGAAATCATAATTAGCTCAATAAGACATCTTCCTATAATAACCAATAGACAAATAAAACGGTGCGTTAGTAAAGACTGTAGAGAATTCGGTGCGGAGTCACGCGTGTCCGTCAAGACCTGTAAAGGTTGAAGGTCTAGCTCTGACAATTCGGTGCGGAGCCATGCGTGTCCGACAAAACCTGCAAAGGTTGGAGGTCTAACTCTGGCAATTCGGTGCGAAGCCATGCGTGTCCGACAAAACCTGTAAAGGTTGGAGGTCTAGTTGCAATTCGGTGTGGAATGGGATTCAAATCCGCTTGATACTCATCGTCCATCTTTATAAAAGCAATCCTTAGTTTTATCTAATCTGCATCAAATCTTCTTCTCATTGCTGTAGTTCATCTGCATTCTCACTTTACAAAATTTTAATGGCTCGTTAATTTTCCTTCAGTACTTCTCGTGATCAATCTATTTCTGCATCTGTCGTAGGTGCCATGAAGCAACAAACACTGATTTGGCTAATAAATCAGATCATGATGCCATTTACGAGCTTGTGAGTCTCGGAACTCGATAATCATCGTCCATTGTCGCTTTTTTCGCTCGGTTGCAGTCCAAAACCCGCGAGATAGAGAAGCTTAATGAGAAGATCGATGTTCTTCAACGACTTGTTCAAGAGTCTAATAGAAAAATAGTAGACTTAAAGCAACAGAATAAGAATTGAAAATCCTTACTTGCCTCTTCATTTCGATTGCCTAATCCTTTAGATAAGGATGGCATGATGATCTATGAGGAGCAAATGCATTTGAATGATGAGGCTAAACGTCTCAAGTTTCTGTAGGTTATTTTAGATAATAGAATAAAGATATCTAGCAGATATTCATGGAATACATCATTCCTATTTCTCTTCTAATCATGCATAATCTATCTTCTGGTAGGGGTTTTGTGAAAATGTCTGCCAATTGATCGTGTGTGCTTGTGAATTCTAGTACAATATCACCTTTCTGCACATGATTTCTAAGAAAATGATATCTGATTTCAATATGTTTGGTCCTAGAATGTTGTATTGGATTCTTTGAAAGATTTATAGCACTAGTATTATCACATTTAATAGGAATGTGATTGTACATAAATTTAAATCCTCAAGTTATTGCTTCATGTAAAGAACTTGAGCACAACAACTGCCTGTAGCAACATATTCTGCCTCAGCAGTAGATAATGCAACAGAATTTTACTTTTTTCTAAACCATGAAACAAGTGCACGACCTAAAAAATGACATATTCCACTAGTACTTTTTCGATCAACTTTACAACCAGCATAATCCGCATTTGAATAACTAATAAGATCGAAAGAAGTGTGCTTAGGATACCATAACCCTAGGTCAATGGTACCGGCAAGATATCTAAAAATACGCTTGACTGCAATCAAATGAGATTGCTTTGGAGATGATTGAAAACGTGCACATAAACATACACTGAACATAATATCAGGTCTACTAGCTGTCAAATATAATAAACTACCAATCATACCTCAATATACCTTTGATTCAACTGGTTTACCGCTTTCATCTTTATCAAGTTTGGTGGTTGGACTCATTGGTGTTCCAATTACCTTCGCACCTTCCATCTCAAACTTTTTGAGTAACTCTTTGATATATTTTGACTAATTAATGAATATTCCACTTTTTGCTTGCTTGATTTGCAATCCAAGAAAGAAATTAAGTTCTCCCATCATGCTCATTTCAAATTCTTCCTGTATGCTCTTAGCAAAATCTTGACACATATTTTCATTAGTAGCACCAAATATTATATCATCAACATAAATTTGAATTAGAAGAATATCATCCTATTCATATTTGATAAAAAGAGTTGTATCGATCTTTCCTCTTGAAAAATCTTTTTCAATCAAGAAACCACCAAGCCTCTCATACCAAGCTCTAGGAGCTTGTTTGAGTCCATATAATGCTTTTGCGAGCTTAAAAACATGATTAGGAGAAATATGATTTTCAAAACCTGGAGGTTGCTCAACATATACCTCTTCATTTATAAAACCATTTAAGAAAGTACTTTTAACATCCATTTGAAAAAGTTTGAAATTTTTATAACATGCATATGCAAGTAACATTCGAATAGCTTCTAATCTTGCGACAGGTGCATACGTTTTATCATAATCGATTCCTTCCTCTTGATTGAAACATTGGGCTACAAGTCGAGCTTTTGTTTCTAGTGATGATTCCAGACTCATCTTTCTTATTTCTAAAAACCCATTTTGTTCTAATAACAGCATGATTTTTGAATTTAGGAACAAGTGTCTATACATTATTTCTTTCAAATTGATTTAGCTCTTCTTACATAGCTAGAAATCATGATTCATCAATAAGTGCTTCATCAATATTTTTGG
Source organism: Platycarya longipes (assembly GCA_036559045.1). Taxonomy (NCBI): domain Eukaryota; kingdom Viridiplantae; phylum Streptophyta; class Magnoliopsida; order Fagales; family Juglandaceae; genus Platycarya; species Platycarya longipes. Next base: position 24,338,219 of record CM071796.1, on the reverse strand, counting down.
GTTCAATTTGAGATAGAAAAGCAGTGTGATTACAAATACTTCTAAGAGATGATCGAGTACTTACACCTCGTGAAGGTTCTCCTAAAATTTGTTCCACTGGATGATCTTTCACATGTTTCCACTATTTGGTTGCATTTTGTACTAAGTCTTGATAATCTTTCTTGATGTTTTCATGTTGGATTTCTTCTATTGTATTCTCTTTGTTGAGATTGAGACTATTTTCGTTATTTGTACCTTCTGATTCTTCATCAATAGATTTCTTGGAAAGTAGAGGGTTAGATTCATCAAATACTACATGCATAGATTCTTGTACAGTCAAAATCTTTTTATTGAATACTCTATAAGCTTTGTTGAATACCCAAGAAATATACCTTCATCAGATTTTGCATCAAACTTTCCTAAATTATCTCTGTCATTGAGTATAAAACATTTGCATCCAAATGTATGAAAGTAACCAATGTTGGACTTTTTCTCATTCCAAAGCTCATAAGAGATTTTATCTAATTTAGACCTTAACATAACTCTATTTATAACATAACATGCAGTATATACCACTTCGGCCCAAAAATAATTAGGTAAACTATTTTCATTAAGTATTGTTCTTGCCATTTCTTGAAGAGATCTATTCTTCCTTTCTACTACCCCATTTTGTTGAGGAGTTCGAGGAGCAGAGAAATTATGCAGAAAATCATTTTCATCACAAAAAGACTCCATATCTTTATTGACAAACTCTTTCCCACTGTCATTTCGGATGTTTGAAATAATATAACCCTTTTCATTTTGAATTCTCTTGCATAGTTTGGTAAAGGCATTATGTACCTCATCTTTATGAGCAAGAAAGATGACCCAAGTATATATAGAGAAATCATCAACAATAACAAATGCATAACATTTTCCTTCCAGACTCGCAACTCTGTTTGGTCCAAAAAGGTCCATGTGTATTAGTTGCAAATGTCTAGTAGTAGAAATATGTTTCTTGATTTTGAAATAAGTTTTTGTTTGTTTACCAAACTGGCATGCATCACAGATTTTGTCTTTAAAAAAGTTTGCTTTTGGCAAACCTCTCACAAGATCATTTTTTGAAAGTTTGGAAATAAGTTCCATGTTTGCATGACCTAACCTTCTATGCCATAACCAACTATTTTCATATTGAGCTGATAAACAAATAGGATCTTGTGAGGCAATTTCTTCAAATTCAATTGTATAAACATTATTGTTTCTAAGAGCAATAAAACAAACATTACAATCATTATTATTCAAAATAATGCATACAACAAAAACAATTACGGAAGACTTCATGCATACTTACAAACATTACAAACATTACGGAAGACTTCATGCATACCTACAAAAACAATTAAAATAATTTTTCTTGGTACCCATATTCTTTGGGTCCTTTATTTATTAGTATTAGAAGAAATAAGATTCTTTGGTACCCATATGGCCCTAATAGTCATTGTATGTTTTCTTCTAATAGGACAAACATGATAGTTATGACCATTTCTATTGCAAAAATTACAAATAACATGTAACATACTTGAAGAACTTGAGTGATTGTAATAATGTCTTTCTTTGACAAATATATTTTTAGGAAAAGAATTTTGAAAGTTTGGTTTTGATTTAATAGGTTTATCAAAGAAATTTTTATAGGGTTTGAGTTTTTCTTTTGACATATATCCCAAGCCTACCTTATCAAAAACACATATTTGATTACCAAGAAGTTTTTTGAAATTTCTTTTTCCATTTGTGAAATTTTCAACAATTTTTTCTAAATCAGCTACTTTCTTTTTCAGTTCATCATTGTCATCTTTTGAAACTATATTTTCTTTTTTTAAAACATCAATTTCATTTATTAAAGAAGTATTTTCTTTTTCAAAGCGGTATACTTAATACCCAATTTTTCAAATTCCTCATATACCTCTTCCAAAGCATTTTGCAATTCTTCATAAGAGGGATTTTTAAGATTTGTTACCTCAAGATCATCTTTAGCCATAAGACAAAGATTTGTAGATTCTTCATTACTTGCGTCGCTGTCTGAGCTACTTGAATCATCATCCCATGTAGCTTTCATTGCTTTTTTGCCTTTATATCGATCTTTCTTTAGCAGGGGATAATCTACCTTGATATGTCTTGACTTTTTACATTTATAACAAATTAATGAATCATTTTTACTTGTATCTTTGTTGGAAGATTTTTTGAAAGGTTTCCTTAGAGAAGCTTTATTTTTCAAGAATCTCTTAAATCTTCTTGTAATCATTGCAATCTCTTCGTCATCGCTTTCTTCATCTTCATCATTTTCACTTTCATGAGGAACGGCTTTGAGTGCCAAGCTCTTCTTTTACTTTCCTTCTTCTTCTCCTATTTTCAATGTGTACTCATGGGTAATAAGTGACCCGATGAGTTCATTTACTTCGAGTTTTTTAAGATCCTTAGATTCAAGAATCGCCGTTACTTTTGATTCCCAACGTTTTGGCAAGGAGTTGAGAATTTTCCTTACTATCTCTAAGCTGGAATAAACTTTACCAAGAGATGTCAAACTATTTATAATATTAGTAAAACGAGTATACATAGAAGAGATAGATTCATCATCATTCATTTTGAACATTTCATATTCATGCGTAAGAATATAAATTTTTTATTCTTTGACTTGCGAAGTTCCTTCATAGGTTACTTCCAAGTTGTCCCAAATTTCCTTTGCTGTCATGCAAGTCATTATTCTGTTAAATTCATTACCATTGAGAGCATTATATAGAAAATTCAAAGCCATTACATTCACAGTATAAAGTCTATCGTCTTTGCGATCAAATTCTTCCTCTTCCTTTTTGACCTTTACTCCATTAACAGTTTTTGTTGGAATATAAGGCCCATTTACAATACATTTCCAGATTTCACGACCTTGAGACTGAAGGAATATTCTCATTTTAGCTTTCCAGAAAGTATAATTGTCTCCACAAAATAGCGAAGGCCGACTACTGGATTGACCTTCAGCGAATGTAGCTGCAATGTTAGCCATATAATCTTAACTCAATAGATAATTATTCTTTTAATAGAGCCCTTGCTCTAATACCAATTGTTGTCCAGATGACTAACACAAGAGGGGGGTGAATTGGGTTATATTATAAAAATTAACACTTATTAATCAAATACACAATATAAAATATATACAGAATATAAAGCAATAAGAAATGTAAAGAGTAGGGTAAGAAAAAGCAAACTCAGTATTTTTACGAGGTTTAGCCCCATTACCTACGTCCTCGCCTCAAGCTACCCCTTGAAGATCCCGAATTCACTAGTCAATCTCCTTTAGGTGGAGATAAAAACTTATTACACTTTTGAGCAGCACCACTCCAAAGAATCCGTGTAGAACACCCTCTACACTTCCAATCACTTCACACTTGGTGATTTAACTATTCCCCGTGTAGAACACCTTCTACACACACAAGAGTTATACGCACCCTCTTACAAATACAATAATTGATAGTGGGTAGACTATCAAAGTACACTCCTCAATGAGTGAGATAGAAACAATACAGCTCAACCTATATATCTCTAAAAAATAATAAGAATTAAAGCTCAAAACTTTAGAAAGAATGATGCAAAACTTAACAATAGATGTGTAAGCTCTTGTTGTAATTTTTACAAAACTCAAGTGAGATATTTATAGGCAAATGAGTATTCAATTTCAAATTTGAAAAGATTTGCATATTAAATAAGAGCACTATTTACTTTTCAAAAAATTCAAATAAAAATATTTCCTTTTTGCATTTGTCAAAGACAACTCCATTAATTTTTCAAAGAAATCAAACCTAATCTTTTACTTTTCATACATGACAAAATGAGCATGATTTATTTTTCAAACCAAATCATCTTCTTTTTGCATATGTCAAAAAAACACACAACCACTCTTTAAGATTTTCAAATAAAATCATCTACCTTTTGCATTTGTCAAAAAAACACACAACCACCCTTTAACATTCTCAAACAAAATCATCTACATTTTACATTTGTAAAAAAAACACACCACCTCCCTTCAAAACTTTTAAACAAAATATGCACATGTCAAATATGATAATCAATCATCTTATAAATTCAAGTTTTTATAAAAAAAATATAATTTTCGAAATTATTTTGTTTGATGATGTTATGCACATGTGAAAAACATAATTTTCAAAACAAAGATATTTAAAAATGTCTTGCATATGTGAAAAAAGTAATTTGATTTTTATGAGAAAAAAGAGTAATTTGGAGCCTTAATACAATTTCGAATTTTATCAAGAGATGTACAAAAATAATCTATGAGCTTCATTTGTAGACTTGTTCTTTTATGCTTGATGTGCGCTTCGCTCCATTGGGTAAATAATTCGATCTTGCGACTTGAATGTATTTGTTATCACAAAATCTACACGTAGATAGGAAGTTTGAAACCTTGGGTTCAACAGAGGCCATACATCATCGGGAGGAATGATGTGGTACTCCTTCTGTTCGTTCTAACTTCACTGTTTCTTTACAAAAGATACGCCCGTGCGGCTGTCCTACCTCCATTCGATTGGATCAAACTCTAATTATGAAGGCGGTGTGGTACATGCTAAACAGTTGTGCGGAGATTAGTCACTAGATAGAGTAAGTACTACCAGTTATACCAATTCCTAAAATTCTGTGTTTCTCACCAGTTATTACCAATCCTCACTTGTACTTCATCGCCTTAATAATGTGGTGCTTACCACATGTTTACGTCTACTTTGTGGAAATCTCTAGTGAACACTACACGATGATGAAGGAAATTTGCCCTACAACAGTAGATCATAGGCATCAAAGCAATTTTTCCCATTGATTTTGCATGAGTACGTACCATATAGATGAGTCCATTCTATCAGTGTACTTGTAATTATTTACTACTATATTATATTCTGATATTTTTTTCAATCTTAATAGATTCAAGAGTTGAACATTTCCAATCCTGATGATGTCTCTGATGATATATATGCATTAGCATAAGAACCAGACCCATGGGTTGCTTCATTCTCCACATGCATCATCAATGGTACAAGGTTTCACACAGTCTCTCGTGGTCAATATTAGCGAACTCAAATGAGAACACAATGCAAAGTCTATCAATTTCTATGGAATCCTTATTGACATTTTGTAGCTACGTTACATGGGATGGCGTCATGTCTATTTGTTTAGATGTGACCGGTTTGATGACAGTGATACAAGGAGAGGGATACATATTGGGGACCACATAACTAGGGTCAACACCACCCGAAAATGGTATAAGGATGATCCATTTGTATTTGTCGATCAGGCAGAACAAGTGTTTTATCTTATTGACCCAAGTAGATGTGGGAATTAATCTGTGGTGCAAAGGGTGACTACAAGAAACATGTATGATATCGCAGTTATACCTTTGAAACAAGGGAATGAGGAAGATGACGAGGGTGAAGTGAATTATGCTGCTTTTCAAGATAGTGACCCTTCGTATATGGTTGTACAACACATTGAAGGAGATGATACTGGCATTATTTCTCCCTTGCATAGAATAGATGTAGAACCAATCGACGTTGCAGTGGAGCCACATTCCTAGCAACCTACAGGCACAAACGATGATGAAGAGTGGTGTGCAAACGAGTTAAATAAAGGTTGTGCTTACCAAAGTAGGAGTAGGGAAACCCAATCAGATAGTGGGAATTCATCCGACGATGATACCAAATTTATGCTAATTATAGTTGGTCCTCTTTTGTTTACTAATGTCGAGCTTCATGCTTATAACTTGTAATATATGGTGCACGTTTGATTTACCAAATTCTGTTATTGAATTGTTCTAGGTGACTGAAGCTACCCGTCCTCTTACATGCGTACAACACGAGGTTCAACATTTTGCACCCCGTATTGATTGTCTCTATGATCATTGATTGAAGTCATCTGTTTGTAAGTAATCCAATATGTGGATCATAATTTAAATTATTTTTGTAAACATATGGCCAAATTTTAATCCTCCATCATACTTGAGGATTAAAAGCTTTCAAGTGTTGGTTGTTTCATTAATTTATCAGCTTTTGGGTATTGGTTGTTTTGTTAATTGCCTGCAGTTCAATTTTTCTTGCCTCAATTCTCTTAAAACTCAGCCCCAAGTGCTGCTTATAATTGCAATTTGAATATTCCAATATAGATATCTCATTAAAATTTGCATTTTTTCTTTATAGAGTGCCCACTTGGGTTGGATTTCCTCACAACCATTGCAATGATATTCTAGATTTAATGGATGGGTTCCCTAGTGATATGCTTCTCGTATTCATGTTTATATTCAAGCAATATTGCATGCTGTATATTGGACTAGTGTTAAAAAATGTGTATTGAATATGGGATGAATTGTGGATGGATGATGTAGATATTTATTTGTTTGGCTGGAGTGAATACTATGTTCTAGATTGAATTTATTTGGTGAAAACTTTGTTGTGGTACTTGCTGTTTTGGGTAGGCGATTGAATAATTTTTTAGTTTCTTTTTGAACTGAACATGGGATGGATTGTGGCTGGTTGATGCAATTTTTTTATAAATTATGTGGATAGAGTAAATACTTTGATGTGAATTGAACTTTCTTGTTGGTTGGTTGAATATTTTGGTATTGGTTTTGATTGAATATAGGATGGATTGTGGATGGATGATGCAGATTTTTTATTTTTATTTTTTTTTTATGCATGGTGGATTGAATTGAGCTAGATTTTTTTGTGTGGATTGAATATGAGGTGGATTATGAATGTGTGATAGATCTTTTTTTTTTTATGGATGGAGTGAATGTCATGTTGTGGATTGAACCATAGCTAGGATTAAATAATAATTTAAATGTATTTTTCTTGGATGGAGCATTTACATTATTTTTTAGACTGAATAAAACTATGCATTAGTAAAGTAGCTACTAGTCAAATTACTTCTTACATATAACTTGTTGGACAGTTTGTAGAAAACCCTAGCCAAGTGATAAAAATAACTACACATTTATGAAAGTCATCCTTGTAGAAAAAATTTGTTACTAAGAAGCAAATAGAAAGTGGCCTATTCAATAGAGAAATATAATAAAATGTAGTGCTTGAACTATGAATTAGAAAATGAATTTCATGTAACCAATTTTCTTTTTTTGTTGAGGATAGAGTGAATGCACGGTTGTGAATTGAGATCTTTTGATAATTCCAATAATTTTTAGAATATATTTTGTATTATCAGGAGTCAATTCATTTTTGGCACTTAATCTTGACTGGCACTTACGGATCTACCTACTAGATCATTCCAAAGTTCTTACATTTAACTTGTTGAGTATTGTAGAAAAATATGGGAATTAAGATGAAAAATGAGCAAATATTGGTTGCTATCTATCAAAGCCTATATATAATTCACAAGCAGAAATAACAGTCGCAACCAATTTTATATATGTATGTAGCCCCTGGTATTGCATTACAAACTGAATTAACATTACTTGTTTCGTACAAATATATTTCCAACACTATAATCTATAATAGGACAACTGAAACACAAAATTTTAGATCTACTATACTGTATATTATCCAAGTTGTCTAAAACACAAAACTGCACAAAATACAAAAAATATATTAAGCTAGTGTGGAAAAAGCCTATAAGGATTTCGCGCAATATGTCCAAATTGAAAATACAGTATAGTAGAAATGTATACAACCAGCAATTTAAAGGATAGTAGTAAGCAAAAAACGTTGTCAAACATAATCAACTGCGCGAAATATGTTGACTTTGAGCACAACAGGCGTCCTCTCGATCAGCTCAAATACAAAAGCATCTATTTCCTTCAAATTGTTTGCTCGTACAAATGCACTCCATCCATGAGATATTTTCCTTACCGAACATCCCTTGTTATTGTTACAGCAAATGGCTTCCCATTGTTTTGTATTGTTAGAAGTCTGAAGTTGTACACTGAGGCTCTTTGATATGTGTTTTCCAGCAAAATCAACGGGCACATACTGCATAACAAAGAAGACTTTCAACTCATCAACATATTTTTGGAAAGTAACCGAACTTGAACAAGAACTTGAATTGACTACAACTTTAGACTCACCATATAACTTTTTTGTACGTTGTGGGCCCGCAAGGAACACACAAATAATGAATTTGTAGGATTCAGTGTGTTTGCTACTTGGAAGGTTCTCACTCTTCCATTCATAATCCTGAGTTTATCCTCCCTAGGGATATCGAAAACTACTAAAGTGCTATCGTCCCTTGATTTTTCTTCAAAGTCTAATACACGAACGGGGCTTGCCACTTCATCAATAATATTGATTCGTGGATACTGGGTCTCAATACCAGATGTGTCAAATACAATCACATGGAAGCTGAAATGTCCTTCATATCTGAAAACTACAAAGTAGCCAATCCCTATGGCATGATGTTGTGCAAATTCATGACAACCTTCATTTAACCATATCTTCCTCCCGACTCTCTCCAATCCCACTTGCCATCTACCACCGTTAGGAGGATTCAGTGTAACTATGGCTCCAAGTTAAGACCTAAGCAACCTCACAAATTTGTTAGGGATACTCTGCAAAGATCAAATAGTATTATGATTTTATAACCGCAATGTAAAAAGATGCAATCATGTTTAAAGGATTTAAAAATCATTAAACAGAACAGAAGTCTAAGTCTACTATACTATTTTAATAATAAATATTTAATGAATATTATGCTTTACGTACCATTTTTTTATCGGCTAAGGTAGAAGGGAGTACTTCCTTGAAGAAGTGCGTCGGTTGCAGCACGCTCGTACTCCCAGTCGCCGTTGTGCATGTAGGCCGCCGGTTAATATTAGAGTGTTTGAAGTTTGGGACAAGTACTGCTGGTCTATTTGTGCGAGTCATATTTCCAGCAATTTAAAAAACTCGAACGAAATCCTAGATTGTCTGGTTAGGGTTGTGAGAAGAGGGAAAGTGAAATCCTAGCGAAGTAGTTTGGTATGACGATAGCAGACATCAGATTTAGAACTATGAATTAAATAGGAGAATACATCAGAAAACGCACCATGAGATATAAATGGTAAAAAACAGTTGAGCTAAGTGCTTTTACGTAATTAGAAATAATGATCAAAACAAATACCGAGGTCACACCAAATTTGTGAAATTAAAATATGTTAACCAATAGTAACCCTTTCACTACCCAATTACCATTAAATTATATGATACCAATAATATTATAATCCTCAATAGCTGAATTCACAAATAATGTGGGATTCGAACCAGCATTGTTACCTCATAAATCCGTGTAGGATTATTACACACCGAGTGGGTAGATTCATGCAATAGAACCCATTGTTGAATGTTTTTAGGTCTCCAACATAGCCATGGGTTATTATTCACCTAAAGGGTCTGCAACATTCTATTTTTGTCAAAACAATGAAAAGCCAAAAACTAATTTTCCAAAATAACATCATCGATGGAAACTCCATCGACATCAACACTTTGTTGTGGGGGAAAACAGAGGGTAAAACTTTAAACAAAGGGTAAAAAAAAAAAAACATACACTTCTACAAAAGCAAGCGTGAATCTACAGTGGTGCTTACCCATATTTACTATTTTCAAGAAAACCTAATAGAAAATCAAACCCAATCATGCTAAAACAAATCCTCACTTGATTAACCCATTTCTTACAAATCGGAAAGCCGGTTAAAAGAAAAAGGGTTCTTACTTTGATGTGGACTCGTTTGAGAAGATGAAGAAATCAAATCTGGGAGAGCTCCAAACGAGGTAACGCGTTTATACAGGTAGGACTGGTCAGTTTATTCCGGGTGCTTTGATGGTGAGGATCTAAGAAGGTTGTCATTCAATTTAGGTTTTCGAAAAGAGAAGTCGAATAGTCCAAAATGGGTCTTGGTTTGAGAGAGATGTTTAAATGCTTTGAATTGTGGACTTAAGGAGATGTCTCTGAGGAAGTGCCATGTGCAAACTTGTTTGAAGCCTAAATGCACCGTTTGGTGCGAGTGGAATTTAAAGGCTTAAACTTTCAGGTGTTCGGAACATATATGGTCAAATATTTACCTATTACCTAATCAAATTTCTTATTACACGTTATGGTCTAAAAGTATACTTTGTAAATTCTAATTCTAGACTATCGTCATATAATTGTTTTAAAATATTTTTTCTTGAAGCTAGGGACAATCAAATCCAAGTACATGTTTTTTTTTTTTGAATTTTAGTAATTGCATTTTATTATGGTGTTGAATAGAATATAATATAAAAAATTATTGAAATAATTTTTATTTGAATTCATAAGCAACATAGTTTTTTATATTACTATGTAAAGGAGAGCATTGATTGGTCCAAATTAGAAAGACTGATCGGACCAATTATTTTAGACCAGACTAAAACCGAACCAAGTACGCTTTGATCCGGTCCTAATTCAAAAAATGGTGTAAAGAAATATATATTGAATTCTTGGTATATGAAAAGGCATCTTTACATTTTTTTATACACAATAAAATTAAATACTGTCAGTTTATCTATGTAACTATCGAAAAGACAACTAAGTAAATAAATATGAGAACAGTCTTCGATGATCATCAATATGTTATATATGTCAGTTTTATGAAGAAAGAAGGACAAATAAATATGATAACATTGGAAGTCTTGAAATTCACTGAACCGTGTTTTCAGGTCTCATTGGTTGTTGTCAAAGCAAATTTATAAAAAAAGGACAATATATAATTCTTACAGAGCCAGGCATCTTCCTATTAACATATTTTCAACTAAAACTTAATTAAAAAAGTCAAAAAGTTGAAAAGGTTATGAACGAAGAAGGACGTGCAGGGGCATCATCATATTTATTGGGAATCATTGTGGGAAGGCCATCCTCACAAATAAGAAGTACTACCGCAGATCTGGGTTTTAATTAAATTATATTTTAAAAAATCTCTCAAACAACCCAACAATATATATTGACTTGAGAGAGAATTGTACCGATAAGTTCACGTAATAAAAGATATCTTAATTTTCTTAACTATATAATTATTATCATTTACTTAATTATCATTATCTATTGAATATTTGTTAGCAACAGTATTTTTTTATTCTATATATGCATTAAATTATTGATTGGGATGATTTTTTTTTTTAATAAAAATCATATTATTTTTTAAAAATAATTACTTTATTAAACTAAGTAAAAGTATTTTGAACGTTGCTCATTTCCAGTAATTAATTATAATTTTATATAATTAATATATATTATTTATTATTATATTGTATATTATTTAACATCAAAGTACTATTGTATTATTTGATGTATTAGTGTTAACTTTATATAATCATAAATAGTACTATTAATTAGTAGTATAGTATATATTAATAATTTTGATATATTATAAGAATTATAATATAAACGGTAGTAAATAGTTTATAAGAGTTATATTAATATTTAAGAATATGCATAATATATAATAAATAGTTATATAAGTGTATTTAAGAGTATGTATAATATATAAGAGTTATATATAGTAAATAGCTACGTATTGAATGACTAATCAGTGCAGCTTAAAACATCATTGTTTACTAGCTAATTTTGGGATTGCCATTATGCAGAGTTCGTATTTTTGTAAAACAAAATCATAGATTCACAATATATAACACGTCTCGACCTAATATCCTCTTCTCCTTTTATTTCTTTCTAATCATACGTATCGAGCTTTAAAGAAGTTTGTTCAAGAAAATCAATTGACCCGAGTTGTATCGAGTCGGTCGATCGAACAACTCGATACAAGCTTTGTACGGATTTGTTGTGGGGATGTACGGATTTGTATGGGTACATACAAGGAGGCGAGATTTTATGGATTTACTTGCGAATATTAAACTAGTAGGTTGAATTACATCCATAGAGTTGTCTCGCTTACATATCGAGACAAATTCTATGTTTCTACCATTTCAAATGAACTATGTTCTAGGATGGGACAAATGAACCGCGGCTTAATATAGAGTTTTAACAAGTTTTTAGTTATACAGGATTTTTAACGAGCACTTGCTAAAATACTGTTATGTCAGTTATTTGTAAAGTAACGAATACATAAAAATGTTCACATTCTAAACGCAAGTGTTAGATTATAATTTGTATGTGTTGCTAAACTTGAAATGAGCTACATGATTTTTTTCCATGCGCACCTCCTTGGCAATTTTTGATTTGTTTTTAAAGATGAGATAAGATGAAATGAGATAAAAATTAAAAAAAAATAAATATTGTAGATAATATATTTTTTTAATATTAGTTTTATTTTGAAATTTTAAAAAGTGATTTTAGAAATTGAAAAAGTTGAATTTTTTATTATATTTTATATAGAGATTTGAAAAAATAAAATGATGAATTTGAAAATAGTTTAAAGTTTTTAATTTTGTCCTTCAAAACAAACCTGGCCTTAATTTAATTGTTTTGCACTTTTGTCATGTCCACACATATATGTCTGGATGAGATTTAAAAAACGAGAAGTGTTTGAGTAAATGTCCTTAAAATATACCCTTTGGCATTTATTTTTGAAAAACAATGCAACTTTTTCAAATTCGATTTTAAGTAATATTAAAAATATATATTTATATGGGCAGTGATATGGGGTCCCAGCGTTGGGCCCCTTTGCGTCCCCATAATGTAAAATTTTTTTGCACTTTTTCATAATTTATTTTTTTTTCACAAAAATAATAAAAATATGTATATAGATAAAATATATTTGGTTTTTTTATTTTTTTAATTTTTTTTCTATTTAAAAATTTCCATGGAGACGCAAAGGGGCCCAACGCCAGGGCCCCAAAACATTTCCCTATTTATATTATAAAGATTTATTTCTTTTTTTAACTTATCTCCAGAAGTCTCATTCGGGTTTACATATCTCCCTACAATCAATGCATAGCTGGGAAAAATCTGAGATTAGCAACGTTTGTTAAATGTATTTTCCTAGTTTCTACAATCTACACAACTTTTTTAAATACGTAAACACCTAAATAACTTGGAAGCTGATTGTTATAAAAAAACCGATACATGACTCTAAATTAAATAGAGATTGGGACAAGTGTTGGCTGCATGTTCCTACATATCAAGTACCAAATCAAATGGCTGTATTACCATGTTTGTAGCTAGTCTGATACGTTAGTCATAAGTTATTATTCCCAGCAATATTATCTATTAAAATAATTATATATATATATAGGCAGCACTTCTGGACGTTTACAACTAAATCATGCAAATAAACAGCTTCCATGAGCCAATAAGGTGAACCAAACATGTCATGTTTGGAGGTAGGAAGCATGGCCAGCTGAAGCAGGGAAGGACTCATGACACTCTAGCTACAGAACTAGGCAGTGATCATCACAATACTGCAGCAGGTGATGTGATGCTTGTACATGCGCAAGATTTCACACAGTTAAGCAAGAAAAATAAAAGATTGTTGTGAAAATGGAAACCAAACTAAAAATTGTATCATTTGAAGTCTCATTTTATTAACATGTACACACCTTTTTAATTGCTCAATACTCTGCAAAGCTCAGCAAAGGTCTTCTGCCCGAGATTTTTCCCCAGATTTCCCAATCAAGTAAACCAATCAAGAAAGTTGTTGTCTACTTGGTAGGCCTTTCTAATATACTTTGATTCTGTAGCTCAACACATTTTCAGTGATGAGTCAAAATTCATGTTTTTGCTTTATAAGTTAGTTTCTACAAACAAGGTGCAGTGGAGATGTTTCATTGATATGCTTATTAAAATGAAGAAAAGAAAAAGGAAAGGAGTACTTATGGTTTCCAAATAACTTTATATTCATGATCAGCTAAGCATTGCAATTGCGTCATGATACATATTCGAGGGATTAAGCTTTATAGCTTTACCATTTCCATCTCCATTAAAGTTGCAAAGTATATAGAATGAGTAAAGCGTTTGGTGCAAATAGGTATCTTCCAAGCTTGGTGGATAATATATAGAAATGCTAAAGCTTTTGTTTGCCAACTAGCTAAGATATATATAGTAGTTGTTTTAGGTATTTTCCAAACTGATGGCTATTATTTGGAAATGTTAAAAATTTTGTTTGTCATACTTAGCAAAGTATATATAACCTATTTTAGGTATTTTCCAAATCTGGTGGTACAAATTATATAGAAATATGGACTCATTTGTTTGTATGTACTTAGCTAATGTATACATAGGCTAAAATGGCTAGAAATACCAGGGGGATCACCCTCAAGCTTTAACATCAGCACTTCTTGTCCTAGTCTAACCACAAAGTTTTAACTTGTAAGGTTCAACTACTGTAAAGTTAGGAATGTATATACTTCTTCCGGTTCTAAGTACGTAATCACATTATTAACTTCTAGCTGCTGCCAGCATAAGTTGAAACTTAAGAATGAGTATGCTTTTGATACTTGCTGATATAAAGTTAAGCATGTATCCTTATGCTTAAGAATAGTTGTAAAGCTAATATTAGTTACGCTGGTTTTAAACACCATATTTCCACATAGCCATGGGTTTAACTTGTATAGTTTGTTAGACATAAGTATTTCAAAGTTTATATTAATGATCAGCTAATGGTTTTGATTCACAACTAGATAAGCACAAAGCATTGTAAACCTGAAGTGCAACAATTATCTCAAAGCAAAACTTGTAGTCGTAAGCTTGTATATTTTAGCCAGTTTAGTAATATTCTAAGGTTGTTAAAGGGTATTTTATATGCATACAATAGAGATGATACACTCTACTAAAGGGAGAGACCGAGCTATATCTACTGGAATAAGGAGGCGTGTGTTGCCTCCAACCTTTGGACTGGCACACAAAACAAGACAGTAGATTAGAGCTTGAGAGATGAAGCTGGTGGGGACTCTGATGACTGCACACAAGGTGCATATGACATCCCTTCATCACTTCTGCCTCCTTGGACAACTGCAGTTTTTAACAAACAGTCGAGGGTAAGTGCTTATAACTTTTTCACACCCAACCTTTGTATTAATAAACCGCTTAGGATAGGTAATTAATATACAGGATTGTCAAGCGGTAACATTAATGTGAGACGTTAGAGGTAAAGAAATAGTAACGTGGTCTTCATTTGTATACACTTAGTAAGTAACTACAAAAATCACATTTTACTTTTGAAATACCACCTGGTACCTACACGGTTTTTTTTTTTTGGATATGTAAAGTACTCGGTAATTTAATAACACAATTAACCTAATGTTAAGATTAGTTGGAAAGCTGCATATATTTATATTTTTGCAATTAATGAATATTTCCATTGTGCTTAGTTTTTTGGTGTTTAGTTCTTTATTCATAAGTATTTAAAAGTTTATATTCAAGAACGTCTAGGGATGATTTGTTTTATTTCACAACTAGATAAGTACAAAGACTTCCAATGGGTTTTCAATGCCCATATGGTGACTGCATGTATATACTGCAATTACAAGAAAAATACATTTCCAAAAAACAATTTCCAACGACCAAGTATTGAGAACAATTGTTTGTGGATTGGAATTGGC
Source organism: Platycarya longipes (assembly GCA_036559045.1). Lineage (NCBI taxonomy): Eukaryota > Viridiplantae > Streptophyta > Magnoliopsida > Fagales > Juglandaceae > Platycarya > Platycarya longipes. Next base: position 24,322,722 of record CM071796.1, on the reverse strand, counting down.
ATCAACTATTCTAAAAATACTTGTAGTGCAAAAAAATATATTTCAAACTGCAGATTTATTATAAAAAGTCTAAGTTTATGTGCATACAATAGATATGATACACTCTAATAGAGGGGCTAGAGGCTGAGCTATACCTACTGGAATAGGATGGTGAGTCTTGCTTGCAGATGGCGGGGACTCTGATGACTCTATTCAAGGTTTAGATAGGATCCCTTCATCACTTATGCCTCTCGATATTCCTGCAGTTTTTAATACAACAACCGAGGGTATGTGATTCTAACTTTCTCACACCCATTCTTTGTATTGATAAACCGGTAGCAAATAGGTTACCAAACATTGTTCACAATAGTAATTTAATGTGAGACGTTTGCAGCAAACAAACCGAGTTGTGGATGGAATGTATATGCTCAATGGTTAAACTACAATCAGGGCCTTTATTGTTGAAAGACCCCCCTAAACTGTGCTGATTTGTTAATGTTTTATGCAATGACAATGCATGCACTAATCTGAAGGAAAGCTTACTAGTAATGATATGGTTTTACACAATATTCACTTTGACAGCTAGTCATTTATTTATTGGTTTTTATTCATTAATACTTAAAAGAATATATGCATGCACAAAGAAAACATTTTTTGACCTTTCACAACTTAATAAGCACAAAGACCCGCAATGGGTTTCAATGCACATAGAGTGGCTGCATGTATAAACTACATCTACAAAAAAAGGATATACTACTTCATCAATTGTTTCCAACTACTCCCACCTTCTTCCAAGTGGACAAATTTATATTTTATCATTGGATTCAACACTTTATCCAGGAGTATTTTATTTGCATATAATAGAGATGATGCATGGAGTGAATAGAGATCATGGCCGAGCTATACCTACTGGAACAGGCAGGCAGGTCTTGCCTGCAACGTCTGGACAGCCACATTTTCCTGTACCAGCAACTTAGAGATTGAGAGATGAACCTTGTATGGACTCTAATGACTCCACACAAGGATTAGTAGACATCCCTTCATCACTTCTGTCTCCCTATATTCCTGCAGAGGTCAATACAATAGTTGAGAGTAAGTGCTTATAACCTTTACACCCCCTTTTACTTCGTAATAATAAAACATCTTATAATAGGTTATTATACATTGTGGGCTAACTGTTTTTTAAGGTGACACGTTAGCGGTAAACACCCTCAAACGTGATAGAGGAGTAGCTAAGAGGACGAAGATTGAAAGGATACGAAAATATGGAAAGATACCCCTTGAGATAAAATAGGGGAATATAGAGTCATCATACAACAATAGAATAGTCTACACAACTAGAGTGATGTGGATCGTGAAGCACTACGCAAATATGCGACATGTTAGTTAGAGTGCCGTGGAAACGACGGATAAAGAAATGCTAATTTTCGTGTTAAAGTATGTCTCCCTAAAATGACTTTGTTTAAATAAAAAACATACTTCATGTATAAGTGGTTTGGAAATCTAACAATGTATTTTGCTTGTCAAACACAAGTAGGAATTTAATTAATTTTGTGATAATTATATATTACAAGCAGCATGCGAATTGGTTGCCCCAGGAATTGTAACTTATTTTATTGTATATTATATGGTATTTTATACAAGTACTACTTGCGGTGACATATTGAGTATTGTACTCGCATGCATGGTAAATTCCCATTTTTTAATTCTTACCAAGATGGCAACCAAGTCTTTGTGCAAAGAGTGAATTCAATAGATGCTGACCAGACTAATAAAATGTTTCCAGCAAACCTCCAACTGTTAATTGATGAAGTGCAAACCCTTAGTAGTTCTCTAATATATGGATGGATCATATCATATAATAAGCCTGTGTATGGCATTCGTGAATTTTGTCTTGGATTGGACCAAGAAAAATCTTCACCAGACTGTAACTAGTCAGTTATCCAGGGCGTACAACGTTTTTCATTACAAACTACACAAAAAATACTTGAGTTATACATCAAGGTACAACGTTTTTCATTACACAAAAAAATGCGGAGGTACTAGATAGTAATCAAGGTGCATTGGTGGAGACTCCTGTTTGGGAGTGGTTATGCACAATGTGGGCGAGTGATGAGTTCAAGGTAAACACTAAGATGTTTTTCTTATACGAACCTCAAGTTGAAATTGTAGTCTGCACACATGTTTAATTTTTTATAATATATATGACCATGTGTGCTAGATTTGAGGCTAAGCATGTGTTGGGCTAAGCTGGATTTGAGGCATAAACAAAAAATGTGGTCTGCATCCATAACTAGTGTTAACATCTTATTTTCACGCTAAGTGCTGAACAAAATAACTTCTTACTAAGTGGCCAATGTTAAAAAATTTGATTGAAGGTTAATTATCTTATGTTATTGTAGAAAATTTCAATTCAGAACAAAGAAAATAGGAGTAAACAAATGGTCAACTACACAAGCAGAAGGACCTCGTTTGTGGTACTCATGGAAAAAAAGGTGACAAAATTCGATTACACTATCATTATTATGTATGGGTTAAATATTAACGTCGACTAATTTAGAGACTTATGCTCGTGTGATTGGTATGCATATATGATAATAGAAGGACAAGAATCATATAGACTTTTACAAAGATGCGCATTGGTCGACTAAGAATGAGAGATTTATCACACCAACCATGGAAGCAAATTATGTGTGAAACTCGTTGTTTATCTGTAGCTAATAGTTTGATCATTTCTTCTCTGTTTTATATTGGCAGGCCAGGACACTTGAGAACCAATTTTTTTTTTCTTACTAACTTCTGTTTGTTGTTGGATGAAAATTACTAATGGCCAGTGCTAGTTTTGGATACAGGATCAGATGGTGGGATTGTAGAATGCCAAAGAGTCCAAAGATCAGACAAATGAGGCAGCAGCAAGTATATTTAAAGAAGTATTGGGACATAGGTCAGGATACTCCAGAGGAATGAGCCATTCTGTTATGGCCAAACCTAGATTGTTGGCAGGGGTATCCAATGAGGAGTATGAACGGCTTGTCGCAGAGAATGAGGTAAATTGGCAAAATGCAGAGCACTACTGAAATAGGGTAATAAAGATTGAAGGTGCTCTTCTCAGAATCGGAAAGCATATGAGGAAGCATGAGGAAATGGTAAATTTTAGAATGTCAGAAGTGGAAAGTAGATTGGAGTCTCAAATGGAGACTCAAGATGCAATCCCTTAGTTTAATTATGCTGCCAGCAGTACCTATTTATGGTATTTTGCCCTCTCTGTTTGCTGCACTAAGCATTTTCAGTCTTTTGGAAGTGTTATTTTTTCTGTCTGAAGACTTTTGGAAAGGATGAGTAGTGTTCTATCCTTGCTCGGAAGGGTCATGTGTTTGAGGTAATTAGCCTTAATGTCCTATATCTGAATAATATAGTACTATTAATGCTAGTTGGAGATTACATTCATGGTTTTAGATTCAATTGCACACAATATGGATTATTTGTATTCATGCTGCTTGAGTGGCACAAAAATATTCCTGCTTTATCTCGCAGCACGCTAAGCCAAAATGAGCCCAGATGAATTTGGAAGTTGGCATTAATCTTATTATAGAGGAAAAATTTTCAGTTACATAGTTAGTACAACTGACATTGGCTGTTTTGTTTAGGATTTCCTTTATGCAACAGGTTTATGTGAAACCAGTAATGTTATTGGGACATAAACTAGTATTATGATAATATGTCTTTCACATATTGAATTTATATCTATCAACTAATTTGAGATTAACATTCATGAGATTTTTGGGAATTGGGCAATGGTTTTAGACAAAGAAGTTGTAATTTTAGGTCATTGCATAATAAGAAATTTCTAGGACTTTGGCAGGGGTTTTGGGCTGGATAGTTTTGTTCTAAGTATATGAATAATTAACAGTTATATATATATATATGTCACGCCCCGATTTTTCGCATTGAAAACAACGCAAATCGACGCATCCGGACAAGCAACACAAAGTTACTTATCCTACGTAAATATAAAAAGTAGCATGCATGCATCTAAGCTTACTAATGAAATGCAATGCCGATCGCAGCTGGAAGAAGTAAATTCCCAATAGGAGCAAGGAGATCTAACTCTTGCATCAATAGATCACATGGCATACTATAATTACACTTCTCATAACATTGTATTTACAACAATATTCTGTATTAACTCTTACATAACCCAGTTAGTTTTCTCTAAACAAAAACTCATATCCTACCATCATCCAGTACTCTTACTTCCTCACTTGATTACACACATGGGATCATCTCAACCGGAGAGGAGCATTCCATAGGACCCTCAGGGTACCTCAGAATCTCCCGTGCTGATCGGGTCTCAATGCAATTTATCTATCCCTGCAACAATATCTATCATTCCATAAGGAATGATAGATAAAATAGATAAAACATAAAAGAGTGAGATTTACAAGAAATCTCAGTAAGTACACAGTTAACGAAATAAAGCATAGATAACCTCAACTATCATCATACATAGTCATACTCATCAACATATCACTTACAAGAATACCTTATGGAACTTATACACATCAATTACCCATCTTACCATACGAACTTAAATCTTAGCTAGACCCATCATCACATACAACCTTAGATCTTAGCTAGACCCATCATCACATACTTAATACTTATACTTTCCACTTTACTTATTAACCTCATAAGTTTCTTTTATTTCAAAATCTCGACAGGCGTTACGTATCGCCGTCCCTGTCGGCACGTCAGTCATACGGGCGTTACGTATCGCCGTCCCCGTCATGACGTGACTAACTCATCAATCATCCGGGCGTTACGTATCGCCGTCCCCGTTATGATGAGTCTCGTGTCAATCGTCCGGGCGTTACGTCTCGCCGTCCCCGTCATGACACGGAACATATTATTATATCACGACAGGCGTTACGTATCGCCGTCCCTGTCGGCACGTCAGTCATACGGGCGTTACGTATCGCCGTCCCCGTCATGACGTGACTAACTCATCAATCATACTCATCAATCATCCGGGCGTTACGTATCGCCGTCCCCGTTATGATGAGTCTCGTGTCAATCGTCCGGGCGTTACGTATCGCCGTCCCCGTCATGACACGGAACATATTATTATATCACGACAGGCGTTACGTATCGCCGTCCCTGCCGGCACGTCAGTCATACGGGCGTTACGTATCGCCGTCCCCGTCATGACGTGACGAACTCATCAATCATACTCATCAATCATCCGGGCGTTACGTATCGCCGTCCCCGTTATGATGAGTCTCGTGTCAATCGTCCGAGCGTTACGTCTCGCCGTCCCCGTCATGACACGGAACATATTATTATATCACGACAGGCGTTACGTATCGCCGTCCCTGCCGGCACGTCAGTCATACGGGCGTTACGTATCGCCGTCCCCGTCATGACGTGACTAACTCATCAATCATACTCATCAATCATCCAGGCGTTACGTATCGTCGTCCCCGTTATGATGAGTCTCGTGTCAATCGTCCGGGCGTTACGTCTCGCCGTCCCCGTCATGACACGGAACATATTATTATATCACGACAGGCGTTACGTATCGCCGTCCCTGTCGGCACGTCAGTCATACGGGCGTTACGTATCGCCGTCCCCGTCATGACGTGACTAACTCATCAATCATACTCATCAATCATCCGGGCGTTACGTATCGCCGTCCCCGTTATGATGAGTCTCGTGTCAATCGTCCGGGCGTTACGTATCGCCGTCCCCGTCATGACACGGAACATATTCTTTATATAAATTGTTTTCTTTCTTTTTGTTTCTCTCTTATTCATATGAGTTATTTTCACCTATAACTCTACCCATTTGAAACACCACTACTATTATAAGAAAACCCTAAATCTAAGCAAAACAGGGTATCTCGCTCGAGCGGGTGTCGAGCGAGTGTTGAGCGAAGTCACGGGTTGGAACTCGCTCGAGTGGGGTATCAAGCGACAGTCAAGCGAGATCACGGCTCAAGGGGTTTTTCAACCTAAATCAAGCAATCTTCTCACATAAACCTTATTTTTTTCTTATTAAAACATAAATCTAGGTCCTTATAATTTTCCTAGCACTTTATCATCACCAAATCATATCCAAAACACCATAGATTCCAAACACATCATATAAGCCTAATTCAAGCTCCAACCAACAACAAACTTAATTCCATCAATAATCTACCTATTCTATGCTAAGATTAAGTTAAATTGTATACTTACAAGTTTCTCCAAAGCTTGGTTGAATGATCCAACTAGTCCTTGCAACATTTCTCCTCAAAGCACTCACTTAGCTCACTTAGGAGATGTTTGGAGGTTCAAGGGTTAGGGAGGCTTTTTCTTTGGCTTCCTCTCCAAGTGTACGTGACTTCCTCCTCCCAAAAGGTCTCCTATGATCTGAAGATAGTTATATATATAGAGGAATAGATGGCTTGGGGAAGAAGAGAAGGAAAACAAACTAAGGCCCTTAGTTAGCTCAAACCGTGTAAGGTGGGTTGTGTTGTCCAGCTTTGGTTAGTTCAATCCTCATCCATATCTTCTATGATCTCCAATGATATTCATCCTATGGCTAAGCTTCTTCCTCATCTAAAATTATCTTAGATCAATGGCCCCAAATAATTACCAATTATAGATATACAAGTAAGCTCCAAAAAGTCTAAAATATCCAAGATATGCTCAACAGACCATTGGCCTTTCCTTGCATCCTCAAGGCTTCTAGAACATTTTCCTCACCCATATCCGCACGTCCAAGACTCCCTTAGCACCCTTAGAGTGGCTGGAAAATATCTCATCACCTAATTCCCAAGGTTTGGTTACCAATTGGTTGGAAACAAAGGAGATAGTTGACTGTTTTGGCTAATCAGATTAGTCCTTCACTCTTGTTTGGTTCTAAGCTAATTATTCTTCTAGAAGCTCTTTCTCCACCTAACACATGCTCTCATACATGTATCTAGCAGATAACCATGAGGAGAACCAATCAAATTCGAACATCTAAGGTGAGGTGGTGAAGTGATTCATTTTCGAGCTCCAGTTTGCACTTAAAACAGATCAGTCCCATTCCAGCCCAAGTAATCCATTGATACACTTCGATTCTCTAAAATCTCAAATCATAAAAGTTATAGATCTATGTCTCAGAGTTCTATAGGAACTGGAATCACTTCATTTGGAGTTCATATGACCAAGTTATTATTTTTCTAATAAAACTCGACAGATAAACCCGAGAACACCAATCCGGGTACACCAAGTATTGGATAGATGATTCATCTTATTTCACACGAAATTCACTAAATAAAATCTCCTCATTTTCCACATCTCTACACACTTGTCCAGATCTTAGGATAATTGAGAAAATAATCCAATGGCTTAATCTTATCCAATGTTCTTAGTCAACTTCAAGTCAATGCTCATCTATCTCCAATTCAGACCTAATACTTCAATCTCTATTTCTTATTTGATTAAGTCCATATATCTTAAACCTCAAAACATAAAAGTTGTAGATATTCCTCTTAGCTTTCCATGGCCTCTTGAATCACTCAAATCCGACCTCAAATGAGCAAGTTATGACCATTCTACTAAAAGACGTCTGTCTGTCCCTGTATTTCGCTCGAGCCAGACATTAAGCGAGAGTTGAGCGAGATCTCGGGTCTAGGCACTTTTTCACCTTAACACAAGTCACATTTATACCCAACCTTATTCCCAACCTTTCAATATAAGAATCTTATACATATATTCCAAAATTCCTAAAAATAGTCTTGGAGAGACATAATCATCCCACACATGAAAATTAAGCGGATATCTAAAAATCCGGGTTGTCACATATATATATATATATATATAGCTAAAAGTAAATAAACATGCAAGTGTGTAACCTAGCATAATAGTAAAAGTATAAAAATTCACATGTTTTAAAGTGCAACTCAACATAATATACCAGCTCATTATGCACTCTATTTTGTGATTTTTCTGGGTACAAATCATGAAGTGATTTTTTAATCTAATTAACAATATTAGATGGGTAAACATGAATGTATTTTGTATAGAGGCTAATTTTTTATGCCATTGTGGATGTTGTGGCAGGCCTCTAGTATTTCCTAATCCTCAAGGGCAGTGGTGATTTGGATGTAGTACTCGAGCACCAGAAATTTGACAAAGGACTGCCGGCAACTACCGTTAAATAGCAAGTATGGATATTATATGATTTGAGATTTATATGTAGCTAGACGCATCTCATAGACAGAGTTGAATGACCATTTTTCGACATGGCCATTCAACTTTGTAATTTTTGGGTTTAACGTTGAGAACCTGCTTTTTGCAAGAAAGTAAACCCACTGAAGACTTCAAAACGCATCAGGAGGTATTGTATTGACTGATTGCATATATGTATGAAATTGCAATTTCTTCTCTTTCTCTAATATACACACATCTTCCACTATATGAAATTGCAAGCTTGGTGATGAAATGGCATTATTACAAGCAAGACTTAGAATATGTGATCAACGAAATATTTAGACATGCAACACCCTTTTCAAGACCTACATGAGCAGGATTTATATATCTACTTATATATAAATCTTGAATTATTCACATGATAGTTCATGTGAATATTTAACTCCAATTTGTGCAAACAAGACGTGATAACGAAGGTTTGTTCTTTATAGCTCAAAGTTTGGGTTTTAGAAATATAATGCCTTGTTTAAATTGATACATATAATCCAACCAGCCCTAGCACTGCAATTGATCAATGACCATTCAAATAGTACTGCATCATACCTTGTACAGGGTCTAGTAGAAGTTGCATTTTTCCAATAGCTATCTGGAAGTAATTTAACTAAAATTAAACTAGGTCCAACAATTTATGGGTTCCAAAAAAACATCCTTCTTACTGAGATTGATAATGATTAATCTCAAATTTAATTAGAAACAAAAGGTTGATACCAAAAAGTTGCAAAAGTATAATATTGGGGATAATTGGAATCGCCGTGAATTTAGTTTACCGAAACCCTACAAATTGCTTTCGAGGAGATTAGGGCACACCGTAAAGGGGATCCTTTGCCATACGACGGCCACCGAGCTATATCAACAAACTGGGCCGTAACCCGTGGACCTCAATTAATGGCGGTATGAGATGATTCTGCAAACTAGGTTTGCTACAGTTTTAGATGACGCCATAAACACCAAATGGAGAACCAAAAATGCAAAATTGCTGCAAGATGGGGGTCGCCAAGACTGAACCCTTCATTGCGACAAACGTCCCCTTGCAAAGATTTTACAGTTCATCTATCGGCGCTTCGATTGACTAAGGATGAAATCAAAGGCAATAGTTTTTGTTGACGGCTTCTCAAAGGCAACGTCGTGGTAAATAGCCCTTGAAATGTCAGAGGCAACCTTTCGGGGAGAAACAAAACTCATGTCACCCCCAAATACCCATGTCTCACCTACGGGCCCAAAAACGTAGCTGAAGTCTATTTGCTACATTTTCCATCTCACTCACGGTCAAATTCACTCACGAAAAAAAATAAATAATGTTGTAGTGCGAGATCGGCGCAAATCGTATATTAAATGAACCAATCTTAAACATAGAATTAGTCTCAACAATTAAACAATATAACTCGTATAAAACCAACCGACTGGATTAATGTTCGCGAACAAAACAGTATAAAGCTCGATCTACTCGATTCGACTCGACTCGATTAATGTTCATGAACAAGCTCGAATAAAGCTCAATCGACTCATATAAATACGTGAACTCGACTCGTATATATTTTACATATATAATACAATATATATATATATATATATTATAACATATATAATGATGTATATAGACTAATAATCCAAATTTATAAGTTAATATATAGACATAATTATGCATATAGTCTTAATTTATAACATACTATTTATAATTTATAAATTATAAACTTATCTTCTAGTGTAATAGAAGTTAGAACTATAAGTTATGGTGATTGATGAATATATGAGTCCAAATTCCAATAAATACATAACATTTTATATTTACAAATTGCACCATATAACATTATTAGTCTAATACCATTAGTCTTTTAGACTATTACTATTTACTAATATATGGTGGTGTATTACTTATTAGGCTATTAGCATAACATTAACATATACTCATATACTAATATATGAAAGAAAGATGATGGTCTACTAATAGTATTATAATTTAAAGAGTTATATACTAATACTATAGACTATATAATATAAATTTATAATATAATTATAGAGTATTATAGTCTACAGTATTATAATTAAAACTATATAATTGTAATCTATAATACTATAGACTATTGATAATTAATCACTAATTATTAATCTTATTACTTTATATATAATTAATCAATAATAATTAAACTCTAGTATTATTTTATTCGTAAGATTATATAAACTATAGTAAATTACATGTTTAGTATGGACTTCATAAATGTTTAGTGTTAATATCTACTATTACTAATAAATAAGCTCATGTATACCACTATATTGTATACTACTATAATACTAAACTTACTAGTATATTAATATTAAAAAAATATTCAAAATATATGTTTATGAATTAGTATTATAACTTATAAGTTAATCACTTATTAGTATGAGTATTATTATTAGTAAAAGTATTAGTATTACTTATTAGTTATTAGTATCATAACTTATATTAAAATTCTCAAAAACTTATCATATAACTTATAACTTATAAGTATTATTGTTATAATCTATATTATATACATATAACATATGTTGATGATTGGTGTATCAATAAATATATAGACTAATATAGCTTGGTACTACTTAATATTTAGTGTTAAGTATGTATTAGTATTCATATAAAAAAAAATAGTATGTATTAGTATCTACTATTATTAATAAATAAGTTCATACTAGTATACTACTACAATACTACTTTTAGTAGTATATTAGTATTAGAAATAAATAAATAAATAAAGTTTAAAAATATACTAGTATGTATTAGTATTATAACTTATAGAACTATAGAATAACTATAGTATTATATTAGGAGGACTAAATTATAATGTTTAATAAAATATAATGTTTCATAATATTAATGTTATAAATTTATAATTAATATAATGTTTGATAAAATTTGTTATAAAAACTGTCCCTCTTCTCACACAGCGAGTTTGCGACAGTTCGACGCCTCACTCCTCACATCTCCTTTTGAATCTCTGATTTTCTCTCAGACCCAGTCACCTTCATGCCTCACCCATCTAGATCTCGAGAAACCCTAGGAGATGCAACCTATTCTCTCAAACTTTGACTCCTTAACTCGTGACGGCTTGCAGCCAACGATCGTATTTTTTGGGAGCCATGGTTTTAATCTCAGCCTCTGAGATCACAATTGACTCTCGAAAAATAGGTCATTAAATGCATGCATTTATGATCCCCAACCAATTGTCTCCCTACTTCTACGGTTTGGGATTCTCTAGTTTGTCGATTAGCCAGTTCATGAATTGATTATCTTGTTTATTTTAACCTTTTTTTTAACTATTGGTTGAGAACTTAAGCATATTTGACTTATCTTATGTTATTTGGTTATAGTTTTAACTTTACTTGAGTATTTTCGAGAATTTGGTTCTGGTTCTATCCTAAGTTTCTAAATCTCTAACTTTTCATTTCTGGAAGACAGGGTGCATTGTAAATTTGTAGTGTTACAGTTGTTACAACTTTATGTACATCTAGAACTAATCATCTAAGGACTAAGTACATTGTCTAGTCGTTTGTTAGACTACGCATGTTGTCTTGACTATAGTTTTTAATTTCGTACTATACCGGCCGGTACAACCGAAATATATCATACCCGTTAGTTGTCCAATACAGAAAATTTATTATTTTGTACCAACAGATATTTCGGCCGTACCAACCGATATTTCGATTTTACTTGCCAATATTTCAGCCTATGTTTCAGCTGTACCAGATTTTGGCCTTTTACCTTTTTTTTGCTATTTTTTTACCCCAATTCAGACTAGACTATTTACATATATATTTATATATATAATTTATTCATATATTGACTATTATTTTAAAATATAATTCATATATATTTATTTATATATATAATTTATTTATATAAAGGTTATTTCGAAACGATACATAAAATGGTATAGATACCGAATATTTCGTTATAGTGTGTTGACCGATACACATGCCAGCACGATATTCAAAACATTGGTCTTGACTCCTAAATCTGTGAGTTGTGAGTGTGTGACTATCCAGTGTCCATTTCTAATGTCCATCACTGTGATTGATAAGTTTATGCTTTATTTTATTTGTTATTTTGTAGTTTCAGACAATCACCCCTTATTAACTTCATCCTATTACCTATTGGCTATATTCATTTTGCATATGTTACCTATTTTGAATTCAGGCTTACAATTACACTGCAATTATCTGTTACCTGTTTGGCAAAAAGTCTCTACCAAGCTTCCTTACAAATTTGAGATCTATGATTGAAGTTGAAGCAATATTCAAACCCCTCTGTGAGTGCCTCGAGCTAGTCATATGCCTTCTTTTCTTATTTTATTTCGACACTTTACCAAAATAATTCGACTCTTTATTTTAATTTTTACTTGGTAAATGCTTCTCAGTTCTCTATTTATAAATGCTACCCAATATATATTTATCATTTTAGGTGTTTATCCAACTTGTAGTAATTTCACTTGTTTGATGTGTTCAGTTCTATTTTGATGTGGCTTGTGTTTATCCAACCTGTGCCTGTGTACATGCAAACACTTCACAAAAATATTCATCTCTTTATTTTAATTTTAACTTGGTAAATGATTCTCAGTTCTCTGTTTGTAAATTTTACCCAATATGTATTTATCCTATAGCAGTTTCACTTGTTTGATGTATTTTGTTTTATTTTGATGTGGCTTGTGTTTATCCAACCTGTGCCTGTGTACGTGCAAACACTTTACAAAAATAATTCAACTATTTATTTTATTTTTACTTGGTAAATGCTTCTCAATTCTCTATTTATAAATGCTACCCAATATGTATTTATCCTTTTAGGTGTTTATCCAACCTGTTTAAAACAAAAGGTTGTTAGGCCTGAAATAAATCAACCTTAATTCTCTGTTGGTAATCTATTTGTTACTTGGTAGCATTTATAAATCAACCTTAATTTTTACTTGGTAAATGCTTCTCAGTTCCAATTCTCTGTTTATAAATGCTACCCAATATGCCTCATTTAATCTAAATATGCTTGTTTAAAACAAAATGTTGCTAGGCCTAAAATAAATCAACCTTAATACTCTGTTGGTAACCTTTTGTTTTCTTTATTTTATCACAAAATGTATCTCTGTTTGTATGTTTATGTTGTTGATGTGCCTGGCTTTTGGAGGCATATCGAGCTACCAATGCAAAAGTATGCTTAAAATGTTAAGAGTCAAAATTGTTTGACTCTAACTAATCAGCTCAGCCTTGCCTTTCAGAGGCACATTGAGCCACCAAGGTCTTGACTTCCGAAGGCACATTAAGCCACCAAGGCAAGGCTGTATAAATTAACTGTTGGAATCAAATATTTATAATTTTAACATTTTTTAATGTCCTTTCTTTTGGAGGCACCTTGAGCCATCAAACAAGGTTGGGGTCCTAATAATTGATCTAAACAGTCATTGATGGTTTGTTGTTAAACATTAGTAGACCCTAGTAAATGGACAATCATATTAAAGTTATCTTCCCCGAGGTAGTGGAGGAAGCCTATGAGAATGAAAATTCAATCGGTATTAGTCATGTAGAGCCCATATCTAATGATGACAGTGGCAACACTGCGATACTACGACTGGTAATGCTCAATCTACTGAGGGCCTGACAAAAGTTCAAACAGTTGTTCGCGATAGAAGAAAGAGTAAGAAGACATCTGATGTTTGGAATGACTTTGTTGAACTTGAACGAGATGGGAAGAAGCAGCCTCAATGTAAGTGGTGTAAACAAGTGTTCAAGACATCTTGTTGCCCAGATGACTAACACAAGAGGGGGGGTGAATTGGGTTATATTAAAAAATTAATACTTATAAACAAAATATACAATATAAAATATAACCAAAATATAAAGCAGTAGGAAATATAAAGAGTAGGGTAAGAGAAAGCAAACTCAGTATTTTTACGAGGTTCAGCCCCACTGCCTACGTCCTCGCCTCAAGCTACCCCTTGAGGATTCCCAAATCCACTATTCAATCTCCTTTAGGTGGAGATAGAAACCTATTACACCTTTGAGCAGCACCGCTCCAAAGAATCCGTGTAGAACACCCTCTACACTTCCAATCACCTCACACTTGGTGATTCAACTATTCCCTGTGTAGAACACCTTCTACACACACAAGGGTTATACGCACCCTCTTACTTCCAATCACCTCACACTTGGTGATTTAACTATTCCCCGTGTAGAACACCTTCTACACACACAAGGGTTATACACACCCTCTTACTGATACAAGAATTGATAGTGGGTAGGCTATCAGAAAACACTCCTCAATGAGTGAAATAAGAACAATACAGCACAAACTATATCTCTCTCAACAAGAACAAGAATTAAGGCTCAAAACTTTGAAAGAATGATGCAAAATTTAGCAATAGATGTGTAAGCTCTTGTTGTAATTTTTACAAAACTCAAGTGAGCTATTTATAGGCAAATGAGTCTTCAATTTCAAATTTGAAAAGATTCCCATGTCCAAGACATCATCATTCACTTTTCAAAAATTTCAAATCAAATCTTTTTACTTTTTGCATGTGACAAAAGGAGCACACTTTACTTTTCAAAAATTTCAAACCTAATATTTTACTTTTTGCATATGACAAAAAGAGCACACTTTACTTTTCAAAATTTTCAAACAAAGACATCTACCTTTTGCATAAGTCAAGAAAAGCATCCACCACTTTTGAAAATATTCAAATAAAACATGCACATGTGAAAGATGACAATCAATCATCTTAATATTTTCAAAGTTCAAACCTTTAATCATATCATGCACATATGAAAGATGACAATCAATCATCTTAATATTTTCAAAGTTAATTTTCAAAATATTCATGCACATGTGGAAAATGTATTTTAATGCTTTATGATAAAATATTTATTTTGAGCCTTAATCCTAATTTCGAATTTTTAAGAGATTTACAAAATTACTCTATGATTTTAATGTGAACTTATTCCCTTCTTGCTCATGCTTGGTTCCTTGATGTGCTTGATTGTATTGTGTAGACAACTTGAACTTGAGACTCCTTTATTCTTTGAATTCATTTGTTATCATCAAAATCCATGTGTAGATTTACATGAACCTTGAAACCTTGAGTTCAACAATCTCCCCCTTTTTGATGATGACAAATACTTGATAGAACTTGAAACCTGTATGAATACTTAAGCTCCCCCTGAGAATGTGCGTTAGTTTTTCAAGCAAAAATATAAACATAATTCCAAGTATATATAACAAGTTTAGCAATTTAAACAATGTTAATGTTCTAGTCTAAAACTTCTCCCCCTTTTGGCATCATTAAAAAGGAATCATAATTATCTCAATAAGATATATTCCTACAATAACTAACAGACAAATAAAACGCTGCGTTAGTAGAGACTGTAGAAGTTAGAACCACCCGTGTCCGACAAAACCTGCAAAGGTTGAAGCCGAATTTTATCATCTCGGTGCGGAAGAAGATTTAAATCCGCTTGATGTTATTGACGAATTAGATGTTCCAGAGATTTGAACTTGAATAATTAAAATTATTCGTGTCCGACAAAGACAGCAAAAGCTGCAGGCTTAGCTCTGGCAATGCAGTGCGGAGCCACGCGTATTTGACAAAACCTGTAAAGGTTGGAGGCCTAGCTCTAGTAGTCGGTGCGAAAGCAGATTTAAATCAATCGCCTGATGTTGTTGACAAATGGGTTTGAAGGCTCTGAGTTTCTATAAAAAAATCATTTTCACCTATCGGATACCAAAAAAAATATTGCTTCTTGACCTAAGTTCTGTTTCTCCATAACGATAGAATGGCCGAACAATTCTCTTCCACTAATGTTCCAGACTTGAATCAGGAACCCTTGACGCATCAACCATCAATCTTCTCTCCTAAGGCCGTCAATGCCATGATAGGAGCAGAGAACCGTTTTTCTAGTAAGAAAACTTTTGACAATGTGTGTCCAACATATCTTATATTTCTTTTGACTAATAAGATTTGAAGAGACAATAGTTTGTCTTGTTCTTTATGCTATCTCTATAAAATCAGTTTTAAAGTTCATCCGATTTGCATCAAATCTTATTCTCATCTCTATAACTCATCTGCATTCCTTAAATATTCTCGCTTTAAGTTTTCAATTCTTTTCTCAATGGCTCATTATTCTACATCTCAATCTCATGTCCTTTCTGCAGCTACCATTGGCGCCATGTTGCAGCAAGAGAACAATAGTTTGGCTAATAAGCCAGACTCCGATGCTATCTACGACTTGGTGAGTCTCGGTACTCGCTACTCATCCTCTATTGTTGCTTTTTCCCAACGGCTACAAGTCAAAAATCATGAGGTTGAAAAGCTTAAAGAACAAATTGTTGTACTTCAACGAATTGTTCAAGAGTCTCACATAAGGGAAGGAATCGTTCGACAGAAGAATAAACGGTTGAAATCACTATTGGATTCTTCATTCCGCTTGCCAGTTCCCATGGATAGGGAGGACATGATATTGTATGAAGAGAATGAGCGTCTCAAACATGAGGCTAAGAACCTCAAGTTTATGTAGGTCATTTGAGTTAATGGAATAAAAGTATCTAGCAGATATTCATGGCATGCATGCGTAGTCTATCTTTTGATAGGGGTTTTGTAAAAATGTCTGCCAATTGATCGTGTACTAGTGAATTCTAATGCAATATCGCCCTTCTGCACATTATTTCTAAGAAAATGATATCTAATATCAATATGTTTGGTCCGAGATTGTTGTATTGGATTCTTTGAAAGATTTATAGCACTTGTATTATCACATTTGATTGGAATGTGATTGTACATACGTTTAAAATCCTCAAGTTGTTGCTTCATGTAAAGAACTTGGGCACAACAACTACCCGCAGCAACATATTCTGCCTCAGCAATAGATAGTGCAACAGAATTTTATTTTTTACTAAACCAGGAAACTAGTGCATGACCTAAGAAATGACATGTTCTACTAAAAATTTTTCGATCATCTTGCAACTAGTATAATCGGTACCTAAATAACTAGTAAGATCGAAAGAAATGTGTTTAGGATACCATAACTCTAAGTCAAGGGTACTGGCAAAATATCTAAAAATCCGCTTGACTGCAATCAAATGAGATTGTTTCGGAAATGATTGAAAACGTGCACATAAACATATATTGAACATAATATCAAGTCTACTAGTTTATCAAATATAATAAACTACCAATCATACCTCGATATACCTTTGAGTCAACTGATTTACCGGATTCATCTTTATCAAGTTTAGTGGATGAGCTCATTGGTGTTCCAGTTTCCTTAGCACCTTCCATCCCAAACTTTTTCAGCAATTCCTTAATATATTTTGATTGATTGATGAATATTCCACTTTTTGCTTGCTTAATTTGCAATCTGAGAAAGAATGTAAGCTCTCCCATCATGCTCATTTCAAATTCTTCCTGCATAGTCTTAGCAAAAACTTGGCACATATTTTCGTTAGTAGCACCGAATATTATATCATAAATCTGAATCAAAAGAGTATCATCATTTTCTTATTTAATGAAAAGAGTTGTATCAATTTTTCCTCTTGAAAAGCCTTTTTCAATCAAGAAACCACTGAGTCTCTCGTACCATGCTCTAGGAGCTTGTTTGAGTCCATATAGTACTTTTGTGAGTTTGAAAACATGATTTGGAGAAATATGATTTTCAAAACCTGAAGGTTGCTCAACATATTTTACCTATTCTCACGATCTTCCCTTTTGAGTTGTCTCTAAATGTCACGTGTCCTTCTTCTTTAGATCTAAGATCAAAGAACTTAGTCTCGTCTCCCGTCATGTGTCTTGAACATCCACTATCTAAAAACCATTTATTTTTACATGAAGAATACTTCATGCATACCTACAAAAGCAATTAAAAACAATTCTTGGTACCCAAGTTCTTTGGGTCCTTTATTTATTAGTATTAGAATAAACAAGATTTTTAGGTACCCATATGGCCCTAATAGTCATTGTATGTTTTCTTCTAATAGGACAAGCATGATAATTATGACCATTGCTATTACAAAAATTGCAAATAGCATGTGACATATATGAATAACTTGAGTGATTATAATAGTATCCTTTTTTAACAAAATTATTTTTATGAAAAGAATTTTGAATATTGGACTTTGATGTAGAAGGATTATCAAAGAAGTTTTTATAAGATTTGTATTTTTGTTTTGGCATATATCCCAAGCCTGCCTTGTCAAAAACACATCTTTGACTACCAAGAAGTTTTTCAAAATTTCTTTTTCCATTCGTAAAGTTTTCAATAATATTTTCTAAATCAGTTTTCTTTTTCTTCAACTCAAGATTTTCATCTTTCAAAACAATACTTTCTTTTCTTAAAATATCAATTTCGTTTGTTAAAGAAGAATTTTTCTTTTTCAAAGCAGTATACTTGATACCCAATTTTTCAAATTCCTCATATACCTCTTCTAAAACATTTTGCAATTCTTCATATGAAGGATCTTCAATATTATCAAAATTTGTTACCTCAATGTCATCTTTAGCCATAAGACAAAGATTTGCTGATTCTCCATTGCTTGCTTCACTATCTGAGCTACTTGAATCATCATTCCACGTAGCTTTCATTGCTTTTTTGCCTTTGTTTCGATCTTTCTTTAGCAGAGGACAATCTGGCTTGATATGACCAGGTTTATTGCATTTATAACAAATTAAAGTGTCATTTTTACCTGAATCTTTCTTGGAAAACTTATTGAAGGATTTCCTTGGAGGAGTTTTATTTTTCTTTAAGAACCTCTGAATTCTTCTTATTATCATCGCAACTTCTTCATCTTTGTCGTCATTTTCCTCATCTTCATCACTTTCACTTTCATGTGGAACAGCTTTAAGTGCCAAACTCTTCTTTGAATTTCCTTCTTCTTCTCCTCTTTTCAATGTGTACTCATGGGTGATAAGTGACCCGATGAGTTCATTCACTTCGAGCTTCTTGAGGTCTCTAGCTTCAAGAATCGCTGTCACTTTTGACTCCCAACGTTTTGGTAGAGAGTTGAGAATTTTTCTTACTATCTCCACTTTGGAATAAACTTTGCCAAGAGCTGTCAAGCTGTTTATGATGTTAGTAAAACGAGTGTGCATACTAGAAATAGATTCATCATCATTCATCTTAAACATTTCATATTCATGAGTAAGAATATAAATTTTTGATTCCTTGACTTGAGAAGTTCCTTCATAAGTAACTTCCAAGTTATCCCAAATTTCCTTTGCTGTAGTGCAAGTCATTACTCTATTAAACTCATTACCATTAAGAGCATTATATAATAAATTCATAGCAGTTAAATTCAAAGTATAAAGTCTATCGTCTTCACGATCAAACTCTTCTTCTTCCTTTTTGACCTTTACTCCATCAACCACTTTTGTTGGAATATAAGGTCCATTTACAATGCATTTCCAGATTTCTCGGCCTTGAGACTGAAGGAATATTCTCATTCTAACTTTCCAGAATGAGTAATTGTCTCCGCAAAAGAGTGGAGGCCAACTGCTAGATTGACCTTCACCAAATGAAGCTGCAATGTTAGCCATAAGATCTTAACTCAAAATATAGTTAATCTTATAACAGAGCTTTAGCTCTGATACCAATTGTTGCCCAGATGACTAACACAAGAGGGGGGGTGAATTGGGTTATATTAAAAAATTAATACTTATAAACTAAATATACAATATAAAATATAACCAAAATATAAAGCAGTAGGAAATATAAAGAGTAGGGTAAGAGAAAGCAAACTCAGTATTTTTACGAGGTTCAGCCCCACTGCCTACGTCCTCGCCTCAAGCTACCCCTTGAGGATTCCCAAATCCACTATTCAATCTCCTTTAGGTGGAGATAGAAACCTATTACACCTTTGAGCAGCACCGCTCCAAAGAATCCATGTAGAACACCCTCTACACTTCCAATCACCTCACACTTGGTGATTCAACTATTCCCTGTGTAGAACACCTTCTACACACACAAGGGTTATACGCACCCTCTTACTTCCAATCACCTCACACTTGGTGATTTAACTATTCCCCGTGTAGAACACCTTCTACACACACAAGGGTTATACACACCCTCTTACTGATACAAGAATTGATAGTGGGTAGGCTATCAGAAAACACTCCTCAATGAGTGAAATAAGAACAATACAGCACAAACTATATCTCTCTCAACAAGAACAAGAATTAAGGCTCAAAACTTTAGAAAAGAGAGAATGAGAGCTTTGAAAGAATGATGCAAAATTTAGCAATAGATGTGTAAGCTCTTGTTGTAATTTTTACAAAACTCAAGTGAGCTATTTATAGGCAAATGAGTCTTCAATTTCAAATTTGAAAAGATTCCCATGTCCAAGACATCATCATTCACTTTTCAAAAATTTCAAATCAAATCTTTTTACTTTTTGCATGTGACAAAAGGAGCACACTTTACTTTTCAAAAATTTCAAACCTAATATTTTACTTTTTGCATATGACAAAAAGAGCACACTTTACTTTTCAAAATTTTCAAACAAAGACATCTACCTTTTGCATAAGTCAAGAAAAGCATCCACCACTTTTGAAAATATTCAAATAAAACATGCACATGTGAAAGATGACAATCAATCATCTTAATATTTTCAAAGTTCAAACCTTTAATCATATCATGCACATGTGAAAGATGACAATCAATCATCTTAATATTTTCAAAGTTAATTTTCAAAATATTCATGCACATGTGGAAAATGTATTTTAATGCTTTATGATAAAATATTTATTTTGAGCCTTAATCCTAATTTCGAATTTTTAAGAGATTTACAAAATTACTCTATGATTTTAATGTGAACTTATTCCCTTCTTGCTCATGCTTGGTTCCTTGATGTGCTTGATTGTATTGTGTAGACAACTTGAACTTGAGACTCCTTTATTCTTTGAATTCATTTGTTATCATCAAAATCCATGTGTAGATTTACATGAACCTTGAAACCTTGAGTTCAACACATCTCAATCTAGTTCTACGACCATACTACGTAGGCACTTACAAACTTGTTTGCCATTCATGGGCTCTAAGAAAAAACAAAAGGTCTTGGTGGTTGAGTCTAAGGAGGTAGATGGTGCATTCATTGTCTTTAACTTCACCTATGATAGGAGTAGGGTCCGAGAGCTTGCCTCTCACATGATACTTTACCATGAATATTCATTTTCTATTGTTGCCCAGATGATTAATACAAGAGGAGGGGTGAATTGAGTTGTATTTAAAAAAAATAACAATTATAAATCAAATATACAATATAAAATATAAACAAAATATAAAACAGCAATAAATATAAAGAGTAAGGGGAAGAGAGAAGCAAACTCAGTATGTTAACGAAGTTTGGCCCCACTGCTTACGTCCTCGCCTTAAGTTACCTCTTGAGAATCTCCGAATTCACTATTCAATCTCCTTCAGGTGGAGATAGAAACCTATTACACCTTTGAACAACACCGCTACAAAGAATCCGTGTAGAACACCCTCTACACTTGCAATCACCTTACACGTGGTGATTCAACTATTCCCTGTGTAGAACACTTTCTACATACACAAGGGTTATACACACCATTTTACTGATACAAGAATTGATAGTAGGTAGGTTATCAAAAAACACTCCTCAATGAGTGAAATAAGAACAATACAGCGCAAACTATATCTCTCAAAATGAACAAGGGTTAAGGCTCAATACTTAGAATAAAAGGGAATGAAAGCTTTGAATGAATGTTGTATGCTCTTGGTGTTGTGAATGTGAAGCTCTCAAATGATCTATTTATAGGCATATGAGATTTCATATTCAAATTTAAAAAAATTCACATATCAAAGACATCATCATTAACTTTTTAAAAATTTCAAATCTAATCTTTTTACTTTTTGTATGTGACAAAAGGAGCACACTTTACTTTTCAAAAATTTCAAACCTAATCTTTTACTTTTTGCATATGACAAAAGGAGCACACTTTACTTTTCAAAATTTTCAAACAAAGACATCTATCTTTTGCATAAATCAAGAAAAACATCCATCACTTTTGAAAATATTCAAATAAAACATGCACACGTGAAAGATGATAATCAATCATCTTAATATTTTCAAAATTCAAACCTTTAATCATGTCATGCACATGTGAAAGATGACAATCAATCATCTTTCAAAATTTTCAAATTTAATTTTCAAAATATTCATGCATATGTGGAAAATGTATTTTAATGCTTTATGATAAAATATTAATTTTGAGCCTTAATCCTAATTTCAAATTTTTAAGAGATTTACAACACTACTCTATGACTTTAATGTGAACTTGTTCCCTTCTTGCTCATGCTTGGTTCCTTGATGTGCTTGATTCTATTGTGTGGACAACTTGAGCTTGAAACTCATTTATTCTTTGAATTCATTTGTTATCATCAAAATCCATGTGTAGATTTATAATTATACGAAACTTGAAACCTTGGATTCAACAATCTCCCCCTTTTTGATGATGACAAATACTTGATAGAACCTGAAGCCTGTATTAATACTTAAACTCCCCCTGAGAATGTGCGTTAGTTTTTCAAGCAAAAATATAAATATAATTCCAAGCATATATAACAAGTTTAGCAATTTAAACAATGTTAATGTTCTAGTCTAAAACTTCTCCCCCTTTTGGCATCATTAAAAGGGATCGGCAGCAAGTAAATAGACTGAAGAAAACGGTGCGTTAATAGACACTGTAGATAGTTGAAAAAGGGAGCCGTCCGTGACCCGACAAGTGCTGCAAAGCCTCGAGGCCTAACTCTATGAATTTAGTGCGGTTGAAGATTTAAACAATCGTCTGATGTTGTTGACAAATGGGATTGAAGGCTCTGAGTTTCTATAAAAAAAAATGATCATTTTCACCTATCGGATACCAAAAAAAAAACATCGCTTCTTGACCTGAGTTCTGTTTTTCCATAACGATAGAATGGCTGAACAATTTTCTTCCACTAATGTTCCAAACTTGAATCAGGAACCCTTGACGCATCAACCATCAATCTTCTCTCCTGAGGCCGTCAATACCATGATAGGAGCAGAGAACCATTTTTCTAGTAGAGCTGATTCTGAGATTATTGCAGAATCAAGAATGCTCAGTAGTCAATATGCTGCCTCTGTTACGATCATGTCTCGGAGGTTAATGGCGAGGGTGAGTGAGATTGATCATCTTAACAGTCAAATATCTGAGTTACGACATAAGCTTGCTAATAAGGATAGAGAGAATAAAAGGCTAAAGCAAGAAAACAAAGAGTTGAAAAAATTTACAGATTGGTATGCTCATGATCTGCAACCACGAATAGAGGAGCTGGAACGAGAAAGGGTTCAGATACAAGGTCAACATCGGCAGATAACAACAGAGGTTCATCGTTCACTAGAAAAATAGGGACAATCTACTGTTAATCTCTCTAGCTTAGTAAGAAAACTTTTGACAATGTGTGTCCAGCATATCTTGTATTTCTTTTGACTAAATAAGATTTGAAGAGACAATAGTTTGTCTTGTTCTTTATGCTATCTCTATAAAATCAGTTTTAAAGTTCATTCGATTTGCATCAACTCTTATTCTCATCTCTATAACTCATCTGCATTCCTTCAACATTCTCGCTTTACGTTTTCAATTCTTTTCTCAATGGCTCATTCTTCAAACATTCCTCTAGATCCATCCATGAGATATTCTACACCTCAATCTCGTGTCCTTTCTGCAGCTACCATTGGTGCTATGTTGCAGCAAGAGAATAATAGTTTGGCTAATAAATCAGACTCCGATGCTATCTACGACTTGGTGAGTATTGGGACTCGCTACTCATCCTCTATTGTTGCTTTTTCCTAGCGGCTACAAGTCAAAAACCATGAGGTTGAAAAACTTAAACAACAAATTGTTGTACTTCAACGAATTGTTCAAGAGTCTCACACAAGGGAAGGAATCCTTCGGCAGAAGAATAAACAGTTGAAATCTCTATTGGATTTTTCATTCTGCTTGCCAGTTCCCATGGATAGGGATGATATGATATTGTATGAAGAGAATGAGCGTCTCAAACATGAGACTAAGAACCTCAAGTTTATGTAAAAGTATTTAAAAAATATCTCTCTATTTTTATGAACTATGATCTATCTTTTAAGAGATATTCATAACATGCATCATACCTATTTCTCTTCTAATCATACATAATCTATCTTCTGGTAAAGGTTTTGTGAATATATCTGCTAATTGATCGTGTGTGTTTGTGAACTCTAGTACTATATCGCCTTTCTGCACATGATCTCGAAGAAAATGATATCTTATTTCAATATGCTTAGTTCCAGAATGTTGTATTGGGTTCTTTGAAAGATTTATAGCACTTGTATTATTACATTTGATTGGAATGTGATTATACATGAGTTTAAAATCTTCAAGTTGTTGCTTCATGTAAAGAACTTGAGCACAACAACTACCCGCAGCAACATATTCTGCCTCAGCAGTAGATAGTACAACAGAATTTTGTTTTTTACTAAACTAGGAAACTAGTACATGACCTAAGAAGTGACATGCTCTACTAGTGCTTTTTCGATCTATTTTACAACCAGCATAATCTGCATCTGTGTAGCTGATTAGATCGAAAGATGTGTGCTTAGGGTACCATAACCCTAAGTTAATTGTACCACTAAGATATCTAAGAATGCGCTTAATTACAATTAAATGTGATTCTTTTGGAGATGATTGAAAGCGTGCACATAAGCACACACTAAACATAATATCTGGTCTACTGGCTGTCAAATATAATAAGCTACCAATCATACCTCGATATACCTTCAAGTCAACTGATTTACCGGATTCATCTTTATCAAGTTTAGTAGATGGGCTCATTGGTCTTCCATTTTCCTTAGCACCTTCCATCTCAAACTTCTTCAGCAATTCCTTAATATATTTTGATTGATTGATGAATGTCCCACTTTTTGCTTGCTTAATTTGCAATCCGAGAAAGAATGTAAGCTTTCCCATCATACTCATTTCAAATTCTTCCTGCATATTCTTAGCAAAAACTTGGCACATATTTTCATTAGTAGCACCGAATATTATATCATCAACATAAATCTGAATCAAAAGAATATCATCATTTTCGTATTTAATGAAAAGAGTTGTATCAATTTTTCCTCTTGAAAAATCTTTTTCAATCAAGAAACCACTGAGTCTCTCGTACCACGCTCTAGGAACTTGTTTGAGTCCATATAGTGCTTTTGTGAGTTTGAAAACATGATTTGGAGAAATATGATTTTCAAAACCTCGAGGTTGCTCAACATATACCTCTTCATTTATAAAATCGTTTAAGAAAACACTTTTAACATCCATTTGAAAAAGTTTGAAATCTTTATAACAAGCATATACAAGTAGTATTCGAATAGCTTCTAATCTTGCGACTAGTGCATATATCTCATCATAATCGATTCCTTCTTCTTGATTGAAACTTTGGGCTACAAGTCGAGCCTTATTTCTAGTAATGACTCCGGACTCATCTTTCTTGTTTCTAAAAACCCATTTTGTTCCAATAATAGTATGATTTTTGGGTCTAGGAACAAGTGTCCAAACATCATTTCTTTCAAATTGATTAAGCTCTTCTTGCATAGCTAAAATCCAAGATTTATCAAGAAATGCTTCATCAATATTTTTAGGTTCAATCTGAGATAGAAAAGCAGTATGATTGCAAATATTTCTAAGAAATGATCGAGTGCTTACACCTCGTGAATGTTCTTCCAGAATTTGTTCCACTGGATGATCTTTCATAAATTTCCACTGTTTGGTTGCATCTTGTATTAAATTTTGATGATCTTTCCTGATGTCTCCATGTTGGACTTCCTCTATTGTGTTCTCTTTGTTGAGATTGAGACTTTCCGTATTATTTATACCTCCTGTTTCTTCATCAATGGATTTCTTGGAGAGTAGAGAATTAGATTCATCAAATACTACATGCATAGATTCTTGTACAGTCAAAGTCTTTTTATTGAATACTCTATAAGCTTTACTATTAGTAGAATACCCGAGAAAGATACCTTAATCAGATTTTGCATCAAACTTGCCTAAATTATCCCTGTCATTTAAAATAAAACATTTGCATCCAAATACATGAAAGTAACCAATGTTGGGCTTTTTCTCATTCCAAAGTTCATGGGGGTTTCATCTAATTTGGACCTTAGCATAACTCTATTTATAACATAACATGCAGTACTTACCGCTTCGGCCCAAAAATAACTAGGCAAGTTGTTCTCATTGAGCATTGTTCTTGCCATCTCTTGAAGAGATCTATTTTTCCTCTCTACTACCCCATTTTGTTGAGGAGTTCGAGGAGCAGAAAAATTATGCACAAAACCATTTTCATCATAAAATGTTTCAATATTTTTATTAACAAACTATTTTCCCCTATCACTTCGGATACTTGAAATAGTATAACCCTTTTCATTTTGAATTCTCTTGTATAACTTAGTAAAGGCATTATGTGCCTCATTTTTATGAGCAAGAAAGATGACCCAAATATATCTAGAGAAATCATCAACAATAACAAATGCATAATATTTTCCTCCTAAACTTGCAACTCTATTTGGTTCAAAAAGATCCATGTGTATCAGTTGCAATGGTCTAGTAGTGGAAATATGTTTCAGTTTTAAAAGAAGTTTTTGTTTGTTTACCAAATTGGCATGCATCACAAATTTTGTCTTTAAGAAAATTTGCCTTTGGTAAACCTCTCACAAGATCATTTTTTGAAAGTTTGGAAATAAGTTCCATGTTGGCATGACCTAGTCTTCTATGCCATAACTAATTAGTTTCATTTTGACCTGAAAAACAAATAGCATCTTGTGAGATAATTTCTTCAAAAACAGTTGTATAAACATTGTTGCTTCTAAAAGCAATAATTCAAATATTACAATCATGATCATTCAAAATAATGCACTTATCCATTTTGAAAGTAACTGTAAATCTTTTATCACATAATTGACTTATGCTCAAAAGATTATGTTTTAGACCTTCAACAAGTAGAACATCTTCAATTATGAGAGAAGACTCATTACCAATTTTACCTATTCCCACGATCTTCCCTTTCGAGTTGTCTCCAAATGTCACGTGTCCTTCTTCTTTAGATCTAATATCAAAGAACTTAGTCTTGTCTCCCGTCATGTATCTTGAACATCCACTATCTAAAAACCATTTATTTTTGTTTGTGGAGGACTTCATGCACACCTATAAAAACAATTAAAATGATTTTTCTTGGTACCCAAGTTCTTTGGGTCCTTTATTTATTAGTATTAGAAAAAACAAGATTTTTAGGTACCCATATGGTCCTAAAAGTCATTGTATGTTTTCTTCTAATAGGACAAGCATGATAATTATGACCATTTCTATTACAAAAATTACAAATAGCATGTGACATATATGAAGAACTTGAGTGATTATAATAGTATCTTTTTTTGACAAAATTATTTTTATGAAAAGAATTTTGAATATTGGACTTTGATGTAGAAGGATTATCAAAGAAGTTTTTATAAGGTTTGTATTTTTGTTTTGGCATATATCACAAGCCTGCCTTGTCAAAAATACATCTTTGACTATCAAGAAATTTTTCAAAATTTCTTTTTCCATTCGTAAAGTTTTCAATAATATTTTCTAAATCAGTTTTCTTTTTCTTCAACTCAAGATTTTTATCTTTCAAAACAATACTTTCTTTTCTTAAAATATCAATTTCGTTTGTTAAAGAAGAATTTTTCTTTTTCAAAGCAGTATACTTGATACCCAATTTTTCAAATTCCTCATATACCTCTTCTAAAACATTTTGCAATTCTTCATATGAAGAATCTTCAATATTATCAAGATTTGTTACCTCAATGTCATCTTTAGCCATAAGACAAAGATTTGCTGATTCTCCATTGCTTGCTTTACTATCTGAGCTACTTGAATCATCATCTCATATAGCTTTCATTACTTTTTTGCCTTTGTTTCGATCTTTCTTTAGCAGAGGACAATCTGACTTGATATGACCAGGCTTATTGCCTTTATAACAAATTAAAGTATCATTTTTACCTGAATCTTTCTTGGAAAACTTTTTGAAGGATTTCCTTGGAGGAGTTTTATTTTTCTTTAAGAACCTCTGAATTCTTCTTGTTGTCATCGTAACTTTTTCATCTTTGTCGTCATTTTCCTCATCTTCATCACTTTCACTTTCATGTGGAACAGCTTTAAGTGCCAAGCTCTTCTTTGGCTTTTCTTCTTCTTCTCCTCTTTTCAATGTGTACTCATGGGTGATAAGTGGCCCGATGAGTTCATTCACTTCGAGCTTCTTGAGGTCTCTAGCTTCAAGAATCGCTGTCACTTTTGATTCCCAACGTTTTGGTAGAGAGTTGAGAATTTTTCTTACTATCTCCACTTTGGAATAAACTTTGCCAAGAGCTGTCAAGCTGTTTATGATGTTAGTAAAACGAGTGTGCATACTAGAAATAGATTCATCATCATTCATCTTAAACATTTCATATTCATGAGTAAGAATATAAATTTTTGATTTCTTGACTTGAGAAGTTCTTTCATAAGTAACTTCCAAGTTATCCCAAATTTCCTTTGTTGTAGCGCAAGTCATTACTCTATTAAACTCATTACCATTGAGAGCATTATATAATAAATTCATAGCAGTTAAATTCAAAGTATAAAGTCTATCGTCTTCACGATCAAACTCTTCTTCTTCCTTTTTGACCTTTACTCCATCAACCACTTTTGTTGGAATATAAGGTCCATTTACAATGCATTTCCAGATTTCTCGACCTTGAACCTAAAGGAATATTCTCATTCTAACTTTCCAGAATGAGTAATTGTCTTCGCAAAAGAGTGGAGGCCGACTGCTAGATTGACCTTCACCAAATGAAACAGCAATGTTAGCCATAAGATCTTAACTCAAAAAATAGTTAATCTTATAACAGAGCTCTAGCTCTGATACCAATTGTTGCCCAGATGACTAACACAAGAGGGGGGTGAATTGAGTTGTATTTAAAAAAAATAACAATTATAAATCAAATATACAATATAAAATATTAACAAAATATAAAACAACAATAAATATAAAGAGTAAGGGGAAGAGAGAAGCAAACTCAGTATGTTAACGAGGTTCGGCCCCACTGCATACGTCCTCGCCTCAAGCTACCCCTTGAGGATCCCCGAATTCACTATTCAATCTCTTTCAGGTGGAGATAGAAACCTATTACACCTTTGAACAACACCGCTACAAAGGATCCGTGTAGAACACCCTCTACACTTGCAATCACCTTACACGTGGTGATTCAACTATTCCCTGTGTAGAACACTTTCTACACGCACAAGGGTTATACACACCATTTTACTGCTACAAGAATTGATAGTGGGTAGGTTATCAGAAAACACTCCTCAATGAGTGAAATTAGAACAATACAGCGCAAGCTATATCTCTCAAAATGAACAAGGGTTAAGGCTCAATGCTTAGAGAAGAGAGAATGAAAGCTTTGAATGAATGTTGTATGCTCTTGGTGTTGTGAATGTGAAGCTCTCAAATGATCTATTTATAAGCATATGAGACTTCATATTCAAATTTAAAAAGGTTCACTTGTCAAAGACATCATCATTCACTTTTCAAAAATTTCAAACCTAATCTTTTTATTTTTCAAAAATTTCAAACCTAATTTTTTACTTTTTGCATATGACAAAAGGAGCACACTTTACTTTTCAAAAATTTCAAACCTAATTTTTTACTTTTTGCATATGACAAAAGGAGCACACTTTACTTTTTAAAAATTTCAAACCTAATTTTTTACTTTTTACATATGACAAAGGAGCACACTTTACTTTTCAAAATTTTCAAACAAATACATCTACCTTTTGCATAAGTCAAGAAAAGCATCCATCACTTTTGAAAATATTCAAATAAAACATGCACATGTGAAAGATGACAATCAATCATCTTAATATTTTCAAAGTTCAAACCTTTAATCATGTCATGCACATATGAAAGATGACAATCAATCATCTTTCAAAATTTTCAAATTTAAATTTCAAAATATTCATGCACATGTGGAAAATGTATTTAATGCTTTATGATAAAATATTAATTTTGAGCCTTAATCCTAATTTCAAATTTTTAAGATATTTACAACATTACTCTATGACTTTAATGTGAACTTGTTCCCTTCTTGCTCATGCTTGGTTCCTTGATGTGCTTGATTCTATTGTGTGGACAACTTGAGTTTGAGACTCCTTTATTCTTTGAATTCATTTGTTATCATCAAAATCCATGTGTAGATTTATAATTACACGAAACTTAAAACCTTGGGTTCAACATCTATGATGAAGCATATGGTCTTTAATAAGTTCATGAGTACGAACACTCTATACTGGGAAAGGATGTCTTATGTTACTGTGAAAAAGGAATGCATTCGAACTTATGATACTGAAAATGCAAAATTAAAGGCTTTGCTTAAATCTGTTAACAAAATTCATATCACCACTAACATGTGGATGTCTTGTGAAAAAATTTTATATATGGTAGTCACATGTCATTATATAGATACTGATTGGCACCTTCAGATGCATGTTTTGAACTTCTGTAATATGCCTCATCCACACATTGGTCTTGTTATGGCTGATGCATTGGGAAAATGTTTTCAAAATTGGAGAATTGAGAATAAAATTTCTTCAATTACTGTTGACAACACGACTGCTAATGATGTTGCCATTAGGATCCTAAAGGATGATTTCAACTTGAAGAAAACGTTGTCAGTTGGAGAAAAATTGTTTTATGTGCGTTGTTGTGCACATATAACAAACTTACTAGTTCAGTATGGTCTTGGGGAGATAAAGGTGATTATTGATTGTGTGAGAGACGGCATGAAATATTTGGTACCGTCTGAAAGTAGGCTGAAACAGTTTATTGAGCTTTCAAAACAGCCAGAATTTTCCTCAAAGAAATTGATCATAAATGTGCCTACAAGATGGAACAACACTTATTTAATGTTAGATGCTGCAATTCAATTTAAATACGTCTTTTCGAGATACGGTGATAGAGAAAACAATTTTAAATGGGTTCCAACAGCTAATGAGTGGACGTAGATTGAAAATGTTTGTAGTCTTCTGGGTATATACAATAAAGTAACCAAGATTGTGTCAAGAAATGATCACCTAACTGCAAACATCTTCCTTTCTGAAATGTGGAGAATGAAGGACATCCTAAATAAGAAGAGCAAAAATCCAAATGAGTACATAAAAGCTATGATAAGAAAAATGAGTGTCAAGTTTAAGTAATAATAGAGGGAGTGTAATTTTTTGATGGCAATCATTGCTGTTGCCCAGGTGATTAACACAAGAGGGGAGGTGAATTGGGTTATATTATAAAAATTTATAAGTATTAATTTTTATAATATAACCCAATTCACCACCCCTCTTGTGTTAGTCATCTGGGCAACAATTGGTATCAAAGCTGGAGCTCTGTTATAAGATTAACTATCTTTTGAGTTAAGATCTTATGGCTGACATTGCAGCTTCATTTGGTGAATGTCAATCTAGCAGTCGGCCTCCACTCTTTTGCAGAGACAATTACTCATTCTGGAAAGTTAGAATGAGAATATTCCTTCAGGCTCAAGGTCGAGAAATCTGGAAATGCATTGTAAATGGACCTTATATTCCAACAAAAGTGGTTGATGGAGTAAAGGTCAAAAAGGAAGAAGAAGAGTTTGATCGTGAAGACGATAGACTTTATACTTTGAATTTAACTGCTATGAATTTATTATATAATGCTTTTAATGGTAATGAGTTTAATAGAGTAATGACTTGCGCTGCAGCAAAGGAAATTTGGGATACCTTGGAAGTTACTTATGAAGGAACTTCTCAAGTCAAAGAATCAAAAATTTTTATTCTTACGCATGAATATGAAATGTTCAAAATGAATGATGATGAATCTATCTCTTCTATGTATACTCGTTTTACTAATATTATTAATAGTTTGACATCTCTTGGTAAAGTTTATTCCAGCTTGGAGATAATAAGGAAAATTATCAACACCTTACCAAAACGTTGGGAATCAAAAGTAACGGTGATTCTTGAAGCTAGAGATCTTAAAAAATTTGAAGTAAATGAACTCATTGGGTCACTTATTACTCATGAGTACACATTGAAAAGAGGAGAAGAAGAAGGAAAGCAAAAGAAGAGTTTGGCACTCAAAGCCGTTTCTCATGAAAGTGAAAGCGATGAAGATGAAGAAAGCGATGACGAAGAGATTGCAAATCTTTGTCTTATGGCTAAAGATGATCTTAAGGTAACAAATTTCGAAAATATTGAAAATCCTTCTTATGAAGAATTGCAAAATGTTTTAGAAGAAGTATATGAGGAACTTGAAAAATTGGGTATCAAGTATACCATTTTGAAAAAGAAAAATTCTTCTTTAACAAATGAAATTGATGTTTTAAGAAAAGATAATATAGTTTTAAAAGATGAAAATGATAAGCTGAAAAAGAAAGTGACTGATTTAGAAAAGATTGTTGAAAACTTTACAAATAGAAAAAGAAACTTTGAAAAACTTCTTAGTAGTCAAAGATGTGTTTTTGATAAGGTAGGCTTGGGATACATGCCAAAAGAAAAACTCAAACTCTATAAAAATTTCTTTGATAAACCAATTAAATCAAAATTTCAAAATTCTTTTCATAAAAATAGATTTTTTAAAGAAAAATATTATTACAATTACCCAAGGCTTTCAAATATGTCATATGTTATTTGTAATTTTTGCAGTAGAAATGGTCATAATTATCATGCTTGTCCTATTAGAAGAAAACATACAATGACTATTAGGGCCATATGAGTACCAAAGAATCTTATTTTTTCTAATACTAATAAATAAAGGACCCAAAGAACTTGGGTACCAAGAATTGTTTTTAATTGCTTTTGTAGGTATGCATGAAGTATTCTACAGGTAAAAATAAATGGTTTTTAGATAGTGGATCTTCAAGACACATGACGGGAGACAAGACTAAGTTCTTTAATCTTAGATCTAAAGAAGAAGGACACGTGACATTTGGAGACAACTCGAAAGGGAAGATCGTGGGAATAGGTAAAATATGTTGAACAACCTCCAGGTTTTGAAAATCATATTTCTCCAAATCATGTTTTCAAACTCACAAAAGCACTATATGGACTCAAACAAGCTCCTAGAGCGTGGTACGAGAGACTCAGTGGTTTCTTGATTGAAAAAGGCTTTTCAAGAGGAAAAATTGATACAACTCTTTTCATTAAATACGAAAATGATGATATTCTTTTAATTCAGATTTATGTTGATGATATAATATTCGGTGCTACTAATGAAAATATGTGCCAAGTTTTTGCTAAGACTATGCAGGAAGAATTTGAAATGAGCATGATGGGAGAGCTTACATTCTTTCTCGGATTGCAAATTAAGCAAGCAAAAAGTGGGACATTCATCAATCAATCAAAATATATTAAGGAATTGCTGAAGAAGTTTGGGATGGAAGGTGCTAAAGAAACTGGAACACCAATGAGCCTATCCACTAAACTTGATAAAGATGAATCCGGTAAACTAGTTGACTCGAAGGTATATCGAGGTATGATTGGTAGCTTATTATATTTGACAGCCAGTAGACCAGATATTATGTTTAGTGTGTGCTTATGTGCACACTTTCAATCATCTCCAAAAGAATCACATGTAATTTCAGTTAAGCGCATTCTTAGATATCTTAGTGGTACAATTAACTTAGGGTTATGGTACCCTAAGCACACATCTTTCAATCTAATCAGCTACACAGATGCAGATTATGCTGGCTGTAAAATAGATCGAAAAAGCACTAGTGGAGCATGTCACTTCTTAGGTCATGCACTAGTTTCCTGGTTTAGTAAAAAATAAAATTCTGTTGTACTATTTACTGTTGAGGCAGAATATGTTGCTGCGAGTAGTTGTTGTGCTCAAGTTCTTTACATGAAGCAACAACTTGAAGATAACTCATGTATAATCACATTCCAATCAAATGTAATAATACAAGTGCTATAAATATTTCAAAGAATCCAATACAACATTCTCAGACTAAACATATTGAAATTAGATATCATTTTCTTAAAAATCATGTGCAGAAGGGCGATATTGTTTTAGAATTCACTAGTATACACTATCAATTGGCAGACTTTTTCACAAAACCCCTACCAGAAGATAAACTATGCATGATTAGAAGAGAAATATGAATTATGCATGCCATGAATATCTACTAGATACTTTTATTCCATTATCTCAAATGACCTACAGAAACTTGAGACGTTTAGCCTCATCATTCAAATGCATTTGCTCCTCATAAATCATCATGTCATCCTTGTCTAAAGGATTAGCCAATCGAAATGCAGAGGCAAGTAAGGATTTTAAATCCTTATTCTGTTATTTTAAATCTACTATTTTTTAGTTAGACTCTTGAACAAGTCGTTGAAGAATATCGATCTTCTCATTAAGCTTCTCTAT
This sequence comes from Platycarya longipes, assembly GCA_036559045.1. Lineage (NCBI taxonomy): Eukaryota > Viridiplantae > Streptophyta > Magnoliopsida > Fagales > Juglandaceae > Platycarya > Platycarya longipes. Next base: position 24,288,019 of record CM071796.1, on the reverse strand, counting down.
CTCGCGGGTTTTGGACTGCAACCGAGCGGAAAAAGCAACAATGGAAGATGAGTATCGAGTCCCGAGACCCACAAGCTCGTAAATGGCATCATGATCTGATTTATTAACCAAATCAGTGTTTTGCTGCTTCATGGCACCTACGATAGATGCAGAAATAGATTGATCACGAGAAGCACTGAAGGAGAATTGATGAGCCATTAAGATTTTGTAAAGTAAGAATGAAGATGAACTACAACAATGAGAAGAAGATTTGGTGCGGATTAGATAAAGCTAAGGATTGCTTTTATAAATATGGAAATAAGTAGAAGACAAACTGTCATCTCTTCAAATCTTACTTAGTCAAGCTTACAAGATATGCCGGATGCATATTGTCAAAAGTTACCGAACTAAGCTAGCGAGTTTAATTATAATTGTCCATGTTTCTCTCGTGAAACGCTGCCATTATGTGCTGATGTTGACTCTGTGCTTGAACTCTTACTCGTTCCGATTCCTCTATTTGAAGTTTCAGAACACGAGCTAATTCCATCAAATCTTTATTTTCTTGCTTTAACCTTTTATTTTTTCTGCCTTTATTTGCAAGCTTTTGATGCAGAACAGATATTTTTTCTGTCTCGCTAGTAATCTCCGAGACATGGTTGTAACAGAGGCAGCATATTGAGCACTGAGAGTTCTTGATGCTGCAACAACCGCGGAATCAGTTCTATTTGAAAAATGCATCTCTGCTTCTATCATGGTGTTGACAAACTCATGAGATAAAATAACTGGTTGAGACGGTTCCTGATTCAAATCCGGAAGATTATTAGACGAAATTTTCTCCGTCATTCTATCGTTTTGAATAAACAGAAACTGGATCAATGAGTGGGGTGAAAATTTATTTGAGTATCCGACAGGTGAAAACGGTCTTTTAAACAACAACTTTCAAATCTCGATAATATTTAATTTTTCAACAATATCACGTGGATTTGAATCTGCTTCCGCACCGACTGCTAGAGCTAGGCCTCCAACCTTTGCAGATTTTGTCGGACACGCGTGGCTCTGCACCGAATTGCCAGAGTTAGATTTCCAACATTTGCAGGTTTTGTCAGACATGCATGGCTCCGCACTGAATTGCCAGAGCTAGGCCTGCAGCTTTTGCTGTCTTTGTCGGACACGGATAATTTTAATTATTCAACTTCAAATCTTTGCAACATCTAATTCGTTAATAATATCAAGCGGATTTTAATCTTATTTCACACCGAGATGATAAAGTTTGGCTTCAACCTTTGCAGGTTTTGTCGGGCATGGGTGGTTCCAACTTCTACTCTCTAACGCACCGTTTTATTTGGTTATTGCTTATTACGGGAAAAAATCTTACTGAAGCCAATTACGGTTCTTTTTTAATGATGCCAAAAGGGGGAGAAGTCTTATAAGTCTTATACTAGTATTATACTACCCTGTTATATATGCTAGAATCATATTTATATTTTTCTTGAAATACTAACGCATATTTTCAAGGAGAGTTTAAGTATTACTGCAGGTCGCAGATTTCTACTAAATATTTGTCATCATTAAATCAAATACACAATATAAAATATTAACAAAATATAAAAAAGTAAGAAATATAAAAAGTAGAGTAAGAAAAAGCAAACTCAATATCTTTACGAGGTTCAGCCCTACTGCCTACGTCCTCGCCTCAAGCTACCCCTTGAGGATCCCAAATTCACTAGTCAATCTCCTTTAGGTGGAGATAAAAACCTATTACACCTTTGAGCAGCACTGCTCCAAAGAATCTGTGTAGAACACCCTCTACACTTCCAATCACCTCACACTTGGTGATTCAACTATTCCCTGTGTAGAACACCTTCTATACACAAGAGTTATACGCACCCTTTTACAAATATAAGAGTTGATAGTGGATAGACTATCAAAGTACACTCCTCAATGAGTAAGATAGAAACAATATACCTCAACCTATATCTCTCTAAAAAAGAATAAGAATTAAGGCTCAAAACTTTAGAAAATAGAGAATGAGAGCTTTAAAAGAATGATGCAAAATTTAGCAATAGATATGTAAGCTCTTGTTCTTATTTTTGAAAAACTCAAGTGAGCTATTTATAAGCAAATGAGTCTTCAATTTCAAATTTGAGAAGATTCACATGTCAAATAAGAACACTATTCACTTTTCAAAAATTTCAAATAAAAGCATTTCCTTTTTGTATTTGTCAAAGATAACTCCATTCATTTTTTAAAGAATTCAAACCTAATCTTTTGCTTTGCATATATGACAAAATGAGCATGATTTATTTTTCAAACAAAAGCATCTTCTTTTTGCGTATGTCAAAAAAACACACAATTACCCTTTAAGATTTTCAAACAAAATCATCTACCTTTTACATTTGTCAAAAAAACACATAACCACCTTTTAAGATTCTCAAACAAAATCATCTACCTTTTGCATTTGTCAAAGAAACACACCACCTCCCTTCAAGACTTTCAAACAAAATATGCACATATCAAATATGATAATCAATCATCTTATAAATTCAAGTTTTTATAAAAATATATATATAATTTTCGAAATTATTTTGTTTGATGATGTTATGCACATTTGAAAAATATAATTTTCAAAACTAAGACATTTAAAAATGTCTTGCATATGTGAAAAAAGTAATTTGATGTTTTATGAGAAAAAAGAGTAATTTGGAACTTTAATCCAATTTCTAATTTTATCAAGAGATGTACAAAAATAATCTATGAGATTCATTTGTAGACTTGATCTCTTTCTTGTCCATGATTGATTTCTTGATGTGTTTAGCTCCCTTCATACGTAGACAACTTGATCTTTGAGTTTAAATATTATTTGTTATCATCAAAATTTATACGTAGATACGAGACTTGAAACCTTGGGTTCAACAGTTGCAGTACTATACCCTAGATTCAAGTTGGTCTCGATTCATTTTTGTTTTCCTTTAATATATTATGAGCCAAACACAACTAAGAATATTGAATATGTCTCCAAAGTGGTGCACGAGCTATATGATGGGTATGTTCAGGATTTTAACATGACTCTTGACTCTTGAGACACAAAGAGAACAAGAAAATGCTTGTCTTAACGTATCCAGTTCTTCCTTACATGCTGAGAGAGTCATGGGGAGTGGTCCATTATTTAAATCATTTGTTGTGTGGATATAGTGCAGCCTATGAAATCAAAACTAGACAATTACTTAGAAGAGAGTATATACATTTGTGAAAAGGGTTCAGATGGAAGCTTCGAGGCTTGGAATGGTGGAAAGTGAATAGTTTGAAGTTTCAGACTTTATCAAGGATGACCCAAGATATATTGACTATACTCATTACCACAATTAGCTCAAAATCGACATTCAGTGCAAAAGGGAGTCATTGATAATCATTGAGATTCGTTGTCAACTAAAATAGCACATATTTTATTATGTGGGGCCGATTGGGTTAGAGCTATGTATGATACTAAAGTATCCTCAACTAATCCTATAAGTATTACCTTTATTTTATTTATTAGTTTCATTCTAATCTGTTTAACTTAGTATTAATGCATTATTTATGCAACGGACATCCATGCTTGTCTTCTTGTCAATAGAAAGATGTTTTATCAGAAACCCAGATTCTTTTGTCATAGCCACTCGACTCCTTTGGTGCTTTTAAATATTATGCTTGTCATTTGGTTATCTCATATATGATAATTTGAATAGTCTGCCATTTTGAAGTCTTAACTTGTTTGTCACAATTTTACTGCATTATTCTGGACAGTTTCCTAATCTGTTTTGTATGTTCATTGTGTTTAATTCATACTGATTGCTATATTTAATTTGGACCGTTTAGTTTGTAATATTTGGACATTTTTTTTGTTCTATCCGATTACACTTTGGATCTGATTTGAGTCATGACAGAGTGAGTTTAGCCTTCAAGTAACTCCTCAGGATCCTTCCTTACATGTTTTCTTTAATGGAAAATTAAATTTTGTATTGGAAACATCTCTTGAATAAATTACTAAGTTGAAAGTATTTGAATAATGAATCAAGGGAATAAAAATAACTTTAATATTTTTTAGTGTATGTGTATGCAGGTGATTCGATAAATAATGGTGATTATTTGCAATCCGTGCAAGTTTGGTAATCTATGCAAGTTTGTATCTATTTATATTATTCTATTTTTTGTTTAATTTATTTCTAGTATCTGTTTTATAACTTATTTTATGATTGGTTTCTGTTTGGGCTGATTGGTACATTTAAGTGATTGGAAATGGGATAATTATCCATATCAGTTATGGCATCTGTGATATGTGCACTTATTTTATGTCTTTTATGGCATCTGAGATAATTATGTGCACTGATTGGCTGACTGGTACCTTTTTTATGATTGCTACCTGTTTGGTATCTGGAAAATCACTTATTTTATGTATTTTATGACTACTATCTATTTGGTATCTGAAAAAACACTTATTTTATGTGTTTATGACATAATTTATATGTTTGGTATTCTATGGTATCTAGAAAATCACTTTAAAGTTGCACAATTGCATTGTTTGGTAGTGGGGTTATTTGTTAATGGCATCTGTGAGAGTCTGAGACTGTGCAAGTTTGGTATCTGTTTATATTATTCTGTTTTTGGTTTAATTTATTCCTAGTATCTGTTTTATGACTTATTTTATGATTAGTTTTTACTTGGGCTGATTGGTGCATTTAACTTACTGGAAATGGGATAATCATTCATATCAGGTATGGCATTTATGATTTGTACACTTATTTTATGTATTTTATGGCATCTGGGATAATTATGTGCAATGATTGGCTGATTGGTATCTTTTTATTGGTCTATGATTGCAGACTGCTATCTAGGATAATCTATACACTGATTGCTATTTTTTTTTTTTTAACTAATTGCTATCTATTAGACTATTAACTTATCACCTTTTAGGCAAATTAATTTTGCACTTTCACTCAAGCATCCCTTGACAATACTACTAAGTTAGCACTTAACAGTGTTTGAGCAAGGGATTACAATTATGCCTAACTTTTTTAGTCTGATTAGTGTATGTAGTTTGTAAAGACAACTGACAGTGGGCCAATTAGAAACTTGGAGCAGCCTAGCAGGACAACTTGGCACAATGGCAAGTGGTTGTGGCTGTGGCTCGTCAGCAACAAATTTATATATTCAACTTTTTAAGAATTCATATGAAAATTGAAATGTAATCTAATTATTGTTATAATTTGTAATTTGTAAATTGTAATAATTTAATTTATTGTAATTTGTATATCTAATAAGCTCAATGATGTAATATTTTTATTTACTTATTAGTATATAAATTTATAATCAGCAGACTTACAAATTATAGTCTATAGATAAAATAATGGTGATTGAAACAAATTTGTTGCATTTGGAATTAGACTTGTAATAAACGAGCTAAACTTGAGTTGAGCCCAAACTCGACTCGTGATTACAGACCCGAGTTTGAGTTTAGCTCTACCTTCCTAAAAACATAGTCGAGTCAAGCTCAATCATGTAATTGTGCCCACAAGTCAGAAGAGCTTAGCCCAAGCTCGACTTGAGTGGTGAACAAGTTGAGCTCGAGCGACCCCGACTCGCTCAAACTGGACTCGTTTATAGCCGTACTTGTAAATATAAGATCTTTATAAAAAAAGAATTAATACTAAATTCTACTCATTTTAAAAATGAGTGCATAACACACATAACACATGATTTTATAAAGTTGAGCAGTGCTATTCTACCACTTATATTTGTCCACTATAAGTTACTGTTAGGCCAAAATTCGTTTTTTATTTTATTTTTAAATTTTTGTATTCATGTTTTTTTATCATCTTAAAATATTTTTAAAAAATATTAAAATATCAATATATTAACAGTCACTTTTTAATTATTAATTAAAATATATATATAATTAAGTATCAAAATAAAATATCAAAATAATATTATTCTATAAAATTTATACACAAAAAACATGATAAAGTACATAACCGCCACGCCAAAATAGAATATGGGTGTCATATCTGTACTTATGGTCTTTCCATTTATATAAATTCTTGTTTCAAATCAAAAGAGTAGACAAGGCTAGTCAGCACGTGAGCGGTGGGATGTAACCCGAATTTCTTCCGAATGAGCATTTTTTTTTCAATTATTTTTTTGGTGATTTTTAATAACTTTTAAATATTCAAAAAATACATTATCATTAAAAAATATTTTTTTAATCATTTAAAAAAAAATAGATTTCGGTAAACGAATTCGTATACCAAATTCGGTACATATATCATTTCTCTTAAGCACATGCTTCAAAATTCTAATACATCAACGGCGTTGGCTACCGTACTTATGAATCGATTTTGATAAGTGATATACGCAACATATTATATAATATATTTTATAATATATATAATAAATTGAGAATATTTTTATAAAATAATATTAATTTTATAATATAGTTTATAAAATTCTCTTATTTTAAAATTATATTGTATAAATTGTTATAAAATATATTATGTATTTATTATTTTCCATCAATTTTAACTCGTTAAGTGCCCAGCATAGAAAGGAATTTTACAAAAAAATAATGATATATATACAATCATTTTTATAATTTTTTGTACAATTATATTTTAAATGAAAATATTTTTATAAAGTGATGTTATTTAGAGAAAATGATGTTATTTTATAAAAATGTCCTTCATTTAAAATATAATTATACAAAAAGTTATAAAAATAATTTTATGTCTATCATTACTTTTTATAAAAATATATTTATAAATTAATATAATTTAATATAATACAGTAAATTTATTTTACAAGCCTTGCATTGATCATATCATATCAATTTATACCTTTTAACTCTTGCTGTTTCATTTTGATCAGTTTCTCAATTAATTGCACTTTGAACGATTTATATTGCACTTTGAACGATATGTACCCACGTGGCCAAATACTAGTCCCAATTAATTGGTGTCGATTTTGAAGAGATCAAGGAGTGGAAGCAAGGATGTCTTCGAATTTAAGAGCTAATTTTGAGCCAGAAAGCAATCGTATAATTTATGCTAAAGAAATCAAAGCTTTGCCTTCCCAAATTTTAGGAAACATTTAGCTTTTAAGTGTATGTATTACACACACCCTGGTTGGACTTCAACCTCACAACTCCGTTAAGTCTTATATTGGATAATATATAAAAGAAAAATTCTATATACCATATTATCATCCTACTTATATTTCATAAAAAAATATATAATAAATAATCATTCAACAGTGATAAATATACATCTGTTATAGAATTACTTATGTGATAATAATATGGTGTATGGCATTACTCATATTCTATACATCAACTTGCAAATAAAAAAACTCCATTTGTTATTATCTTTATAGTTTGGAGAATTCTATTTATAAGTCATTGTAGATAATCTAGTAAAATGCTTCCAGGACATAATTTGATTTAATTTTTTAAAAGAATTTTCATATTTCAAATTAAAATTTGCCATTTAAATTATGTGAATTAACATGCTCTACCCACCAACTTAGGAATAGAATAACTCTTACGATTTTATCCAACAAAAAGTGATGCTTTTTAATATTAAGAAAGAAAAAAGTTGGATGCAAGTGAGTTTGCACACACATTTACACGAGAGATGCATTTACTTTAATATGTAGATGGTGGGACTCTTTGAAAAATTAATATTAAAATCACTTAATGTACCGGTGAAGTAATAATTCGAAAAAGTCTATACGTTAACTTCCTGCACAATTTTCTGCGCGAAAGTACATATACTTAGCAGTGTTCTATTAGAAATACTAACAAGTTTCTTAACATATGAATCTTATTAAGGAAAATATTATCTATACTTCAAATTTTTACTTATATGAACATACATGATGTGTCAGCTATTGAAAATGGTGAATATTTTAAAATTAAAAATTTGAAATTCAAATTTAAAAAAAAAAAATAAGTAATAATAAAATTAAACTGCCGCTTAAATAATACTGTGTAAAATTGTACCAGAATTCATCGTATCAAAGGAATCGAGTCAGGTGTCTGAAATTAAAAGTTAATCAACAGGGAATTATCAATTAAGTTAAGAGAATGTGAACGTCAGCACTGGACACCCAGTTTGATTTGGCTAATAATTACTGGATTTAATCAGCATGTTGCAGCCAAATCAGTTATCAACTAAACTGTATCACCAACAATCACTTTCATTTATTGATCGTAATTGGAAAATGACAGCCAAATCTAGAACATCATCAATGGAAACATAACAGAGTTCCCATGTTACAGAACTTCATTGGCTGAAATGTGAAGCATACGGTACAGAAAATTAGCAGCAGTTTCTACGCATGTACCCAACAAAAGCATTCTTTACAAGCAGAGAGAACTCACCGTGTGAGCGACGTTAACGTGGGACCAAAGCCATAATCCAATAAAAGGCGGTGGTGCAATGACGGCCAACTTCTTCCTTTCTTTTGCTTCTCCATCTCCAGTACCTTAAATTCATAATTACAAAAGCTCCCTATAAGTACAAAAAGACGCCAGAACTGCAGATTTTATTTGATATTCAAGACAGGATCTGTTCCAAACTCGCACCTTTCGATTTCTTCACTTTCTGCTTATTGTATTCTTTTAATCACCCAGATGAGAAAGATTGGTTGGCCCAAGTTGAAATTTCCCTTCGGAAGGGCAGGTTTGATTCTATCTTATGAGCTTCTTCTTTTATCCCGTTCATAAAGTTCTTCAAATCTTTCTCAATTATTTATTGCTGAAAAGGTTGCTCTGTCTTCACAGGCCGATCTCGGAAGGAAAAGGCAAATAGCTTGTCAAGCAAGTTAAGCGTGAATGAAGAATACATGGAAGCTTTCAGAACCAAGTCTTATATAGAAATATGGAGCAAAGTTCAAGGTCAGCTGGGAATAACAAACAATATTAGTAATAGCAGTACGCTCTCTTCATCGCCTTCTCTTCCTCTCTATCTGCATCTTTCTGAATATTTACTCGAACCAAGTCAAGAAACCCTAGTGGAAATGATACAAGGCATGAATCTTCATTACCTTTTAATTGATTATTTCGAAGCCAGCTTTGAAGCGTGTAAAGTCTGTGAATTACTCCTTCAAAGCATCCATCAAACGCGTGCTAATTATAGGAAAATGATGAAGCTGGGTAGAAGTGGGCATGATCATGCAGATCACTATGCTGATAAGCAATATTGCCAGGCTCTCCTCAGTGAGCTTGCTGCATTTGCACTGTCAAAAAACCCTTTATTGAATATTAGTACAATGCAATTTCGTGATATTCATGATGGTCACATGGCATTGTTCCATAGACTAACATCAAAATACAGAAAGATCAAAAGGGGAGCAAGCTTTCATAGAATTTGGAAGAGGGTTTGTGGGATTAGTCTTGTTATTTCACATACTGCAGTTCTGATTCTGCTGCTGATGTTAGCACTCCATAGCATGGTTGGAATAGTGGCAGCACCAACTCTACTTGCATTTTCCTTAGGTATATCTGCGAAGAAAATGAAGGGGGGTTGTGGAGGCTGTAAGACTAGATCATTGCTTGATAAACTTGGTGAGCAACTTGATGTTGCAGCCAAAGGGGTTTACATATTGATCAATGATTTTGATACGATGAGCCGGATGGTTAAGAGGTTAAATGATGAGGTAGAGCACCGGAAAGCCGTTGCGGATATGTGTGTTAGGAATGGGAAATGTGAAATATTAAAGGAGGTTGTGAGGGAGTTTCATATCCATGAGTCAAGCTTTCTGGACCAGTTACAAGAGCTTGAAGAACACATCTACTTGTGCTTTCTCACAATAAACAGGTCCAGGAGGCTTGTAATTCAAGAGATAATGGAGGCTCGCCATTGACACAGATCTTCATATGCAAATAGATGGTGACAGTTCTTGTTGATCCATAAGAGTCAATGATGAAAAGTGTTGTGGAATAGATTTTGTTAATCCACAATGCTGACTGATCCTGATGTTTAATTTGTTCAAGTTCTTTTCAGGTCTAATTCTTTTGTATTAATTAGTACTAAAGATGGCTCTGAAACAAGTCAATTAATACAACTCACATTGTATTCTTCATTATTATGTATTTTGAGACAATAATTGTAACAAAAAACATGGAAACAAGAAGAAAAACTAGGTCCCGTTTGGATGTTGAACTGAGTTGAAATGAGTTGAGTTCTATATGAATAGTAATCAGTTGAAATGGCGGAGTGAGTTTTGTGGAGGCCCACCTAAGATGAGTTTAAATATGTTTGAATGTTAAAATGAATTTAAATGTATTTATGGAAAGTTCAAAAAGGTTGTGGGTCCCGCATGTAAAGAAGTGTTAAATTAAAAAAAGTTGTGGGCCTCACATGTAAAAAGATTTCGAGTTGAGACGAGTTTAATAATTTGAAAATTAAGCGTTTAGATGTTAGACTTAGCTTAAAATTAGACATCTCAATTCAATCTAAGTTCCCAACGAAACCTTAAAACTTCCCTGACTGGGATTTAGAATATGCCTTGAGAATTAGCATCATGAAGCTTGTCGCCAGTGGTGAGGTTACCTGGCAGGGCCCTCAAATGATCTGATGAAGAGGAATACAAATGCAAGCACTTCCATGGGGCAAGCTTAACTCAGTTTTCTTCCCTCTCTCAAGGCTCTGTAAAGTAACGACATGCTAGATGATTTAAATTTCCCAAAACCTCTTATAATGCCTTGGCTTTGAGCCAATCTGCTGGTTGTGGCATGATAATGGCAATGTACCCTTCTCTATCTGCCTGGGGGGAAAAAGGCGGATGCACTAAATTACGAATTAGCAATATGTACCAGGAATGCTACTAGCAAAATGAAGAATCAAAACCAATTTTATATGGGCACAAGAACTAAGCAGTCCATGCAAAAGGAAGCTAGATAATTGAGTAACCACCATCTCTTTTAACCATAAGTAATAAGCAACATATCAAGAAAATCATGGAAGCCATATGAAATGATCATGTCAGCTAATTACCATATAGAAAACTGGCTAATAGATGCAAATTACTGTTCATTTGGATGTCTGAGAGACTGAGAGTATAACATATGCTTTACAACCACAGAATCACTACTCATGCCTACTTGTTTTACTCCATCAACTACTACATTCTCAAATGCCATTGCTGAAGGTGATCAAATCTTGTATAAATTACTTGGGCAGCACCCTTCTCTGCATATTTCCCAACAAAACTCTTACTTTTTAGAAGGAAAAGATGCGACTGCATAGTTTATATTATCCAGAAAATGAAATGCAGAAGCAAATGCCTTGCAGGAACTTTGTTTCTAATAAACGAATATTGATAGGCTATATCTCATTATGTTATGCATGCTTCGCACTATATTAAAGCAAATACATATTCTCCAACTTGACCCAAAAAAAAAAAAAACTGTTTAGAATCTACTAGGTATAGATAGTGAAATACTCAACAAGCTAAATATCAAATCATACTTCTGGCTATTGTGTCTTTTTTATTCACAATGGAAAGCAGGAAACAGTCAGGAGCTTAGTGCTCCAACTTTTTGAAGATTCTAAATCATCTTGCACAGAGAATAATGTAAAATGAAAAATAGTCACAAACTACATAGAGGTATTATACTCATACTACATGAACTTTGAGTTATAATGACATATTTGAATAATATAATCTGATTACTCATATAAAAGGGTATCAAATAATCTCACCGATGAATTAAGCAGTCCTGGCTGCTTGATTGACCTCCCATTGACTTCCAATAGAAAGCCTTTTCGCACAACTTTTAAATTTACCTGAAAAATAATTTAGAAACCATACGAATGAAACGCCCCATACGGGGGAACGGTGTTAAAGAAGCAGATTTCTACTTCACGGTACAAGAAGCATCATTGGTTAAAACTTTACACAAAATTGTGTGGGACTCGAATTGTTGTGCATTCTGCATAAGAACATCTTCAACTTTAATTAAGCATAAAAAATAGACATGAAGTATTTTATATACATTTGAAGCCATACATCGAAAGAACACTACATTTCAGCCTCAAAAATTACAATCGGAAATGCCTATTGCAATTTGATAAATTCATCAATGGTTTTGATTTTTGAAGATCGATAAACAAAAGAGGATTGTACCAGACCCATCAATACAACCAATATCAATGTCATTTTGACCCATTTAGTAATCAGGCGAAGCTGTAATGTCCCTTGTTGAGGTTGTTGTGTCGGATTGCGTCGTACCGAGCTGTCTAGCTAGCCTGTGTGACTGTGTCGGAGACGCTGTGGTTCGTCATAGAAATCTAACCGAGATTGTCAAAAGTATTTAGAACAACAGAATCGACTCGACCCGACCGTTCAAAGCTCAAACCATTTTCACCCTTTGCTGATGTGGCAATCGGGTTCTTAAGGTAAGAATCAGCTCACAAGGATTCAGCCGGGCTGGAAAAACATCCAAGTTATTCCCCAAGACTTTGGCTTCTGTTTGTAAAATTTGTGAAAAATGTGACTGATCCGTAGACGCTAACTCGCTGCTCGAACCACCTTCCAAGGCTAAAGACTGCTGCTTCACCTGAGTACCGTGACTCTAGAGGAACCGCATAGGGTGTTTTTATTTTTATCTTCCTTTCTTCCAATCGGCTGTGTTTGGTTGCTGGACATTCCAAAACCAATTATTGATCAAATTTTTTAGTTTATTAAGGTTCGTTTGGATTCGTGAGTGAGTTTATCTCATCTTAACTAATTTTAAATTTATTATTATATTTTTTTATATTTTTATATAAAATATAAGTTCTAATACAATTTTTTTAAAATTTTAGTCTAACTTTTTTGATTCTTAAGATAATTTTTTCAAATTTTAAAATAATAATATTAAAAAATAAGTTCATTTTAACTCATCTAAATTTATCTCATATCATCTTATATCCGAATTCAAACAAGACATAACTTCAAGTAAAAAGGTTAAATTTATTTCTATCTATTGTATATATTCAAACATATATTTAACTTATTTACATTTAAATACGTCTCAACGACATATTAATACTTATAAAATATTATTATTTACATATCAATTCACATCTTGAGGTCACCTTAACATCTAAACATAGCTAAATCTTAAGTAAATTTTTTTTAAACAATGTTTTACACAATCTTATTTTATAGAAATAATATCATTTTATAAAAATATTAGTACTTTAAATATAATTATAAGTATATTATTACTCTTTACTCAAAGAGGGCTCATGTAGCAATCAGTAAGAATTCATTTGAGGTGTATAATTCTCTCCACTTGAAGCCAAAGATCATATTCTAAAACTAAAAATGAATGAATAAATAAATCATGGGATTTCTTAGCACTTATCTAGCATGTTAGATAAATAGATGAAGAGGATTATTCCACAATATTTAGTATGCTTAAAAGATCACCTCAAACAAGTATAATTTCTTGACTCTCTCTTACCAATCGAAAATCCAGATATACAAATTCTGTTATGCGACTCAATTGTATGAAACTCCAATTTCCCATTAATGAAACCATCACAATAAGATTAATATTACAAGCATATATATATCGTAAATTTAAAATTTTCTACAGGCTGAAGCGGCATTTTTACTGCGCTTCTTATTGGTGTCCCACAACAAACAATGCAAAATCGACACAACCCCCCACAGAAAGCAATAGCCTCGAGTTCTTGAGTAATTTCTCAACCACCGACCAGAACTGTTATGTCCTAACCACCTCAACGACCCAATCAAAGAGTGGCGGGCTGCTTCAGTAAAATGGTAAGCACGCCTCTGCCGATAGGGTTCCAAACCCCAAAACCCTCAAACCCTGAAGCTGTTTTTCAGCTTTAGAACTGTACTTTGCTGGAGAAGGTTTGGCCAAAACCCCAGTTGGAAGAAACAATATTTGGGAACAGTCTGGTTTCTCCATCTGTAGTTGTGACTTTGAAGGATAGAGTCTGGCCATTGAGATAGGCATTCGATTGCCAATTAGCTCCCCAGTTTCTTGACATTGCCATCCAGTTAGTGTTCGAGCCTTTGATGGACACAGATTGAATAGATCCAGCTCCTGCCACATTAGTTATCAAAACCAGCTCAAAATAGTCCCTTCCATTGATTGTGAATCTAACACCTCCATGCTTCATCTTGCAAGGAACCCTGCCCATCAGAATCCAAAGAACATTAGCTGATAGGGAAATACTTTCAATGCAAAGGGATTATACAAAAATAAATTCACAAACTATTGTAATTTGATGAGATACATTAGATTGTAAAATTACTTTTATTGTAAAGTAGATCTAATGAATTCCATAAAATCACATCAGTTTATGAATTTACTTTTAGTAATTTATATAACAGTTCTCTAACTGATATATTAATGAAGTGTACAATTCCAAATTCAGAAATGGTTGAGCTAATGGGAATAAGTTAATTTAAAATTTTAAGTTTTATGTTAACAAAAGTGAAAGAAACAAAAGTTGATACCTTTGGAACAACACAGGCACAATCCCTCCCCTGTAAATGCCAATCTTTTCCCAGGCAGGTTGAGCCATATCAAAATGCTGGAGAGGAGGATTGCACCAGCCTCCATTGTTGCTTGGAAGATCATAGTTTGGAGGGCAGAAATTGGTTGCAGTGACTGTCACAGACACTCCCTTCTTACACCACCTGGAGTCAGTATTATAATCACAGATGATCTTATAGCATTGCCCACAAGAAGCTCCATCATTGAACAATGCAGTACTTAAGGCTGCAGTCCTTGTCCCATACCCGGTCGAATACAAGTTCCCATAACCACAAGCGCCTCCTGCAGCAAAACCATGACTCATTAAGATTCAGCCCTTTGTGTCTTTTGGAAAAGAGGAAAATGAAAAAAAGTACGTTTAAAGAGGAGTATTACAACCACAAAGAGATTATAAAGAGTAATTCTACAAACTAATGTAGTTTCATGTAATTCATCAAATCTGTTTTATAATAAAAATAATTTTACGATCTGAAAAATCACATTAAGCCATATCAATTTGTAAAATTATTTTTATGTAATCACTTTATGAATAGAGTATTTCTATTTTAAAATGGAGTTTTACGTACCCATAGTTCCTGAGGCATCACTACCACCATAAAAGGTAGCATGAGCTTTAGTCCACCCGGAAGGTGAAAATGCATTGGTATGGATGGAAAAATAGCACAGTCCAGAGAAGATTGCTAATACAGATATGATTCTCACCATCTTTTGCTAGCCCAATGAAAGGAGAGAACAAACCAAGACAGATGAAGGAAAGAGTTGGAGTTTTATCTATGGCTATTGTCATTTCAAAGCACAAAAACTTGCTCTATAAATAAGGGACCAGATTCAAAAATGCTAAAACTTTACATGTGAACTCGGCAAGTAGAGAGAGGTCATATGTTTTATTTAATTGAATTGTAAATTGGGACCTGAAGATTTCTGAGCCTCATTCAATTATTCCCATGTTCTCTAAAACTCTCAACCTCCTGCACCCACATGCTTTCCCCATCAGAAGGGCCGTGAATAAATCGAAATCCACACTCACAATGTTCTTTTAATTTTTTGTTTTCAGATTTGTCAATGTGTCGGTTGCTGCTACTTGAAGATAAAGATGAAATATTTAATGATTTTGTAAATGGCATATTTTGGTTAGATCATAGCACACAACTTCACATGGTAATACCTTGAGCCATATTGATATGATACATGGCATTATTCTTCATGTGCCAAGAATATGACTTTCTTTGACATTAGGGGAGAATGATTATATTAATGGGTTTATATTTTATTCCCATTAAATATCTTATATATATATATATATATATATATATAAACAGACAAAACCATCCTTTATAAGTGGATCTATACTTGTAAGGAAGTGTATATTTCAAGATATAACACAATGAGTAATTTTAGGACCATTTTTTCTTCTATTTATTTATTCCAACGAGTTTAGTTCGACGAGGTGGAATAACACAAAAGTGAATTTTCAAGTTAATGTGTCTTATCAATTTTCTCATGAGTTAAATTTTAAATCTAACTTTTCAAAGTTTCTATAACATTTTGCTTTCTATTTCAGAGCATATTGCCAGTCGGCAAAGGTATAAAATGCTCCTTTTTATCTAAGTTTTAAGGAAATATCATAAATACAATTTATGTATGTGTCATTGGGATCTACCATTGAATCAAAACTTGCCACGTGGTATTATTATCAAGCAAAGCCACGAAAATGGCCTGTTTCGTAAGTACATAAAATGAAGCCAACACAATACACAACTGGCCATGATTAGGCAGACATAAGAATTAATATTGAATACAAAAAATATTTTACTAAAATTAAAGGAATTGGGATGCATAACAAGTATTGAATTTCTTGAGACAACTCGCGCATTCACACCTCAAAGGTGGTTAAGAAATAATCGCTTCGTTAAATTAATTATAAATTCTTAAAGCATTAATAATGAATTAAGTCATACAGCGCATGACAAAGTAGACCAATCGAAATATAATATAATATTGCATTAAAATAAAAATTAGAAAAGGAGATAAGAGGACTAGAGATCCAACAAGATCAAAGATTTCACCATAAGATACACGCTAGACCGGGGGGCGAGTCAAAAAGGAATAAAACTGTTTTAGACTTGCATTGTTTGGAAATTGGATCTTGGAGTTTGAGACCAGTAGTAACTTAAAGAACGCAATACTATCGTGGCGCATATGACACATTTCGGTGGTCGGTGGATTGTAGATCGAACATATTCTGATCTAAAGAAAAGAAAATAAATAAATAAATATATATATATATATATATATATATATATAAAGAGGTCGGATAAGTATATATCCTAAGAAGAGCAGAAGTTTTTTATATTTTTCTAATTTAAGGTACCAAGTCCCACGAGAGTTGCGACAGTAGATTTTAGATCTTTGAATTTTAAACGAAAAATAGTATATATACTTATAATTTTAACTAACATAATAAATAATTTAATATAATACATCAAATTATAAAATTACTTTTATTAAAAAATAGATCTAATGAATTCTATAAATCCATATCAGTTTTTAAATTTACTTTATGTAACATTTTCATTTGTAACCATTCTTGTACGTAAAACAATATGCTAACACGTCAACTGTTGTTATGGTGAAGATTATGGGATTGAAATTCTTAGAAAGTCTTAGAAAGAAAACTTATAAATAAAATTATGAATACATGTTGTATCCTTTGCTTCTCACCTTCTGTATTCCATTTAAATGGTGTGAGAACCTGACTGCTAGATTGGTTTACGAAGGATCTACTGCTGCCACTAACAGCATTAACGGCACGATTCTCTGAGGTCAAGGCCATATTCGATCACACGCTGCGATTCAATCCCCCCCAATGACTGCGAACATAAGCTCTCTCGCATGGTATCTTCACAGGACGTAGCTTTAAAAGCATCAGCGTCCCACCAAATTGGTGGCTGGTGCCTAAATCTATTTTCTTCTTTATAAACAATGCACAAAACGGTGCAATCGACACAAGAAAGAAAGCAAAAATTGTGCCTAATTCAAATCAATGTAACGAAACTGTCCCCAACAAAAAGGATAATGATAATAATAATAATAATAATAATAATAATAATAATAATAAATCTCTTTAGAAATATTCATGGGGGTTTCTAAAGCGGAAACAAATGAAGATATTAGAAATGTACAAGGCTCTTTTCACAACACAAAACTAACATCCACTGTTAAAAATCATCATCAAACTTCTTCACAGATATTCATGTACCTGGCAAGTTCTTGCTCCTGCTGTTGCCTCTTTTTCCTCTTTCCCTACTTTTCAGAATTTTTCTTCTTGTACGTATTTGGAGGGACCCGAACTGCTGCATTGTAAATTTCAAGACACAAAGCAATCCCCCGGGAGTTCAAATCAACTTATGAGTCCGTGACTCATTAGTGGAATAAATATTTCAGTTTTCTTTGATACGGTCCATCCATTTCCATAATCCAAGGTGGATGCTCTATCAGAAATCGCCAATATAGCCAGGAAGTGTCTGGAAAACCACGTTTGGCTTGGCAAGTTCTTCACCCTTCACATTTATGAGAAATATATACAGACATGCATATGCCCCGCTAGATAATGTACACATACACCTAAATATAGTGTGTGAGGTAAAGGTCCCCATGATCAAGAACTTTTGGAACCCCATTGCAACATCCCCAGCATATACATCCAATTTTCGAGTGTGAAATGCATAACAAGCATTAATTTATCCTAAGAAAATTTTTAAAAAAAAAAAAAGCATTAAATTGACACCAAAAAAACTCTCCAAACATAAATAAAAGAATGCGGCTCAGTCAAAATGGAAAATTACAACTGTCCAAGCATGTCACCTAAATCTACCACAAAAAAAGTTTGCCCCATTTGGGAGCAATTCCAAACTTATAAGTCTACAGCACTAACATATGAATATGACCTACAATAAATACTAGCACGGGACCATAAATGGTACTAACAAGAGAGAATGAAACACAGATCAGAAATTTCCATAACTCGAGCCATTTCCATTGTGCACGTGGAATCCCACTCAATGTCTCATGCAGCTGCCTGGATTGGTCCATTGGATCTAAAGCCACGGCCCCTTCCACGATTTCCCCTCCCACGGCCTCGTCCTACCACAGATCAATTCCATCACATTAAACAAAGTAAACCAGATCACTACAAAGAACGAATAGAATTGAAGAGGGCTGTCTCCTTTTAGTTTACTATCAAATTGTCTGGGATGACAATGCGTTGAAACTTATCCAAATTCTCGAGTTGTCAATTATAATCGATTAAACAAAATCAAACACATGCGACCAAGACTTCCTCTCATAAAAGGTTTGCCTCCGGCTCTATAAAACATGATTGCAACAAAACTGAGGCAGTTCTTTCATAAGCCCAAATTTAGGCAGTTCTACTGTTCACAACTAAAGATCACAAAGGACAAATTATAGATTGTGATGCAATCATGGCTTTAACACATCTCTGAACAGAGTGGAGCCATCACAAACAACGTTCTACTCAAGGTTCGATTAATGGCTGACTAACAAAAAGAAAAGGGAAGAGAGTTAAAGTTATATGACTTCTCTTTTATATTTAGGGTCTTTGAAAGCTCTGAGCATTATTCAAAACTTGCGGTTAAAGGTAAGCCTCAATTAGTTATCAGATCATGCAGCAATTAATCATTGGGGAACACATTTGCAAAATGCTTCTGGCGGTAAGTATTTCATAGGAAGGGTTCAGGTCCTTTGTTCTCCCCATAATGAACTAGTTTCCACAATAAAGAAAAGGAAATTGACCAAACCCACACCCATTCTCAACATTTTCAAAAGAAAATGCAAGAATGATGGTGGTCCACCTACAGGAACCTATTCAACTATACCCAGAGTATTAAACCAAAAAAAAAACATTACCACGGCCTTGAACAGGTGCTTCTCGATGGTATCCTCCATCTTGCTGTGTATCAACTTGAGGTCCACTATACCATCCCCTTCCACGGCCACGGAAGCCACGTCCTCTTCCACGACCCCTACCCCTTGCATTGCCTCGACCGCGGTCCCAACCTCCATCCTCATAATCAGCTGCCACAAAACCATTCCCTGAAAAAAATGTAAAATCTCTATCATGAAAAATGTCGCCAAGCTACCAAAATCATTAAAAAAATTATAAAAAAAAATCCTTAATATTTCAGAAAACTGATGCTAGTACTATCTCATGTTGTGTATTTATGATGTGAAGAAATGGATAACACAGCCTGCATTATTAGTTTTAACAGAGGAAAACAAAAAAGGAGATCTCTCTAAAATTCATCGTTCGGTTCCTGCTCCCCGCCTTTCCATTTGCAAAACCTATTTGAGACAACTCTCATGAACTTGACACTCCAATTAGCCGGCCATCAATTAACAAGAATCAAAATCTTCGACCAAAAAAAAAAAGATAAGATATCATGATATTGAAAGTGTGCAAATAGATATAAAATGTGACGTACCTCTAGCTCTTGACCTTCCTCTGCCACCACGGCCCCAACCTCGACCATTAGGTGAACCCTCTGCAACGCACAAAGAAATTGAAAAATTCAAATACGACATATCAGAAAGATAAAAAGGATAATAATGGCGTGGATACGACATATCAGAAAGATAAAAGGGATGATAATGGGGTGAAACTACCTCCATCATAATCAAACTCTGTAGACGGCTTCACCTGGTCTGCAGGTAGTGGAGGCTGGTACCTGAGAACATAAGCAACCCATAAGTGATAAGTGATACTAGATATCTGCAAATGGTCACAGAAAATTCGTCTAGAAAGTAGATAAAATCCTTCCAAACAGTGTTCAAGTTAAAGCTCAACCTCCATTAGCACCTTATCTTTCAAAATCAGCCCAATAATCCCATAAGTATTAAGTTATAGAAGTCCAGCTTCCCTTCAAAAATAAATATCTACTCAGATTCTTGACTTGTAAAGATTAAAAATGCCTCCTGCCTACCTCAACCAAACCATGGTAAGATAAGCAAACCAACTCATGCTTCCATTGCCACCAACAAAATCCACATGTAACTATCACAAAATAGTTTATAAACTGCAGCATATAGATGCTAAGAGAGAATTTGACATGGTCTTCCCAGATGAAAGGGACACAAAAAAGTTATTGATGCACTTACAATCACCACGCACAGCTCACACCACAAATTTATCACACAACACTTGAAGCATTTAATGAACTCGATAATAGTTCCGACATATCAAAAATTTGGGACACTTCTAATTTCTATGTTGCAAGTGCATCGACAAAATTCCATAAATTCACACAAGAAGAGAAGCACCTGCCAATTTGCATTCAATATTAAATGTCAACTAGTAAAAAAACTCACCCAACGGAGGATGTATTCAGTTCATTCTTTGAAAGGGTTATTGTTATCATTGACACATGCCTCGTGGTTTCCAATCTGTGATAAACACAACAGAATAAGTCATTGGAACATCCATGATCATAAATAACCCAAGAATAGGAATCTAAAATCCCTTTGAAAAAATTTAAATGCAACGTTTCTTAAAATAAAGTTGAAGCTCGTCTTACGGAAGGAGGCCTTCCTCTAGGGGCTCCCATGTATCAGTTATATCGGTGGATCCAATTGAAGTATTCTGATGAAGGCCAACAATTCTTCTCTGCATGGAAATAAAACGGTCATATTGAAGCATATTCATCCTAATTGGGGAAAAAAGGTCCAATTCTCAGCCCACTGATAGGCAAATTGTAAGAACAACCTTAATTAACTCCACAATTGTCACTGTCTTGTTGATGGCTCTTCCCATTGCCTTGAATACAATTTCACTTGAACCTTTTTCCTCCTACAAATAATATAACAGGAAAATCAGGGGATTAAAGACACAAACTAAAATAAAAAAATTAGTGAAGAAAAGGAAACACTATTACCATGAAACATAAATTCATCAAAATAAATGTTTGACGAAAGGTCTAATTGAGAAAAAGTAAGCCCTACCCACATACTTGGGAAGCTAGCACAACCATTCCACATTGGGTTAATAAAAATCAATCTCTCGGCCCCCTTGGTGGTTTTGACTGGTTCAAAATTCATTTCATTCGAGAATACAAGATTGGGCCTAAGATTTTAGACAATTTCCAGCGATTAATGCTCTTTCTCAAAGCCTCCAAATATTGTTTTCACTTCTGTCCTAGAATTCACATGCCGTTTCTCAAATTGTTCGATATTAAAAAAATAAAAATAAAAATCACTTAACCCAACAACTTCACTCGCGTTTCAGATTCAATTCAACAAATAAAAATTTGATAAAATGCCCCAAAATAATCTATACAACGCTTGCAAAAACAGCCAACTAATCAGAGGTTTTTCACTACAAAGAGTTCAACAATATAACCATGCATGGGAAATTGGAGAGTGTGTGAAAGAGAGCAATACTTGAAGCAAGCTCATGGCATAGGTGATATAGTTGCGCATCCTTCCCTGACTCGTAATACGAATCTCATTCGCATCAATCGGCGTCTCAGCTCTCGGTTTCTCGACTCTCTGGTACCGATCCATCTTCTCAACCAAAACGATTACGAAACCAAAAAACCAAAAGCATATCAGAGCCAAGCACGGAAATAAAGAACAGCTACCATTACGAACAAGAGATTTAAGGCATGAACAAAGAACACCTATCAATACGAACAGAAATTGAGGGAAAAATCACCGAGAGAAACAAAAGTACTTGAGAAAAGTGATTTCGGAGGTAGGAGGAAGAGAAACAAAAACAAAGTACTTGAGAGTTGGAAAATCTAGGATTTGGAACGATATGTTGGGTCCGTTACCGTGGTTCGTTGGGATAAGTTTGCTCCACAAGAAAGAGCCCTCTTCTACGGCTTCGTTTCTTCTTTTACGCCCTAATTAGTTCCCGACCCATTTCGCTCTTTATATAGCCCCACACTTTTCCGAAACTGCCCCAACCAAATCTTTATACGGTCCATCCAGTTTTTTCTTTCTGGCGCATCCTTGTAACTTTGGATAATGGAAGTTGATATCACACGCCACTCGATTTAATCGTTTATGTATATTTTTTATTTATTTAATAATTAAAGAAATGATTATTATTGTATTAATTTTTTAAAATTAAATATATTTAAAAAATATTTAAAATAAAAATAAAAAATGTATAATTTGTACTTGGAAAATTAGGAATATACCAAGTCGACAAATTTAGGCGTGGTTTGGATTCGAAGTTGAGATAAAATTATATTAATTCATTTCAAACTCATTACTACATTTTCAAATTTTAATACAGTTTTTTTAAATTTTAATACAATCTTTTCAAATCTCAAAATAATAATAATATTAAAAAATAATATTTTAATAATATTTTATTCAACTTTTAAAACTCATATCAACTCATCTCATCTCATCTGATCTCAAAATTCAAACTGAACATTTAATGTCATAATAGCACTATCATTGGATAATATAGCTTCTATGTTAAAATTTATTAGAATAGAACTTAGGTAATAAATTATATTATTAAAAAACTAATTTGTATTTTTGAACATCTAAAATACCCTTAAATATGTTATATTTATTTGAAAATAATATAACTTTGATAGATTAGCATGATCCCATAGCTTTAAGAAAAAAGGAGAGACTCCTTCCTCATCTCTCTCTCTCTCAAAAAGTCAAAGGCTTCATATTTGATTTTCACTAAAATCATTCTTCCTACTCTTTTCCTCCTTATATATACCTAGTTTACATTTATTTCATTTTCTTAAAGGTTGAAAAAGATAATCCACACCTTCTAACATTTCTCGAGAGACACGCATGGCAAAACAAACTCCCAAACCACAAATTATTTAGAGGATAGTGATCTTTTGCAAAAGTACCAGTCATGATTCTCAGCACCAGCCATTTAGGCAACTATTCTACACACACACACGCTAGATCACCGAACTCGCCATCATTAAATCTTTCTAATATGGCATTTGTGGTTAAAAAGAAACAAGTGTTATTATCTTTTCGTGCTGTTACAAATTTCAATGTCTATCGAAGTTAGTCCAAATTGTAATCTTTCATTTTTTCGTATCTATTTTGCACTTTTTTTTGTTTCATTATTGTTAATAAAAAAAAATTAAAAAGCTTCGTCTCTCGAATTTTTTCTACAAAACAATCATCTCCTTCTATTAAATATAAGGTTGAGTCTCTATTTAGTTAGAAAGTACTATCTCTTAGACATTTGTTTATAAAGAGTATCAACAATAGTGAATACTAGACCTGTCACAAAAAGAAATAATGTACGAGTGGTGCTCCAAACATATTATTTTAATTTATGATATCAAATTTGATATGGAGACCTCCTATAATATATCCATCATAGATATAAGTTTCTTAATAAATGATTTATTGGTAGTTTTCCTTTAAAAAAGTATAACCTTTAAACATGTTATATTTGTTTAAAAACAATGTACAAATATGCCTTTAATGGCAGAAAAAGTCATTTGAAAATTGAAGTGTTGTTGTGCATGTTTTTTTTTTTTTTTTTTGAAATGAGAATTTCCATTCATATTTCTCAATAAGAGTTAATAGTACACGTCAGGACATGCCCCACATTGACAGAAGAAATACAATTTAACAAAGCATCTTAAGCAAGGTTGTGTGCTGTTGTATTACATTATCTTCTAATATGTGCAACTTACCATTCTCTAAAAAAGCTTAATTGGATTCTAATGTCTTCCAAAACCATTACAGTTGCAATCAAATTTGGTTTTGTGGAGTTAAAAGTTGTGACCACTGACCTTGAATCTCCTTCTAGTATTATCTTCAAATAGCCTAATTACAAGCCAAAATATGCATCCTCCATAGCTCCTATCGATTCTGTTAAGAAGGGATCTAAGTGAAGGGACTGAAACTTCCTAGCTATAGACACTTTGTTTCCATTTCAATCCCTTACAATTAGACCAATTCCAACTTTACTCAGTGCCTTGTTGAGTGCTGCATCCTAATTAATCTTATACACACCCCATGGAGGAGAAGTCCGGGTTGAAGAGTCAGACTGCACTGATTCTTGGATGGTCATCTTCTCGGGCTGCAAATCTCTCAATTCCTACAGGGTTTCCTTAACCATTTTGATTATTGAGTTAAGAGCTAGGACTTTATAGTTGAACACATAACTATTTCTTCTTGACCAAATGCATTTTGCCACCATTGTGAATTCCTCTAGTAACTCATTTCCCCCTAGAGAAAGGAGTTCTACTATGAGGTCTCTAAAGGAGGTTTGACAAGAGAGTCGTTTGTGTAGCTGAGTAGAGCTTTAACATCAAATGCCATGGGCTACTAGGTAGGACCACACTGCATGTATCACATTCTCCTCTTCTCTTAAGCATATTGGGTGTTGTCCAGATGACTAATACAAGAGAGAGGTGAATTAGATTATATTAAAAAAATTAATACTTATAAATCAAATACACAATATAAAATATAAATAGAATATGAAACAGTAAGAAATATAAAGAGTAAGAGTAATAAAAAAACAAACTCAGTATTTTAACGAGATTCGACCCCACTGCTTACGTCTTCGCCTCAAGCTACCCCTTGAGAATTTTCAAATTCACCATTTAATCTCCTTCAGGTGGAGATAGAAACCTATTATATTTTTTGGCAACACCGCTAAAAAGAATCCGTTTAAAACACCATTTACACTTGCAATCACCTAACACTTAGTGATTCAAGTATTATCTGTGTAAAACACCTTCTACACACACAAAAGTTATACGCACTATCTTACTGATGTAAGAGCTAATAATATATAGATTATCATAATACATTCCTCAATGAATGAAATAAGAATAACACAACGCAATATATATCTCTCTCACAATGAATAAGGATTAAAACTCAATGTTTAAAAAATAGAGAGTGAATGTTTTAAATGAATGATGCAAAACTTTAGTAATTGATGTGTAAGCTCTTGTTATGATTTTGCAAAACTCAAGTAAACTATCATAGGCAAATGAGTCTTCATTTTCAAATTTAAAAAGATTCACATGTCAAATAAGAGCATTATTCACTTTTCAAAAAATTTTAAATAAACACATCTCTTTTTTGTAATTGTCAAAATAACATCATTCATTTTTCAAAATATTCAAATAAAAATATCTCCTTTTTGCATTTGTCAAAGACAACATCATTCATTTTTTTATAAAATTCAATCAATACATGTACATGTCAAGGATGACAATCAATTATCTTACAAATTTTTAAATTTTAAATTTTTAATGATGTCATCATGCACATGTGAAAAATACAATTTTCGAAATTAAGAGTTTTAATGATATTATGCACATGTGAAAATTATAATTTTTAAAACTAAGATTTTTAATAATGTCATGCACATGTGAAAATCACAATTTTCAAAACTAAAACTTTTAATTATGTCATGCACATGTGAAAAAATATAATTTGATATTTTATGAGAAGATTAACTTTGAACCTTAATTCAATTTCGAATGTTATCAAGAGATGTACAAAAACTACTCTATGAGTTTCATTAGTAGACTTGTTCTCTTTCTTATTCATGCTTGACGTGCTTGATTCCAATGCATAGACAACTGGAGTTTGAGACTTGAATTTATTTGTTATCATCAAAATCTATACATAGATACGAAATTTGAAATCTTGAGTTCAACATTGGGCATAGAGGTTTATCTACAATCTTTTTCCTGTACAGATTAAGCATTGTAGGGAGTCCCTCATGATATGCCCTCCATAGAAACATCTTATCTGAGGGTGGGATTGCCTACTTCCATAGGGGTGACCAGAACCCCTTTTGGCTTGAATTGGATGATGCATGTCCCTTTTTCTACTTAAAGTGTCTCCAGTTGTATATGGTAGGCGCTTCTAACAGCAAAGATTCCTTGAGGCAAAAGGAGTCCAAATGAGCTTGTCTAGTCTCTCAGACGTGTCAAGGGGGATCTGCTTTATGAGACTAGCTTCCTCGAGTGACAACAATTCATCAATTAAACCTGTTTTCCATTGTTTGTTGCTTGATGAATTAGGTTTTCAACATAGATTTCAAATTCTAAAGCTAGAATGGGGCTGGTTATTCTCACAAAGGCGAAGTTAGGGATCCCTTTATCTCTTCATGCCTTAATGGATGAGCCATTTCTAACTCTCCAAGATGTTTCCTGCTGTAGAAGAGGTCTGGATTCTAAGATATTTCTCCAAATGAACGATGGACCATGGCCCAGCTTGGCATTGAAGAAGTCATTTTGAGAGTAGTATTTTGCTTTTAACACTTGGGATGCAAGAGCTTCAGGTTTTTGGATTAAATTACATCCTTGTTTGGTCAACAAGGCTAGGTTAAAACTATGTAATTTCCTGAATCCTAGCCTGTGACGTCCCCAATTTACGTTTGAGTTTTAACATAAATTGAAGCGTCATGATAGGTAACACTAGGCTACATACCCCTATACGTGTCGAAAATTTTATGCATGTACCTAAGTTTACTAATATATATGCGATGCATTTCGTAGCAGAATAGAGTCTATATCCGTAGTTATGCAAAGAAATCTAGCTCTTGCATAATTAAATCACATGGTAGAAATAAAACTATAACCTTAAAAATTTCAAATTTACGATAACATATTGTATCAAATATTTACATGACCCAATTAGTTTTCTCAAAACACATAATATAATTATCTGTCATCTTGAAATCTTGCTATCTCACTTGGTCACGTACATGAGAGATCATCCCATCAAGAGAGGAGTGTTTAGCAGGACCCTTAGGGTACCTCAGAATCTCCAGTAACATCTGGGTCTTATAACAATTTACCTATTCTTACAACATCGTCTATCATCCCATACAGAATGATAGATAAGATTAAAAGAGTGAGATTTTCAAAAAATCTCAGTAAATATACAAATAACTTAATGAAACATAGACAAGCTAGAATATTAATAGACATAACAATTATCACAACATGTAACTTATAAAATGCTTAATGAGACACGTGCATGACTCACATTTTTACTTCCTATATTGATTTATACTTTTCATGGACTCACTATTTATACTTACATTTTTATTTTTTTTTATTTTCTTTCTTAATCTTATGGGTTTTACTTATTTCTTAACCTCGATGTGCATTACGTATTGCCGTCCCCACCGGGTTCTCTTAGTATGACGTGTCAACTTGGCTATACATATAACTCGTCAGTCGTCCGGGCATTACATATCGCAGTCCCCGTCATGACAAGTCTCGTGTCAATCTTCTAGGCATTACGTATTGCCGTCTCTATCATAACACGAAAAAATACTTAACATAACGGGAGTTACGTATCG
Source organism: Platycarya longipes (assembly GCA_036559045.1). Taxonomy (NCBI): domain Eukaryota; kingdom Viridiplantae; phylum Streptophyta; class Magnoliopsida; order Fagales; family Juglandaceae; genus Platycarya; species Platycarya longipes. The sequence goes on along the minus strand of CM071796.1, from coordinate 24,260,132 downwards.
CCGTTCCCGCTAGTCATGTTAGTCGTCCGGGTGTTACGTAATGTTGTCACCGTCGTGACACGACTCTTAACTTATCAAATGATATCAGTCGTCCAGGTGTTACATATCGCCGTCCCTATCGTGACACGATTCTTATTTTACGATGGGAGTTACGTATCGTTGTCCTTGCCGGCACGTTAGTCATACAGACGTTACGTATCGTCGTCTCCATCATAACGTGACTTTAGTCTTATCATGTTCTTATAAAATTTTATTATCATATTTTCTTTAATACCGACGTCATAATTTATGACGATACGCATGTGACAAAATACAACATGACTACAATTTTTGACTTTTAACATGCATAACTCATGTCCTTATGTACCTTATGACATGTATATACATATCACAATAACATGCGTCATGTGCAAATATATTTACGTCACATCATCTCGTAACGTTAAAATATAACAAATAATGTTTAAATAATTAAACCAAATATAAAATAATATAAAATCATGGCTGGATGAACCTTATAGTTTCAAATCTTTTTTTTTCTTTCATTTAAACAAAGTCAAACTCTTAATTTACAAAATACCAAATTTTCTCTTAGCTTAAAAACAAATTCAAACTTAACTATATTATTTTCTTAATTATTTCTTCACTAATTTCTAGTATGATGATTCTTGAAAATTTTTCATGTAAACTAGAGTTTCTAAACTCTTCATAGTTATTAAAATATCATCCAAATAATTAATAACTAATTAGATAAAGTTTGGAACCAAAAATTCATCAAAAATCATATTAAGGTCAAAATGCACTAGGGTTGTTTTCTCATTTTTTTCTAAAACCAAAGTCTCTTATTTTCATATAAACTTCTTCATATATAAAAATAGAATATATTTCTAAGTTCTTACAATTTTTCTTAGTATTTTTTCATAACAAAGACTAATCCAAAAATTAATAGATTTTATCAACACATAAGCAAAATTTAAGTTCAAAAAGTAACAAATATTATCTAATCATCAAATCACTTATTCTATGCCAATATTAAGTTAAATAGTGTACTTACAAATTTCTCCTAAACTTGAATTGGTATTTGAACAAAATTCTTGCAAGTTTTCCTTTCAAAACACTCAATTACTCTCCTTTAGGTGTTTAGGTGATGTAGTGATCTTTGGGAGGAGTTTTTCTTTTCTTTTTCTGATTTGGCCGTGTGTTCTCACTAAAAGAGAAGTAGGAGAGAATCATCCATCTATTTATACTAGAGAGGGGTGACTAAAAATGGGTGCAAGGCTCAAGTCATTTTGGTTTCTCCCTTCCCCCTTTTGTCGTGTGTGTGTGAGTGAGGTGGCTAACCTCTTGTTAGCCCTCATAATCACTCTAGATTAGGCTTAATTGATAAAATCTCCATCCAATGGTCTATTTTGTGCCATTTAGAAGCTTAAAAGGATCAATGGTCTAGCTAAATTCTAACTCATGAGGGTGTATAGCTGGACATTTTCCCACCATGTATGCATCAGCTACTTGGGTTCTCCAAGGGGCAACCAACACTTCCAGAGCTATTTCTCCCAATTTGCTACTTGTTTAACCTTCTAGGAAGACACTTGTATCAATCTAGAAGATAAATCCCAAGGCTTGGTTGGGGTAATATCTGGAATTAACTTGCTTAGTTAGATGCTTACAGATTTCCTTCCATTCCTTCCTCCTATGGTTCCCTCATGGTTTTATGCTAACTATCCTTCTAGAAAGTCTTTGTCTACATGCCACATACCTCCTTACACATGTCAAGATGATAAACATGAAGAGAACCAATCAGATTTAGGCCCTAATAGTAAGGCGGTGGCACTTTTCATTTTCGGACTCCAATTTCCGTTCACTTCCAGCCCAAATAAGTTCTTGATCCAATTCGATTATCCAAAAACTCAAAATATAAAAGTTTTATACAATCCTCTTGTTTTTATATAGTATTTTTAATCACCTAATTATGAAATCAAATGAGAGAGATGTTCTCATTTTACTGAAACATGTTAAAGTCACCTGAGAATACCTAATTCGAGCACACCATGTGTTTGATAGTTAACTCTTTTTGTTTCACTTTCCTTCTAGTTATAGGAATAGTTAGCTCTTGTCCTAAACTAATTGGACCACTTGCCCCTACACTTGGCAATGTGTCATATGTAGTAGAAAAATATCTTACAAAAACCAGACACAAGGTCGGTTTCCACTTGAGTCATTCTCACGCCCGTCTATTTCATACTCGATTTAGTCCCTGATACCGTCCATATCTTTAAAAACTCATAACATAAAAGTTGTAAATATCTGTCTTAAATTTCCATATCATCTTGAATCATCTCATTTAGAAATTAAATGAGATATTTATTCTTGGTTTACCAAAAGAAGACGAAACTGCCTGAAATCTGCCCAATCCGATTTTACCAAGTGGTACCCCTTGACTTCTTTCTCAAATTTTCGAACTTGAATTTTCCTTGACTTTCTTGACTTTTCAAAGAACATATCAACTAAATTTCTTTTTTTATTTAGCTAAAAAAATACCATAAAGAATTTCTATAATTTTTGTTTCTATTTCTAATACTAAAAAAAATCCAAATATGCATTTCAAATATATATATCCAAGAAATTCTCACAAATGAGCTAAAATAATTTTCAAAATAATTATAACTATTCTAATAGGGGAAAATTTGGGTTGTCACATAGCCCCCTTGAGACCTTTGGTTTTTCCATAGTGTTCCATGGAATCCATTGAACTTTCTTGACCTCTATTATTTGACCCCATCAGAAGTGTCTCGTGACCTTGTTTATTTCATTAAGCAGAGATCACGGAAGCTTAAGGACTGACATGGAGAAGATTGAGACAACTTAAACAACTACCTTAATGTATATCTCTTTTCCTGCTTGTGAGAGAATCTTAACTTTGTAATTACTAAATCTTTGTCTTACTTTATCCAAGATTGGTTTGAAGGCTTTGAACCTTGATCTTCCAATGATAGCAGGGAGTCCCAAATACTTCTCATATGGCTGAGTGTATCGAACTCCAGCTATTTACAGTATGGTATTTTGGTTTTCCCTTGGTATGTTCCTGCTAAAGTGTACTGAAGTTTTATCTTTGTTGAGCCTCTGACTTGAGGCAGTTTCATAGTACTCTAATAGAGAAGTCAGGTGCCTCCATTCGAGTGAATTGAATTTGCTAAAAAGGAGACAGTCATCAGCAAAGAAGAGGTGGTTTAAGTGAAGACCTCTTCTACCAATTGAAACCTTTGATATATATACCTGGTTTTCTCAGCATGGTTTAGCAAGGAACTTAGTGCTCGACACATAGGATAAACAAGGACAAGGGATTACCTTCTCTAATCCCTCTTGTTGGCTTCAAATAAGGTTGAGGGTTACCATTGAGAATAATTGAATATGAGACAGAATCAACACATTTCATAATAAGTTTGATCCAAGGTTCTTCAAACCCCAACATGACCATAACTTCCTTGAGGAAACCCCATTCCAATCTATTGTATACCTTGTCATATCCAACTTCAATGCCATGTATCCTTGCTTGCTTTTGATCTTGATATTCATGGAGTGCAGAGCTTCAAATGTCACAATGATGTTGTCGGTTATTAGCCTCCCAGGGACAAATATTGACTGAGTAGGTGCAATGATGTCATGGAGAAAAAGCTTTAACCTGTTTGCAATAGTCTTGGATACATTTTTATAAACGACATTAGAAAGACTAATGAAGTGATATTCTGAGACTTTAGAGGAGTTAGATAACTTAGGGAATAAAACAACTAAAGTAGAATTGATCTCCTCTAAAGAGGCTCCAACATTAAGTAGGTATAAAACTACCTTACTTATCTCATGACCAATAGTAGCCCAATGGTTTTGATAAAAGGCTAGAGGGAAGTCATCGAGACTTGGAGAACTCAGAGGGAGCATGCTAAAAATTGAGTTTCCTACTGAGTTTTCTGTTTATATCAGCAGTGACCATTTTCTCCAAATGTTGAGTGCATGCTTGTATGTTGTCTGGTCTCAAGCTGGTGAAGATGGTGGTGAAGTAATCATGAAATATCTCATTGATATTTTCAGCTGCAGTTGCCATGTTTCCGTCATCATCTATAATCTTTGAAATCTATTTTTTTTCTTCTTTTGAGTAGCACTTTGATGGAAATAGCTCATATTTCTGTCCCCCTCTGCCAACCACCTTTGCTTAGCCCTCTACTTCCAATTTATGTCCTCTTCCCTAACAACTTGTATAATTCCACTTTGAGTGTTCTAATCTCCCCCAGTTGGTCCCTCTATCGGTTGTTTGTAAGGCTAAGAGATGGAGTCTTTTAGCTTGAGTGTTCTTCTTCGATCTCCCGGCAATATCCTAACCTAAGTTTTGAATTTCACCTGACATCTTTTCAGACCTGGATGGACTAACTCTAGCTTGTTGTTTGCCAGAGAAGAGGTTTTCTAGGTCTCCTTAATTATCTTATGGCAGTCTTCCTTTTTGGCCCAAGAGGCTTGATACATAAAGGGTTTGTCTCCTCTTAGTCTAAGGTGACTTCAGCTAGGTAAGGAAATGGTTAGGGGTTTGTGATCAGAGATTTGTACTGCATCAGAGGATACTACAGATTTAGGGAAGGATTCAATCCACTTAGAGTTAGCTCAGGCCATGTCGAGCCTCTCCTTAGTGAAAGCTAGTGGTGGTCTATTGTTGCACCAGGTGTGTTTGTCACCTTTGAACCCCAAGTCATATGGTCTAGAGTTGATTAGTGCTAGCCTGAATGGTTTCATTTGATGATAAGGATGAGCTTTACCCCCCATTTTTTCATGGTTATGAATTATTTCTATATAGTCTCCTAGACATAGCCATAGGGAGTCGTCTGGTGGCTTAAAGATTTGAAGCAAGTCCCAACTTTGGTTTCTAAGAGAGGCCACTGGGTTTCCATAGAAGCTAGTAAAGAACCACCCCCCTTTGGTAGCATCACTGGTAACCTTAACAGAAATATGGTGATGGGAGTATGATTGGAGGTCAACTATGATGTCCTCAGCCCATAACAGCACTAATCCTCCACTAGCACCCCTCATTTCCACTTCAAAATAGTTTTTCATGCCAAGTTTCAACTTAATAGCTTCCATCTTTCTCTTAGAACATTTAATCTCGATCAAAAAAATGAGTTTAGAAAACTTAGTTTTCTCACCAAATGGTGAAGCTCATAGACTGACCGAAGATTCCCAAGCCCTTGGCAGTTCCAACTTAATGTGATCATTGGTCTTGGTGGTGCTGTCTAGCGATCACCACCATTGGTTCAATTTTAACGTATTTCTTAATTTCCATACCATACTCCAAATTTTTTTAGGAGCTAAACTATTGGGGAGCTTCTAACGGTTAGGATACTCTCTTAGATGGTGATAAACCAGAGGAGCCATTAGGGGTCTGGACATTGTAGGCTAGAGCCCTTCTTGTCCAAGTGGAGGTCCTGCTGACTTTTGATAGTTGGTGTATTTTTTGGGCCATGAATTGATGTAAAGAGCTTACTTGGGAGGACAGGGATGAGTCCACGAGGCATTTCTTAGTGACACTTTGTCTAGTAGGTAATGTAGTATTGATTGGGTTCTTTGGGCAACCACTAGATTTAGGGGCAGTTGGGGGTCTAGAGCCCCTTGTAGCTTTTTGATTTTCCTCTGAGTGTACCTGATAGTCAGACCCATAGGTTGGTGAGTCCTGTTGGGGAGGTAGAATATGGGTCATTTCACACACCATCTCCTCAAGGCCTTATGTTTTGGGTAAGTCAACCTGTTTTTTCTCCCCAGCCTTCTTCTTGACTATCATACTTATGCTTTGGAAGTGGTAAGTGTCAGCCCTGTTGGTACCATGTTGTCGATAGGATGTTCATCTTCCTTTTCAGTCCTGCCATGTGGTGGACTTGGTGGTTCTAGAGATCCACCACTGCCTCCATATCTTTTGGTTAAGGTGCTGCCTGCCTTGGGGGTTAGCCCACATCCAAGATCCTTATTCCTTTTGGTGTTGGCCATTTGAGCCTTTGTAATTCATTCTACATCATCCAACTTGGTGTTTGAAAATGCCATATTGAAAGCAAAATGAGGACAATCTCTCGTATTTAATAGGCAACCAGGCTTGCTTGCCTTCAAACTTGAGAAGTCTACCTCTTATTAATGGCTTTGTGATATCTATAAAGACCTTCATACGTAAAAAGGGACCCCATAAACTCCCAAACTCATTCGCTTCTATTTCTAGCACTTGACCCATACCAGCTCCAATCTTCTAGCCTATGTCGTTGTTCATGCTTCTAACTGGCATGTTGTATATCTGAATCCAAAACACTTATGAAGAAAATGCAACCTCCTTTGTTGTCTTCAACCCATCAAAAACCTCCATGCAGACCAAGGACTTGTCAAACGTCCATGGTCTGCCTGAGAGTATTTGGTTATTGTCTTGATTTCTCTGAAATTCCACCAAGAACTTGTTAACCCCCATTTCTTTGAGCTGAATCCACCCTGTCGTATTCCATACATTTGACATGGTTCCACGAAAGGCTTCCTTGATGATTACCTTATTCGTGATGATCATGGCCATTAGGCACATTTTTTCTAGGCACATTTTTTCTTTACCCATGATCGGTTCGAACACTTCTTGATGGATTTCCACTTCTTGTTGTTCTTGCTCAGTGATTGAGAAGCCTTGCTAAAGCCTGTTCATTTCATCTTCCATAGTTACAACCTCGATCGAGACCCCTATAAATTAGAGGACAATCTTTACCAAACAAAGACAAAACCTCAATCTTTCTCTTCAAAAAGAGAGTAGAGGACTGAGCAACTCAATGATTTGGGAGAGTTCAGTGTTGTTGTACATGCTACAAGTTTAAAGAATAAAGTTGTAATTTTCTTAAAGTTGTATGAGTAATTTTATCAATTTACATTTTTCTTTAAAAATGAAACTAGGCTCCACATTACCCAAAAAATAATGCTTGGATAAAAGCATCAAAATGACGCATTTCTTAAGACCCTACCAGTCGCATACTTTGACAAACCAATGCACAGACAACATACGTGATGTGGGAAGTGCACTAGCACAGTCAGATTTCAAAGGAATCAATTCATAAATTAGCGTAGTTTCATGCGGTAAATCATATTTTAAAATTATTTTTATTATAAAATAAATTTAACATATCACATAAAATCATGTTAATTTATCATTTAATTTTTTTTAAAAAAATTAATAATTGTAACACATCTCTTTGTCGTTTAAATTCTTTCACGTCGAACCATTTTAATATTGTAAGTTAAATAATTTTTTATCTAAATAATTGACATAATATCCTCACTATGACTTAAAATGAAAAAACAATATTATTCCTTTAATTAAAAACTAGTAAATGATATTTGGATTTAAAAAGTAATGAATGGATTGGAGTCTAATTCTCGTATTTTATTTAATTTTTAAATCTAATAACCTTATGAAATAAGGTAACAGACGAGACAATTCTTCTCGGCAACGTCCCATTACTAATAAATTATTGCTGAAAGCCAGGAGGAAAAGAACAAAATTAATCGATAAACATAAACCCAAAAGCAGTGGTCCGTGGACGGAACGTTAAAGTTTAAACACATTAAATGAAGTCAATCTTTCACACATTAAACCCATTAAATCAGGCACCGAACATTAATGAATTACTGTGATAAATGATATTTGTAATTATAGAATATGTAAATATTATATGTAAATGGTTTTAAAAAATTGAGTAAATATAAATCTCACGTGATTTTTAATAAGGAAATTTATTTTTTTTCAGAGTATTTATATAACGTTTACGTATTTTATAATTTATAATCGTATATAAAATTGTTGATGGATTGAACCGAACTTCTCTATGGGAGGGGAGTAACACAAAATTTCATAATTTCATTCGACTGTCCACTCCAGACTTCTATTAGCCTAGTCATGCCTTTACTCAGCGCCAATTTTGTTGTTCTCTTTTCCCATTAAAACAAGTAATATGCGAAAAAAGTAATTGAGAATTTAGGATTAGGAAGTCATTAGTCATCCAAGCTTCAAAGAGAAGGGAAAAAAAAAGGTGAGTGAACAAAGCAGATAGAGGAGGAATCTGATTGATGGTGGGTGCTAAATTGCTTATGCTATAGCTATCTTGGAAGCTAAGCGAAACATGATGTGAAGAGGGAATTAGGGAATCGATTTCAAATAACAAAGAGGCTGGTTGAGGAAGCTTTACGACGTTTATTGTTCTTTGGGGAAAAAAATAAAAATAAATTGGTAATTAAGTTTTCCATGCTTAGTCACTATTTTATAAACAAAAATGTTAAGGATAAATGTCAAGGACAAACGACGGACAAATACCAACTGATAAGTTGTACTATTAGATGTCTTCCATGTGCTGTACAATATTTGTGAATTGCCGAATGAAGAAATAGATCCAAAATTGAAGAAACTAAAAATTTTGACAGTCGTGAGTTGGCGTTTGTTCTTATCGTTTGATCCTAACGTTGCTCTTTTATAAAATAGATGTGTTATATGTACTAAAAAATTTTATTTATAATATTTATTTTATTAGTTTTTTTTTAAATATAAACTTTTAAATTTTAAATTTTATAATTTTTAGCATATTAATAATTGACATATAGTAAAATAAATTTTTGCTACCTATTGACTCTGTTTAAATTGAAAAATTAAATTTATTTCATCTAATTTTATTATTATAACTTTATCTATTTTTCTACAAAATACAGTAAACAATTTAATTTTTCTAAAACTTAATTCAATTTTTTTAAATTTTAAAATAATAATAATAATAATAATAATTAAAAATAATATTATATTTAAACTTTCAATTTTTATTTAAAATCATTTTTTTTATCTCACAATTCAAATGAAATCCTTTTGCTTTATTAATTATCGGTTGGTGGTTATTTCATCTAGCGCATCGACCATCGAGAAGGTGCAACTAAAAGTGGAAACTATAGATATATATATAATTAATTTGTAATCTTTAAATAATTATTTATTAAATAAATAATGCTAAAGTGCTTACAAACTTTTTCCATTAAATATACACACTAATACAAATGTTTTTTTTTTCCTTTTCTTTTAAGCATTTTTAAATATATTTAATTATTAAAAATAAATAAATAAATTTCTTAATAGTCAATTTCTTAATTATTAAAAAAAATTGAATAGACACCTTTAGTGGACATATTTAATAAGAGAAATACTGGTAACCAGCTCTTCTGTTTTTCTAACAAGACCAGCTCGCCAATAGTACTTAACCACATCATCATATTATATGAGTAAATATGTGGTTGCTTACACCAGATTACACGCCCCACCCACACAACACGTTTCGGGCTCTATTGAGAAGTGAGAAACTCGACGGCTTGGACTCGACGTCGGGACAGTTTCCAACGTGATTTTTCTGAAGTATCAACGTTTGATTTTTCTGGGAGATGAACCATTTTTCTGGGGATGAAACATGATTTGAGAATATGTGAACTCGACGCAGCGACTCGACAGACGGACAAGAACGAAAAATTTCACAAGCGTCCTGATTGAGAACGAAGTTTCTGGGCGTCCAGAATGAAAATAGTTATGAATGATTTTCTTGTTTCATAGTTAGTCTTGTAATGAGCTAAATTGAATGTGTGATGGTAATCTGGGCGTCTTGTAATTTGGGCTTTGAGTTGCATAGCATGGTGATTAGTGTGGCAACTGAGGAAAAATATACAGCATACCAAGTGTTTGTAGAAATTACTTAATGGGTTCAAAATGTATAGCCGTCTATTTGATAAGTAGAAATCAATAGCGTTTTCACAAAATCAATTCGAGCCTGTTCTGATTGAAATGGGGTTTCAGTGGCAAAGAAATTTGTGAAATCAGTGGCACAAAATCAAACCATTGAAAGGAAGTTTCATGGCAGTTGTTTGCTTTCGGCATGGACCTTTGTTTGGTGTGGAATTGTGCGGTGGAAGGTGGTTTGACGGCAACGACCAGTGTTGATTTCGACAATTCCTGGTCTCAATGGCAGGGACGTCAAGCTGTGCAGAGGTTTTCGAGTCTCAATGGCGACGTTCTGGTTTCGAGTTGGGGTGCAGCAGGAAAGGGTTTTTGTGGGTTTCGTTCCTTCTGAAAATAGGGGGAGGGGAAGGGGAGCATGTTCTGGTGTGATGCAGTCGATTATATTACAAGGGCCAAGTTGATGTGTCATATTTCCATAATGGAACTGGTCTTCACTTATAACCAGCTGGGCTAGTCACCGGTGTCTCTCATTTAATAATCATACTATAATTTTCATTATTTAAATGGTTGCGTCAACGTTATAATTAACTAGTTGTTGCATCATTTATAAGGTGAAACGCACCACAAAAATTGAAGTCTATGACTCAAACATGTTGATGTCTTGAAAGAGCATGTCGGCTTTTCGTGTCCGATTTCTAGCCAAATAGTAGTATTATAGTCATGTTTAGGCAGGAAGATCACCTGCTCCAATTGTGAATTGTCTTGTCTTTCTTTTAGCCCATAAAAATATGTTAGTTACAAGACATTTTCATTATTATAGTAAAATCAATCACTCCGCAATACTCATGGTTTAGAATTTTCACCTCTTTAGATAACGCTCCCAACGTTAATAAAATAAATTAAAATATTAATACAATTTTTTAATGTTGATTAACGTAGGAACTTATGCATAAATAATTAGTGTGTTGTGTGTACCAGTAAACAAACCTACAGATGAACCCTGTTACAACCCAACCCAGAAATTTACATACTGAATTAAAAATTTTAAAAAAAAATTACGTGACATTTCTTAAATTACTAGGTGGAAGTGTTATAGAACCTTTCCGTTATTATTGTTGTAAGCAGAACAGGTGTAAAAGTTTGGGGCCCGACAGCAATAAATTAGCTTGTACTATGTTGTGTAGAATTTGGGTGCCGATCAGGAACATAGTCAGGTGGATTAGTTGAGAATTGGCCCGGTTTGAATTCGAGTGAGTTTATCTCATTTTAATTTTTTTTAAAATTTATTATTATATTTTTTAAAATTTTTATATAAAATATAATAAATAATTCAATTTTTTCAAATCTCAATTCAATTTTTTTAATTTTAATACAATAATAATATTAAAAAATATTATTTTAATAATATTTTATTCAATTTTTAAAACTCATTTCTCAATTCAAATCACCTTTAATGAAACTTGGATCACAAAATAATAATAAATAATAATAATAATGTAGAAAACTAAAGTTGGATTTCTATTTAGGGCCCCTAAACCTGTCCTCTGAACCAATGGTTCCTACCTTGATAATGGGCTCTAGGAATGTCCAAGAAACCCCACTTTTGACTAAAGAATAATATTCAAATTTCAAATAGATAAGTTCCACTTAAGTTATTTATAAAAAATCCAATCACACTAAAAATATAATTTCTTTTTTAAATCAAAACCTGTATGTTGTATTTATATATCAACTTATCTTGCATTGTTTATGAAAGTTTACATAACTCCTAAATTTTATTAAGACGATCCTCCATTCAAAGCTCTTTTCTCAATTATAAATAAAGCAAATTTAACAAGATTGTGTGCAACACAATTATAAATTTTATTTACATATAAAACTTTTCAATGCCTTCTATTTTTCAAGACATCCTTCATATATTTTATCATTCGGCTATGCCATTCACAACACACATGATCAGTTCATCTCACAAGTTCATGACTCTCCATAATGCATAGACTTCAGCCAACACATGATCAGAAATGTTGGAAATAAAACATAAAGAGATGTTTTGAAACGTATTTCATTTTCTCACATTCTATCTCATCTCGTATCACTTCATTTAATTTTGTTCCTAAACAACATTTAGACATACATATTTTCAACTGAATAATTGCAATATTTTTTAATTAATCATTACAACTTCACTAAATTTTATAATATCTTAATTTTATAATATTTTATGCAACTTTTCTTTCTTCTTTTCTAAGATACAATAAATACTAAATTCAAAATATTTTAATACTATTTATAAATCATTTTATTAATATTAATAAAATTCTAATCACATCTCGTCTTATTAGCATCACCGAACAAGTTTAGAGAATAAGATGAAATGAGAAATTTCTAAATAGTAATAAAATAATTTGTGAATAGTAGTGAAATAGTTTAAATTTTGTCTTGTTTGTTTTTCATAATACTTCTCAACTCATCTTATTTCATCTTATCAAATTATTATAAATTTTTAATTTTTTATATAAAATAAAATAAACAATTTAACTTTTTGAATCTAAGAAAAACAATTAAAAAATATATTAATAGTATTTTATTCAAATATTAATTTTTATTTCAACTCATCTCATCTTATTGATAAAAATAAATATTTTATGAAAGTTAGAGAAATCAGAGACAAAATTTTTTAAAAAAAAACGTATAAAATTAAAATATTGTTTGATCATTCCTATCTCTCTTTTTCCATTTTTTTTTTTTTGAGCAGATCATTCCTATGATCTGGTTCCTCGTAATTGGTCCTTAACTAATTAATTATAGGGAAAAAATATGAAAAGGAAAGAAAAACAAGCTACATCGTCTCTGTAACAACTTTTGATTTTAGAATGTGTATAGTTTTTTAGGAAGTGTCCAACTATACACATTCTAAATCATTGTTTTAATTTTTTTTATTCCAAACTTATATTTTAATAGAATATGATGAAAGAATATAAATAAAAGTGAGAAAGAACAAAATAATAAAGTAAATTTAAAAAAAAAAATTAAATAAAGAATAGAAAGTGAGAAGTAGAAGACTTTAAAAAGATAAATCAAATTTAAGAAGAAATTTAGAACGATGAGTTTTAGCTAGAATTTTCTCCAAGTTTGTTCATTCAGATGAGAATACTTTTAAATATGATTATTTTATGTTATTTTTAATTAAAAGTTCTAAAAAATTAAATTATCTTTTTTTAATCTGAAAATTTAAAATTACAATGATTAATTTAAAAAAATTATAATATTAATTTGGAGATATTTATTTTTAAATAACATTTAGGACGATTTAGATTCGTAAACGAGAGTCTAAGATGAGCTCGTCTCAATCTATTTTAAACTCATAATTATATTTTTTTAAATTTATATATAAAATATAATTTTTGATATAATTTTTTAAAATTTTAATATATATTTTTAAAATTTTAAAATAATAATATTAAAAAATAAATTATATTCATCTCTTTTTAAATTATCTTATCTCTCAATCTAAAAATCTAAATATGGAAAGATGGAATGAAATAAAATTTGATAAGTTGTAATGAATTCTGTAAGTGGAGGGACGGCAGCCGCCCCCTCTCCCACCACTAAAATTATGTGAATGACCCCACCACTATTATATTAAATTCTGCATAGTAACTTGCATAGTGATTTGCATAGTAACTTGCATAGTAATTTCAAAGCCTATAAATAGGGGCTTCAGTTGTAATGAAATTCATAAGAAAATATAGAGAGAGAAAGAAAGTTTCAGTTCTTAAGAGTTCTAGAGAGAATTTCTTATTTCTCTTTTGCAATAGTAGTTTCCTTTCTTTAAGTTTCATAACACGTTATCAGCACGACGGTTCTACCAATTCTGAAGCTAGTGGCCTTATTCCTCTGTAAGTTTTTCAATATATTATTTGAAATCTTTGATATATTTTATTGATGATTATCTGTGTGAATTTATAAATATATTTTCTGAGATACACATATCTATTTCATTATTTATATGTGTAGAAAATGGCAAATCTTACAAAATTGGAATTTGTTGCTCTTGATATATCTGGGAAAAATTATTTATCCTGGATACTTGATGCTGAAATACATCTTGATGCAATGAACCTGGGAGAAACTATTAAAGAAGGAAATCAAGCATCCCTGCAGGAACGTGCTAAAGCAATGATTTTCCTTCGCCACCATCTTCATGAAGAATTGAAAACAGAATATCTCACAGTAAAAGATCCCTATATTTTGTGGAATAATTTAAGGGAGAGGTATGAACACCAGAAGACTGTCATCCTCCCAAGAGCTCGTTCTCAATGGATGCACCTGAGGTTGCAAGATTTTAAAAGTGTTAGTGAGTATAATTCCGCACTTTTTAAAATAAGCTCAGTATTAAAATTATGCGGTGAGAAAATCACCGATGAAAATATGCTAGAGAAGACTTTTACTACATTTCATGCCTCGAATGTGCTCCTGCAGCAGCAGTATCGAGAGAGAAAGTTCAAGAAATATTCTGAACTTATATCATGTTTTCTAGTAGCTGAGCAGAATAATGAGCTCTTATTAGAAAGCCACCAGTCACGCCCTACTGGCTCAATATCATTCCCTGAAGTGAATGGTAATAGGTTTGCATCATTCCCAGAAGTGAATGGTGCATCCTTCAGAAGAAATCGGAGGCGTGGACGTGGTAGGAGAAATTATAGAAATGTTGGTCTCAGGAATGACAACATTAAAAGGGATTATAATATACCATATCACCAGAAGTGATACAATTCAGAAAGGGGTAAAAATCCTCAGAATAATTCTTCAAAGAAAAGTGAAGAGGTGTGCCATAGATGTGGAATGACTGGACATTGGTCATGTACCTGTCGTACGGCCAGGCACTTAGCTGATTTATATCAAGCTTCTATTAAAGGAAAGAATAAAGTGCATGAAACAAATTTAGTAGAACCATCAGATGATTTATTAGATTCAGTAGATGTAGACGTTACTCATCTTGATGTATCTGATTTCTTTAATCATCCTGAAGGTAGTATTGAACACTTAATTGGAGATGGAAGTGTTCCACTCAATTAATGTATTTTCTTTCTATCAGTAATAAAAGTTTTGTATATTTTGTAGAATCATGAATCACATTGATGAGCTTTTTATCTCTGAGTTGAATGATAAAGATATATGTCTAGCTGACAGTGCTACAACTCACACAATTCTCAAAGAAAAGAAATATTTTCAAAATCTAACACTAAGTAAAGCCTATGTCCATACCATATCAGGTTCATCGGATTTAATTGAGGGCTCTGGAAGAGTTTATATTGTGTTGCCTAATGGCACCAAATTTTGTATTGATGATACTCTATTCTCTTCACAATCCAGAAGAAATTTATTGAGTTTCAAAGATATACGTCGTAATGATTACCATATTGAAACGACCAATGAAGGCAGTAAAGAGCATCTTCTTATTACTAAAACAATATCGGGCCAGAAGCTCGTATTAGAAAAACTGCCTGCTCTATGTTCTGGATTGTATTATACAAAAATGAGAACAATTGAATCATATGTGGTAATGCACCAGAAGTGCATTGACCCTAAAGTATTTATGACTTGGCATGATCGCCTTGGACATCCGGGTTCTATAATGATGAGACGAATTATTGAAAATTCGCATGGGCATCCCTTAAAGAATCAAAAGATATTTCTACCCAATGAATCTCCGTGCTCTGCATGTTCTCAAGGTAAGTTAATTATTAGACCATCTCCCTCAAAAGTCATTGTTGAATCTCCATCCTTTTTACAAAGGATTCACGGAGATATATGTGGACCTATTCATCCATCAAGTGGACCATTTAGATATTTTATGGTTCTAATTGATGCATCTAGTCGATGGTCACATGTTTGTCTTCTTTCCACTAGAAATGTTGCATTTGCTAGACTTCTTGCTCAGATAATTAAGCTACGAGCACAATTTCCTGAATATCCAATTAAGACCATTCGATTGGATAATGCAGGTGAATTTTCATCTCAAGTTTTTTATGATTATTGCATGTCAATAGGAATAGATGTTGAACATCCTGTTGCCCATACACACACACAAAACGGTTTAGCTGAGTCTTTGATCAAAAGGCTTCAATTAATCGCTAGACCTTTACTTATGAAATCAAGACTACCTATTTCTGTTTGGGGACATGCTATACTTCATGCAGCATCTCTAATTCGTATTAGACCATCTGCATATCATAAATATTCTCCATTACAGCTTGCATTTGGTCAACAACCAAATATTTCTCATCTTCGTACTTTTGGATGTGCTGTATATGTTCCAATTGCACCTCTACAACGTATAAAAATGGGCCCTCAACGTAGACTTGGGATATATGTTGGTTTTGATTCTCCATCCATTATTAGATACCTTGAACCCCTTACAGGGGATATGTTTAAAGCACGTTTTGAAGATTGTCATTTTGACGAATCAAATTTTCCGTTAATGGGTAAAGAAAAGTCGGTGCCTGAAGCACGACAAGATATTACTTGGGATAATAAGACCCTGTCTCATTTTGATCCTCCTACAAATGAATGTAAACGGGAAGTTCAAAGGATTATTCATTTGCAAAATGTTGCAAATCAGTTACCGGATGTATTTACTGACACTAAAGGTGTAGTAAAATCTTATATTCCTGCTATGAATACTCCAGCAAGGATTGAAGTCCCTGAAGGACAAATTGTCAAAGCAGCAATAGGTGAATCTGAAACACGCCTGAAGCGTGGAAGACCTATTGGTGCAAAAGATAAAATTCCCAGAAGGAAGAGAATACAAAATGAATTTGGTATTCCTGAAGAACACATATCCACAATACAGGCTACAAATATAATTGATGCTCCTAAAGAGCTCAAATCTTCTATTCCAGAACCTCCTGAAGAGGAAACTCCTGAACAGTATAAATCTCCTAAAAAGGGACCTCCTGAAGAGGTGTGTCATGAAATGTTTTCCCTTGAAGAAGAACAGGTACCTGAAAATAATGAGATCTCAATACATTTCATGAAAACTGGAGAAATTCTGGATAGAAATAAAACTGTTGTCGACAACATATTTTCATATAAAATGGCCCTTGACATTACCAGAAGTAATGAAGAAAGTGAGCCAAAAAGCGTCGAAGAATGTCGACGTAGAAATGATTGGCCAAAATGGAAAACAGCTATTGAAGCTGAATTAAATTCGCTAGCAAAACGAGAAGTATTTGGACCTGTTGTCCAAACACCAAAGGGTGTGATGCCTGTTGGATATAAGTGGGTATTTGTACGAAAACGTAATGAGAAAAATGAAATTGTGCGATACAAAGCACGGCTTGTTGCACAAGGTTTCCTGCAGAAACCCGGGATTGATTATGAAGAAACATACTCTCCCGTTATGGATACAATCACATTTAGATTTTTGATTAGTCTGGTTGTTACAAAAGGATTAGAAATGCGGTTGATGGATGTGGTCACTGCATATTTATATGGATCCTTAGACCATGACATATATATGAAAATCCCTGAAGGATATAAGATGCCTGAAGTATCTACAAGTACATCTAGAAATATGTACTCAATCAGACTACAAAGATCTTTATATGGGTTGAAGCAATCCGGACGCATGTGGTATAATCGCTTAAGCGAATATCTATTGAAAGAAGGATTTGAGAATAATCCTATATGCCCATGTGTTTTTATTAAGAAATCAGAATCCGGATTTGTCATTATTGCGGTTTATGTTGATGATTTAAATATTGTGAGAACTCCTGAAGAGATCTCAAAAACCGCTATATATTTAAAGAATGAATTTGAAATGAAAGATCTTGGCAAAACAAAACTTTGTCTCGGCCTGCAGCTTGAGCACTTGCCAAATGGAATTTTTATTCATCAGTCCATGTATACTGAGAAAGTCCTAAAGCATTTTTATATGGACAAATCTCATCCTCTGAGTACTCCAATGATTGTTCGAACACTTGATGTGAAGAAAGATCCATTCCGTCCTTGTGATGACGATGAAGAAATTCTTGGTCCCGAAGTACCATATCTCAGTGCAATTGGAGCTTTGATGTATCTTGCAAATTGCACTCGACCAGATATTACATTCTCAGTTAATCTGCTTGCAAGATATAGTTCTGCACCAACTCGAAGGCATTGGAATGGCATTAAACATGTCCTTCGTTACCTTCATGGTACGGTTGATATGGGATTATTTTATCAACGTGGTTCAAATCCAGAATTGATTGGGTATGCAGATGCAGGTTATCTTTCAGACCCACACAGAGGTAGATCTCAAACTGGATATTTATTTACTTATGGAGATACTGCCATATCATGGAGATCTGTTAAGCAGACACTATCTGCTACTTCTTCAAATCACTCAGAAATCATTGCTATTCATGAAGCAAGTCGATAGTGTATTTGGTTGAGATCAGTTATTCAACATATCCAGGAAAAGTGTGGACTTCCTATGATCAATAATAGCCCAACAATCTTATATGAAGATAATACTGCTTGTATCACTCAAATTAGAGGAGGATACATCAAAGGTGATAGAACCAAACATATTTCACCTAAATTCTTTTATACTCATGAACTTCAAGAGAAAGGTGAAATTGATGTCAAGCAGATACGATCTAGTGATAATCTGGCAGATTTATTCACAAAGGCGTTACCAACTTCCACATTCAAGAAGATTGTGCATAACATTGGAATGCGAAGACTCAAAGATCTTTTGTCATGCATTTTTCAGGGGGAGTAAATGTGCTAATTGTACTCTTTTTCCTTCGCTGAGGTTTTGTCCCACTGGGTTTTCCTCTGCAAGGTTTTAATGAGGCAATCTTAAAGCACTTGTGGATACATAAAAAGACTCTACTCTTTTTCTTTCGCCATTGGTTTTTCTTCCCACTGGGTTTTTACTTGGCAAGGTTTTAACGAGGCAGATTCTTTATGGGTGGTCATTCAAGGGGGAGTGTAATGAATTCTGTAAGTGGAGGGACGGCAGCCGCCCCCTGTCCCACCACTAAAATTATGTGAATGACCCTACCACTATTATATTAAATTCTGCATAGTAACTTGCATAGTGATTTACATAGTAACTTGCATAGTAATTTCAAAGCCTATAAATAGGGGCTTCAGTTGGAATGAAATTCATAAGAAAATATAGAGAGAGAAAGAAAGTTTCAGTTCTTAAGAGTTTTAGAGAGAATTTTTTATTTTTCTTTTACAATAGTATTTACTTTCTTTAAGTTTCATAACATAAGTGAAATTATTTTCCAAACAAATCCGAAGTATTTCACAATTTTCCCTTGTAAGAAAGACGCGTCAACGACCAAACCAAATTAAATAATTCATTAGGTATGGGAAAGAAGTGGGGTCGTCAATGGCGTGGCACCAAATTAAGTACGAAATACCACGTGTTCGAATCGGAACATACCACAAAGGCCTTTATAGCTGGCTGTCTCAGATCACGGACTCCAATCAAAGTTTTTTTTTAATTTTTCAAGAAAGTGAGCAGCTTTCTGCTTTGGCAAACTTCGATACGGAACCTTGTTTGCACACGTGTCCATAAAACGCTTAAGCTCCGAGCCTTTTGCGGTGTGGCAACAGTTTTATTCGTAATTATTGACGTTTCAAATCAGTCCCCACACTCTGCCTCTGTCACTTCTCCTCATTTTCTCGCCGCGTGTCTACTCCCATTTACTTTCTCTCCCTTGTCTGAATTGGATAAGGTCCGGAATTCGAAAATGAGACATTTTTCTTTTATTATTATATTTTTAAATTTTTTTTATATAAAATATATATATATTTTTATTTTAATATATATTTTTCAAATTTTAACTTCATTTTTTCAAATTTTAAAATAATAATAATATTAAAAAATAAATTTAACTCATTTTAAATCATCTCATTTTCAAATCTAAACAAAATCTAATTTTATTTTTGACATTTTCTTTTCATAATAATGATGCATACAAATGCATAATTTTAAAAAAAAATATATTATTATAAAAAATATAAAATTTTTTTTATGACCCACATTATCACAAAAAATTTGTATAAAATTTGTACATATAAATTTTTTATATATATTACTATTATTTCATCTTTATTTGTATTATTAAAAAATTAAAAAATATATTTATCCTAATTTTATATCTTCTTATAAGAGAGTCGAACGATACGAGAAAAAAGAAAATAGAACTATTTAGAATCTTTATTTTTTTAGATTTTATTTATTAAATTATTATAAATTTTATCAAATTATATAAAAAAATATAATAACTAATTTACTTTTTTATATCTTAAAATAATAATATTATTAAAATAATATTTTATTTAATTTTTAATTTTAATTTAAAACTACATCACCTCTTCTAATTAAACAAATAAAATCTTAATGTGAACGTCAACATTGAATGATATGGCAGAAGTCTCCGACATCATTGCTTAATGCCCGAGAAAAATGTACATTATATATAGATATATATGTATTTAATCAAACCCTTGGTATCTGTGATTTTAGTGAGATGATAGTTACGCCTCATACAATCGTCCTTAAAGCGTTCACAATAAACTAATTAAATTCGTTATTTAATTAAACAAATAATTAAGAAACATTAAAAATATATTACAACAGTCTTAATAATTTTAGAATAAATTTAACTTTCTTTCTCTTGATTTTTTAAATATAATTAATCATTTGGGTTAGTTAAATTATTTTTTAAGACTAAAATATTTATTTTTATTTTTATCTCAAAATCATATCCATATCTAGAATTATTAAAACGTTATACTCATGTTAGTTTTTGTTTTTTTTAATTTTGTTCTTCCTAATGAAACATTTTGTATTCTTAGTATTAGTTAATTTTCATTATCTTAAACTTCTTGACAATAGATTTTTAAATATATTTACATGTTTATTTTAAAAAAATATAACCGATAAAAATTATAATTGTTATAAAATTTTATAAGTTAGAAATAATTCAAACATTAAAAAATTAATATGTATTTTATAATAATAAATTAATATTTAAATTATAATTAGAATTCAAATAAATAAAAAATTAGAAAATAATATTTTAATAGAATAATTATTAATTTATATTAAATCTATTATTTGATATAATAAAAAATAGTAAAGTTTGTAAAAATAAAATCTTTAATCAAAGTTTAATTAAATATAGTTGTATTATAACTGTTCTTAAACCCGATATTTTCCAGAAGAAAAGAAAGATGGAAAAGAAAAAGAAAGAAAGCGACAGAGCACAGGTGTCCCTCTATCTATCCTCTATTCCCTTTGTTTGCTGTTAACTTTTTCGGAACAGAAAAATAGAAAGAAAAAGAAAGAAAGCGACGCTGGCCTGTTTTCTTATAATACACACATGTTTTTATTTTATTTTATTTTAATTATTATATTTTTAAAAAATTTTAATATAAAATAATATAAAAATTTTATTTTTTTAAAAAAATTTTAATACAAAAATTATATTAAAATAATTTTTTTTAAATTTTTTATTTTAATTCTTAATTTAATTTATTTTATCTTTATTTTATCTCTGAAAACGAAGAAGGTCCGAGAACAAAGACCTTTTAACGTGCCACGTTAATTTATCAATAAGACACTGCAATTCGGTGAGTCAATTCCGGTCTCGAAGGTAATTACTGCTCGTTGCATCAGCTACCGTTCACGTGGCACGATCTTGTTTTTTGGGCTTGAGGGTGAAGCTGAAGCATGCGTGATCAGTCAAGGTCACGCCCAATTTTACAAAACTTTTTATATTATATCATCTCTTTTTTTAAAAACTTTTTTAAAATCTTTATATAAAATGAAATAAAAAATTTATTTTTTCAAATTATAAAAAAAATAATATTAAAAAAAACATATTTTAACAATATTTTATTCACATTTTTACTTTTATCTTAATTTATTTCATTTTATTACATTTATAAAACAAAATAGATCTAAAGTATTCATTCTTTTCTTTTTCATAAAATTTCTTATTTCATTTAAATAAATTTTTATCATTTCTATAAAATAAATATTTTAAAATATTAAATGAAATTATTATAATTTTTCTAATTTCTATAAAATAAATATTTTAAATTTTAATATTTTAAAATAAAAATAATAAATTTTATATTCTAATATTATTTTATTTAATTCTTATATTTTGAAATTTTATTTTATTTTATTATGATATCTTTTTTAAAATGCCTTAATTAGTTTGCTATCAGTCTTTTATAAAATTACTATATTGAGTAATTTTATAGTAAATTAGTTTTAGAGAGTTGATAAAGAGTGGATTTTGATTTAATTTTTTTATTTTTAACTTTATTTTTATAAATTTAATAAATTCAATTACTTTTTTATTTTTTAAATTAAAATTAATTCTTTATTAATCCTCTAAAATCGATTCTTTATAAATTTAAATTTAATATAATTTAGGAAATCCTGGTACTGTCAATATACACCATCGGATTGATAAATTGCACTCTTCGAGAGCGACACGTGTTGGGTCGTTGGATGTATTATGGGGAGTGATGAATAGGATGTAATGATGTAGAAAGAATATGGTTCTTAGGAATTTAAGGGTCGGAAGAATGATGTTGGGCAGTTTTTTTTTTTTTCTCATTTTGAGAGAGTGAGAAGAGAGTAGAGAGAGAGATGAAGGAGGTGAGAGATCAGACGAACGACGACGACTTTGAAGCCATGTTAAGCGGTGACTCCGATCAGCAGGCCGTCTCAAACAGCTCCAGAATCTCATCTCTTTTGGCTTCCAAAGATCGTGATTATCTTCTCTCTCCAACCGGAGCTCAGGTTTTCTCTCTCTCTCTCTCTCTCTCCCCAGAGTAATTAGTTTTCAGAGCCTTTTTTTTTTTTTTTTTGTTAAATTATTTTATGGTTGGAGTGTGGATTGATCTTATTTATTCTTCAATTCGTATGTAACATAATGGTTGGCGGTCTGATGAAGCATATAAACACTTTTTGCCTAACTTTCTAACAAATCATTGACGTCGATCGGACGGAAAAAGACAAGGAAGGGGCGAAGGAGAAGAAGACTACACAATACATGAGCTAGAAAGAGAGAGAAGGAGGCGAGGGAGTAGTACTCGGGGTGAGAGTATTAACGCGCTTTGATTCTTTTCTTTGCATTTATTCATTTTATTTCCATGATAATCCTAGTCAAGTTTTCTTTCCTAAAACTTATTTATTTTATTTTGATTTTTATATATATTTATATTTATATATGTGAAATAACTAATTGTTGATAGTATCTTGTAAGATAATTGAACGTTCCGAAACCAAAATAATAATTTAAATATTTCTTTTCTCTCTTTTTGAATAAACCCCAAATGTTTAACCGGGTCTATCAGAACTTCCCACGTCGTTCGTATTTCATGGCCATAAACTATTAATTTATGGACCAATAATCACACAAATATATTATTTAAATTGCTATATATATATATAGAATATATTGGTCTGAAATATGGAAATAACAGATTAGAATGGTACAATCTTGGACCTTTTTTCTTTTCGCACGACCCATTACGTAGATTTAAATCTTGTATTTAATTTGTAAACCATATAATTAATTAAAACACTACTGCTAGCTAGGTCTAGTATCCATTTTTTATTCAGTAACTACTATATATATAAGATGGTAGATATCATGTATATTATAAACTTTATGTGGTAGGGTTATTAAGTTGAATATCATATGATTATAGTGAAGCAAAGTTATCCAGATTTGCTCGTTTCAATAATCATGTTTTTCATTTGGGAAAAAAAAGAGAGAAAATTAAGGATAATCGTGGGAGTTTAGTAGCGGAGATCTTGCAGATTTTCACGAGAATTAATATCGACCAAAATTTGCTGTCCTAATCAAGGAGAGCACCCACCCGGACCAGGCAGTGGTTTGGACAGCCAAGCAGAAAGCATAGGTGTCTCGTATCAATCTTCTTTAACATCACCTCGACGCTGTCGTTGCAACACGTGGTCCGTAGTGTTTAATTTGTATGCAGAAAGATGGGTGGGAGGTCGTTTTTCAAATTTTTTGGGTACCCGACCGAACCTTCTGGCCGGGGCAAGGTATTCTGCTGTCCACTGGAGTTGTCCTTGTCCGTACGTCATAATGTGCTTTTTTGGATCTATACTATGTATACTGTATCGTTGTCTTTCGTAAACGATTCTGTAGATCAAACCTATCCTCAATCCATGCATTACTTATTGTACATTGAATAATTAACGCACATTCTCTCTCTTGTGTTTTGGTCTTGAGGTGAGAATAATGTTTACAGTGTATACATGTCACCTAATTCTTTAAAAATATTTATATATATTATTAAATAATTGTTTTTTTTTTTTTAATGTAGATCTTATATTTTACTTATTATTATCAAAATATAATTATCTAAATATTTCATAATTATAAATATTACTTCTTTTCAGATATAACTAATGCAAAAAATTATACAGTTTCTTCAATTATTCTACTGGGTGTTTCGCAGGTGAAATTGTTTGATCTTGAGAGCAAGGTCATAGGGCTTTACTTCTCGGCAAACTGGTATCCACCGTGCTGGAACTTCACCCAAGTTCTGGTCGGAATCTACGAGGAACTAAAGACATGTGGATCTAATTTCGAAGTAGTGTATGTGTCGTCCGATGAAGATTTGGATGCCTTTAACAACTACCATTCATGCATGCCATGGCTGGCTATTCCATTTTCTGATCTGGAGACGAAGAAAGCATTGAACAGGAAGTTTGAGATCGAGGGTATTCCATGCCTAGTTGTATTGCAACCTAACGATCATAAAGATAATGCAACTTTGCATGATGGGGTGGAACTCATTTACCGGTATGGTATTCAAGCCTTTCCATTTACTAAAGAGAAGTTGGACAAACTGCATGAGGAAGAGAGGGAGAAGCATGAGAACCAGACCGTAATCAATTTACTAACAAATCATGACAGAGACTATCTTTTGGGTCATCCCACTACTGTACAGGTCAGACACTACGTACGTTACCTAGCTTAATGACAAATTAACGTGATTTTGTATAATCAGTTTAGTTTTTGTACTTAATAAGAAAAATATGACGTATCATATTAAAATACGTAGTTTTATAAATTTGTTTTTTATATAATTAATTAAAATATTTCTCTTATATTTTTATTTTACAGTAGATTATGGAATGTATCTTGTACGGTGTTCCGTTCAGTTGGTGCCATTTCATGATTAACGACCACCATTGATTTAAGAGTAGGGATAGTAATCACAAATTATATACAATTTTAAATATAATAATTTTGTTATTCTATTTAATTATAAATCCATGTAATTAAAAATAAATATTAATATTATTTTATTATGAAATCGTAAACAAGTGTTTATATAGCACGAGTTGTAAGAGATATTTTCTTTTTCCCATATCATTAAAAATATATATTTTTAATTATTAAATAAAAAAATTATATCGATTTATTAGGATGATTTAAGGATGGTTTATTTTCTAAATTCAATTTTACTCTTCACAATTTATTTTAACTCATTTTAATTAATTTTAATTATATTATTTATAATTTAATTTATCTCATCTCTAAGTACAAAGGTACTCTTAACATTTGTGAATAGATAGCGTTAGTGCATGATAGGATAATATTTCTATCATTTCTCTCTATTAATGCCCACCCACTTGCTTGTACCTTGGCACAGTAGCAGTAGTGTAGTCGCGAACTGTATTGCGTGGTGGACAGATGCTTCGAAATTTGAAGTGGTGCACTATTTTTTATCAATTAATGTTTCCCAGTACTTGTGCAGGTTCCTGTTTCTTCACTGATAGGGAAGACAGTAGGACTGTATTTCTCAGCCCAGTGGTGCCTTCCATGTGTTAAATTTGCTCCCAAATTAGCTTCCATCTACCACAAGATCAAGCAAACTCTGGCACAAAAAGGAGATCATGATTTTGAGGAAGACTTTGAAATAGTGTTCGTGTCAAACGATCGTGACCAAGACTCATTTGACTCCTACTTCGACACCATGCCTTGGCTAGCCTTGCCTTTTGGAGACCCAGCTGTTAAGGAACTTGCTAAGCATTTTGACGTTCATGGTATTCCTTGTTTGGTAATCTTAGGCCCTGATGGTAAGACTGTTACCAAACAAGGAAGGAACTTGATTAACTTGTACCAAGAAAATGCCTACCCTTTCACTGAGGCTAGAGTGGAGTTGCTTGAGAAACAGATGGATGAAGAGGCCAAGACCCTTCCACGATCGGTTTCCCATCCCGGGCATCGCCACGACCTCACTTTGGTCTCCGAAGGCAACGGTGGCGGACCTTTTATTTGTTGCGGCTGTGATGAGCAAGGGACTGGTTGGGCTTACCAGTGTCTGGAATGTGGGTACGAGGTGCACCCCAAATGTGTCATCACTGCTGCAGATCCTGCCTCCACAGGGATTAATATGGATAGTTGATTCCTGTCGATGCTCTGGCTCGTGCTGATGCTAATAACTCGGATGCTGATCTACCTGTTTGGGCCTTGGAATTTGGATTACGTCTTTCTGTTTGATGATTTAGAATTGGGATAATCTGATGTTCCAATCTGCTTTCTAATATGAGTTCCAAAATGTCTCTTTTGTTGTTGTTAGCTGCTATAAACGAAACTGTAAACTGAATTTCTTACTGGAAGAAATGTGCTGAAACTAGCAAAAGTTCTTCCAAAGTTTCCCAAATCTTTTGTCATCATATAATCTGTTATAAAATCCAAAAGTATTCCGTTAACTATTAAGTACTACTCTCCAAAACAGAACATAAGTCCACTTCGAATGACCCACAAAAGGGGCTCATGGAAAAACAAAAATCGAATAGAATTTGATGGATCAACGAGACAGCTCTAAGCATCAGTACAGTAGCCAGTGAAACTAATGGCCCAAAGCAAAAGATTGAGTTCTGATCTTTCTTTTATTTCTCTCTCTGAAACTTGGACTGCAAATTTACTATGTAGTGAGAAACATGAATCTCAAGTTTAGGGAAGTAGTATGATAAACTTGAATATTCTTCTGAGATATAAAAGAACTCCAGACGATTGGGGTGGCTCTCAGTGATTCTAGATCGTGCCTAATTAAACTTACAAAAGCTTCCATAATCCAATCGATTAGAGATGTAAATGCCAATATTTTGCTTCATTTTCTCTATTGTATAATATCTCTATATAGATAAATCTATGGAAATTTTTCTGCCCAAAACGCGTCTGTGGGTTTCAATTTGCAGCGTATAGACCGTCTCCGGTGTTGCGGGGCCATTAAGTCGTTCTTCGCAAATTCAAGTTGATTTTTTCTGTCAGGCTTTGCTAACTATCACAAGTTCTAGAAGTTGATGGAGAGAGCTTTTGTGCAGGTTCTTTTGTTGGAACTCTTATGTGCGTCTTACTGTGTGAATTTGTGTAAGGAATCAACAGTTCTGTGATTCTCATAGCATCGGGCATGGAGTGTATCTTCAGTGAATCTCTCATGAGAGTGATCTTTCACAAACCTTAATTAAACAAATAGAAATAAAAAGCTTGGAAGAAAAGATGACTGTATCCTTGCATTTCATAACCACAACTCATGTAAGAAAGATAATAGCAAACATAGATTGAAATGGATAAACAATGTGATGATTGTTAATCTGTTATTCAGAAAAATATTGTCTTTCACTCATATTGAGTTCTGTAAACGATAATATGGCAAGTATGTTCTCAGGAAACAATATTGTTTATATAGTGTGCGGATTGTAAATTTTGAACACTAACTTTTGGAACGAATAAATGCTATAACAGCAATTACAATATTTCAGTTTGAATTTAAATATAACAATTATTGTATGAAAATGTACAAAAATAATTGTAGTTATTAATTGTCAAAAAACATAATCAAACACATCATTTCGTTTAACAAGAAATTCTATCACTTGCGACGATGTTAAGTGCTAAGTGCAGCTATGCATCGCGTACGTGTGTTCATGCATGTGGTTAGTGTGCAGACACTGCCAATGTGTATTTACCCTTCAATTCCATTTTACGCAAAGTGAAACCCATTCACTTATAAACTAATAAAATTTTTCTTGTCTTTCTAATGTGGGGCTGATAAAAACACACATTGGTTTATAAGTTTAGAAGAATGGATAACTCAATAGTTGGAGGAAATATTTGAAATAATCTAACACCGCATGGTATGATCAGATGGGCATTATACATAAACATCCTACAAAGGCTTGAGATCAACAAGTCTGAGTAGATACCAAAATCTTACGATGAATATGAAAATCTTATAAAGTAAACTTACAGACTCTTGTCTATTTACAAGTATGAGAGAGAGGGAGAGTATTTCAAAAGTAAACTTACAAACTTATACATCAAATCAACCCAATTATAAATTAATTTCAATAAAATTTAAGCTTTGAATAATCATTTCTTATTTTTCAAGACATCATTTGGAAAATGATAAATTAGAATGAAGTATTTCTTAAAGCAAAATACATGGAAACAAATGGCTTGACTAGCATTTGGTTTCAAATTATTCTGGACTTGGGAGACTTTCCCAACTCAAAACCCTTGACTCATTTCATTCAGAAGCTCTAATACATCATATAGATTTGATATGCACAATCTATCATGTAAATATTCCAATTCTAGATTGGTCCACCAACAAATTCAAAACACAATAGACATTTAGATTGTAAATCAACATCAAAATTATAATTACCCCCCAAATCATTAGTCACCCCGTCGATCTCCACTGCCGCGTTCTTTCTCAATCTGTTGCTTCTGTTTCTCCACAAGTCGATTGAGAGCTAATTGCACGACATCTTGACCTCTAATAAGCAACCGGGTCACAACTTCCGGGTTGCTCGAATCGGACCTTTTTGAACTCTTGACGGGCGTTCTCTCTAAGGACATCACGCCAGACGACACCACATGAGTCTGACCGCATGAAGAATCGGGTAGTGCGAAGGATATCTCGGTAAATACTCAATGCCTCTCGTCTAGTGCTAATGAGTTGGCGTCGAGTTTCCAACTCGACAAGGTCTTCATCAAGAAGTTTCTCTTTCTTGACCTAGTGACGGTCCAAGAGTTCTTCCATAGTGTCAGGGCCATTATGTAAGAGATAGCGAGAGCAAACGACGTCATGTTTATACATGAATAATCTAATATGAATCCTATTTGACTAGACACCCAGGGTTTTCCAAAACCTGTGTTAAGGAAGAAGCTTTTTAGGTTTAAGCCAATGTGGGTTGGTAACCCTAACTGTGAGGGCTTTATTGAGAATGCTTGGACTCGTGGAGGGGGTAATAATTCTATGCATGTTACTATGGAAAATATCAAACTGTGTGGTAAGAGCCTGCAGCTTTGGAATAAGGATTGTTTTGGGAATGTCTTTAAAAAACTGAAGGAAGCACAACAGCAATTGGAGTCCTTTCAATGCTCCAATTCAAACTCAGGAGATGTGGACACTGACAACAGATTGCAAGACAAGGTGCAAATGTGGCTAGAAAGGGGGGAGCTATTATGAAAGCAGATGTCTAATATTCATTGGCTATAGAGTGGGGATCAGAACACCAAGTATTTTCACTCTAAAGTATCCCATAGGCACAAAAGAATCATATTACATGGATTTTGGATGATGATGTCACATGGCTCCAAGGGGTCCAAAGGGATGAACACATCCGTGAGTTCTTTTAGAATTTATTCACTGCTACTGCTCATAGAGGAGCTAGGGATGTGTTGGATGGGGTGGAACCACATGTGAGTGTTGCTATGAATGATGACATGTGCAAACCCTTCACTACCCAGGAGGTGTTTTCTACTCTTCACCAAATGCACCTTAATAAAACTTCGGCCACCGATGGTATGTCCCCCTTATTTTTTCAAAAATATTGGCATATTGCTGGGTCTAATGTTACTAGTGATGTGTTAGAGGTTTTAAATTTGGGTGTTGTTCCACATTCTTTAAACCGTACACACATTGTCTTAATCCCAAAAAGAAATCCCCCTCAATGGTTTCAGATTTTCGACCCATTAGTTTGTATAATGTTATTTACAAACTAGTGTAAAAAATTCTTACCAACAGATTGAAATGGGTCCTTCCTTCCATTATTTCTGATACACAAAGTGCCTTTATGCCTGGGAGGCTTATAAAGGGCAATGTGCTAATTGCCCATGAATTGGTCCACTTCCTAAAACATAAACGACAAGGCAAAAAAGGCTTATATCCCTTAAACTCAATATGTTGAAAGGCTATGATAAAGTGGAATGAGATTTTCTAAAGTGTATGATGTTAAAATTGGGGTTTTCTGAAAGATTTGTTAAAATTGTGATGGGATGTGTTACTTCCACTACCTTTTTTATTTTGATTAATGGGAGTGTGACAGACATTCTGATCCCATCTAGAGAGATTAGGCAAGGATATCCATTATCTCTTTACCTATTTCTCTTATGTATGAAAGGCCTAAATAGTTTACTCAGAGAAGCTATTGTCCAGAAGTCAGTAGAAGGGACTAGAGTGTGCCGGGGTGACCCTCGGGTGAATCATATGTTCTTCGCTGATGACTCGCTCATTTTTTACAAATTTGACCCTTCAACCTCCCTTAGTCTTCTTGACATTCTCTCTAAATAAGAAATGGCCTTAAAGCAGAAAATTAATATCAGTAAGACAACTATGATTTTTAGCCCCAATATATCAATAGAAAACAAGCAATCAATTTCAGATTTGTGGGGAGTGGAGTCCACTCAAGAATACGACAAGTATCTTGGTCTTCCGCCAATGGTTGGAAAAGCTAGAAAGGCTGCTTTTGCTGAGACTAAGTCAAAAGTGTGGAAGAAACTGCAATGCTAGAAAGAGAAGTTACTTTCTTAGGGGGGGAATGAAGTCTTACTAAGTCGTTGCTCTTTCCATACCTACATATACCATGAGTTATTTTATGCTACCTGGTGGTTTTTGTAAGGATTTGGAAATGATGATGGCCAGATTTTGGTGGGGTCAAAAGGGGTTGAACAGAGGATTCATTAGGTAAAATGTGAGTCATTGTACAAGCCAAAGTTTAAGGGTGAATTAGGTTTTAAAGACCTAAATATGTTCAAGGTATCCCTCCTTGCTAAGCAAGCATGGAGAATACTCACGGTAGCCAAACCTTTAATTTTCCAGATCTACAAGTCCAAATATTTCCCACAATCCTCTTTCTTTGAGGCAAAGTTGGGTGTTAACCATTCTTACATGGAGGGGAATATGGGAGGCAAAGAAATTGTTAATGCAAGGTTGTCAGTGGCGAATTGAGAATGGTAGTTCAATGAATGTTTGGACTGATATATGGGTCTCTGGGCACTCAGCTTTGATGTATGATATCTTCGAGCCTTAAAGCACTGATCAACAGTTGAAGGTAGCATCTCTTATTGATCCAAACTCAGGTTGGTGGTGTGTTAACTCTATTAAGGCCTTCTTCAATCCAAGATTAGTAGTTGACATTTTCAAGACCCCATTAGTCCCGAATAATCATCCTAACCAGTTAGTGTGGAGGCATGGGAGGAATGAGATATACTTGGTTAGGAGTGGCTATAGGTTTCAGAAAATTCTAGAGGTCCAAGCAAGTGCATAAGAGTCCAGACCTCAACATGATCTTAAGTGGTGGAAAACAATCTGAAAAATGTCATTGCCTAATAAAATAAAAGTATTTGCTTGGCGGATGTGCTATGATATACTACCCTTAAAACAGAATTTATCCAAGAAAAAGATCGACCTTGATCTATCTTATGAATTCTACCATGCCAGTATTGAGGATATGCGACATGCTTTTTTTTTCTGCCCTTCATTCTGGGATTCTTGACCGCTTCATTTTCCATTATTCAGTCAAGTGGAGGCGAATATGTTCATTGTTGATATCATCAACTTGGTGGTGAGCAAGGGCCTGCAGGGGATGATAGAGAAGTTCTTTACTATTGCTTGGGCATTTTGGTTTAAGAGGGACAAAATGCTTTTTGAGAAGGTAAATTTACAGTCGTCACAGACTGTTAATTATGCGCTACACTTGGTAAGTCTTCAGAAGTCATCTATTTCTATTTCTCCAATCAAGATGATTCTTAACACTTCTTGGAAAGCTCCTACATAAGGCTTTTGCAAATTAATTATGGATGGTGTTATATTCCATAATTATCATAAGGCTGGGAATGGAGCGGTGCTGCATGATTAACATGGACAAGTTTTGCTAGTAGTTGGTAAAGTTGAAAATGGAGAGATGATCCTGTGGCTATTGAAGCACCAGCCATGCTTTATAGTTTTCAATTCTGTCTACAAGTTGGTTGTCCCAAATTGATCCTGGAAAGTGATTGTTTAATGATAGTTGAAGTTGTCCAAGCTATAGATCAGTCCATATGTATTTTTGGCAACATTATTTCTAAGGTGAAACAACTCTTACAACGTTTTGAATCCTCTCAAACTCAACATGTCTCTAGCTACGTTGGGTAATAAGGTTGCCCATCAATTGGCACGGAATGCTTGGCATATTACAAATGTTGACATGTGGCTAGGATCTACTCCTGAGTTTATTTCCAATTTGGTTTGGATGGATTCTATCCATTTGTAAACTCTTTCTATTTTGGAATGCAATGTTATGCTTTATATATATATATATATATATATATATCTAATATGAAAAATTGATGTAAATAATCAAAGTCAAATTATTATTATATTATTTTATTATTTTATAATAAAAAAATCGTTACTCCAATGTAAAGACTTATGTAAATGGAATGATTAAAAGTCACAATCTAAGTTACATTGGTTGAAACTGTCTTTTAATAATGACCATCCAATAAGAGTGCTCTAAATTTTATTTTTGACATTTTTCTTTCATAATAATGATGTATACAAATGCATAAATTTATTATAAAAAATATATAAAAACTTATTTTTTCTTGATGACCCATATTATCACAAAAAAAATTGTATAAAAATTGTATATATAGAACTTGTACATATAAAATCTTTGTTTGTATTATTTTTAAAAAATATATTTATCCGAACTTTATATAGGCCCCGTTTGTATTCGAAGATGAGTCCAACTCATCTCAACTCATCTTCATTTCATCATTATATTTTTATAATTTTTTATATAAAACACAAATTTCTATACATATTTTTCAAATTTCAATACACATTTTTCAAATCCCAACACACCTTTTTTAAATTCCAAAATAATAATAATATTGAAAAATAAACTAAACTCATTTTAACTCATCTCATCTTCAAATCCAAACGAGACCTATAACGTCTTATAAGAGGGTCGAAAGATATTGGAAAAAAAAAATTAGATCGGTTAGGAATCTTGATTTCTTTTTATTTTATTTACTTATTATTATAAGTTTTATCAATTTTTTATACAAAATATAAAAAATAATTTAACTTCTTTATATCTTAAAATAATAATAATATTTAAAAAATATTTTATTTAATTTTAATTTTAAATTTGAAATTATTTCAACGATCTAAATAAATAAATAAAATCTTAATGTGAACGTCAACATTGAATGATATGGCAGAAGTCTACGACAACATTGCTTAATGCCCGAAAAAAATGTATATTATATATATATAAAGTTTATACATAAATTTACATACCAAATATCATATATTTTTTTAATTTTTTTATAAAATATTTAATATATAAATAATAAATAAATAATTCAATTAATTTATAAAGAATATATATATATATATATTTAATCCATATATATATATTTAATCAAATCCTTGGTTTCTGTGATTTTAGTGAGATTATACTTACAACTAACACCTCGAACAGTCGTGCTTAGACCCGATATTTACCAGGAAAAGAGAAAGATAGAAAAGAAAAAGAAAGAAAGCGACAGAGTACAGGTGTCCCTCTATCTATCCTCTATCCCCTTTGTTTGCAGTAAACTTTTTCGGAACATGAAATTCATTTTCTTTTATGAGAACACGGACCTTCGCCGTGCCACTGCAAGTTCGGTGAGTCAATTCCGGTGCCAAAGGTAATTTACTGCTCGTTGCATCAGCTACCGTTCACGTGGCACGATCTTGTTGTTTGGGCTCTTTTTTGACAAAAAAAAAAAAGAGAAAATTGTTGTTTGGACTTGACGGTCTAGATTTAAAGTACTCATTCTCTTCTCTCACATAAAATTTCTCATTTTATTTTATTTAATTATTATAATTTTTTAATTTTACATAAAAAATAATTTCATATATTATTTAATTTTTAATCCTAATTTTAACTCATTTATTTTAATTATAAAAAAAAATAGATCTTGTTTTTTTTTTTAAATTCTAGAAAAAGCCTTAAGTTTGCTTACAGTCTTTTACTTTGTTATGTATTTGTTATATAGTTTAGGAAATCCTGGTACTGTCAATATACACCATCGGATCGATAAATTGCACTCTTCGAGAGCGACACGTGTTGGGTCGTTGGGTGTATTATGGGGAGTGGTGAATAGGATGTAATGATGTAGAAAGAATATGGTTAAATTTAAAGGTCGGAAGAATGATGTTGGGGCAGTTTTTTTTTTTTTTTATCTCATTTTGAGAGAGTGAGAAGAGAGTAGAGAGAGAGATGAAGGAGGTGAGAGATCAGACGAACGACGACGACTTTGAAGCCATGTTAAGCGGTGACTCCGATCAGCAGGCCGTCTCAAACAGCTCCAGAATCTCATCTCTTTTGGCTTCCAAAGATCGTGATTATCTTCTCTCTCCAACCGGAGCTCAGGTTTGTTGTCTCTCTCTCTCTCTTTTCCCATAGTAATTAGTTTTCAGAGTTTTTTTTTTTTTTTGTTAAATTATATTATGGTTGGAGTGTGGATTGATCTTATTTATTCTTCAATTCCTATGTAACATAATGGTTGGCCGTCTGATGAAGCATATAAACACTTTTTGCCTAACTTACTAACAAATTGTTGACGTCGATCGGACGGAAAAAGATAAGGAAGTGGGGAAGGAGAAGAAGACTACTGCACAATACATGAGCTAGACAGAGAGAGAAGGAGGCGAGGGAGTAGTTCTCGGACCTTTTTTTTTATTATTTATGGACCAATAATCCCACATATATTATTTAAATTATTTTATATATATATATAGGTCTGAAATATGGAAATAACAGATTAGAATGGTACAATATCTTGGACCTTTTTTTTTTTTGCAATCTTGTATTTTGTAAACCATATAATTAATTAAAACACTACTGCTAGATAGGTCTAGTATCGATTTTTTATTCAGTAACTACTATATATATATAAGAATAAGATGGTAGATATGTATATTAATTTTATGTGGTAGGGTAATTAAGTTGAATATTATGTTTATAGTTGTAGCAAAGCTATACAGATTCAATAATCATGCTTTTCAATGGGGGGAGGGAGGCCGGGTTTGAGCTCATCAGCCCAAAAGAATGGAAAAAATGAAAGAGGAGAAAAATAAGGATAATCGTGGGAGTGTTAGAACTTAGAACTGGAGATCATATATGCACATTTTCACGAGGATTAATGTCGGCCAAAACTTGCTGTCCTAATCTGGGAGAGCACCCACCCGGACCAGGCAGTGGTTTGGACAGCCAAGCAGGACGCATAGGTGTCTCGTATCAATCTCCTTTAACATCACCTCGACGCTGTCGTTGCAACACGTGGTCCGTAGTGCTCAACCTGTATGCAGAAAGATCGGTGAGATCGTTTTCAAATTTTTTGGGTACCGGACCGAACCTTCTGGCCGGGCCAATGGATTCTGTGCTGTGTCCTTGTCCTTGTCCGTACGTCATATTGTGCTGTTTTTGGATATATATACTATTTATATTATCGTTGTCTTTCCTAAACAATCCAGTAGAAACCTATCCTCGATCCATGCGTTAATTATTGTACATTGAATTCGATAATTAAGCCCCATTCTCTCTCTTGTGTTTTGGTTTTGAGGTAAGAACAATGTTATTACAATTGTAGGATGAATAAATGTCAGGTAATCATTTTAAAAAAGATTGAAATTATTATTAAATAATAATTTGTTATATAAATCTTATATTTTACTTTTTTTTTTTTTAAATATAGTATTTAGATATTTCATAATGTGCTGTTTTTGGATCTATACTATGTTTACTGTATCGTTGTCTTTCGTAAACGATTCTGTAGATCAAGTCTATCCTCGATCCATGCATATTACTTGTTGTACATTGAATTCGATAATTAACGCACATTCTTTCTCTGTGTTTTGGTTTTGAGGTGAGAATAATGTTTAGAGTGTATACATGTGACCTAATTATTTTGGAATTTAATAGAATTTATTATTAAATAATTGTTTTTTTATGTAAATCTTATAATTTTTTTTAAAATATAATATTTGAATATTTCACGATTGTAAATAACAATTTCTTTTCGATATAAATATAATGCAAAAAATTGTACAGTTTCTTCAAGTTTTTTTACTGGGTATTTCGCAGGTGAAATTGTTTGATCTTGAGAGCAAGGTCATAGGGCTTTACTTCTCGGCAAACTGGTATCCACCGTGCTGGAACTTCACCCAAGTTCTGGTCGGAATCTACGAGGAACTAAAGACATGTGGATCTAATTTCGAAGTTGTGTATGTGTCGTCCGATGAAGATTTGGATGCCTTTAACAACTACCATTCATGCATGCCATGGCTGGCTATTCCATTTTCTGATCTGGAGACGAAGAAAGCATTGAACAGGAAGTTTGAGATCGAGGGTATTCCATGCCTAGTTGTATTGCAACCTAACGATCATAAAGATAATGCAACTTTGTATGATGGGGTGGAACTCATTTACCGGTATGGTATTCAAGCCTTTCCATTTACTAAAGAGAAGTTGGACAAACTGCATGGCGAAGAGAGGGAGAAGCATGAGAACCAGACCCTAACCAATTTACTAACAAATCATGACAGAGACTATCTTTTGGGTCATCCGACTACTGTACAGGTCAGACACTACGTTACCTAGCTTATAATGATATGCACCAAGGCGCAGTAGTGTTTATATATAACGTGCATTATTAATTAAAGAAAAGTCCTACATCATTATAAAAAAAAAAAAATAATAATAGATATTTGTAATCACTTAATTATAATTAATAAGATTATTTGCAACAAAAATAATACAAAAATTATAATTTTATTACAAATAAAAACAAGTATCCGTCGTAAATAATTTTTTTAATTATAATTAATTAATAATAAATTCTTATTTTTTTTTTATAGTGCGTATACAAAGATAATAGACAAGACTATATTGACAAGTTAAGGTGACTTTATATAATCAGATTGATTATTTAATAATAAAAATATAACGAATCACATCAAATTCGGTAGTTAATTTATAAATTTATTTTATATAATTAATGAAAATATTTCTCTTATAATTTTATTTCACAGTAGATTATAGAATGGATCTTGTACGGTGTTCCGTTCAATTGGTACGGCCAGTTCATAAAATATTAACGACCACCATCAATTTAAGAGTAGGGATAGTAATCACAATTTATATACAATTTTAAATATAATAATTTTGTTATTATATTTAATTAACCCACTAAATAAAAAATACAATTCAAAGTAAAATTAATATTATTTTATTGTGTAATTGTAAACAAGTGCTTGGATGTAGCACGAGCTGCTCTCGATAAAAGATATAAAAAAAATATTTCTTTTTTCAAAATTTAAGATATTTTTTAAAAAAATATTTACAATATTATTAAAAAATATTTTTTTAGTCATTTAATAAAAAAATTATATAAAGACAATTAACTCGGATGATTTACTAACATTTGTGCATGATAGGGTAATAATTATATCATTTCTCTTTTGATTTAATGCCTTCCCACTAGCTTATACCTTGGCACAGTAGCAGTAATAGTGTAGTCACCAAACTGAATTGCATGGCACAGATGCTTTGAAGTGGTGCACTATTTTTCATCAATTAATGTTTCCCACTACATGTGTGCAGGTGCCTGTTGCTTCACTGATAGGGAAGACAGTAGGACTATATTTCTCTGCCCAGTGGTGCCTTCCATGTGTTAAATTTGCTCCCAAATTGGCCTCCATCTACCACAGGATCAAGCAAACGCTGGTACAAAAAAGAGATCATGATTTTGAGGAAGACTTTGAAATAGTGTTTGTGTCAAACGATCGTGACCAAGTCTCATTTGACTCCTACTTCGACACCATGCCTTGGCTAGCCTTGCCTTTTGGAGACCCAGCTGTTAAGGAACTCGCTAAGCATTTTGACGTGCATGGTATTCCTTGTTTGGTAATCTTAGGCCCTGATGGTAAGACTGTTACCAAACAAGGAAGGAACTTGATTAACTTGTACCAAGAAAATGCCTACCCTTTCACTGAGGCTAGAGTGGAGTTGCTTGAGAAACAGATGGATGAAGAGGCTAAGACCCTTCCTCAATCGGTTTCCCATCCTGGGCATCGCCATGACCTCACTTTGGTCTCCGAAGGCACCAGCGGAGGACCTTTTATTTGTTGCGGCTGTGATGAGCAGGGGTCTGGTTGGGCTTACCAGTGTCTGGAATGTGGGTACGAGGTGCACCCCAAGTGTGTCATCACTGCTGCAGATCCTGCCTCTACAGGCATTCATATGGATGGTTGATTCCTGTCGATGCTCTGGCTCGTGCTGATGCTAATAACTCGGATTCTGATATACTTGTTTGGGCCTTGGAATTTGGATTACGTCTTTCTGTTTGATGATTTAGAATTGGGATAATCTGATGTTCCAATCTGCTTTCTAATATGAGTTCCAAACTGTATCTTTTATTGTTGTTAGCTGCTATAAACAAAACTGTAAACTGAATTTCTTACTGGAAGAAATGTGCTGAAACTAGCAAAAGTTCTTCCAAAACAGAACATAAGTCCACTTCGAATGACCCACAAAAGGGGCTCAAGAAAAAAACAAAAATCTGATGGAATTTGATGGATCAACGAGACTCTAAGCATCACAGTAGCCAGTGAAACTAATGGCCCAAAGCAAAATATTGAGTTCTGATCTTTCTTTTATTTCTCTCTCTGAAACTTGGACTGCAAATTTACTATGTAGTGAGAAACATGAATCTCAAGTTTAAACTTGAGTATTCTTCTGAGATATAAAAGAACTCTAGACGATTGGGGTGGCTCTCAGTGATTCTAGATCGGGCCTAATTAAACTTACAAAAGCTTCCATAATCCAATCGAGTCGAGGTGTAAATGCCAAATATTTTGCTTCATTTGCTCTATTGTATAATATCTTCATATAGATAAATCTATGGAATTTTTTCTGCCCAAAACTCGTCTGTGGGTTTCAATTTGCAGCGTATAGAATCAGACTTTCAGGGTCCCAAAATACAAGGACATTGTCCGGAAGAATCAGACTTTGATCGAGTTGTGGAAGTTGATGGAGAGAGCTTTTGTGCAGGTTCTTCTGTTGAACATCTTATGTATCTTAAATTGGTGATCCTGACTTTTACACGTGGAACTCACAACTTTTTGCAACTCACACATTTTTATAAGCGGACTTATAATTTTTTTCAACTTCTTATAAATACATCGAAACTCATATTAATATTTAAATACATTTAAACTTATTTTAATATTTTAACATATCTAAACTCTTCCTAAGCGAGCTCTACAAAACTCACTCCATCATCTCAACTTATTACTATTCATAAAGAACTTAATTAATCTAAACTCATCATCTATATGCAACCTCAATGAATCTCTGAAGAGAGTGGTCTTTCACGACCTTAAACAAACAGAAATAAAATACATTGGAAGAAAAGATGACCGTAGGTTATCCTTGCATTTCATAACCACAGCTCGTGGTGTGAGCAGATGGGCATTATATTTAATATATAAACAAAATTTCTACAAAGGCATAGGATCAAAAGTAAATTTACAAACTCTTCTCTCCCAAGTAAAATTACGTGATTTCTCAAGTATAAAAGCGAGAGAGCAAGTATTTCAAAACTAAACTTACAAACTTATAAATCAAATCAACCCAGTTTATAAATTAACTTTTATAAAATTTGTGCTTATAACAATCATTTTGGAAAACCATTAACATAGACTTGGAGACTCCTTTCATCCAGAACCTCTAATACATCATATAGAATTGATATGCACAATCTATCATGTAAATCTTCCAATTCTACATCGGTCCAGCAACGAATTCAAAATACAACAGACATTTTAATTGTAAATCAACGTCGGAATCAGAATTACCCCCAAATCATCTGTCACCCCTTCGATCTCCACCGCCGCGTTCTTTCTCAATCTGCTGCTTCTGTTTCTCCACAAGCCGATCGAGAGCCGATTGCACGGCATCATGACCTCCAATAAGCAACCGGGTCACGACTTCTGGGTCGGTCTCGAATCGGGCCTCCTCGAACTCCTTACGGGCGTTCTCTCTGAGGACATCACGCCAGAGGACACCCCGTGAGTCGGGCCACATGAAGAACCGGGTTGCGCGAAGGATGTCTCGGTAAAGACTTAGCGCCTCTCGTCTAGCGCTAGTGAGTCGGCGCCGAGTTTCGAACTCGGCCAGGTCGTCGTCGAGAGGTTTCTCTTTCTTGACCAAGTGACGGTCCAAGAGTTCTTCCATGGTGTCCGGGCCGTTATGTAAGAGACGGCCGAAGCAAACGATGTCGTAACGCGACATTAGCTTCAGAGGAATCCGCCATTTTTGCATCTTTGTGGTCATCTCTCTCTCTCTCTCTCTCTCTCTCTGTGTTACTTCGGCCGGCTGGGGACTTCGGGTGAATGAAGAATGGGCCTGTGGAGAAATGATGGGGGAGTATTGGGCTGAAGGGGCTCTCTCAGCGACGTAAACCATGCGAATGAGTTACCGGTTAATGATCCACTGAAAATAACCATGGGCCGGACCCAAAAGAAAAATGAGTAGAAAAGTTCACCACTATTTCAGCCCGCCAAGAGAACCAAATTTTCGTTGACTGCAATCCAATCAGAATTCGAAAGAACATGCCCACTTTAGGTCCTGCATGAAAATTTTGACTAAATTTGATTTCAGTTCAATTTTAAATTAAGTCTAATATTTAAATATTAAATTTTTATATCACAGTTTATCTCAACTTAAAATCTTTTTACTCGTAAAATTCACAATCTTTTTTTAATTCAACACTTCTTTATCCTTAAATTTAAATTTTTTTTCAATTTTTTATAAATATATTTAAACTCATTTTAAAATTTAAATACATATAAACTCAATTTAAGTAGGTTTTATAAAACTCATTTAATCATCTCAACTTCCTAGTATTCATTAAGAATTTAATTTATTTCAATTTAGCTCAACATCTAAACCAAAATTTAATTCCTTTAATTGAGATTTTTTTTTTTATGTGAAGGACCTGATATCTTAGAAGATCAAATTTAGTTTTAAATTCGATGATGTAGAGTGAAAAGGAGATAGGTATATAAAATACAGCTCACGACATCTGTTCATGGAGTAAAGTTTTGGATATGAGTGCAAGTATACTAATGTCATACCACCAAATCTCATGCTCTTACGTATTTTCACTAAGGAAAGTAATCATGCGATACAATATAATGACAATCATGCGGTACAGTTTTTTATTTAGAGCATTTACAAGGGATGCTTTATCCTATCAGCTAAAATAAATCATCAAAATTTATTTTTTTTATTTTATATATTAACTTTTATAGCGTATCATATATAAGCTTATCTCTTTTTTTTTTCCTCTATATCATTTAAATATTATATTTTTTTAATCTTTTGTAGGGAAAAAAATACAAAAAGCAAAGATATAACTTATCCGATTTAGTTTGGTTTTAAAAAGAAAAAAAATGACCGAATCGATACGTACTAGTTTTGCATTTTTAAAAACCGATATCTCACACGTTACCTTCTTCCAATTTTATAGATTTCGATATGTTTCGCGATCTGATTTTTTGATTTTATATACTATATTATATATATATATATTATATATAATATAGTATAGTATAGTATAGGATAATATAGTAATAATATACCATAATTGTATTATAGAATATAGGGATATATTTTAATATATAATATAGTGATATATTATAGTATATCATAATATATAGTGATATAGTATTAGTATAATTATTAATAAGTACTGTATAATATTAATATAACTATTAATACAATAAACTATAATGAAAGTTTTAATTGTTATATTAATTAGTAATTTATCATATAATACAAAATTATTTTATATATAATCATAAATTATATATAAAAATTATATACAACATAAAAAAATTTAAAATATATATATATGAACCGATCTGGTCAATTTTAGAAAAAAAATGGAAACCGAATCAATTTTGATCGATTTAGAAAAATAAAAAGGTTATTGGACCAAACCAAACTCAGTATCCCACCTAGTCCGGTTGACCCCTTTTTTTTTTAACACTACTAAGAAAAAGATAAATTATTATAAGAGAAAAAGCATACAAAAAGAGAGAGAAAATAATTAAAAATATTTATATTTATGCACAATCTATACTACATGTAAAGTCAACACCGTAGAAAATTTTATAATTGACGTGAAATACAACATCCGTTGGACGGCATTTTGGACTATTTTCCTTCAAATTTTAGGTAAACATGGGTTTTATAAAATACATTGAGAATGCTTTAAGAATCGGGCGCTGCTAGCTAGTTATCGGCCTGATTAGGTCCTGATTTTAATAATTTTTTTTTAAAATTTTTTTTACAGAATTTTTGTTTAAGTATTTTTAAATAATATTATAATTTTTTTATATTTTTATAAAATATATTAAAAAAAAAATGGCGATCCCAATGTAGGAGTAAGTAGCATTTGTCTTAAGAATCTAGTATTTTTAAACAATATTCAAGGAATCAAGAGTAATGAGGCAGATTTTGTTAGAAATACTTAATTAGTTGTAAATTAGAGATTTTATAAAAATAAATTTATAAATCGATGATATGGCCTGATATATACACTACAAGAATATTAGGTTTCACCGACAATATTATAAAGTGTAGTATCTAAAGTCCGCATGATCATATTGATGGGGATGAACTATGTCAATTTATAAATTTATTTGTATGAAGTTTATTTGTAATTGTAGCATTTATAATTATATTATTGAGTAGACCGAATCTAACTCTCATAAAGAGTATATTTCAAAACCATTGTTTGAACTTGAAGTTAAAAACAAAAACAAAAACAAAATATTCTTTCAAAAAAAAAAAAAAAACAAAAACAAAATAAGAAAAATGGGAAAATAAGAAGAATGAGCAATTTCACGCAATATTAAATTCCAAATCTTGGTGATAAATAGTACCCCTGCTATTGACTAAGTGAAAATATTAATTAATTCCACATCCTTCATGTTGCTTCTGAAATGCCGCTAACCAAGTGGTCGTTTCATTAGCAGTTAGCATCTCCTACATCCAAACAAAAAGATAGGGTTTGAAGAAAACTTCCACTTCATTATATATTTTTTTTTCTCGTATATTCGATCTTAACTACGGAGGGGAATTAATTTTAAAATAATAATAATAATATTTTAATATTATTATTATTTTAAATTTTGAAAGATTTGAATTAGTATTTTAAAAAAATTAAATTATTTATTATATTTTACTTAAAAATTTGAAAAAATTCATATAATGATAAAATTGAAATGAGTTGAGCTTATCTTTAAATCTAAACGGAACAGAGTTCAAATCATGTGATTATTAAATACACTTGGGACGTTGTTAAAATAAATATAAATAATTAAATATATTTCTTTTTATCAATTTTTAGAATAAATATCTTGCTTATTTTCCTTTGTAGAGAAGTGCGGAAATAAATGTCTGACTTTCAAGTAGAGAAACATTAATTAACTTTGATATTTTGTTAAGCATCTCGTATTTTTTTTTTAAATAATAATTTATGTTTATATAATTAACAAAAAATGTGTCTCCATCGTGTACATAATTAATTAACGAAGAACATTTTAAAAACGTTATTAAGAATTTTGCTCATTTTTTTCTTTAGTAATACCTTTTCATGATGGTAGTTTTCTGCGGCCGGCATATATAGTATACTGATAGCACCATTTTCATCCCGGTTTTAAGCCCCATGTATTATGCCTGACTTTATTTGACATAATCGAAAATGAAGATTGAGCATGGTCCAAAACGTACGAATAATCTTATTAATTAGTAAGAGAAATACGGCTAGCTAACTTTATGTTTATTCATATTATATATATCAAAAAGCCGAAAACATTGACCGTTTATAATTTCAACGCTGTATTTGAACACAGATTCCGATATTAATGGTGATAACGAGATCAGATGAATAATATTACTATTGGCCACAAACAGTTATGTCAACAGATATACATGGGTGGACTTAATTGATTATTATCCTAATTAGTTGGCAAAGGACTTCATGGGGTTGGCCGTACTGATCATCATAAACGGCCATATATATCATCTTAATTATGAGAAGTCCAAAATAAAAATAAAAATAAACTAAAAGCTGTACTATTAATACATTATATGCATCCAATAATTAATCTATAATATTCTATATATTTATCAATTTGTGTAGAAAAAAGATGGGCCACCAAGTTACCAACAAACAATATAGACACATCAGCTTGCATTTAGATGATCAAATATTAGAACTCAACTTCCTGCAACCTGGTTTAAGAAACTTTATTTATACGTCATTTCATTAAAAGAGAGTATATCTAAGATAATTATTGTACACACAAATAGATTATGTGAAAAAATTTTAAATTAACGTGACTTCATAACATTTATTATATCTATTTTTTAATAAAAATAAAGTAATTTTATAATTTGACGCACTATATCAAAATATATCAGTTTATAAATTTATTTTTTTAAAATTCTTTATGGCTAAATTAACATTTCTTATATGTAATTCCCTTCACATTCCTTAATCTTAATAAGTG
The DNA here is from genome assembly GCA_036559045.1 of Platycarya longipes. Taxonomy (NCBI): domain Eukaryota; kingdom Viridiplantae; phylum Streptophyta; class Magnoliopsida; order Fagales; family Juglandaceae; genus Platycarya; species Platycarya longipes. Next base: position 24,215,389 of record CM071796.1, on the reverse strand, counting down.
GATAAGAAAAGATAAATTTAGTTGTTAAAAAAATTCAATATGAGATTTTTAATTAATATCTCATATTTTTGTCTTCATTAATTAGGCAGCCGGCTTGAGATTAGGTCCAGGCGTCCCAAAAAAAAAAATAAAAAATAAAAAATATTAATAAAAAATAAAAAATAAAAAATAAAAAATAAAAAATAAAGAAGGCCATTTCAAAATGATATAAAATATTAATATATAGCTTCCCAAAAAGGAAAAATGGAAAACGGTAAAAGAAATTAAGGATGGTTTCCACAGCCAGTCGATATTGCTAATTATATTAGTCTGTGGGTTAAAACAGTAGTGTATATACATGCATGCATCATCATGAGCAATTAGCTCATGTGTTATTTAAATCTGGTTGGTGGACAAAGTTTGCTCAGTCAATCACAACATCTTCTTTGACGCCTGCATCTCTCTTGATCAAGATATATATATAGAACCTCAATTAATCACCCTTTATTGCATATATAAAGAAGTTATCATTGAGGATCGGAAGAAATTGATAAAAGTTCTACCATGGAGAAACAGGCTAAACCAAAGAATAAGATCTTCAAGTTTCTACCCAGAGCAGCTTCTGCAATAGTAGTCTCCTTCCAAAACCCTCCATTCAGCCCAACTACTAGAGATCATCATCATAAGAGATCCGATCAGATATATACAAGCAAGCAGCTTAAAGCTCATCATCGTGCCGCCGGCAGAGGATTCTCCGGTCCTATCATATCAATAATTCCTCATGAAGCTCGAAGGAAGCCCAAGAATGGAGAAACGACGACGTTCGAAACTCAAGAACCCACTTCACCCACAGTCTCGTGCATGGGCCAAATCAAGCACAAGAAAACCATCAAGAAAGCTAAGCTAATTAGCCATGCCTCTCTCCCTCGAGATCATCAACTGAAGGCCTCAGCCCGCCTGTCGTCGTCTTCTCCCCGTGACCTAAAGAAACATGCTTCGGCGATTCCGAGGATCTTTTCCGGTGTAAAAGCCGGTAGGAACTCCGATGCTTCTGCTGCTGATCAGAAGCCTGCTCACAATAGAGCGCCATCTTTGAGCCAAATGAAGAGGTTCTCGAGTAGACGTGATTCGTTGCCTGATAATTTTGAATGGACGGCTCAGATTATGCCGATAGACAAGGATCACCGGAACTATTACTCCGATGAAGAAGAAGAGGAGGAAGAAGAAGAAGATGAACTAGAGGTCATAATTCCATTCTCTGCACCTATAATGATGGTAGGTGGAGGAGTGCCTTTGCAGCCAAGAAAAGAAATTAATCTGTGGAAAAGAAGAACCATGGCTCCACCTATACCTCTTCAATTAAATTTGGTCAAGGCAAATTGATATAATTTTCTCCAGTTTTTTTTTTTATTTGTTCATATATATTCGTGTTTTACATAGATTCATCATTCATGGTTTATGAATAAGATCTGAAGGAAACTGTAATGGGCTTGATGTGCATCTACAATTCATGAATCATGTATAGTATAGAAGAATGTTCAAACAAATATACTTTTAGTTTGTACGCCGGCCGTTATTCTTTACTTTTTGCTTCTGGAACTTGTACTCATTCGTCTAATTAACAAGGATGGCCATCGATCGGGCACCCTTGGAGGTGTTGCTGGATCATTCAATGGCAGGTTAGGGAACCACCCTTTTTGGTGTTTTTTATGTTTAGAATTTTTATTTCTTTATTATTTTTCATATTTTTATACGAAAATATTAAATGTATTTTTTTTAAAAAATTATAAAAAACTTTTTTTTTTATATATTAGTCATTGATATACTAAAAATCATGATATTTGGAATTCAATTTGAATTTCAAAACAAAATTAATAAAATGAATATTGTTAAGTATATAACACTACGTACTCATTTTTAACTTTTAAATATTCAAAGTAGGTTTCTTTTTATTATTCGATATAATTTATGTATCAGTTCCCTTGTAAAAGAATATTATAAGGCGCCTGATTTCTACCACGACGAAGGTTTTTTTAATATTTTTTTCGGATCTTTTTATGAGATCCCTAGTTTTTGGCTTTTCCATAGGGAACTGCCCGCAAATGAGAGGACACTCTTGAATCTGTCCTGGTGCTAGTTAAAGATAAATTTAAAAAAAGGAAAAAAAATCAAAAAAAGAAAGAAATTATAAATGTTTATAAAAAAAAATAATAGAACGTTGATAATAGTTTCATCAAAAAGTCAACATAAATATAAATTTGGTATATTTATTTAAAATATTTATATATTAGATCTAATGGTGGAGCTAGAATTTGCTTTGGAGTAATGTTAAGAATCAGCAATTGCACATTGCACACACACATCACTTTTTATGCATTAAACGTACGTTTTGGCTCTTGACAATTGAAATTTTGAAATAAAGAGGTCAGTGTATTTCTCTTCTTTGAATCCTCTCGCGAAACCTCATTCCCACTCGTGCGTCATGTTCATATGTCCACACCACCAATGACTTCGTGTCTCTGTCTAGAGACATCAGACACCAAACAACCCTCCTCCATCTGTCTAGAGCCGCCGCTACCCAAGCAATCTTGAACGTAGCAAACCCACCTTCTCCCTCGCCAAGAAAGCTGCCTCTCGATTTCCCTCTGCCCAGCCCTCCTCGCGAGGTCATGTATCACAAACCAGCAACATTAGGGTGCAATGCATGCCCGATAAGGATTATGGAGGAGAAAAGTGCAAATAATTATCACATACCTATGAGAAAAAAGATCAAGTCTGTTGAACCCAAGGTTTCAAGTCTCGTATCTACGTATAGATTTTGATGATAATAAATAAATCCAAGACTCAAACTCAAGTTGTCTACGCATGAAGAGAGCTAAGCACATTAAAAATCAAGCATGAGCAAAAAGAAGATCAAGTTTACAAATGAATTAAGCTCATAGAGTAATTTTGTACATCTCTTAAAATTTGAAATCGGATTAAGGCTCAAAATTAATATTTTCTCATAAAGCATCAAATTGCATTTTTTACATTTGCATAACTTTATTAAAATATTTAATTTCAAAAATTATTATTATTTTTCCACATATGCATAAACATTTGAATTTGTAAAGATGATTGATTGTCATCTTTAACATGTGCATATGGTTGAAAAGTAAAAAGAAGATGATTTGGTTTGAAAAATAAATCATACTCTTTTTGTCATGTATGAAAAGTAAAAGATTAAGTTTGATTTTTTTGAAAAATGAATTGAGTTGTCTTTGACAAATAGAAAAATGAGATATTTTTATTTGAATCTTTTGAAAAGTGAATAGTGCTCTTATTTGACATGTGAACCTTTTCAAATTTAAATATGAAGACTCATTTGCCTATAAATAGCTCAATTGAGTTTTACAAAAATAACAACAAGAACTTATATATCAATTGTTAAGTTTTATATCATTCTTTTAAAACCCTCATTCTCTCTTTTCTAAGTTTTGTGCCTTAATCCTTGTTCATTTTGAGAGATATATAAGTTGCACTGTATTATTTTTATCTCACTCATTGATGAGTGTTTTCTGATAACCTACCCATTATCAACTTTTGTATTTGTAAGAGGGTGCGTATAACTTTTGTATGTGTAGAAGGTATTTTACACAGGAAATAGTTGAATCACCAAGTGTGAGATGATTGTAAGTGTAGAGAGTGTTCTACAATGATTCTTTGTAGCGGTATTGCTCAAAAGTGTAATAGGTTTCTATCTCCACCTAAAGGAGATTGAATAGTGAATTTGGGATTCTTAAGGGGTAGCTTGAGGCGAAGACGTAGGCAGTGGAGCTGAACCTCGTTAAAATACTGAGTTTGCTTCTTCTTGCCCGTGCTCTTTATATTTCCTGCTGTTTCGTATTTTGTGTATACTTTATATTGTGTATTTAATTTATAATTGTTAATTTTTTAATATAACCCAATTCACCCCCCCTTTTGTGTTAGTCATCTGGGTAACAAATTCAATGCTTGAGTCACCAAATGCTTGATTCAGAATCTGAGAAAATGTTCCCAAGAGAAAATGGGGTGCAGTGCGTGCCCACAGATGTCTTTAGCAACAAAATAATATGGAATGGTGGGGGTGCTGGGTAGAGCGAGGGTTGGGGGAAAGAATGACAAAAGATAGGGTTTCGAACGATGCACGCAAGGGTGGATATGGGTGTGGGTGTGGGTGTGGGTGTGGGTGTGGGTGTGGGGAAGAGTCTCAAATTGAGAGTTAAAGTTTCGAATGGGGGGAGTATGGGGGCAATCTCGTCATTTTATAAGTACCATTAATGGTGTGTAAGGGGCTGATCTCAAACAGAGGATGATGCGAATTATTATTCTTTGCTTTAGGGAGGTCAAACAAAGTTAAAATAAAATACATAAAATATTTTTTGTTCTATCTCTATATAATTTTGTATGTAGTGTAGAATAATTTGATAGTAAGATCTACGATAAAAAATAAAATACGTTTAATACAATTTATATATTAAAAAAGTATATGATATGTCAACATATATCATCATAATAAAAATATATTAAAAATATGTTAGAAATCATCCATCTTTTTTATTTTATTTTTATTTTTATTTTTATCTATAATAAAAACATGTCATCAGGTTATGATATCATTTTATTTTATATGACATGTGTTTTATTTTATAATTATATTAAATTTTGTGGGGGTCAAGATAATTTTTAAAGAGAGATCTAACATAAGATAAAATTAATATTATCCTATTAAATCATAAAAATAATAACCTATATTATTATTTTTCTTTAAAAAAAACATATATTTTTTTCAATTTTTTATTTTTTTTTGGGAAGGAGGTGCAGAAGGCGGAGGCCATGGCACCCCTTGCCCTAACATGACTCCGCCACTAATTAGATCTATTAAATGAAATCATGAAAAGTCTTGAGTTATAGTAATTTCATTTTATCTTACAAATATGAAGGCCAATTATTTACCAATTAAAATAATTTTTTTAATGTCTTTTAAGATATTTGTTAGATGAATAAATTATATATGTTTTTATTGATTTTATAAATTATAAATTATATTACTATTTTAATGAATTTAATGATAAATTCAATATGAGATTATGGATATAGAGTATTTATGTTTTATCAAATTTGTATTTTCTATAAAAATTTTTTTAAAAAAAACTTTGATAAAATCAATACTAAAAGATTTTGCAAAATGGCAAGGCCACTGTTGACTAATTACAACTTCTATACAATAAAGTAGACTAAAATAATGAAAACAAACACCGGTCGTTGGATTATGGGCATATAAATTGATATGAAAGGCTTTTGGATACATTGGGCGAGAATCTAATGTTATTCGTGATACAGCATTAAATTATTCAAGATTATTAATTATATTTTACTTATAAATTTATGATTTAATGTAACATTTATAAAAATAAAAAAAGATTATGAAAAAAGTTGATGAATAAATTCTTTATTGTATAAAGGGATAATTTTATTCCCAATCGCGACGACAAATCCTCCCAAACTTAAACTACTCTCTGTAAAGACTGGAAAATGATTCATTTGCATTAATTAAGATCAAAACCAAAAAAAAATAATAATAATAATATACAAGGAGACCACCTCAAATAATACGAAAAAAAAAAACGTAGGACAAAACAAATTGCGCCTATTTCTCCTTGGACTGCTCTTATAAATTAGCAGATATAAAAGTAAATTATATCATATATTAAATCTACTTAATTTATAGTAAAAATAATTTTATAATCTATCAAAGTACAATAAGTGCTGTGTGAGTTTAGTTTATTAAATTTTTTTTGTTACTAATGCATTTATATTCCCTATATTTTTAAAACCATTCCAAATGCTCTAACATTTTCATGAGTTTTTCATTTTAATCTTTTTATTTATTTTATTTTTTCGAAGGGAAAATAACCCCAACTTTCTTTAGAAAGCAACAAATACAAGGGAGATTATACAACTGGTTGAAGAACCAGAATCCTCTCACTTTCAACTAGCAAAGTTGCCTCTTTTGCTAGACCGTGGGTTTCATAATTCCCACTTCTCTTACAAATGAAAACTGACAATGCAAAAAAGAGAGTAATAGTTTAGTGTCTTGGAGAATAATTCCAACACTATCACTCCTTTCAATATTACTTTTAAGCTTATTTACACTCTGAATGTTGTCACCTTCAATTATAACAGAAGGCATGTGCATTTCTCTAGCTAGAATTGTTGCCTCTTTTGCTCCCAATGCCTTTGCCAATAGCGGGTCCATGAAAGAACACTTGGAAATCTTTTTGTAGCTAGCACCCTACCCTTTGAACTTCTAGCAATGAGGCCAATACCAATCTTGCTCTGGTCCTTCTGCATAGCATCATTCCAATTGATTTTAATCATACCAGATGGAGGGGGAGACCAGCTGGTATTCTGATCTTGTCTTTGAATTACTTTTTGCTTTGTGTTAAGCTGAGCTAACTGGTAATTTTCTAGAGCTTGAGTGCTTGAATTCATAACTTGATTTGGATGCATAAACATATCCTCAAAAATCATTTAATTCATTCTAATCCATATGCCTCAGGCTATAACAGCAAATTTATCAGTAATATCATTACTGCTGGTTGTGCTGATATTAGCAAAGAGGTCTTGAAATTTACCTCTCATGTCAGCTTTCTTCTATAATCTGGTAGGGCTTTGACTCCAGACATTCTTAATAGCACTACAATTCCAGATAGCATGGAGAGCTGTTTCATCTTCCTTTCTGCATATGGGACATAAAGGAGAATCAATTATTTTCCTCATAAAAATGTTGAATTTGGTGGGGAGAGCTTCATGACATGCTTTCCAAATGAAGACTTTGGTAGCACTTGGGACTTGCATATTCTAAATTTTAAACCACCCAAATTCTGAACCAGTAAGAGAAGAAGATTGCCCCATTTCACTATCTAACATCTCCATTTGCAAGTGATAAGTACTTTTGACAATAAAATTGTATTTATTGGTGCCTAGTTAGACTAATTTATCTTTTACTTCTTGGATACTAATCGGAATTTTAGTAATTATGTCTCTATCTTCTTCTTGAAAAATTTCTGACAAAAGCTCATCTTTCTAATTCCTATTTTGCCAGTCAATTAAATCATGAACTCTAGCTTCTTCATGTAATAGATTTCTAGAGGATTGCACTTTATAAGTTGTAGGCTTTGGGAGCCATCTACTCTCCCACACTTTGATATTTCTTACATCCCCTAGCCTCCACATTGATCATTTATCAATTTAGTTTCTAGTTGCACATAGGTATCTCCATATCATTTAAGGATTAACACCTATTTTGGCCTTAAGAAAATCCATTTGGGGGAAGTATTTTTGTTTCAAAATTTTAGCCACTAGTTAAGTGGGTTGTTGAATAATCCCCACCCCTATTTAGCCAATAAAGCCAAATTAAAACTCTCAAAATTCCTGAATCCAATGCCTCCAATCTTCTTAGCCTTACCCATTTGATTCCAAGCAATTCAATGTGCTTCTCTATCATTATTCATAAAACTCCACCAAAAATTCTTTATTAAGCTATTCATATCCTTCACCAAGGATTTAGGAAGTTTAAAAACTCACATGGTATATGTAGGGATAGTCTGCACCACTGCTTTTAATAAGATCTATTTTCCAGTTTGAGTTAAGAACTTGGTCTTCCAATTACTAAGTCTGTCCCTGATTCTATCCAGAATATTTTTAAAAGCTTTATGTTTTGACCTACCAACAAGGGCAGGTAAGCCTAAGTAATTCTCATATGAAAATGTAAATTTAGTCCTCGCTAAGCTTAGAATATAGTCCATGGTGTCTCTTTTTGTATTTTCACTGAAAAAATTGATGTTTTTACTTTGTTAACCTGCTGACTCGAGGCATGTTCATGCGGATTTAAGATCTAATTAATGTTGGCCCACTCTTTAGCCATAGCTCTGCAAAAGAGTAGACTATCGTCTGTAAAAAACAAATGGCTAATACTTAAACTACCCCTACTAATATGATAGCCATGAATTAATTGAGTAGCTTCAGCTTTGTTAATCATAGTACTCAGATAGAACCATATAAGGCTGAGAGCAACCATTAATGATCAATGAGCATGTGGTAGAAGTTACACAACCCATAACCAGATTTATCCAAGAGGGAGACCCAATTTAGTTAACACTTTTCTCAAAAAGCTCCACTCTACTCTGTCATAGGCTTTATTCAAATCTAATTTGATGGTCATATGCCCTTGCTTGCCTTTCCCTTTAACTTTCATAGAGTGGAGTGCTTCAAAAACGATAATAACATTATCTTATATCATCTTACCCGAAATAAAAGCACATTGAGGGGAGGATATAATCTGAGGAATGAAGTTTTTGATCTTGTTTGCTATGGTTTTTTAAATAATTTTATAAAGCACATTGCAAAGAGAGATTGGTCTATAATTTAAGACTGTTTTGGGTTTTTTAACTTTCGAAATCAGGACAATATAAGTCTCATCCAGTGAATCTAACCCCCCTTGATTCAGGACTTTAGAGGTAGCTCTAGTGATATATCTACCAACAATATCCTAATGTGATTAATAAAATATAGGAGAAAATCCATCTGGTCCGGGTCCCCCAAGGGATTCATTTGGAACAAAGCATTTTTAACCTCCTCTTCAGTATAGAGACTATTAAAAAACCTATTCATTTTATCTGACACTTTAGAAAATAAATTACTGAGACATTCATCAATATTAATAGGATTCTGATAAAAACAAAGATTTTGATGATAAGTGAGAAATACCTTGACTATTTCTTGGCTATTTCGGATTTCAGTCCCATCATCTTTGATTAGCTTCTCAATCTTATTGTTCTTTCTCCTTTGGTTGGCATAGCTATGATAATATTTAGAATTCCTGTCACCATGCATCAACCACTTTTGTTTTGCCCTCTGCTGCGGTTTTACATTTTCTTTGGCTAAAGAGATATTGATTTCCTATTTAATCCTCTTAATCTCTTCATTATTGTTCCCTATATTTGCCTTCTATAATTTGGCTATTATCTAAATATTCTTTTTGTTCTCCTTGGCTTCTTTCTTCAGAACATCTGTGCTCCATGTCTCCAATGTTTTTTTACAATTCCTGAGTTTTACTTGGACATCCCACATTCTGGTACTATGGGTTGCATTGGGTATATTCCAAATCTCTTGATAATCTATTTACAATCTTCTTGCATGTTCTAGTTGGCCTCAAATCTAAATATTTTGACTTTGTTCCTTCCCTCTTTATCACCCTGCCTTAAGTTCCTTCTCTATTGCCAATTCAAAAGAATTGGACTATGATATGAGGCCAAAACTGCCAGATTTATAAATATGCAATTTCTCATAGTCTCAAGTCATTCCACATTGCCAAGCAACCTTCACCATTTCAGTTACATATTTGATTTTCAAATTTCCTTCCTCAGATTTGTTTCTTTTCCTGTTCCTTTATCCCTCATTTTGTTCTATATAGTTCCTTTTCCTTGAGTCTTGATCACTAGTTTCCAAATTCATGTAGTCCTGGACACCCACTTTTCTGACTCTTTGTTTTCAAGATGACATTTTCTTAATGATTGTTCTATTTCCTCTATTGTGTCTTCATCAATAGGAGAATACTCATACTGTTCTGTCTTATTCTCCCCTTCCAGTATAATAGCTTTATTCTTACAGTCAGGCAGCAATCTTGACATTTTCACACCAGCCTGTTCCACTTTTTCATTCTCTGAATAACCTTATTTTATAATGATTCCCTTATATTTTTGTCCACATTCCTTCCTTCTTGACTAGGGTAGTGATATCTAACACTTGGTTATTACTTTTTTTTATTCCTGATCATCTTGCTTTTTCTGCCTTAGTTCCTCATTTCAACCATATTTCTTATTTTCAAACATTTTAGCACTCCTTGGTTGCCCTTTCAACCAACCTCCATATTGGTTTCCATTGGTTTCTTCATTCACTTCTTTCCCCCTCTGGTTTAAACAAAATTTAGAAATATGGGCTATAATCCCACACTTGAAACAAAACCCTTGCAATATATCATATTTCACTGACATCCAATACTTTTTATCATCTAATTAAACCTATCTTCCTCTTAACAGAAACTTTGTTATATCAACAGCCATCCTGATTCTTAAACAATTTTTTCAAGCCATACCATCTGCATCAAACTCCACCTAGATTATATGGCCTACTGAGGGGGCTAAATCCTCCTCTACCTTCTCATTCATAGATGCTAACAGGAGTTCAAATAATTGTACCCAAAATAGTTCAAATTGAAACTTAAAATCTTTAAGGGAATAAATTCATCTACTTCTTAGAGTGAAATCAAGTGGCAATTAAAAACTATGGTCGTCTGCTAAGAACTCTGTCTTTATTACTCACAAATTGAAGTTCTATTAAAAATTTGTGATCCCCTAGCTCTTTAAACTTCATCCATCCAGAATGAAGCCATACTTTTGCCATTATTAATCTAAAGGCTTCGCTATTGATCTTTTTGCTCGACATAATCCCTGCTATTAAGCAAAGATTCTCCCACAACCTTTTATTCTTCACATTTTCTTCTCGAGTGACGAAAATCTCACGTCCTTCATACGAAAATCTCACTTGCTAGATCACCCTCTATTTTTTTACCAAAAAGCCGCTAATTCAAGAAATCAAAAGACTAAAGTTCCTTATAAACAAGGAAACTAAACTCTAATCCCTGCTTTCGAGGAAAGCCAACAATAGGGGCTCACGAGACCGCGCCTAGGTCTCTACTTGCAGTGCATTTTTTGGACCTCTACCATTTTAGTTTTAGTACATGTATACAATTACTGAAAAATATATTATTTATAATTTTAAGATTTATGATTTATAATTTAAATAATAAATTTTATATTTTAAATATTATTTATTATTTAATAAACATGTATTTAATACACTTTTAAAATCAAATACAATAATTTTTTTTAAATATATAATTATTCATAAAAACAATTTGATAAATATTTTAATTTGATATTTTTTTAAAAAAAAACAGACTTTTAATTTTTTTGCTTATTAAAATATTTTTTATAAAATTATCCAATATGTTATTTGTTAAAAAAAATATATTTTTAAATGCTTAAAAGTATTTTTTTTTTAATTCGAAATAAAACTCCAAAGAAGCTCTTAAGCCTGTCCAATTTCATTTATAAAGCAATTAAAAATATTGGGAGTATCCGCAATCATCTTATTCACTCTCACATGAACAATACATATATACTATTTATACGAGATATGTACTATTCATACGAGAGTATAATAAATATGGATGCCCTATAGTATTACCAATACAATCATCAAAATTTGTACAACCAAATCCTGAGATAACTTCGCTATTCATCTCGACAGAATTAATTTATATTCTATGTTAGTATGTTACACGAACTCCTTGGTATCGAAGGATCTCACCAATAAGCTCCCCCTTCCCCGAACCCACATACCTTCCACAAATCTCACCGTCTCTGATGAACAAAAACGTAGGCACCTCCACCACCTCCATCTTCTTCAAGAAGTCCATGCAGCTCTCGTTTTCATCGCCATTCATGCGAGCAAAAGCCACCGTTTCCGACATCTGCCTCGACAGCTTAACCACCGTCGGATACACCTTCACGCATGGCCCGCAATGCTTCAACCCCACATCAAGCACTATCAGCTTGTGATCAATCTTGTGATCTTCAATCAATTTCTCCACATCCTCTCCGCTGTGCAGTTGCTCCACTCCAGAATGGTTATCTCCATAATATAATACATCTCCCATCAGCACATCTGGGCGAATGCCATCTTCTTCGTGGATTTTCTCCATGTTCTTGTAAAAGCTGAAGTGCGGAACTTTTTCAATCTTTTCTCTCTTGCAAAGTTCCCTAGTTTCCCCAGATTCATCACCTATTACCAGAAGGAACTCAACGTCGCCGCATGTCCGGCTGAGGTCCACCATGAATGGGTAGATTTTGCTGCTGCGATAACTTTGGCTGCCTTCGTATTCTACCACTACGAGCTTGTTTTTGGCCATTTTGAGGGCTTCATCGAATTCTTCTATGCTGTGTACTTGCTTTACTCTATCTTTAGCTTTAACGGCCGCCTGTTCTGTACCAGATGTGGCTGCTGCCTTTGTGATGAAGTGAGTTCGGCTTGTTAAAAGTTTTCTTGGTAGGGGATTTGGATCAAACACCAAGGGCACAAAGGAAGTATGGAAGCAGAAAGAGTTGACTTTAGGGATGGTGGCAAAAGAAGAGAGCGGTTTGGAGGATAAGAAGCTTGTGATTGCGGCCATGGAAAACAGAGGGGCTAGCAGAAGGTCTGTTAGGAGATGAGATTTCAGAGATAGCGAGTGATGACAAGGGGAAAGTGTGTTGGGAATTTGGATGATCCAGAGATGGAGATGAAGAGCCAGGGTAGAAAAAAGAGATGGATTTGGCATGGGACTGCTCGGTTTGTGTGGTTCATCACAGTCCACGTGTATACGGGCAATTGGCATTACTAGATATTATCATGTCGCTACAGTCTACGATCAGAAGAGAGCATGTTCTTTTTCATTTCCTGTAGGATATTCTCTCCGTCCAAAAATATCGTATTTAGGTTATGTTTTAGAGGTGAGATCACCACATATTATTGTATTCTTATTTATAATTTTTTTTATAATTTTTTATAATTTTTTATATATTTCATTTTAATATTTAAATATAACTTTGAAGATTTTAAAAAAGATTTGAAATTTAAATAGTGAATTGAGATGATATAAAATAAGATAAAATTTGAATAAGATTTTATTAAAATAAGATTTTTATTTAAAATTTAAAATAATTATATTATTTATTATATTTTATTTAAAAATTTAAAAATATTATAATAATTAAATGAGATGGATTAGATAATTTTGAATAAAGAAGACCTAATTATGTATCACGCAAGGCCTGTTGCCTGTAGATTCGTTCAACAATTAAAGCCCAGGAAACAGTCTATCATGTTAACGGAACTGAACAACTCATTCATAAATATAATACTTACAACATTCTTCTTCTTTCTTTTTTTTTTTTTTTTTTTTTTTTTTTTTTTTTTTTTGGGAAGAGTATTTAGGTTTGGTTTAGATTGAAAAATGAGATAAGTTTAATTTATTTTTTAATATTATTATTATTTTAAATTTTAAAAAAATTTAATTGAAATTTTAAAAATATGTATTAAAATTTAAAAATAATGTATTAAAATTTGAATTTTATATAAAATTTAAAAAATTATAATAATGAGTTGAAGATAAATTAAAACAAACTCGACTACTCTACTATTGCAAACCACCCGGTTAATGTGCATGTTCAAGTGTTTTGCCGAGGGAGCCCACAATAAGTCACGACCGAAAAGATAAATCAATAAGGTAAAAATAAACCTGAACAGCGCACCAATTCCTTGTATTTCACCAATGCTTTTGTTTAACTTGTCCATAGAACATTGGGTTGTGGTGAAAGCTCAAGTTGTGCATTTTTTTCAATGACCAAAAAGGGAAAGATAACGATAATAAAAAATAAATAATAAAGAAGTAGCCAACAAAATTTTAAGTTGGAGAAAAGCAAAGGATAGAGAATACCAAACACAAAGGAATTGAAGAAAGCATTTAGGTATAACAGCTCTTGAAAACCAGAGCACTAATTTCTGTTTTCTTCTTATCAATGAGCTCTATGGCGAATGTAATTCAACGGATGAGATAAAACTAAGTCAATTTAAAAGATTATTTTTGTGTGATTTTTATGTATTTTTAGCAATTCTCGAAACCTTTTCGACACAAAATTCTAAACTTTGATACAAAGTCATTTCCCAATTCATATACAACAATTTAAGAGCAGTGTCAATGGGTCTTCAAAATAAAATATTTCTTTAAATACAAAGAAGATCAGTTAAAATCATACTCCAATGGAGCATGTAAAATACAAAAAAATTACCATTTGCTACATGTAGCAAGATCTTGTTCATTTATAAATTTATTTTATTCATTTCTCTTTTCTCTCGACCTCGCTCGGCATTCCCATGCAAGACACCCAATTGAGTTTAGTGGTCGTTCCACTCTGATTTCTCATAGTCGACGATGAATGAATATTTAAATGAGATAGGGGAGCTCAGTACATCTTTGTCATCTTAATTCTCTCTATCACAAACCCTAACTCTCTCCGTCCCTCTCTCTCTAAACAAACAAAACCTAACATTTCTCTCTTCATCTTCGAATCCTTGCCCTACCATCTTCGATCTATTTTCCCCATCCAAAATCTCATTCGCTGATCTTAAAACCCCTACTTTCTCCTGCAAATAGCTAGTACTGTGTAGGACTAGAATCATCGATGAAGCAACTTTGTGATACGGGATCTAAGTTTGGTGAAGCAATTTTGCAAAGCAGATATAGGGTTTGAGGTTCTTGGGGAAGAAGTGAAGTCGAATTTGTTAATATTTAAATGAATAAAAGAATTAAAAAGTATAATATTTTAATAATATAAAGAAAAAATAAATAAACTGATGTATTATAAAAGTTACTATATAAAATAAAAATAAAGTGAATTTTAGGTCTTATTCACTTTCACAACCACTTTCATCACATTTCATTATTATTATTTTTTCAAATTTCTCTACAAATAAATAAACAATTTAACTTTTTCAAATTCTAAAACAACTTTTTCAAATTTCAAAACAAAAACTAATTTAAAAATAAAATATATTATAAAAATATTTTATTCAATTTTTAACTTTTATCTTATCTTATCTTACCTATGAAAACAAACGAGACCTTAATGATATGTTTTAAAAGATAGAGTACACGATCTATTAAGAGTGTTCCAAAACCCGCATTTAGATCAAACCTCTCATTGAATTGTCCAAAATTAAATGACAATTTTAGTCATTGTGAAGAGAAATTTACTTTTGGCTATTCTATTTACATAAGTCTCCACATTGGAATAACTATTTTTTCATTTTATAATAATAAAATAATATAAAAATAATTTATATTTGACTATTCACATCAAATTTTCATATTGAATTATCCATTTGCTCATTATATAGCAAGGAGTACTTAATAATTTAAAGTATATTTAATTATTTGTAATTGTTATTTTATTTTATTTTATCATATTTACCATTCTACCTATTATATGTTAATTAATAATCATATTCCAATTAAAATAAAAGTTAAAAAAATTCATTAGTGATCATATTCTATTTAAATTAAATTATTAATTAATAATTTCCTATGCATTATAAAGGGCAATGAAATCAAATAGAAGTAATAAAAATAGGAAAAATAGTTATGTTATGAGAAAGAAAGAGAGAAAAAAAATAATAAATTAGGAATTTGGCATGTGAAAAGTGACCTCTAAAAGTGGAATAAACTTTGACAATACGGTAGCAAAAATCAAAATTTTTGGACTTTAGCCTATTTAATGTAGTCTAATTTTAGAGAAAATATTTATGCAACCGTAGATTGGGTAACCATCGCATAACTATTTTGAAAAAAGTGAATGAAACATAGAATCCACATAAAAAGAAAACAAATATTTTAATAGTGGACTCCTACTTTTTTTCAAAACGGTTACGTCATGTTTACACACATCACAGTTATTTATAGAATTACTCCTTATTTTAAGGCTTAATGGCTAAAAATACATTGGTTGAGTTTTTGAAATCCTAGTGAGAGAAGTTCTCATTCTCTCTAGAAACCTTACTCGAAAACACTATTGAGGGGGTGAGAGCTTCGGCTCCCCCCTCCCCTAACATTTTCCGTCTTCCTCTTACGTTGCTCTTTCTTTGTTCTGGTTTTTCTTTTTTTCTCCTCCACAAGGCGGATCGAGCTTCTTCTGGGTTTCTTGCTGTTGTTTCTTTTGCTTCTCTTTCTTTTTCTCTTTCATTTTCGTTTTCTTTATTTTTTGTTTATTTTTCATTTTGCAGATTGGGGTGTGTCTCGCATCATTTTTGATAGCCTACGTCTACCACGCGCCCAGTCAAGGGGTTCCTCAACCATTGATCTATAAGTGCGTCAAAGGATCTACCATTTGCAGCGATGCATGTTTTACACGCACAAGCTACCCTATACAAGTTATTTCTACGCACCCTTCTTAGGGGACCTACGATTGTTGCCAGCGGGGTTTTTTGTGCTCGAAAACGTTGAGAGCCTCCTGATCAACTCAACAGACTCTCCATGCGTGGCGCGTGCCTGTCAGGCACTAATACCACCACTTCTGTGTTCTATTTTATCGATTGTTTTTTATTTGTAGTTTCCTTATTTTTGTTTTTGTTTTCTTTGTTTGTATTCATGTTTTGTAATAATAATAAAAGAACTCTATTTTTTTTTAATTCCCCCTCTCTTCTTATGAAAGATGAAGGTTTTCTCCCCTCTCATCTTTTGGAAGAGGGTCTTGCTCCCACTCTTTTTTGGGGGGTGGGGTATAAATTCTCTTTGGCTATCTCTATTAAATTAGAGGGCTTCACTCTCAGATAAATTAAAATTTGTAATGCTGAAATGGTTTGTCACGTGAGAATGTTTAGAAGTGAAGATAATATCTACCATAAATTTTATTTGTGTGCAGAAATGTCTCAACTAGTAATCTAATTTGATTGTAATCAAAATTTTTTCCTATTTTTCAATCATAGATATAATTTCATATTATGAAATGCATTGAAGTTCTTATTTTTGAAAGAAAAAAAAAATTTAAAAGTAAAGATTGCTCTAACTAATTGGAAGAATAACGACAGCAAAAGTTTGGAAGGAAACATTGCCCACAATCTCCTCTGCTTTCTGGTCGAGCAGCTAAAAATATCGAAACAAGACAGAAAAGCTGAGCAGAATTGGTCGGGATTCTGACAATTAATAATACAAAACAGAACAGCAGGAAGAGGTGCATCATGCATGAGTCATGCTGGACACCAAAAACACTACTCAACAAAACAAACGCGGACAGCAAGCGCCTCCTGGCTCCTACCCCTATCCATGTGCGCTCCACGCCACGCCACGCCACGCCACGCCACTATCTGAAGTGAGCAACGTCCGCCCCTTCCTCACGCACATTGACGACCTGAATTTCATTAATGAATGACTCTCAAAGCACAAAGTCCTCCTTGACAGACGCTCTTTTTCCTCCATTTTATTGTTATTAATTAACCAGCAAAAGCAAACAAAAAAAGCCTGAAAGGCAATAAAAAAAAATATATATCTATATATATATATAACGTGGCGGACAATCCGAGGATGAGATTCCACACAGCTTGATTTCCATTTTAGAGTTTCAAAGGCTAATGAAAAGACACTGCTAATGATCAAGGATGCCCAAATATTATAAAAAGTTCAGAACTTCAAAGAAAGGAACTATCACACAGTTAAGAAACCAGGATTCAACCACGAGATTAAACAAAATTCGGGAAAACAAATGCAAAGATCGAAAATAATTGAAATTGGGTGAAAAAAATTATGAAAAGACCTAAGCAAAACTAAAAGCAACAGGCGGTTGGAAAGGAAATTGAGGCGGTTACATCGTCGACCATTGATTAAGACGATGCCGGTGACTCGGGCTTTCTGCAGAGGATCATGTGCATCGGAGAAAAAATTCCGGAATCGCCCCCTCGGGTCAAATAGTCGGCCGTCACGAACAGCATCTCGTGCACATCGACCGTGCCTTTGGGAGCAATCCCCAAGGCCGAGAGTACAGTGACCAGAATGTGGTTCCTCCAGTAGGCGATCCTTCCCATCTTCAACCTCGTCCACCACGGTTGCGCCGGCGGCTTAGACAGATCACGCTCCTTCACGATCTCAAACCCTACCTTTTTCGCCGTCTCGGCTATGTCGGCGTAGCTTCTGAGCCCCGGTAAGGCGTCCCCTCTCTCAATCCCCTGGATGATCTCCAAGTGCTCCGGATTTTCGGCGCTGAATTTGTCCGTCGTTACCCACTCGTACGAAACGTAGAGTGATCCAGGCTTCAAAACCCTAAATATCTCGGCGTACACCTCCTCCAGTTTCGGCGCGTGACAAGTCGCTTCAATCGAGTACGCGCCGTCGAAGCTGTTGTCCGGGAATTGCATATTGAGGAAGTTTCCGCACACGACTTCGCAGAGAGAATCCAAGCCTGCCTTCTTGTTATGCAAACGAGCGCGATTCACTTGGTAATCGTTGATCGTTATACCGACGACCTTGGCGCGGGAGTGGACGGCGATTGTACGCATGGGCCCTCCGACGCCGCAGCCGACGTCCAGAATTCGATCTCCTGGCTTGACATCGATGAGATCGACTGCCATCTCCTCGTGAAGGCGAGTCGCATCGCGGTGGGACTTCCCAGGGATTGAAGGTGAAAAGTGGAAAGACTGGCCCCAACCCCACTCGTAGATGTCGGTGACCAGGTTGTAGAAAGTGTCGACGAAGTCGGGAACTTTCTCGGTGGTTTCAATCTCTTTGGGACGGCGGAAGAATGACCAGTATTGCTTGTAGTTATCTTGCACATTTTCGGCAGATATGGAACCGCCCGATAGATCGACTGCTCGTTTTCCCTTCTGTTCGGCGGGACCCAGAATGCAAACGAACCAGATGAGGCCACCGGCAAGCAGAGCCGTGGTACAGTAGAGAGCAAGAGAGTCCATTGAATTGAGTTCAGAGGGGAGAGATTCAGAAAAATGTTTTAATCGCTTTTTATTTGAGCTCAAACTTCAAAGACAAAGGGTGAGTGAACAAGTCTTCCGGACATTTGCGCGTGAATGAAGCGTCAGTGTTGAACACGTGGTCAGTCACGGAATAGATTTGGGCCATAATTTGCTATCGTGTTCTCTTGGGCAAATATATATCGGATCTTGGCCCTTCTGTTTTGGGTTTTTGCTTTTTCATCGGCTATATTTTTCTTGGGAGTGGGGAATTGGCTCGGGACAAATGCAGCTGGCATCGAGAAACAGGTTTAAATTTTTATTTAGTTTCTAGGATTGAAAAAGAAAGACATCAAATAGTAAATACAGAGATTATTAAGGCCTTTTTCATTTGGATACGAGTTGGATTTATCTTAATTTATTTTAAATTTATTATTATATTATTTTAAATTTTTATATAAAATATAAATTTTAATACAATTTTTTTAAATTTCAATATAATTTTTTTAAATTTTAATTCAACTTTTTCAAATTTTAAAATAATAATAATTATATTTTATTCAACTTTTAAAATTCATATCAACTTATTTTATTTCAACATTAAATTCAAACCAATTTTAAATTGGAAAATGATAACGTATTATTTTATATAATATTTTGTACAATACAAATAATAATATAAAGGTATATAACATAATATTAATTTTATAAAATAATCTATAAAAATGCCCTCATTTTATTACTTGTATTGTATAAAATAATATGTGTATAATTTTTCTGTTAAATTTTTAGTATTTTACGTTATTATTTATACTATTTAAATGTATTATTTAATACTTTAATTGTAATTAGAATGATTATTTACGATAAAAATAAATTATTTTAATTATAATTAATCATTCTAATTATAATTTAAGTATTGCAAATATTATTTTTTCTTATAGTAATTTATTCTTATCAATCAACATAAAATATCACAAACTGAGAAGTAAATCTCTATTCTATATTCATAAATTCATTGAATTAGATAAAATTCTATTCTATATATCTCGCGTCACTAACTTTAGAATGCCTTGTGCGATACGTTCATAAGTTGTGGAGATCAGCCATGCATACTTTTGAGAATTTTTTCTTTCTTTGGGAGGACTCTTTTTCCCTCAAATATAAAAGCTTCCCTAATTGTTAGTCTTTGCATTGTCTTATAGGAATTAACATGTGTGATATTTCGTTGGCGAGCACGTTCATGTGTACAGTGTACATGTATCTTATTAATTCAGTGCAATAGTCTTATGGTTTTATTTACTTTTCTCATGTACTCACACATTTTAGGCCCTGCTTGGATTGGGAAGTGAGTTGAGCTCATCTCAACTCACTTTCATTTCATCATTATATTTTTATAATTTTTTATACAAAACACAAATTCCTATACACTTTTTTCAAATCCCAATACACCTTTTTCAAATTCCAACACACCTTTTTCAAATCCCAAAATAATAATAATATTAAAAAATAAACCAAACTCATTTCAACTCATCTCATCTCCGAATCCAAGCGGGGCCAATCTCCGGTTTTTGTGGCCTTTTTGAACTTATCATTTTCTCCCTGTCCTTTTTTTTTTTTCATTTTCCTCTTTGTTGTCCTCACTTTATTGTTGGCAAAACATAGAAAATGAATAAATACAAAAAAACATATGCTTTTGTCAGTTAACTATTGCGAGAACCTCAGACGTTATATCGATCTCATGTACTTGTACGTCTGTGTTGGTTAGTTTCATGAATATGTGTCAGAGACAGCAAGCACTCAATTATTTTGTACGAAGGTTCGGACTCAACATTGCATGATGCTTTGACCAGAAAGACCGTAACTTGTTTGATTATTGTTAGAAATTCAAAATCAGAGTACAGCATAACTGAAATTATGTTAAATGGTAAATTTTTAATCAGTTGTTGTTGGTGTCATAAAAATTGTCTAACAGATCAAGATAAGAAAAAAAGTGATTCTCAATCTATTGGGACGAGTTGAGCTTTGTTGGGTGTCGTTTGGAACCCCTAGCAAGATTTCAATACGACTATACGTATGTGAATAGCAGATAAATAAATAGAGAGAGACAGTATTTACGTGGTTCGGCGTAAAGCCTACATTTACGAAAATTTGGGGAAGAAGATCCACTATAATAAATATTTTTACAGTCTCTCATAGCTTACACTGTACCAAAAAAAATATACATAAATTATCTGCAACTCGAGTCTCTCTAAGAAGGTTGAAGAAGACAATGTTGGGGAAGAAGTCCGCCAGAGAGAGAGAGAGAGTTAGAGAGATCCAGAGAGAGAGTCTCCTATTTCGATATTCTGATGGCTGTCTTTTTATAGACCATTTAGTTATGTGTACTAGTTGGTCTCTGTTTTTTATCGTTCACTTCTCATTTACACATTTAATATCCTATACACTGCCCCAAGTATCTGCCAGCCCTCTTTTGTCCCCTCATGCCTCCCTTCTTGTCTCTTAGTGTAACCAACAGCTGGCTTGGGCCCTACTTGGGATATTTTATCCTCACAGAAGCCTGCGAATTCTTACCAAAGCTATTTTGGTGGGAATTCTAAAATATCTGAAAACTGAGAAGGTGGTTCATCTTCCGAGCTTGAGATAAGAAAGATATAAAAACATGCAATACATATTTTATTAAGAAAATGCCGTAAGGCGTGCAAAGGTTTACGACCTCGCGATCCACAAGCGGTCATTGGCAAGAAACCAGGCGTGCAAGGGTTTACGCGTAAGCCTAGACCCGAGACTTAACCCCGCGATTCGCAAGCATCCAAGATAAGACTTGTCGAGTGTGCTTGGTAGGCGAATCGCAAGCCTCAAGCCTATCCTAGATGTGAGAGCTTGATGAGTGTGCTTGGGTACTGGACCTCAAGCCTCGAGCCTTTGACGACTACCAAGCACTGGGACGAGTCATTCCCAGCACTGTTGACGACTACCAAGCACTGTTGACGACTACCAAGCACTGTTGTTGCCATAAAAATCGGCCAACAGGCCAGGGCAGGAAAAATAGTCATTCTCAGTCCACTGGGACGAGTTGGGCTTCGTTGGGTGTCATTTGGAGCCCCCGGCAAGACTCCATTACGGCCATACGTACATGGATAGCAGCTAAATAAATAGAGAGAGACAATATTTACGTGGTTCGACGTAAGGCCTACGTCCACGGGGATTTGGGGAAGAAGATCCACTATAATAAATATATTTACAGTCTCTCATAACTCACACTGTACAGGAAAAATATGCATAAATTATCTAGAACTCGAGTCCCTCTGAGAAGGTTGAAGGAGACGATATTGGAGAAGAAGTCCGCCAGAGAGAGAGAGTTAGAGAGATCCAAAGAGAGAGCTCCCTCTTTTGATATTCTGATGGCTGCTTTTTTATAGACCATTTAGTTGCGTGTACTAGTTGATCTCTGTTTTCTATCGTTCACTTATCATTTACACATTTAATATCCTACACACTGCCCCAAGCACCTGCCAGCCCTCCTTTGTCCCCTCATGCCTCCCTTCTTGTCTCTTAGTATAACCAACAGCTGGCCTAGACCCTACTTGGGATATTTCACCCTCACAGTTGTGACACTAGCTCCTTACCTTTATTAGAGAAAAACTTTTATTAGAAAGGTAAATACAAGAGAGTTACAACACTCATTGGACAACTAATTCTGACACTCATTCAACTAACAAACTAGAATTTTTTTATTAGACAATAGGCATAAACATTCTTATTTCTTCTTACAAATATAGATTTCCCATTCATAGTGGATAAAAGCATTTTTGTATCTCTAATAATAAGACCAATACTATCTCATCTCTTGGTTTGCTAGTTGAGTTCCTTAATCACCTATTGATTGTCCCTTTCAATAATCACCGAGCTTAAGTTAAATTCTCTGACCATTATAGCGGATTCCTTAATTCCTAGTGCCTCCACCAGAAATGGATCCATGAAAGAAATCTTAAAAACTTTCTTAGTAGCAATAACATCAGTCTCCTGATTCCTTGCTATTAAACCTATTCCAATTTTGTTTTGAAACTTATTAATAGCTGCATCTCAATTAATTTTGATAGTACCAGTTGGGGGAAGATGTCATTAGGTGTTCTGCTCTTGGATATGAGGATTCACATGGCAGCTGTCAACTTAAGCTATTATGAAATCTTCTAAGAGGCTAACAACAAGTTTAAAACTTGGGATGGGTGCATAAAGGAATCTTCAAATATAAACTTATTTCTCCTGTTCCAAATTGCCCGAGATATTAATGAGAATCTCTCCACTATTTCTTTGTTGCAGATTAGGTTGATATACTCAACCAGGTATTTAAAGGTTCCTTCTGAAACATGCATTTTTTGAATTCTGGCAAGCCATTGACTCTAAACATCTCTAGCTGATCTACAACTCTATAATGTCTGATTGGTTGTTTCTTCATCTGTTTTGCATATAGGGCACAATGGAGAATCTACTATTCTCTTTTTAAATAAATTCAGCTTAGTAGGGAGTGATTCCAAGCATGCTCTCCACAATAATATTTTTGTGGTATTCGAGATTTGGAGGTTCCAAAGTTTGGTCCATTCCACCTTTCTCTGAGTATTTCTAGAAGATTCATTTTCACATCTCTAGCATCTTCATTTGTTTGTGATATGCACTTTTTACAGTAAATAAATCATTTTTATTACCTATCCATATAAGTTTGTCCTCCACTTCATGGAAACTAATAGGAGCCACAGAAATTAGTCTTACGTCTTCATCCTGAAAGGCTACTGCCAACAAGTCATGCTTCCATTGTTTGGTCTCCCAGTTTATCAGGTCATGAACCCGTGAGTCTTCATGTATATATTAACTAGGAGATTGGATTTATGAGTAGAGGGTCTAGGGATCTGATAATGCCCAAAGAATAACGAGATAATTGTAGTTCAGCTTTGAGGTGTCGATTCTACAGGGATACAATTAAAAGAATAGTAAAATAACAAAGAAACTAAAAAACATTAAATGATTAATGAGGGAAGAAAAATTGATTTTAAATTAAAATTAAAATTAAACAAGGTAATTAATAGAAAAGTAATCAAAGTTGACGAACAGTAGAGTGTTGGGAATCCCTTGCACATATACAGTATTTTAATTATTTTCAATTCACTGATAACTCAATTGAGAATTCAATTCCGTAATTCTCAATCGGAAGATACAAAATTATAAACCAAAAATTAAATCAAATGTAATTCTTTGAAAAAATCATTCATCACTTTAAATCACACAAATTGTTATTCATATTGAGAAAACCCAACGACAACAATATACCTAGGGAACAATATTGCAGTAGAGAATTAAATCAATATAAATAATCAATAGATCCAAAAATAATTAAAGAACAAATTCATTCAATAGAAAAAGCATGATTGAATCTATAAATGAAATAAATTCCAAAATTATTCGGAGAAGAAAACACTAACAATATTTTGAGAATGATAAAACGAAGAATTTTAATAATTGAAAATCAAATACATAAATTAAAAATAAATTAAAAATACCATCTAGTGTGCAAGTTCATCCCTAACTCTACATGAGAATTTAGTTATCCATGAATAAGATAGACAACAAAAATCTCAAGAAGAAAATCATCGTCTGCGTCTTCACGTTTCAGTCCACAGCTTCACATTTTTGTTCCTCTGCGTTCACGTTCGTACATCTGCAGCTCCTTCCGTTCGTCTGCTTCTTTCCCCGTTCGTCTGGCGGCTCCTACTTCACGTTTTCGTCTCCTTCCCCTTCGTCTAGGTACAAATACATATATATATGCGTTGCCGTGTTGCTTTAGACTTCATGAATGCGTGCGTTTCATTTACTTTTTCGTTCCAATCACATCTCCATACATATATATATATATCTCCATGCGTTCGACTATTTATATATAAAATAAAATAAAATAAAAATAAAATAAGATAAATAATCCTTAAAATTACCTCAATGTGAATAGAAATAAAATAAAATAAAATAAGTGAATTTTAGTTATTTCTATTCTTATTCCTTGCAATTTTAGTCAAATATTAGGATATTTAGAATACACTTTTGCGCACTCATCACACCTCCCAACTTACTCATTGCTAGTCCCTAGCAATTTCCATGTAAAAGAATGATGAAAGAGACAAAAAACAAATCACACACAGAAGTCACCAAGTCACACTTTTCAGAATCACATATCAAAGCAATTCTAGAAATCCAATAACCCAATTACAATTAATCCACATATAGCAATCCACAGAGTGTGTGTGTGATCCAAACTATATCCATCTAACCACAAACCGTGGCACATGCAACATCAAGAACATTTCAAGCAAAAGTTTCAACTCTATAACTCATGGGTATAACAGTGTTTTGCGTAGGGGTTCTCTCTATGGAGTTAACAAGGGGTGTACACACACTCTCATAGGGAATTAGGCAATTATGTACAAGCAATAAGCAAACATTGATCTTATGATAGGAACACTAACAATTGAGAATTTCCACCACTCATTTTACAAGCATACTTAGGATCAGAACGATCAACACAAAAGGTTGTAGCATGGCTCGGGTTAGGGGCTAAATGAAGAAAATGATAAAATGGATTCAAAAACTTCCAAGTACATACCACAGGAATCTTATTAAACATCTCAATAGATTACATTTCTCACCTGATGCACTCTTCTACTTTTCAGATCATCAAATAATACTTTTTCTTCTTCTTCAACTTTTTTTTTTGTTTATTTTTTAAATTTGAAACTCAATCAATTGAACATCTTGCACTTGTACTCTTCCATTTTTCTTTTTCTTTCCTTTTCTTTTTTTTTTCTTCAGTCGCTCTCTATTTATTTATTTATTTTTTTCAATAAAAGAATATATGCAAATTTCACACTTAGCACCCACTTGGAAGCAATAAGAGTAGGAAAAATTAGTGTATAAGCTATATTCTAATGTGGAAAGGCATGAATAATGTGGGCATATGAAAAGAAAAAGTCTATATGTGTTTGTTGGCTCAAAATTGGCTACTAAGGGTGTATGATGAGAAGGGTTAGCTTGAAATGCTCAAACGTTAATCCTAAGTTGACCTTCGTCATATCCTAAGTATATCCACCATCTTACCACAAATCATGTAATGATATTCTCGAAAGAAGTGTCCAATTCAACAGATCAATAAACGCTTATCACAATTTCTGCATTTGTAAGCTCTCAACCTCTCCTTTTAAAATTCACAAGAATACTTAAGCAAAAGAGTTCTCTGGCTACATATGTCAAACCACCATCTTACCACAGAGCCTGGATACGTGCATTAAAAGTTCTGTGAATGCCTCAGCAAAATGATTAAGATAGGTTTGTTGAATTCACCAAGATGACCATGAATGAGCATGAGTACACATGTAAAAATGTGCCTGTGTGATACTTTTTTTTTTTTTAACATGAAAATATGCCACAGAGTTCCAACAAACATCATTCTTACCCCCCAACTTAAATGAAACATTATCCTCAATGTTTAACAATCAAAACTAAATGGAGGGTACTGAAAAGAGTAGAATACACCTGATGTAAGACGTAGGATGACTCGCTAAGTACCAGAGATGACAAACTGAAATGACAAACTGACACTAACCTGCAAACAAAAACAAAGAAAACCAACAGCAACAAAAAAAAAATGATAAAAAATAATTAAAAAATAATAATAAATAAATAAATAAACAAAAAATTAAAAAAAAATGACTGCATGGTGTGGTCAAGGTGGATAGGCTAGGTTCGCAAGTGGAATGTCTTCCACTTCTCCTGGGTCAAAATTGAAATGCTTGTTGGTCCAATAAACTCGATGCTCGATATCCACAGGTAGGTGGCAAGATCTCAAGTCAACTCTTGGTGCTTCTTCTCTTGAAGGAACTTGTTCTTCACTTTTCTTAAGCAACTCCTCAAACTTCAGTTGCCAAACCTGTGTGCCATGATCCTGAGTTGTATTAAAAACTGCACAAATATCAGCCACATCAGATGAATCACTCATAGGATTGAACTCAGAATTGACAATGAAATACTCAAGAGGATCAGAATCACGAGTTGTGAAAACTTCCTTGTCTATGAGTGAATCAATCATATATGTCTGGTGGCACTCGTCATCCTCTTCTGGTTGTTTTGCAATATGGAAGATGTTCACCTCGAGAGTCATGTTTCCAAAAGACAGTTTCATGAGTCCATTCCTGCAATTAATTAGAGCATTAGTAGTAGCAAAGAAAGGCCTACCTAAAATCAAAGGGATTTTAGATGTGGTGTTAATAACAGAGCTAGTGTCCAGAATAAGGAAATCAATAGGATAATAACATTTATCAATTTGAATTAAAACATCCTCTACCACACCCCGGGGTACTTTGACTGAACGGTCAGCCAATTGCAATACCACGGAGGTTGGTTTGATTTCTCCCAACCCCAACTGCAAGTAAATAGAATAAGACATTAAATTCACACTGGCTCCTAAATCTAGCAACACTTGCCCAAATTCTTGATTTCCAATACTGCATGCGATAGTTGGGCACCCAGGATTCTTGTACTTGGGAGGAATCCGCTGCTCAATCAGAACACTAACTTGCTTTGTCAAGAATGCTGTCTTTTTCACATGATGCTCCATCTTAATTGTACACAAATTTTTGAGAATTTTTGTATAAGTAAGCACTTGTTTAATTACATGTAAAAGAGGAAGATTGACTTTTACCTGTCTTAGGTTCTCTAGGATTTCATTGTTAGGATCCAAAGTTAGCTTTTTTGATTTTAAAGTTTGAGGGAATGGTACCTTAACATGACTCTTTGTCACCTTTGGTTCCTTGGGTAGGTCGGCACCACTACTATCTTGATCATTCTCCACATCCTCTGACTTGTCCATTGTTGGGACGTGTGACGACATACCACTACGAGTCACAATTGAGTTCATTTCTTTCAAGTTCTCTTGCGCCATGTGTTGACCATGGGGTGTGGACTGAGCTTGAGAAGGGAACTTATATCGCTCAGTCACACTCAAGGAGTTCATCAGTTTGATCACTTGACTCTTTATCTCCTTGTTTTCTTCCACAACCTGCGTAATCAAATATTCAAACTTTTGGTTAGTCTTACCCTGTGCTTCAATAAAAGCATGTAAAGTATCTTCTAAAGGACTCCTAGAAGATGTAGGTGCATGATATGGTGCAGGATATGATCTAGTGGGTTGTGCAGGTGGTGCAGGTAATGCAAGTGGCTAGTTTTCAGAATTCCAGCTAAAATTTGGATGGTTACGCCACCCCGAATTGTAGGTCTCAGAGAAGGGTGCAAAAGGCTTCTGGTACATACCTAAGACATTACATTGTTCCTGATACAACCCTCTCATCTCAGCAAATGTGGGATACCCTTGGGCAAGGTGATCTACTCCGCCACACACAAAACATGGTCCAAAAGACTCTGCATGATTAACTAAGTGTGCTGGTTTCAAGTCATTGGCCTTTAGCAACTCTAATTCTCTAGTAAGCACCTCAACCTTAACCTTCAAGTTGTCTTCCTCCCTAAGATGGTAAATTCCACCACCATTTTGGTTCCTTGTAGGTCGTGACCTATTTGTGCTCTCAGTCGCACTAGGTCCAGTCCAAGTGTGAGCTTTTTCAGCAAGCTCATTGAGGTACTCTATGGCTTCATCAGGATTTTTCTGCAAGAACTCACCATTACACATCATTTCCACAAATTGGCGCTCTCTAGGTGTAAGCCCCTCATAGAAGTAACTCACCAGACGCCAACTCTCATACCCATGGTGAGGGTACATACTCAATAGCTCCTTAAATCTCTCCCAAGACATATATAAAGTCTCACTGTCCTTCTGTGCAAAGGTGGAGATCTGTCTTTTTAAAGCATTGGTCTTATGTTGGGAAAAATATTTATTAAAGTAAACCTGAGTCATCTCATTCCACGACCCAATGGATCGTGGTCTCAGCGAGTATAACCAACTCTTAGCTCTATCCTTCAAAGAAAAAGGAAAGAACTTAAGTCTCACAATGTCATCAGTTGCATTTTGACTATGAAAAGTCGTAACTACCTCCTCAAATTGCCTAATATGCATATATGGATTTTCATTTTCCAACCCATGAAAAGTGGGGAGTAGCTGTATCACTCCCATTTTAACATCAAGTTGACGTGTATTGGGTGGAAACATTATGCATGATGGTGTGGCTGTGGGTGTAGGGTGAAGGTAATCCTGAAGGGTCCTAGTGGGTTGATCCTCGTGTTCACTCATATTTTCAGAAGCAGAATGACTATCAAACAAAGGATTAGAAAAATTAGACACTGAATTTGACTATATCACAGGCCTACAAGCAAATCGACCTAATTTGTCTCTATATCTATTATGCATGCAAAATAAAAATAAAAAATTTGCAGCAAGTAAAAAGAATGAACGAAGTTACCACCTATACAAACTACTGAAAAGAAAAAAAAAACTATCCAACAATTCTTCTACCCTCTCCCCGGCAACGGCGCCAAAATTCGATAACGCACAAAGAATAACGCGGTAATTGTAATTCAGCTTTGGGGTGTCGATTCCACAGGGAGACAATTAAAAGAATAGTAAAATAACAAAGAAACTAAAAAAAATTAAATGATTAATGAGGGAAGAAAAATTGATTTTAAATTAAAATTAAAATTAAACAAGGTAATTAATGGAAAAGTAATCAAAGTTGACGAACAGTAGAGTGTCGGGAATCCCTTGCACATATCTGGTATTTTAATTATTTTCAATTCACTGATAACTCAATTGAGAATTCAATTCCGTAATTCTCAATCGGAAGATATAAAATTATAAACCAAAACTTAAATCAAATGTAATTCTTTGAAAAAATCATTCATCACTTTAAATCACACAAATTGTTATTCACATTAAGAAAACCCAACGACAACAATATACCCAGGGAGTAATATTGCAGCAGAGAATTAAATCAATATAAATAATCAATGGATCCAAAAATAATTAAAGAACAAATTCATTCAATAGAAAAAGCATGACTGAATCTATAAATGAAATAAATTCCAAAATTATTCGGAGAAGAAAACACTAACAATATTTTGATAATGATAAAACAAAGAATTTTAATAATTGAAAATCAAATACATAAATTAAAAATAAATTAAAAATACCATCTAGTGTGCAAGTTCATCCCTAACCCTACATGAGAATTTAGTTATCCATGAATAGGTAGACAACAAAAATCTCAAGAAGAAAATCATCGTTTGCGTCTTCACGTTTCAGTCCACAACTTCACGTTTTCGTTCCTCTGCGTTCACGTTTGTATGTCTGCAGCTCCTTCCGTTCGTCTGCTTCTTTCCCTATTCGTCCGGCAGCTCCTGCTTCACGTTTTCGTCTCCTTTCCGTGTTGCTTTAGACTTCATGAATGCGTGCGTTTCATTTACTTTTTCGTTCCAGCCACATCTCCATACATATATATATATATCTCCATGCATCCGACTATTTATCTATAAAATAAAATAAAATAAAAATAAAATAAGATAAATAATCCTTAAAATTACCTCAATGTGAATAGAAATAAAATAAAATAAAATAAGTGAATTTTAGTTATTTCTATTCTCATTCATTGCAATTTTAGTCAAATATTAGGATATTTAGAATGCAATTTTGTGCACTCATCAGGATCCATCTAATTTTTCTAGACTTTGATATTTAGGCCACTGTTTACTCGCCACATGGAGACTTCCTCATTTAACTTTCTAGCTGCACATATACTCCTTTAGATCATAGAAGGTCTTGCCCCTAACTTGGCATTGACAAAATCAGTATGAGGAAAGTATTTTGATCTCACAGATTGTTTGTCTAATTTTAGAGTGTGTCGTGTGATAAAATTAGGATAATGCTTATATTTTCTACCGCCTAAGTATTGGGACTAAAAACAGTAAAAAGAACTAACATATTCGAGAGAGATTTTATTTGTATAAAGAATATGATTAGCTTTCAACTCAAATAGAGCACTACTACATCTATAAAGAAATTACACAAAAACAATCTTATAAACTTATGTGAATTTATTTAATTTGATAGATATAATTTATAATAAAAATAATTTTATAATTTGACAAATCAAATCAAGCCACATTAATTATGAAATTGTTTTTATATAATTTTTTTACAACTAGATTATTTTCCTTTTAAATATAACCATTATATGCTAATCTTAAAGGCCAACCAATAAAATTCATGAAGTAAGTTTAGAACACTTGGTCAAGAGAAAGGAAATAAGTACCTGAACAAACCTTTATAACATGAATTGTCTTCATTGACGCTGCATGATAATAGTTCAACTCCAAGTAAGTCTATATTCATCACCTAATTATGATCAAGAATCAGGTGACGATAAAGCTTCAGCACCAAACTATTTCAAACTCCAGAGTTGTTCTTGTATTCTATAGATTATATCAATGTGCAAATATGTAGTTTTCGCATTATACAAAAAGAGATTATAAATACGCTACAAACACACACACACACACACACATTGTTGACGCTACAAAAATCGTTCAACAGGTTAGGGTGAGAGGAAAAGTTATTCCCGGTCCATTGAAGCAATTTGGGCTTCGTTCGGTATCATTTGAGGCTCCCGGTAATGTTATGGTGCGACTGTATGGCGATGGTGCGTACGTGAATAGCAGATAAAATAAATAGAAAATAGACACGTGATTTACGTGATTTGACATAATGTCTACGTCCACAAGCGTTTTGAGAAATGATCCACCATAATAAATATTTTATAGTCTCTCATATCTCACTGCACAAGAAAAAAAATATAAGCATTTGTAAAATTTCATTAGTTTGAGCTCTCGGATGCCTTCAATAAGGAGAAGAAGCTGAAGGAAAGGAGACCCCTAGAGAGTAAAAGTTGAGCCCCTTTTATACAAATTTTGATCTGTGGTGATGAGACATTTCCTTTGCGTGTGTAAGGTGATTTTCTTTCTTTTCTTTCTTCATTTTTATGGTTTTCGTTCTTGATCCCATGCCTATGCCTTAACACTCCCATCTCCTAACCCATGTTGCTTGACAACCATCACTTGTCACATCTTTATCCTTGTTAACTTTTTCCTTTACAGTACCGTGCGATTCTTAAGGACTGTATAGCAAATGACCTTGAGAATTATCAGTAATGCACTGATGTTCAAGAGCTTCACACCATGTAGAGTGCGAGCACGGAGCTCAGCTAAGGTGTGAGATAGACTCGATCACATATGTGGAAGTGTGGAGCTCAAGTGTAGCGGGAGATAAACTCGACTACGAACGGGAGAGTGTGAAGCTCAAACGTGGCAAGAGATGGACTCGACTGCGAACTTGGGAGCATGCAGCTCAAGGGTGGCAGGAGATGGACTCAACTGCAAACGTGTGAGCGTAGAGCTCAAAGGTGGAGAGAGATAGACTTGACCACGAACGTGGGAAGGTGGAGATCAAGGGTGAAGGGAGATGAACTCGACCGTGAACGTGAGAGCATGGAACTCAATGGTGACAGGAGATGGACTTGAGAATGCGAGAATGTGGAGCTTAAGGGTGGTGGGAGATGGACTCGACAAGAACGTGGGAGCGTGGAGCTCAAGGGTGGCGAGAGATGGACGCGATCGAAAACGTGAGAATATGAAACTTAAGGGTGGTGTGAGACGGACTCGACTACGAACGTGGTAGCGTGGAGCTCAAGGGTAGCGGGAGATGAACTCGACTGCGAACGTGAGGATGCGGAACTCAAGGGTGGCGGGAGATGGACTCGACTGCGAACGTGGGAGTGTGGAGCTCAAGGGTGGTAAGAGATAGACTCGACCGCGAACGTGGGAAAGTGAACTAGTCCCTGCGGCGAGCGAGGGATTCAACTTTTTTAGATCAATAATTCTAGAGGAAGTCAGTTTTAGAGAGTCGAGAGAGAGTCGACTTTAGTTTTAAATTTTTTTTCCTCATTTTCAACTTTGTTTTTATAAATTTAATGAATTCTATTGGTTTGTTTTTGGTATAGGAATTGAAAACAAGGTTAAAAATGAGGGAAAAAAATCTTCACTTTCAACATTTTTTTCTTCATCTTTATTTTCAACCTTATTTTTAGTTTTAAATTTTTTTCCCTCATTCTCAACATTATTTTCATGGATTTAATGAATTTTATTGGTTTGTTTTTGGTATAGGAATTGAAAACAATGTTGAAAATGAGAAAAAAAAAATTAAATTAAAGTTGACTCCCTATCGACTCATTAAAATCGACTCCCCCTAGAATTACTCTTTTTGGATGGGGGATCGGCGAGTCGAGGGACTTGGCCTTACCCCACAATGAGTCGAGGGACCTGATTTTGAGTCGCGAGGGTTTACCGAGAGCTCAAACTGGTGTTCGGTCTTTAACCCTGCGAGTTGTTGGCGATCCGATGGCGATGCGGGGGTTTAGTAGGTGCACAGACTAGTATTCGGGCCTTGACCTCACAAGTCATTGGCAATTCGAAGGCAATGCGGGGGTTTTACTAGGTGCGCAGACCAATGTCCAATCCTTGACTTTGCGAGTCGTTGGTGATCCAATGGTGATGTAGGGGTTTACTAGGTGCGTGCACTTGTTTGGGTCTTGTACCCCATGAGTCATTGGCGATCCGATGACGATGTAGGGGTTTACTAGGTGCGCAGATTGGTGCTTGGGACTTGATCCCGTGAGTCATTAGAGATGCTTGTTCACACCACGTGGCTTTGCTAAA
Source organism: Platycarya longipes (assembly GCA_036559045.1). Lineage (NCBI taxonomy): Eukaryota > Viridiplantae > Streptophyta > Magnoliopsida > Fagales > Juglandaceae > Platycarya > Platycarya longipes. The sequence continues at coordinate 24,182,023 of CM071796.1, read as the reverse complement.
GCGAAGGGCCATGCGGCCAGCATTCTGTGCTATTGAACACAATTTCGTTAGTAGAAAATGAATTCACATATTGTGAGTGAGACAAACCAAAGATTTTTAATTGCCATAGTCGAGTTTTGCAAATCCATGGTGGTTGCGTCTGTGCCTGCGCATGCCGAATCTGAGTTGAGTGCGTTGCTAGTCAGGATCTGTGCACATCGACAAGTTGAGTTGGTACTCGATCCAAGTTGAAGTCCCTAGTTGTGAGTGGGGGAGAAGTCCTGGGTTCACGCAAGTCTTAGAAATGGTCCAATATGAGTTAAGTGCCTGAGTCCGAGTAGTCCACATGGTTGGTTCAATCTCACGGGTGTTGCTGGTCCAAGTCTCTGGACTTGCATGGTTCCAGGTCCAAGTCCTAGGCTTTCACGGTTCCAAGTTCGAGTTCCGAGCGGCCTGTGCATGTATCCAAGTTCCTATTGAGGTGATGAGCCGGTAAGGCATGTTCGAATCCATGGTTCTCGAGTGGTGGATTGTGTTATTGTCGAGCCCAGGAGGGTGAAGTTTGATCTAGGTGCATGCATTCCCAGAGTCCATGCATAAGAGAGGTCCAATATGTTTCCCGAGTCATTGTTCGTGTTTGTCACTGGTCTAGGTCCATGGTAGATGTGATGCTACATTCGAGAGTGTGCCCTAAGTGGGTGAGGTGACTGGAAGATGGTTCTGGGCAACACCACCCCGAAGAGGGCTAGGAAGCCCAATCTCGAGTCCATGGATGCCGTGTTCATGAGGCATGGAGGGAGGGGGAGTCTCGAGTGGTGCCCTGGGCCTAGGAGTGGGTCTCGATTGTGTGGCTTTAGGCTCGGGAGTTAGCCCCGAGTGGTGGATTGCCGACGTTGTTTTCGACGGATCCTTAAGTGGATCCAAGACACATATTGGGTGCACTGGACGTGCACTCGCTTGGTTGTTGCGAGCTCGGCCACCAGGCACTTCGATGGGCCGGTGATGCTCCGGTAGGAGTAGACAAAGCCGGAGACCATCTGGGTGGTGGCATGCCGCCCATCTGTGCAACGGTAGGCTGGGTTGTGTACTCCTGCAGTGCACGAGACGTGACCGTGGCGAAGATACTCTCGACTACGTCACCGTTTGGTGACAGTCCTATTGGAGACAAAAGACACCAACGACTTATGGTGGGTGCCAATGTCTCTCCTCCCACTCTGGTGCAACAAAGCTCTGTGGAGGTGCGTTCTTCGTGTGTTCTGGCGTGATTACTCCCGACGGAACGACCAGCCGGTAGTTGGCTCACCAAGGAAAAAAATTGTCGGTGGTCCAAACAGTGACTGTCGACAAGTCTATAGGACTGGTGGCATGGTGCCGTGAGTCTCAGGGTGCACCACGGCTTGCCCCTGAGAAGTATTGTGCATGGATGCATAGTACGTGCTTGCATGCACAGTATGTGCATGTGTTTGCACTGTGCACTTAAGTTCACAATGCCCGCTCGTGCCTTACAGGTCACTGGTCTCTTTGTTTTTATGCCATTGTGTACAAAAGTTATGCACTTAGGAATGAAAATGTGTGAGTAAATAAACATGATAAAATTATCCTTGCTAAGGAAATGGGCGAGAAAAATCTCTGGCCTAGGCAAGAATTTTTTTGTCTTTGCTATTTTTATAATTATAAAAAAAAAAACAAGAGTTGAAAATACTTATCTGGGTGCACTATTTGCACATTTGGTAATTTATTCAGTGCGTCGAAAAATCATCATTATTTTACCTTCGACTTAAAAATTATTCAGATTTTACAGACAATGCCACTGTTAATGTTACAAAGATCGGTCAACAGACCGAGATGAGAGGAAGAGTCATTCCTAACCCACTGAGGTGATTTGGGCTTTGTTTGGTATCGTTTGAGGCCCTCGACGGTATTCCGGTGTGGCTGTACGACGATGATGCGTACGTGAATAACAAATAAAATAAATAGAGAATGGACGCACGATTTACGTGGTTCGGCATAATGCTTAAGTCTACGAGCATTTTGCCGGAAGATCTAATATAATAAATATTTTACAGTCCTTCGTATCTTACTGTACAAGAAAAAATATAAACATCTGTGAATAAAATTCTACTGGTTGGAGCTCTTGAATGCCTCTTGAGAAGGAGAAGAAACTAAAGGAGAGGAAACTCTGGAGAGTAGAAGTCGAGCCCCTTTTATACAAATTTTGGTATGTGGTGATGAGACATTTTCCTTTTATGTGTCAGCGAATTTCCTATCTTTTCTTCCTTCATTTTTATGCTTTTCTTTCTTGATCCCATGTCCACGCCCTGACATCCCCCATCTCCTAACCCGTGTTGCCTGACAACCATCACTTGTCACATCTTTGTCCTTGTTGAATTTTCCCTTCACACACACACTCGGTGTTTATCCCCCATGTATTGCCCGTCTCTTGGTCCCTTGGAGCGAATTATGTGCCGCTCGTAGACATTTAGTTTCCATTGTTTGTTAGAGCACTAGCATTGGTTTCTCTTTATGTATTTTCAAAATCAAATTTTTTAAAGATTAATTTTGCATAAAAAAAAAATTCTCCACGTTGGTGGATTATGCATCTTTGGACAAATTAATAATAAAATATTATTATTTTTTCAATTTTATTTTTGTATAATTTTCAATTAGCACCCACTTTGTATCATTAACTTAATACAAATTTTATGTATCAAAATTCTCTTAATATAAATTCTACGAAATTAATTTTAATGGATAAGAGAAAAAATAGTAAAATAATGTTTGAATAATGAATAATAATTCTTTAAATTTGAAGAAATACTATTCATAGAATCATAACTATGTAAAATTTTAAAGATGCATAATCAATTATAGACCAATGTAAAAAAATATTATGTAAATATAAAGATGAATATGAAGATGCATAATGCTCTAAGTGTGAGATCCACCATCATCTAAAATCCACCAAAATCAACCTTAGATGCAAACTCATAAAAACTGTTGATAGTTTGGTGGTGATATTTTAATGGGTTTATAAGGAAACTTATTTTCTATCATAATTTTCTTGAAACTAATGCTAAAATACAATTAGAGTCTGCAAGCACCGTAAAGGTTTTTGAAAATGATGTGGTATATTGTTAAAAATTAATTTTTTTTTCTATAGATTTCATATTTCTTTATTTTTTTAAAAAAATTATACATTATTTATACAATAATTCATGATTATAAATATTATTATTATTATTATTATTTTCCGACTGTGGATGAATTAGAGTCTTCAATCCATTGAATTGAACAAAAAAAAAAAAAGTGGAGTTGACTTGGAATAAAATAAAAAAAGAAAACCACGTCACTTTTTTGTGTTATGAAATAAGAAGAAAAATGTTATATATAAATAATATTATGTATATATACGTATATTTGTGTATTTTGATTAATTATTTTCATATTTTTTTTAAAATTTAAATTTATGTATTTTATTAAATTTATTTTTTTTACTTCAATATTAGTGTATATATGACTGCTTAACATTCCTTCTATTTAGAATTTTTCAAATAAAAAATATCTAAAGTGGAAGACGAGATGTCCAAACCAACAAGATGGGCGGATGAGCGGACGTCGAAATCGAATACTATGTTCCACCTCTTAAGCGTCGTGGAATACATTCACACTCAAGAACTAATATGATCTATTTATTTAAAATATCTTTATATTAGATTCATCAAATAAAATATTGAGAAGTTTTAAGTTATAGTAATTTTATTTCATCATTTAAACATAAAGATCTACTATTTATTCATCAAAATAATTTTTTTATTATCTTTTAATATATTTATTGGATGAATAAATTATAGATATATTTATTGTTTTCATAAATTATATATTATATTATTTTAATAAATTCAATAATGAATTTGATGTGGAGTTATGAATGTAAAAGTATTGACTTTTCATCAAACTTATACCTTCTATCAATTTTTGAAAGAAATTTTAATAGAATCAATGTCAATGCTCATATCATTCATTACCTGGTCATTACACATTCTCATACTTTCAAACAAAATATAAAAATAATTTAACTTTTTAAAATTCTAAAATAAAAATAATATTAAAAACTAAAAATTAAAAATTCTAAAATAAAATAAAATTTTAATTTTATAACATTTTTAATTATTTTTTTTATTTTTTATAATCTCATAAAACATTTTAATTAAAAATATTTTATTAGTATTTATAATTTTATATCATATTATAGACGCTTTCACAATTAATTCCTTAAGATACCTCGACAAGACCACCATTAAATACTCCAAATATCATACTTAAGTTATCTACCCCAACAACTCGCCCAAATTAATTTGCCCACAAGTCTAAAGTTTAGATCACTTAAATTTATTTCCATCACATCAATTCAACCCTATCACTTAACAAGCAAATTCTCCCAAGTCAAACACAAAATAAAATTAGTACTCTCAAAAAATTTACATACATAATTATTATACATCAATCTCTAAGTATCTACAAACAAAATCAAAATTTCACCAAGAAAACAAATAATCGCCTATTATCATAAGTATTACTAAAACAGATTCTATAACAATATATCAATGACCAACAATTTCACACTCACATGAAAAGTCCATCTAAAATTACAATTCCAATAATCTCTCAGAAATAAAATTAAAACTTAGACACTCAAATACTTAGCGAGATTCAGATATTACACATAAATAACATAGGAAATATCAACAAAGAAACCCAATTACATAAATACCAATAATTATCAAAACGAATCCATCTCACAAAGATATAGCAATATATCCAACTACTAAATAAAACTTAAGTAATTCACATAAATATTATATAAAAAACACAAAAGAGGAAAAAGATTTAATAAACAAATAAGTAAAAGCCACTTATTCAAGAAAACAAACCAACCTCTTTTAATAAACACAAAATCATTAAAAACTTTTATTAAATAAAAGAAGGAGATTGAATTAAAATAAGAACAGTAAATAAAATCACAAATAAAATTTTAAAATTCTTTATAAAATCCGACTTTTAAAATATTTATTGTAGAAATCTCGAACTCAACACCAAACATTGTTTTTGTGCAAGCCTGACCCTGCTTGGGTACGTTTTTCCGTGATCTGGAGTGGCAACCGAGCATGCTTACCACTCAGCCCAATACACAGCCGATGAGAATTATTATTGGGCCCACAAGTAAATCCTAGATCCACGGGCACAGCTCATTTGCTGATATTTTTACAATTTTTTGTTGGGAAGAATGAAGAGTAATTGGAAGTGGAAGTTTCAAAGAGCCAATATGCCCAAAAGAAAAGAAAATTTTTATGTATAGTTATTTTTGTGCACTCTATCAATATAATTAATTATATTAATTTTTTAAAATATAAAAATCAATTATATGAGTAGACTATGTAAGAAATATACAAAAATAATTATATATAGCAGTACTAAAAAACAAAAAAAGAGGTCAAAAGTCTAGCCCAATTTCCCATTTAAAGAGGGGGAAAAAAAGGTAAAAAGAGCCTCCTGATTATATTTTACGAGGATAAACCCAATTTTTTGGGCCCAGCCGAAGTATTCCTTCCTTTGAGTGCTGCTAAACCTACCAAAGTGAGCGTAGATCAAACTTGCACGCGTCGAAGCGGAATTTCATCCTCCAATCCTTGAAAATGGGCCCAAATTTTAACTGAAGCTTTATATTTGCATGAACTTGCAGCTACGCGTCTTTCGGAAATTTAAAATCATACTCTAATCAATTTAAATTCTTTTTATATTTATAAATTTTAATTGATAATTTTAATTATGTTATTATTGGATTCAAAAAACATTTTTAGACTCAAAACATAATTTTTAGATCTAATGGATCGTGGGTAAGTATTGGCCACTTAGGCAGAGCAGTGCGGATGAGAATTTTGACCCCTCTCTCGCATTCAAAGAGTAGGAAATTGGGGTTGAAAATCCTTCCCAGCATGGTGTAGGAAAGGGTCTATAGCCTATCCCGTTCTTCACCATGTGAGTATCACCTCTACTTTTTATATTTTCCGTGTGAAATTCATTCATTCCAGCTAAAGTACACTTCGTTAAATAATATTTTCAATTAGGAAATAAGAAAGGTTTTGTTGTTAAGTAGTTGTGTAAAGTACGTTTAATAAAATATTTATATAACATAATTTGATTTGAAAGATAGATTTTAAAATCTAAATCTTATTAGCTAAATCTTATCATTTAAGTTATGTGGACAATGTATTCTACACTGTCTCGAGAATTGAATCTCCTATGAAAATATATAGGTACTAGACTTTCCCTTGGAATCCCCATTGCGAGACTCATGAGATGCTCTACGCGGCTACGCCTATGATTTGGGGCTATGTTTGAACGTCAAAGTCATCTTAATCCATCTTAAATTAATTATTGATAGGATAACTCATTACTTTTTAAACTTCCTATAAAAAAAAAAAATAAATTCATTTCAATTTATTTCATTCTTTCAAACATATTTTAATTTATTTATATTTAATCACATGTTTAATGGGATCTACAAAATACTATTATTTACTTATTAGCTCAAATTATCTGATATGACCTCAACATCTAAATGTAGTTTAAGGTGCTATTTGGATAGTGGTTGAGATAAGTTAAATTAAGATAAATATTAAATAATTTATTATTATAATATTATTTTTTTTAATATTAATATTATTTTAAAATTTAAAAAATATGAACTATTTATTATATATATATTTTTTATAAAAATTTAAAAAAATTATAATAGTAAAATGAGATAAGATAAAACATTTTTACTGTTCAATCAGGGCTTAAAATCTCGTTTAGATTCATAGATGAAATGAGTTGAGATAATTTAGTTTATTTTTTAATATTATTATTATTTTAAAATTTGAAAAAGTTAAATTGAGATTTGAAAAAAGTGTATTAAAATTTGAAAAAAAATGTATAAAGACTTGTATTTATTTGAAAAATTAAAAAAATATAATAATAAAATAAAGATGAATTAAGATGAATTAAAAATTTTTTTAAATTCAAATAGAGTATAAACCAATTCTCTTGTCTGACCGTAATGCGGAATGCCCCAACATACGAGAGTACTTAACACATGCAGTTGATGCGACATAAAGTAATTAATAGCGAGGGCAACAAATGAATAAAGTATATACACAACCGCGCTATTCTTTTAGGCTAAGATAGCATGCTTTTGACATTTCTTGCGGCTAAATTGTGAAGGGTGATCACTTTTCCTTTAGCTCCTTAATCCCATCTGTCCTTAGGCTTTAGCTGTAGTAGTTCACAGAGAGAGAGAGAGAGAGAGAGAGAGAGAGAGAGAGAGAAGAGAGAGAGAGAGATGGAAAAGAAGTTGTCAGGGCTAAGCCACCTGTTGATGACAATATTTCTGCACAACTTCTCAACATTTATGGTAAGCCCAGCAATCACAGATGTTACAATGTCTGCACTTTGTCCCGGCAGAGATGAATGCTCACTCGCCATCTACCTCTCCGGATTTCAACAAGCAGTTAAGTCCTAATTCTTTCTTCTCTCAAAACCTTTCTAATTTAATTATTAATCATCACCTTTCTTTTTTCATTCCCAGTTTTCCATTAATTCTTCCCTGTTTTCCCAGTTGCTGAAAAAATGTTTCCTTATTTTATATATCAAAGTTATTAGGCTGCATGCGTGCAATCTCTTTTTCTCCAATATTGGATGCAAGATACATTATACATACATATTAACCCAATCCATTAATCACATTCTTCTTAATTTTTTCTTATATGCTTTTTTATTTTATGGTTTAGGTAGACTATTAATTGGACATTAATTAATTAGTGTTTTGATTTTATAATTATTATAAACTTCACAATATTGGAGCTTAATTCTTCCTATTAATTAAAAAATTATCTAAATATATAAAAGTAGTGCTTTAACCATAAAAGAAATAAAAAAAACTTTACAAAAATATATTTAGAAATTCAGGGAATCAACTTGACATATTTATATCACCGAATAATTGTAGCTTATAATCTTTCCCGCAATTTAAAACTAACTCTCTCTCTCTCTCCTCTCTCTCTCTCTCTCGTGTAACGAAATTTCCTTTCACTTTCACGAGGCTTCCTAGCTTTTTGGCACCTTCGGTTTTTATGCATTTCCACGAATTTCCAACTCAGGAGTCGGGTGACCCACATTCCTAATTAATTTACGACGCAAATCAGAGCATGGTAACAACGTAAAATGCAGTTTCTGCACTTGACGCTTTGTTTTTCCCCACAAAAATCCAGTTTTTTCTTTTCATTCATCGTACACTTTGTCCGCTCATAATAGGAAAATCATATTCATACCACTCTTTCTTTCTGGCCCTGTTTGGCTCCCATCCCAGTGATTTCAATTAGAGAATTACTGTAGATTTATTGCTTAGCTGTTAATTACAATCAAAACAAGTTATTCCTTGAAACCTAAAGTTAAAAAGAATATTGAAAACGCAAGTATTATTACCAATTGGATGGATGTGACTTTTGGTTTCAATCGTTTTGGTCCTTGGATGGCCACATATTTCTAAATATAGGACTTTGTTTCCCAGGCCCACTCGATAAATCTGCAGGCCGAGGAAGAAGCAATTCAGTGACGTTTCCCCTTTCTGGGAAGTAACCAACTTTTTTCTTTGTTTTGGTAGGCTGACACATCACATGGATCACTCCAACACACTTTCAAAGGGTTATTTGTTTTGGAAAGTGGGATCAATTTATTTCATCTTGTACTTTCAACTCATTTTAATCACTCATTTTAAATTTCAATTTATCTCAATCACGCATTTTATTACTATTCATAACTAATCTCATCTCATCTCTGAATCCAAACGAGCTCTAATTGATACCATTTAAATCATTTTGTTCTTGACAAGTGATCATAAATATTAATTATATATTATTAATATTGTTTTAACTTGCCCCACTTAGTTGAATTGGTAAAGAAAACTACTTCTGGTTCTCTAAAGTCCTAAACCAACTTTCTCAAAGTAAGGAACATTAATTGAAGACCAACTACCATCATAATTCAAAACTAAGACAGACAGCATACTTCAACCACACGATTCTGAGTATTTTAATAAGTAGAGTGAAAAATATGCAGATCAAGCATTAAAAACTGCTAAATAATGAAAGAACAGAGCTTACTTACAACGTACGACTAAGCTATATGTCTCCCTCAGCTAATGGGAAACCATGCACACAGCCTTTTTGTTTTCCTAATTAAGCATGGGAGACCAGGGCATATTCTCCTGACTTAGTTCTGTCATTCTACCCATTTCACAGCCATATACTGTTTTAAACTGGATACTTTTTTCTCTTTGGGAGTGGAGACTTTATATATATATTACTTTTTTGTGTAAAGGTAGTGTTTTATAATCACCCACAAAATATTTAACTGCTTTAGTGGGAATACATGATGATACTTTGAAGACTATCGTTGCATCTGGTGATCATGGATGGCTAGCTATCGTTGAGCTGCCCCCCAATCCCTGTTTTGTTTCATTTGATTTCGTTGAAAAGATTTGGAGAGATAGAGGTGATTATGAAAGAGGTATTACGGTTAAGGCACCTCTTCATAACAGTGTTTCTCTATGACATCTCCACGTTTATGGTGGTTCCGGTTATCACAGATGTTACTATGTTTTCGCTTTGTCCTGGAAAGGACAAGTGCTCTTTGGCCATTTATCTCAGTGGATTTCAACAGGGGGTATTTTCTTCATTACCCTGCCTTTCCTAATTTATTGCTTCCCAGTTATCTTCATCATCATTTTTTGTTTCCCACTAGAGAGAGAGAGAGAGATAGAGATCATGTTCTTGTTCTTGTTCATTACAACTCCCGGATTGAAGACTTCTTGAGCATTATTCAGGACATGATTTGATTGGTTATTGGATCTGTATGCTAGTAATTTCAGATATATCAATTAGAAATCTCTCTCTCTCTCTCTCGATTTATAAGGATATCTGTAAACTCATTTATGCAGATAATAGGGCTGGGAACACTGGTGATGATGCCTCTGGTGGGAAATCTGTCTGACAAGTATGGGAGGAAAACTTTGCTTACACTCCCAATGATTCTCACCATTCTTCCCCTTGGTATGCAATTCCTTCTTTCTTTCAAACTCAATATTAATCCCTCACTTTGTCTCATCCTTTTCACTTTTCCCTCACCATTTGTGTTGTAAAAGAACAAGGAACCAATTTACCAAGAAAAAAGTCCGACTCACTAACGTCGACTCATTTTGATAAAAAAAACAAGGTCTGATCTCATCTTATTATTATAATTATTTTTAATTTTTATATTAAATATATAAAATAATTTATTTTTTTTAAAATTTAAAATAATAATATTAAAAAAATATTTAAAAATATTTTATTTAACTTCCAATATTTATCTAAAACCAACTCACCTTCTCTCGCTATATATTCAAAGAGTATGTAAATCCTTCATGTTAATAAGAAGAGTAAAACTAGTTTTGTCTTAAAATTTATTATTTTCAATACTATCAAATAAAAATGTATTGAAAATACATCAGATCAATAGTATAAAGGCAAATTGATGAAAAAAAAAAAAAAAAAATTCTCTATTAAATATGAGTGTTGAATACACCTTCGCACGTTATTATTCTCAAAAGATTAGAAAATATTAATATTTAGAGCTGGTATAACCCATAACACTCTAATGACATCAATTTACAATTGCTAATTGCCCAGTAGAAATTTTTAAATATTTATACAACTCGTTTATATTATTTCAAAATTATATTTCTAACACCACCAATTGCAATATTGTGGAATTAACTCAAATAAATTGGTGACATTTATAAGCTTTACAAGACAAATAAGTCAAAAAAAAAGCACTTTACTTTTTGAAAAAAAAAAAAAAAGAGAATATCAGAATAAAGGTAATAAGTAAATTTTTTATTATTTTAACATAATTTTTTCCACAATTGGAGATAAAACGGATTGGCGTCACGCTTAATATATGCTGTAATTGCTGTAATTGCGTGTCGATTGTCCAATTGACGTAAGGTTGTATCCAATTCCTGGAGGAGGTCCCAAATGATTAAGGAAAAAATTATATTTATTTTCTTATTATTTTAAATTAGATACCCACTAGTGTGACTATAAAATATTATGTCTATATTAATTATATATTCTCATCGCATTAATTTTTATTGAGAAAAATCCACACAATATTTTTTTGCCATAGAAATATAATTGTATTTATTTTGATTGTTCATCATCTTATTTTATTCAATAAAGTAATGAAAAAAATCCATTTTTCTGTAATATTTTTATACAAATCAATAAATACTATTAAAAATGGCATTTATTTTATTATATATATATAATATGTATGTAATTGATTTGTCTAATTTTTTATCACGAAGATTCTCATATCTGGAGGGACCTATTGCCGAATTAATTAGTGAGTTCCATGTCACCCGACGCGTACGCCAACAGCAATGCCACTTTCCAAAGCTGTTGTTTTATTGCTACTTGATATTTAAGTATTTTGTAAATCCAAAAAAAAAAAAAAGAAAAGAAACACGTGGATTAAAATGACGGCAGGATTTGGTGATACCTTTTACAGGAGTATTAGCGTACAGCAGAGAGAGGAATTTCTTCTATCTGTACTATGTGTTCAAAACCCTCACTGCCATGGTTTGTGAGGGCAGCGTTCACTGCCTTGCCCTTGCTTATGTGGTAACACTCTCTCTCTCTCTCTCTCTCTCTCTAATTATATATAATTTTAGAATAATATTATATAATTGTAAAATATATAAATATCGTATAATTATTTAAAAAAAATTCTATTATTAATTGTTTTTAATATAAATCTCGTATTTATTTAATTTTTCAAAATAATTGTATGATACATGTAAATTCACAACTACAATTATTATTAATTTTAAGACATACAAATCTGGCATAAGTTACTTTAAAACTAATGTGGCCAATCAAAATAATAAAAAGTAGACACGTTCAGATGAGTTCTAGGTATGTTCCACTTCTTTTTCCTTGGTGTTTCACTGTTTTGGGCTTTGAAATGCCCTCATTAGGTAAATTACGGGCTTTCAACCATTCGTTTCCCATCGAGCCTTTACAGTTGAACTCATGATTTCATTTGACCCGCATACGACTTTAAGGGTTCGATAATCGTATCTTAATATTTTTTTCATTATATAATAAGTAGCTTGATGCTAAAACGTTACGCTAGAATATAGAAAATTTTTTTTAATTGGAATATATGCTTCATTGCAAGATGCAAAAAAGGCCTTAACAAGCTTTACATGACAAAGAGTCAACAAAGACAATATCAAAAATAATAGAGGGAACATTATGCCATCACACTAGCATTCCATAGATGCTTCAGGTATGTCGGGCAAGAGTATGTGCTGCAGAATTTGCCAATTGGGAAGCATGCTGGATTGTACAGTTTGCAAATCGAAACATTAATTTGCGTATCTCGAAAACCATGATCCCCATTGTGGAATAAGACTCACCTACATTAAATATCCCCTCCACAACATTGAAATCATTTTCAACACAAACAAACTAACAATGCCAAGCTGTAAGCATATTTGCAAGCCAGCAGAATTGCCATTGCCTCAACATTTTCAAGTTCTAAAAAATTCTTCCTCAGCCCTGCTCATGGCCATGATCATTGTGCTTTTCGAGTCGTGGAGAATAGCCATAAGGAAATAATAGTACCCCATCCACATTTAGTTTGTAGCAATTTACAAGAGGAGTTGTCCACTTGTAAAAGATTGAATTGGTGTTCGATTGTGAAGAAACGAGACACCTTTTAAAAGAGAGAGCATAACTTAGTATTTGTTAGGGTGGAATATTAACACCTTTATGTAACATCTTGTTCTTTTGATACTATAAATCCCAAATCATCAAAAGAAAGTCAGATAAACCTTCAGTTTATACAAACGAGAGAATCCTTCAGTTGATACAAATGAGAGAATTAACATAGCAGAATGTATAAAGGATTTAAAGGAAGACAAATCTAACAAAATAGCAAACTTATTCACCCATATCTACTGAACAGATGGGCAAAAAAATAGTGCATGGGCTTAATCCTTTTGTAAATGTCCATAAAAACAACAGCAACTATTCACTTATACTCTTTTCCTGAATAGGTTTAACTTTAGAAAGCAATATTTCTTTACAAGCTCTCCAAGCAAAAGTTTTAACTTTATGAAAAATTTTCAACTTCTAAAGAGCATGTCAAAACTTTTTAGAATTACTCAGGGTAGAGGTTTCACCCATGTTAGAGCATGAAAGGCTTTTAAAGAACCTATAGTACTGCCTACAGAGTAAACACCAGATCTTGCCAAGTCCCAAGTCCCAAATCCATTTATCCTGTTCATTAGAGAAGTTAGGATGAATTCTTAATATTGTCTTTGCAACACTTAGATTGAAGAGAGCCCTCACTTTCAATAGATCCCACCATTTTGTTGTACTATCTAGCAAAATAGGCACTTGAGCAACCAAACTAGTGGAAGCTGAACTATTCAAATTGCAATAAGCTGTCAAGTTAGTGTTAAGAGCTTGATGTCCAAGGATCCAAGGATCAGAAAGGATATGAATATTATGACCAATACCAAAACTCCAATTACCCCTTGCTGGAATAACTTCATAACCTCATGTATTCCTCTCCAAGCAAATGATGGTGAGCTTCCTAACTTGGCCTAAAAAAGAGATGAATGGGAAAAATATCTTGAGCTGTATATCCTGTAAAATAAACTTACTTTGTTCTGTAAAAACCTCCAACATTATTTTGATAACATAGCCATATTGAAGAGCTGTATATAGATTTTACTTGAAACGTTATTTGTAAACTTTAAATGAGTATCGTGTGTTAATGCATTTTGATATTCAAGATTGTAGTACGATCAAATTTCATAATTTCTTTTCAAAGAAGTAAATAAATTTAAACTAAAATAAAAATATCAATTTTTTTTCAAGAAAATAGGCCATACACATTCTTCGTATAGAGTATTACTTTATAGTTTTTTTTGTTTGCAAAAGGTTCTGTTAGAGCATTAATAGTAACTTTAATATAATTAAATTTTGGCCAAAAAATAATTAAAAAGCATAAAAAGGATTGTAGTGAACTCAATAAAACTATAATAATTTTAGCTTTCATCAACTTCGTTGGCCAAATCTTTTTAAGTCTTAACTATTGGCCAAATATTATTTTGGCATAAAAAAGTCTCCCTCACTCATGTTTTTCGATTCATATCTGTTGCATTTGATAATTTTTATTTCTTAAATATATTTAATTATTTGTATAGTTTTTTATTTTAACTTTTATCTATATTATACTTGTAAAAATATATCAGTTAAAAAAATATAACTATTATTATAAAAAATTGTTTAAAAGTTTTATCCGTGGGAATAATATAAAAATTGAATTTATTATTTGGTATTATTAAAAAGTGACTAATTAAATTATAAAAATATATATTTTTAATTAAATTTCGGTTTTATTGGGACGACTGCGAATGCCGAAGTACCAAAACTTTTCGAATTCAATACCTTTTTCTTTCAGGCGGACAATGTTGCTGAGGGCCGGCGAGCGTCGGCGTTCGGGGTTCTATCGGGGATTGGATCCTCTGCATTCGTCTGTGGAACACTTTCCGCTCGTTTTCTGTCCACCTCTTCCACTTTCCAGGTTCTTTTTCTCTCTCTGAATTAATGAACAAGTTTCCTTTGAGTTCCCGGTCTTACTTTTCCACTAAACCACATGTCATTAGGTTGCGACCTCCGTGGCGGTGGTAGCAGCGGTATACATGAGAGTATTCCTCCCTGATTCCGTCGTAGGCGACGGTCTTACGGCTCCATTTATCTCAAAGGAAAAACCGGAACTTACTAAACCAGATGGAGAATCGACTAGGAATGGTACGCAGATTTTCAAAAGTATGCCTTCTTTGGAGGACATGGTGTCCTTGCTGAAGACTAGGTCCGTATTTTTATTATTTTTATTTTGCCTTTTCTCTTTGGTTCTTTGAATGAAAATTTGTAGCCATTCTCCTCTAAACAGGTCTTAACATTTCTTGTTGGGAATAATTATTTTTACTCGATTTGCAGCTCGACGTTTTCCAAAGCTGCAATTGTTGCGTTTTTTAGCAACCTTGCAGATTTTGGCCTTCATGGTTCGATGATGGTACTTCTCTATTTCCATGAATTACACACATCTTTGTTTTATGAATTTACATAATTGTAGTGGTTCTATACTTACTGTTCCAAAAACTTAAAGCTGTCAGAACTAGTGTAATTTAGGGCCCGTTTGGATTATTAGAATATCTCATTATAATTTATATCTGTTTTATAAACTTTTATTGGATTTGGTAAATAATAGAGAAAATTTGAATAAAAATATTATAAAGTAAGAAAAATTGTTTGAATATAATATTTTAATATCATTTCTGTGTTGAAATTTGAAAAATAGTATTTTTTTTTTTTTGGAGTTTGGGAAAGTTGTAATGGTTAGTTAAAATGATTAGATGAAAAAGTTGAAGATTTGAAATTGAAAAATGTTTTGTGTTTGAGTAATGTATGCGAAGGAAATATCTGAGAATGCTTGACAACAATTGTTTGGCCAAACGGATCCTTAACCATCTAATTCAACACTCCCCTAGTGCGTGGCCACGCCCTTCTTCTTAATGTAAGTCACTGCACATTTGTTTTAGAAAAATAACCGATGCAAGAAGTGGTTGCCTGAATATGAACTGCTGTCTATGCCTCCTATGCTGACAAAAACAGAATAATTTCAATTTCTTCATGCTTGGTTGAAATGAACTAATTTCTTGTCACTCTAAAGAAATACCCTGAAAATCTTCAAATTTAGACATTGTATTTTAAAAGGTTTTAACTAATGCGTAACTTAAAAGCCATGAATTGGCATTATGCAGGTTGTGTATATACCGAAATATAATGTTATGCAAGTGGACCCTATAATTTTACATGAGGTGTTCTGGTGTTGAAGTTCGTTATTTCCTTTGCAGTATTACCTAAAGGCCAGGTTTCACTTTAACAAGGACCAGTTTGCTGACTTAATGGTCATTTCTGGGATCACAGGGACCATATCACAGGTATCTTAGACATTTTCTTTGGTGCCATTTGCATTCCCCTTGCGTAGTCATTTTCAATATAGCCATGGTTCCTTTTATTCCATGTTGAAGTCAATGTCAAAAATAAAAATTGAAGCAATCATGCAGCTCTTCCTCATGCCTGCATTGGTTCCTGCTCTAGGAGAGGAGAAGCTGCTATCAGTAGGGCTCCTTTTTAGCTGTGCACATGTAAGCATCCTGTCTCTCTGTAATAATTCCCTTATATGCCACAACGGCTCGAGCATAGGAACTTCTGTCAAAGTTGATTGTCAACTTTTCAAAGCAAAATATATATAGCATGTAGATCAGGTTCTCATTTAATAACTTGTGGACTTGAATGCAGATGTTTCTTTACAGCATTGCGTGGTCTGTCTGGGTACTTCTTTGCAACTTTACTTCAAATCCAAGTTTCTTCCTTTTAATTTTATTCAATTTGCTTGCTCCATTGTATTTATTAAGACTACTTTTATTCCTTTCTAGACTAAACTCAGTTTATGCTTTAGCTAACTTCGATTATGTTACAGTCTGACTAACAATTCGAATGCTGATAGGTTCCTTATGTCGCTGCTATGTTCTCCATATTGTTTTTTCTCTCACATCCATGTGTGAGTCTTCTTCATTTTGTAGTTTCAATCTATGGCGCATTTACTTGGTTATAGTCTGTTAAATAAATTACTGTAAAATGTGCCAGATGAGGAGCATTGTTTCTAAACAAGTTGGGTCCTGCGAACAGGTAAGTTTCTTAAGAGCCCCTTAAATATCTTGCTGATCATTGTTTTGACAGCTCAATGGCATAAATCTGTTGACAGCTGCTTCAATCCCTTTAAAGAATAAACGTGGATTGTTTTTCTTTTATTGAAGTGAAATTAAATAAAGAAAAAAGAGAGATGAAGTTGCAGAAAAATAATCCTGCAGTCTGTATGGCCTCAAATATGTCCTAATTAGAGCAGATGCTTTTTTCCCCCAGTACAGGTTCTGCTTTTTACATCTGGCTAATCCATTTTCTTTTGTTTTTGTTCCCGTCTCTTACAGGGAATGGCTCAAGGGTGCATTTCAGGCATCTGTTCCTTTGCCAATGTTGTTTCTCCCTTAGCTTTCTCTCCTCTAACAGGTGATTGGATATCTAGTTCAGTCTTATATTAAGCCCAAAGCCAATTGATCTTAACGAGGTTAAATTGTTCTTTCAGCTTTATTCCTGTCTGATCAGGCACCTTTCAATTTTCCCGGTTTCAGTATTATGTGCGTTGGATTTGCTTCGGTAAGAGAGTTCATGTTATGTTGAAGATGTGCATTAGTCATTATCAACAACAGCACTTGTCTTTTGATAGCAGAACTAAAACTCCTTCTTTCTACATTTAGATGGTCTAATTAGTTAAGATTCATGATTTTACACTACTGCATAGAGTGGCATATCTCTTTTATATATGTTGGTTTAACAGATAAATCTATATGTGATTTACAACACTGTGTAGACTGCCATATGTTTGTTAGATGTGGCTACCTATCAGTCTGAACCAGACTTGCTCATTTTATGGAATAAGAGAATAAAATAAGACAATGCTTAAGGTGGTATATTGTAATGACCCGGCCCAATATTTTTAAGGAATATTTACTGGGCCTAAATTATGTTTGATGGGGCCATATTGGAAAGCCCAATTGCTATTTATTGGAAGACCGAGCGGGGCCCCATATTATGACTGTCTTTTCCAGTTTAGTTGGCTTGGGAAACTAGGATTATGCTTTAGACATGGTTTATTTGATCAACTCTTTCATGAGGTAAAACAATGCTTTTATTTAATTAGCCAAGTCTCTTAATTTACGCAAGTACGTGACATCCCTTGCCTATGGGAAGGGGGTGTTGGATATATAGTTTGTGATTCAAATGGCTCCTATATCATGTTGCATTGAATAATTAGATCAACGAACTTGTGTCTAAGGGCTTGAAAGCCTCCTAGATTCAGGCTAGCAAAGCCTGAATTTCAGAGTCCTGACTCCCAATCATTGTAATCCCATTCAGGCTATCTTTAAACTATTTCTTGTTCATTTTTAGGTCTTTAGCTTTGTATCTTGCTTTTTATCTAAATGTTTCAATATATAATTAAAATTCTTAGAGTTTCACCTTTTATACTTTCTGGTTATCGAGACAAATTCTAAGAAAATTTGTATGTGTAGATGATAGCCTTCATTCAGAGTATGACCATAAGAGCAGCTCCTCCCATGTCATTTCACAGAGGCAGCGATTCCGACAATGCAGAGGTATAGTTTTTAACAATTCGAATGCTCCCAACTGGAAGCATTCTCCCTAGTATTCTGAAACCTTTAGCATTAGATATACGCATGTAGTGAGGAATAGAACTCTCTAATTGCAACAACCATTTGTAAAACCATTTGCTCGCAGTGGCATCGGGAGTCTGTTTGACATCATGGCAACATATTCTGCTATTTGTAAAGGTTGCCTTCAAAGTCGATTTGATGACGAAACAGCATACTTGAGCCTATTTTTGAAAAGCACCTCAACGGTAAAAATCTCTGTATGTTCACATCTTCAGAACATGATACGTGCCTTTAAACTTCTTATCACAAGTTGGCCTTGAGTGAATTGTGTAGAAGAGAAAAGGGCATACTCATTGAGTCAATGATGACTTTTTAGCTATGTATGATAGTGAAAGTCTTATGCCCCCCATCTGTTCATTGCCGCCTTTTGTGGTATTTTACAGTCAAATAGAGTAATTTTATTTGTAAAACCACGAGCAGAAGAACTACCCAACGTTACTTATTTGGCAGGCTTGTAGTAGTAATAAAAAGTCTCAAATTCAAAAAGAACCACAATGTCCATCACATGCATGCCACATAAGTGATGTTATGCGAGTGTAACTGTACCAGCATTTCTCGTACAAATAATATTATAAAGAGTAAGAACTGTATAGCTTTTGTAATTAAAAAAGAGCACCTATTGCTAAAAAGATTTTATAAAAGTATATTAATAAATTGACGTAGTTCGATGTGGTGTGGTATATCAAATCACAAAGTTTTTATTTTTACTATAAAGTATATTTAATATATTATATCAAGTCACATCAATTTGTTAGTGTATATTTTTTATATATCTACCACATATTCAAATATTCACTTTGATGTAGAGAAGGATAAAAAGATGGCTTATACATATTTTTCTTGTTGGTCACAGCATCTTTATCGGTCTCATTAAAATAAATTATTAAAATTTAATGAAAAATATAAATTTGTAAATAAATTATCAAAATTTAATGAAAAGTATAAATTTGTACTTGTATCAAAAATTTTGTGATCAAATTTTATGATTTACTATTTAAAGTTAAGCAAAAAGTATTTTTATATTATTTTCTACAATTTTATTTTCTAATTTTTGATATGTGTAAATTTATATTTTTTTATCAAATTTTTGTAATTTATTTTAATAAAACTAATGAGGACGCTGTCGTTACAATTTTCATGAGAGTAATTGCCTTTATCCTGTCCTTTTTGGCCAAGGAAAGCCGTGCCAATTTTCACAGAATTGAAGATATAGGTCTCATGAAAATTTAAAAATGTGGGATAGATAATTAATGTTTTAACCAGATCCTTTAGGGATGCAATTGGATGTGAGTTCCTTGTATGCTGTAGTGTACTATTGTGATAAATAAATCTTCTCACACCCACCCAATTTGGGGGAAGTGAAGTCGAATTAGCATTATAATCAATAGGCACGACTTCGGTGATTAAGACTTGTTGCTGAGCTGAAATTAGCAGATAACTCAAGAGAAGATGTTATATTTTTAGCATTATTCGAGAGACGATTTTCATGGATGAGAAGAAGTTGATATAACTCGTGATGTCAGTGGTTCAACTCTTGTGGTGACTGAGGTAATAAAAGACTCATAGGAGGGTCCTAACCCATTGAGCAAATAGGAAACGAGTTCCTTATCACAGAGGGCATTACCGGTTACAGCAAGAGAATTGGCAAGCAAGTGAACGTTTCCAAAATAATTAGAAATTATTTGTTCACTTTGGGAGAGATAAATTGAAAATGAACTTGAAACTCCTTGGCTTGTGAGTGAGAAGAGAACATTGAGGCCAGACAGTTCCATAGTTCTCAAGTGGTGGCATAGGAGAGAATATGGCCTAAAATGGATTATAAGAGAAAGGAGAATAATACACTTAAGACCAGCTGATCAATGCGTCTCCATGATGAAAATGCTAGGTTTGTTTTGAGTATTTGATTTGAGATATTGGGAAGAAATTCAGATGGACATGGGAGAGTGCCATCAACATAATAGCAAAGATCATGGCCCCATGGGTATGCTAATGTTTGTACATTTTAGAGAAGATAATTTTTTGTAGTGAGTTTGTTGTAACAATATGGGAGAAAGAAGACGTGATGGAAGCAATCGAAGGAGAGGAGGAAGAAGAAGTGGCCATGGATCAAGTGGCTTGCTAGTCGTATTACTTTGATACCATGTCAAGATAAAGGAATTGAAGAAAATTCTTTCATACTTTTCATTATGGAAAGAGTCTATAGATAGACTATACAAACAAGGCATGGTAGAGAGCAACAACCACAACCGTACTCTGCAGTGCTTATTCTAGAATCTACTATTGCTGTGATGTGTGTGTGTTGGTATGTTGTGTGACAGAATTCATATTGGGAGAGCATAGTCTAATAAGAAGTTACTAAAAATCGGATTAGATGAAGGTTTGTATGAATTGTTTTGGGGGAATCTAATTTTTAAAGGTTGTGAGACTCCTAAGTAAGACAGAGATGTAAAGTCTACAACCTATAAGTATTGGAGCAGGAGAGAGATATGTGAAGTGAAACTTATAACATCTATTTACTCATATGAGTCTACCAAATAATATTTTATGCTCCATAAATACTACAAGCTTTACTTCATGTGTTTAATTCTTTCTCGTTCCAAGTCCTAGAATTTTGATGATGTCAAATGGCAGAGATAGTTTAAAGAGGCGATTCTTGACATTCGGTGATTGCAAATATGTCAGTGGTTTCTAGGATTTTTTAAATTTATTGCTTAAAATCTTTCTTCGCGAATGTACGTATTATAAACACAAAAGATAATAACATGAAAGTGATTGTAAAACGATCGCTAGTTTGAGAGGATTGTGCTATTTCTAAAAGATTTTAACATGAAGATACGAGTGAGACAAATTTCTAGGTTCATGTTGCCTAAACGTTCTTAAATATTGTCCACTTATTTTATCTTCCATCTTGAGAAATATGGAGGAAGTTGTAAAACCGAAACCATATAAGTCTTGCATATTGGGTTTTAAACAATTGGATTAAGAATGCAATTAATATCCCTTATTATTATTACGAGCATATAACCTGTGCAATGCGCAAATTTATATTTAAGCTGAAAATTACAACTATATATTTCAATATACATAATCAAGTTCTCAACTATTACTAAAATATATATTTATTATATTACAACATCACAACTTGTATAATCCAACACAATTACAATACATGAATATTAATAAACTTCATAAAACACAATATACAAATCTTATCCATCATCTATTTAACACACATACAATATACCTGACTAATCACATAACTTTACTAATTACACTAATGCAATAATTGTGGTCTTTCTCAATTTTTTTTACTAAAGGAATCTCAACACTTCATAAATAATATAATTAACATCTTCATCACAACAACGTATTTAATCCTAGCACTTAACACAATTTCACAACTACAACATCACAAACCACATCCACTTCTCCTCTGTCTACTAATGAAATGTATCATCATAAGTCAAATTTTTTCTTTATTTCTCTCATCTTAGACGATGAAGTTTGATAATGATCCTCTTCCTTTATATTTGTGTTGATGTCGATATTGATGTCAATAGTAGTTTCCTATAATATAAATATTATCGTCAACTATTGTCTATATAAAAAACATTATAATAATTATATTTGTAGTAAATGATAGTATAGTAGTATAGCATTCAACGCCTTGAACGAATTGATTGAGCAATGAGACTAATACCATTATAAAAATTTAGAATATGATAGAAATTAAAATTAAATACCAAATCATGCAATTCTTTTTTACCTTCTTAATTGTCGTTGATTTGATACATTCAGGATCAAATATGCGCTGAACTGTGTAGTTTTCCAGTCCATACATTAAGTTGTACTCATCAAGTTGCAATAAGAAGATGTATTATTTGACAACAAATTACTGTAAATCATTTGGGAACCCATCATTATTATGGTCCTACACAAATACAAAAATATGTTATACTAAATTTTAGTGATTATTTAATATAATTATCAACCTTTCTATACTAATATTAATTTTCTAAATATAATTTCTACTATTTTGTTACATGGTCTTCTTTTTCGTAAGTTCTTTTGTAGTTTTATTTAAGATTTTCTCAACCTCTTTGTCAAGTAGCACTGAAGACGCTGACCCTGAGTCATCTACCAACTCCATATTTATCCCATACCTTAAAAAGGTAACACTCGTTAAATAAATTGCACATTTAATAAAAAAAGAAGAAGATATTTTCATGTGTCTGTGCAAATGAATATATATATATATATATATATATGAAACTTGTTTTGTAATATTACTTTAGTACAATCAGCTTTGGTTCCGCCTTACATCTTTCACACCATGACAATCTTTCAATGAACTTAACTTTGGTTTTGCATAGGATGCAAGAATTATAATACCACCCATACTTGGTGTCTATCTTTCCAACTTTGCATAGACACGTCACCAGTAACTCTTACAATATTTAATTGTTATTCATTATTAGACAAATTGTATAAGATTAAAGAATTATATATTATATTAAACTCAAACCATAAAATCAAAACCTTTGTTTGCTGTCCATTCCAGTTATTTAATTTCAGCAATTTTTTTCCTGTTGTGGAATGGTAGTTCTGTATTAGATATGACTGGATGCTCTGATTTGATGGTTATGACTTCCCTTTGTGATACATCTTGCAACCTAATTAATCGAAAAATTTAATAGATATAAATAATACGATGATTTAATTTTTAGAGAATATAAAGTAAAAGATGTTATTATTACTTTTCTCGAATTCCTGAGACGTCCGAAATCTTAGGATTTACGTACAACTTTGTAGCATTGGTTGATGAGATTAAACTTGCTTGCGAAAAAATTATTTCAAGTACATATGCAACACTAATATTATTTTTTATAATTATATTTTATTACACTATTATAAAATGTGCATGTTATCTCTAAATGTCTTTACTATTGTCGAAGTAACTATCACCATAGTTGGTCCTGGACTATTCTTATAAGAATCATCATCAATTTGCAGTGTAGAAGACCCCCACAACATTGCCTGTATATTTTTATTCCTAAAATTTAGCACACGCAAATTAGTCATTCTTATATGTAATATTCTTAATCGACAAATTAATTATTTTTGAGTTTATATTTAAAATAAATTGTACATACTCTTCTAATAGAAGTTGAATCGTCCGTAGCATCACAGGCTGACCCTTTGAAGTTCTTTACTCTATACCTCCAATAGATTCTAATCTTCCAATTACATCTGATAATGATCCGAAGTCAAAATATGATGATAATATTTCATTACCTCAAAAATAATATTAAAACCTAAATTTAATATATGAAATGTTAAACTTTAATTACATAGAAAATAGAATATGTACCAGTTAAATATGTTGGATCATTGCAATGTTTCTCTACAGTTGTGTAATTTGCGAATTCGAACTTTAACTTAGGCATGAATTTACTCAGTCTATCAAGTTTAACGACCGACAGCACGATATTTACCTTTGCATTCTTCAACCACGAAATTCTTTATTGCATAAGTACACTCATTTGTCAACAATGGGTAGAAGCGTTGGACCAAAATTTTCCTTATGGTTGAGTGAATTAAAATTCCCTTATAAAAAGGAAAAATATATTAGTTAAGCTTGATAGTGTCTAAATAAAAGTAAGAATTAATTTGACAAAATATTTAAGAGCAACTTACATCGATATCTATTATAATCAGATCAAGGCTAATAAGCTCCTGTTGATTTTCGATAATGGTTGCATCCCACATACGTAATATTTTGACTTCGATATTCCAAGCTTCCTTGTCTGGTGATAATTTATTCAGAGGCCTGCATACCACACTCATCTTTTATTTGTACCTATAGAAATTTTTAATCAAACATATTAGAAATAATCCAAGCTATCATGTATTGCAAATATAAAATATGTAAAGATAATATTAGAAACAAATATAACTAGAAAAAGATGAAATTTAAATACCTTTCGACAAATCGTTGAAGATCTCATTATATACAATATTTTTTGTACAGAAACGACCATCGACGATTTTTTTTTTTTTGTGATGAGAACTTGTAAGCCATCCCTTCTCCTTACTCTAGATATTGCAACGTATAATTGACCATGACAAAAAACTGAGTTTTGAAGAAAAAGTTCGACATGTTCTAATGTTTGTTCTTGACTTTTGTTGATCATCATTGCAAAGCATACAGATATTCAAAATTGCATTCTGTTCAATATAAAAGGCAATTTTGGATCAGAATGAGATAAAATTATGCAAAGAATAAATACTTTTTTCCCAACGTGTGTTCTAGTCATGATTTTTGCCTCAACAACCCATTTTGATAACTGAGTAACTATGAGTCGTGTCCCATTACAAAGACCATTAGACTGATTCAAATTTTAAAGTAGCATTATTGGCACCCCAACTTTCAATCTCAATTTATGATTCGGAATACCTAAAAATTTTAACGAATTTAAAAATTCTATTGGAAACATTGATTGTTGTTCTGTAATATTGTCTCAGCTTTACATATCGAATCTGCACTATAAAACACATGTTCATACAGATTGATGAGTTGGTCTATCACGTAGTCATTGATATCCTGAATAACATCATTTGTAGGTGCTAGAATTGCTCTTTTACCCAAGTATTTAGAATTATTACATTCATATTTCA
The DNA here is from genome assembly GCA_036559045.1 of Platycarya longipes. Taxonomy (NCBI): domain Eukaryota; kingdom Viridiplantae; phylum Streptophyta; class Magnoliopsida; order Fagales; family Juglandaceae; genus Platycarya; species Platycarya longipes. Next base: position 24,156,852 of record CM071796.1, on the reverse strand, counting down.
AATTTGGATAGGTAGCATTTACGATATCTACAATAGGATCATCATTAGATTGAACAATTAAATCAGGTGGTAACTCAATCATTCATTCACTTCAAATACAACTCAAGTCACCGTCACTCATTCTTAAGATCCAATTTGCAAAATCTCTTGTAGCAATATCTCACGTGTTTTGTTTGAGTCTCATATTTTGAGTCATTGTAAAATAACACAATTCCTCCATAATGAAGATCTGTTAATAGTGGCCTCAACTGTTTGCTCTTTTTGACCTTTAGATACAATTGGTAATATTTGACAGAAATCACCACCCAGAACAATTCATGTCTTCCCTCCAAATGGCTTTTCTGCACTATTTGCATCAGTGAACCATAAAATATCTCTTAATGAATGATCCACAGCTTCAAAACAATTTCGGTGAGCCATAGGTGCCTCATCCCAAATTATGAAACTTGTTATTACCATTAACTCTCCAAGTTGAGAGCCCTGTTTAAATTAGAGTTGAATTATTTGACAAATTAATTGGTATTTGAAATATTGAATGAGTTGTTCGACCACCAGGTAATAATAGAGTCGTAATTCCAAATGAAGCAACTGCAAGCACTATTTTCCCTTCGGAACGTAATCGAAATATCATTGTTTTCCAAAGATAAGTTTTCCTATACCACCATGTCCATATACAAAGAAGAAACCGCTATTGTCACCATTCAGAGTCATATATTCTCCTCTGCTCAATATTAAGATTATCAAATAACTTCTAATACTCCTCCTTTAACCTAGCTCTATTATAGTCCAACTCTTCTTGTAGTAATCTATTATTGCTTTTCCCAAGTAATAATACATCTGGATACGACATATTTTTGAAATCTCTTAATGATCTCCCGCTTCTTACCAACAACTGTTCAATTTCAAAGAGCACGTAATTTTTTATATGTATCTAAGTAAGATGTAAATTATCACAGCGAAGCACCCTTCTTTGATGATGATGAAGTTCTTCAGATAATAACTCCCAATTATCAATCCATAATTTATAAGGATCTGCGACCTCACAAAAGATTAATATTGTGACAAACAATTCACGTAATTGCTTCCCAAATGCCCATTGTGAAGTATGATTTAGAGCTTCATACCACTCCTTATTATCATCAAGTAAACTAAGGGAATAATATGCCGACTTGTAAGATGGATACAATACGTTATCTGTTGTTCTTATTTCTTCGAAAAATCGAGGTCCTTTGACTATATTAAGAAGCATACAAAAATAAAATCGTTTGCCACTACCAAGATGTGCGTAATATATTCGACCTACGCATCGTCCTTTCTTTCTCATATTTCATTCTTTATCTTTGTTATTCCAACCCATTTACATGAAAAATTCGAATATATTAAATTTCTTGCTTCCTCATACATAGCATTTGTCTTTATCCATTCAGTAAGTTTTGTCTTTAAAATATTTGGTCGATTGAGTACATTATCCAAGTAATCAGAATCTTTAAATATGATTTTTCAAGATGAAATCTTAATCTCTCAACTGCTGGCTAATGAAAATGAATGTCAAACTCAAATATTCTCCAACTTGCATCTGTTGCAGATACATATCTGCAATTTAGATACGTCTTGATCTCATCAATATTAGTAACATGTTGTGATCCTGTAGAATCATCTATATGAAGATTTTATTCCATAATTAAAGTCACACGGTCAGGTCCTTTATTGACGATTCCATAATATTAGTAACTTTATCGATCTTGAACGATTGCACCATTCAACATTTATATGCACTTGATATTTCACCAACAAATCCATGTTGTAAGGCACTATAAATCTGTTGTCTAACTTAAGACCATTCTTTTCCTATACATATCAGGATCATCTCTTCTCCTATATACTGCAAATCCATCTTCACCAATTGACGTCTCCCTACAAAATCTTTTCGAAAAACTTTTGCTACACTTTCTATTAATCATACAACTTACTTTTGGATTTAAAATTTCACATGGACCATGAACCATATACTGCTTCACCACATCGTATGCAATTTTATCTATGTTAACATCTAGGATCTCTGCAGATATTATTCTATCTATTTCTGACGGAGTTGGATACTTGTCATCGTAATTCAAAAAGAGTAGTATATGTGCATGAGGTAGTCCTCTCTTTTGATACTTAATAGTATAGATAGCTGAAAATATAGAATTTAGATATAATTAGATTTGCACATACTTCTATAGTTTAGGATAACAATGAATATACAGATGATAAAGAAAGTATTACCAGCAAGCACCCTCCCGAAGTGTTGCCCATGTTTTAAGTCACGTAGAAGTTGATCGAGTTTAATTTTAAAATCCCTTGTGACAATGTCTAGGCGATCCTCTGTTCTTTGTCCAGGATTCTTAGATAGAAAACTTTTAGTCTCTGTCCATTTTGCATTGCATGTAAATGTTATAAATAAATTGGGATAACCTGCCCACCTACAAATGATCATTGCATCTTGATAATTTTCAATCATATATCTTGGACTTCCTGTGAAACTCGAAAGTAATACAATTCTCTTTCCAGTAGATGCGGGGGTTGTATCTCCTCTAAAAAGGGCATCTCTCAATCCACTATATAACTCAACCCTTAATTTACGTTGGTTTCTTCTTACCCACATCAGTCGGGTCTCTTCAATACATATGTATGCATCAACAACAAATTATTGGAATAAACGACTGCCATATATTAATCCATATCCTTCTTATTCATGTTCTTGCAATCTGTATGCATAATATTCTCTCAAGGTAATGAAATCTTTCTATGTTGATGTACTTCTACCATTAGTCTTACATAAAATACCAAGTCTAAATCCATCTTCCCCATATGAAAAAAGAAGAGGATATTGTAGCGCCATATACGATGGATGTAACTCATTAATCCTTTTCAATCCACCTTCTTTATATTCGACAACAATATCCCGATGAGCATCTTCAATACCAATATCACCAATAACAATTGCAGCAATCTCAGAATAGCTGGGTAAATTAGGTTCCCTTCCATCCGTTGTTCTTGAACTAATAAGACGTAGTCGCATTTGATGAATATTGTCCTTTAAGAAACGGTCTCTTACCATACGAAATGTTTTCACCAACTCATTTGTTTGATTAAGCATTTGCACTAGTGCAGTTTTGTGTCCCATACCCATTTGCAGTGTATTGTCATGGAATGTTTTTCTGTATTCAGGCTGAAGATGCATCGATATGCTTCATTAGTATTTGAGCTAGCACGTGTTGTATTACGTGGTTTATGTGTAAGTACGTAGGACTTATATATTGCTATTTTTACTCGTTAATTAAGCATATTCCATAGTGGATGAGTTTACAAAGCCTGAAATGGGTTGTACTTGTATTATTTTATGGTAACAAGCTTAACAGGTGTGTGGATGTGTTAGTTGACTATATATAAATTATTGAAGTATTTCACATGATGTGCGTTTAGGCTCAAACTTGTGTAATGCATACATAAAATTAGTTTAGAACAAAAAAGCGATGGTCTGTCCAACACTAATTTGACGCATATATATAGAGATTATACAGAAAATATATGGTCTTAGATCAACTAGTTCATGGAATTAAACTTGGTAGATACTCCAATGCACTGATGAACATTTCAGCAGTGCATGGGTCATTGGTGAAATGTTAATTAGGCAAAAAATGGCATCAGTTTTTTGAGTCATTTTTTGATATAGCTTCCTTACCAAAATTGAAGTATGGCATGTTACAATGGTAATTGATATATTGCATCTTTTTTAGGCATGATATGCTAACAAAATTGTAAGAATAAGTATATATAAATTTGCTAGTTTTACTGGTAAATTAAGCATGTTCCATAGTGGATGAGTTTACAAAGCCCGAAATGGGTTGTACTTGTATTTTTTTATGGTAAGAAGCTTAACAGCTGTGTAGATGTGTTAGTTGACTATATATAAATTATTGGAGTATTTCACATGATGTGCGATTAGACTCAAACTTGTGTAATGCATGCATAAAATTAGCTTAGAACAAATAAGTGATGGTCTGTCCAGCACTAATTTGATGTATATGTATAGAGATTATACAGAAAATGTATGGCCTTAGATCAACTAGTTTATGGAATTACATTTGGTAAATACTCCAATGATATGATGAACATTTCAGTAGTGCATGGGCCATTTGTGAAATGTTAATTAGGCAAAAAGTGGCAGCAGTTTTTTGAGTCATTTTTTGATATAGCTTCCTTACCAAAATCGAAGTATGGACATGTTATAATGGTAATCGATATATTGCATCTTTTTTTGGGCATTATATGCTAACAGAATTGTAAGAATAGGTATATATAAATTGCTGTTTTTACTAGTTAATTAAGCATGTTTCATTGTGGATGAGTTTACAAAGCCTAAAATGGGTTGTACTTGTATTTAGGTCATGGTAACTGATATATTGCATCTTCTTTGGGCATTATATGCTAATATAATTGTAAGAATAGATATATATAAAATAGGTCATGGTAGGCAAATGATTACAGAGTTATTTTGCATACTTTTGGTCCATGCAACTAGCATTCTATGCCCATTTATAGACAAATGATTATTGCATGCCTATCTCACCTAAATTATCCACACAAAGTTGTAAAAAATTCAAGCATGGACATCTCTAAATTAAAGATATGTATTCCTTGGGATAGGGAGTTGGTGTGGTTGACAAAGCTGTGATTTATTTATTTAGGTTTCCCTAAGATGTGGAGAAAGAGACATGGCTGTCAACAAATTTTAGAGATTGGATAGAGAACGGCATGCACTGCAGATGAGGCTTCTAACTTTGGTTGTAAAGTGCATATCAGTTTCATAGTAGTTGGTATAACCACATGCATGGGATGTGGCACAAAAATATTGTAAATCTGATATTGTACTAGTTTTATTTGCAAGCTAAAACTATAAAAATGTTTCATCGCCAAGCACACTATGGTTAGCATGTTTCATGGACATTGCAGCAACTTGCAATGCTAACTTGTTTTATAATGTCTATGTTAGTTTGTGAGAAGATGATGAGTTTGTTATTATTACCAGAAAGTTGTGCACATATTTGTGAATGTAGAATACCGCACAAATTTACTATTTTTGACGAATGTAAATTTGTTATTTTCCAGAAAAACATTCATGTAATTTGACTACATGGGTATATGAGACATGATGTTAGTGGGGAAAAACCACATATCACAAACAATTGTCCTAGCCAAAACGATTTGACCACAAATCTGTTTTGCTACATAAGGCTTGATGGAGAAATGATTATTTGTGATGACTTAGGTACAACATATTTAATTCAATCCAACACACAATATAAATAGTTTAGATTATAACCACCAAATGACTTCTTCATTAAAAACTGAAGGTAACGTAATTGCTACAAAGACACTGAGGGGATATATGAACATTATTATGAAATAGCTTTACAGGAAATATCCAATTGGCATGAATAAGTTTGGTCACTATTAATCTATCATGACCACGTGTGGTGGTGGTAATTATCATCTCTCGATTGCACATCAACGTGGCAAAAAGTCATATGTGAAAATTAGGTTCATGGCAACAAGAATGTTTCCAAGAGACATCTCGATGGATAACTATAATTTTGGCACCACCATCACAAATCTGAGAATCTTGATTGTGATGAAATTTGCAAACAATATTCACGAAATACATCGTCACAATATGTGTAGCATTTGTCATGAGTTTTGGTTTTTGTGGATATAATATACGTAATCATGAGTTATATTTGACGAATGTCCCACCAACAAAATTTGTGGAAAAAAGTATGGTTTTGACAAAAATTTATATTTTTGTGACAAATACACTCTGTGGCAAAAAGTGATACGTGTTGTAGTGTGTTAGAGTGGTTGTGATTAAGTGCACTCATTCGATTCTGTACTTCATTGTTAGTGTCATAGAAGTATAACTGTGCATATCGAGGATTAGAACCGACTATTGGATGTAGGGTTCCAATTTTATGATGATTTTGACCATTAATTCGAAAGATGTATGGACCACCTCCATAATTAATATTATTGTCTACATTTCCATCCATTGAAGTTATAGTAAGAACGACATTATAACTTCGTATTTGTGCCTTGAATCTTTTATAATGTGGCTCATCCATAGGACTTATCAATTCTTCCAATAAAGCAGGTGGCTTCTAAAATAAAGGTAACACAACTTTACCTTAATCCATACAACAAAGAGAAAATCTCGGTTGAGTTGGCATCCTTATTTTATAGTTCTCTCTTCATATCATAATATTGTTCTACAATAATCACATTTATAAGATGGATGACCAAAATTTCAAGGCTCTGTAAATTTTCCTATAATGTAGAAAACAATATAAAAAATAATCATTATCATTAATCCTATGTTTAAAAAATGTCTTATGATACATTAATTATGCAATTGAGTTGTTTACTTGGAGGTTTGGTAGCTCTTCTATCACTGTTCCGTTCACCATCAACACATATTATTGCTTCATTTCCAATATCGTCCATTATCATTCATCTTTTACGTTGTTCAACTACGTCTTCATTTATATCGTTTCTCCTTTGTTCATCATCACGATACATATTTGCTCCACTCCTTTTATCATTAATAATAATTTGTCTTCTACTACATGTTAGTCTAGTATTTTCAATTTTTTATTACTTTGAAGGAGAAAAATAGTCACACAGTAAAAAAATGAACACGAATACATCCGACAAAGAACAATAATTTAACTTAATATAGGTAAGTTAATTAAATCAAGAATATATGCTTGAGAATGATCACCATGAAACAAATGATAAATACACTAAGAACGTACCTGCTAGTCAATTGGAAGTTTCAAGTATACTTAAGAGTGATGCTTAACAAAGATGTGATTGCCCCTATAAAAATAAGTAGAAGGATTGTCAACCCACTTATAAACTTTAGTAATCATCATAAACTACCAGCTACTAAGGTCAAATCATTTGTTCTATTAGCAAATTAGTTGAAAAATGAGTATTACATTGCAAAAATATATTAAGCATCAAATTGGCACATCAAACAAAATCAATACATCAAACATTTTGAAATATAGTAATTTATTTTAATCAGCACATTTCCTAATGGAGATAACATCATTAATTTATTTTATTGATGAAGCACATCATTAAATATATAGACTTGATGTGCTAATTAATAAATATAATCCATCATAACCCACACAACATATTTTATATGCTTTTGGTGATTATGAGGCAAGTCATGCATTAGGGACTTTTTCAAACAACACAAATATTATCTATACTTGTTTCCCATAAAAGGGGAGTCATACATACGTCCGCTTGTACCTGACCAAAATAATTAGTTATGAAATCAATGTAAGTCTTATAGTTGTTTGGAAAACAATAAAATGTTCAAATACAATTACTATGATCAATCTATTTGAATACCCGACAATATATATTAGAGTTGTAAAGAAAGACCAATCGGGAAACCAACTTGACATACAAAATTAAAGTCAATACATCAAAGTCTATTATAAAAATAAAATGTAAATGACACTATAATGTCTCTTTGACTATTCTGGATTCTAGAAACGGAACCCAAGAACTTTCTCTATTTTAAACATATGCTGACAAAGATGAAGAAATCAAAGTAATGGTGAACGCTAAACAGGCTCAACTTTAATGTTGTTTTAAAGTATCTATAATGGCAATAATTGTACGTTTTCACATGATGCATGTTATTAGTGCAAAAATAAAACACTGGTCCATTGGAAAAGCAGGAAATATAACAAAAGTTTTATTTTTATTTTAGAAAACTCCACACATCATATGAAAAAGTGTGGTTTTTCCCCCCCGAAGAAAACATCACTATAATCTTTGGCTAAGTTTTCAACCCCACCATAATATTGAATTTCACGGAGTGTAAAAACCATAAAACCTTTACTTTCATTGTCTTATCAAGATTCTCCCATATTTTTATAAGCTTACCAATATAAGATTCAGTTTTTCTTTCTCAATATAGATAAACGCAATCATTAAGAGCATACTCTACGCTGTCATAGGAAAAAGACTAAAAAAATTGGACCTTTTTATCTTTTTCTCCAACTCCTCTTTGTTTACCCCGCTAAAATGCAAGGTCCTTCGTGTCTACTTCCACCAAGTTTTCATTTCACATCTCTTTCCAAGTAGATGAAAAATAAGAACCTGAGATAGCAAAAAAGTCTCAATTTTTTTAATACATTTCAATATGAGAATACATTTGGAGAAGCAATTGACATTATTAGCCTGGAACATTAATTAAACAATATTTTAAGATGCAAATAGTTCTGAATGGTGCTTTAGTATGATCAATGGTGGGGTGGGCGAGTCTTAGTATTAGGCAGTTTCTCCTTAAATATGATGCATACAAAAACTACTGGAAATATGAGATAAATTCCACAAAATCTAGGTAAAAAATCTTCCAAACAATAAATAAACTTAGGAAACGAATCATAAATCCCAATAAACGGAACAACGTGAAAAATCAAATAAAAAATAATAATAATAATAATTACTTCCTTTTGGCCATGTGATTTAGGATCGATAAACAAATATATATATGGTGCATTTAGCTTATTACTAAGCACGATTATTAACCAAACTAATACCAAAGATATATAAAATGGAGGATGCACATGTAAAAGAGTTGAACTCACAAATAAGTATTTTCAATTTACAATTATAGTTATACTGAATTTAAAACTTAACATAAAAGAATCACAAAATATGAATTAATATTAGTAAACTTTCAACATTCAAAGCAAGACAAATATACACGTGAACTAAGATTATGATGATATGATTTGCCACAAGGGACATCTTCTTATTTTTCAACCATAAACAAGCCCATGGCCGAACGATATATAATGGAATAATGAATAAAATGATATATGAAATTTTTTTATATAATTTTGGGTTGCAATATATGATAAATTACTGTTACCAAATATCTGAGCAAATTAAAATCTTACAGCAAGTCCAAACTGACAATAAATAGTTACTGAATTCAGGTGAAGATAGATATTTTTTTTCCTATTTTGGTTAACAGTGAAGGGTTAATGAACTTCTGACTCAAAATAACTCAGACCAAAACTTATATGTTGGATCATGAAATTTATTCAGATAAGCATGTGAAGAATATGACTAAAAAATAAACATTTATTTAACCTATAAAAATATTCAGGTAAGACTATCTAAACTATCTAACTAAGTGTCACTTGGTAATTGACCTAGAATTGAGATCATCTACTCTTGGTTATTTATTTTGGTTTATATTTATTTTCCTTGTGACTTAGAGCAGGGTATGGATCAAAAAATGAAGAAGCAGCTGATAAAGCAGTTGTTTATGGGGTTTTGTTTATGACTGTCATACATTTGGTTATACTCTAATGAACCTTATTTGTTTTCAGGTGGAGATAAATGTTTTATGCTATTATGTACCTCAATTTCTCCTCCACTTAGTTAAAGTCTCTAATTTCACATTCTTGGAGTGTAAGAATTACTATCTATGTATCTTTATGTATCAATGTCTGTGTGTGTTTATATTATAGCATTTTTGTACCTTTCTCTTTGATTGAGAAACTAATATAGATTTTGCTACATTTTGAAGACTTCATGTTATGTTGTTAGTCAAAGCCACAAGATAACCTAATCCTATAGATTGCTTTATCTATGGTTGAATTTAAGTTAGAAATCATAACATCTAGTTTTTATCAAAGCTGTTATCTGGATCGTACCCACCAATTCAATCTCAAGAAGTGAAATTTGCTAATAGAATACTTCTCAATTATTGAAACTGTAGAGAAATCTAAACAAAATATAATTAAGAAATGGGTAAAGAAATTCCCTCAAGAAACTATCACATTTAACTCACTTGTCTCCATAATGTCTGGGCTATTCTCTTCCAATCAACCTTTTTTTTATTAATTTTTTCGCATCCCTTTGTTTCTTGACATGATGGAAACTACTAGCCAATGTATGTGTTACATGTAGGGATGTCTTCATTGACATGTTTCGTTTCAAGACCACATATGGCATTTTAAAAAAAAAAAACAGGACCACATATGACAAAACATGTCAGCAGCGCCCCTTAAAAGTGCAAATCATCCAATTTTACACTTTCTTGTGAAAGACATATGCATGATTCAGATCTAAACATGTTTAAGATTATGCCTCTCATGGTGCTGAGCATGCCATAAAATATTAAATCTCTATTAGTTCATTCATTAATAATTACTTTTCATATATAAAAAATACAATAATAATAATTACTTCCTTTTGGCAATGTGATTTAGGATCGAAATTTGAAAATTGAAAAAAAGAAAAGCTAGTATAGTTGCAGGTACATAAATACATAAATTTTGAATATAAGAAATCATCAATTTGGCTTATATTTGATATGATCATATTGTAGGGGTGAATTATTTACAATAACAATAACTACAATTTTCGTATAGCAGCTTTTATGAGATATGCAGGGGTATATTTGAACGAAACATATCCTATATGTTCTATAGGGTTATATGCTCACACCACACATTTGTGCTTAAGAGGGATTAAAATAATAGAGACTTAATATTGTAATTTATTATTATGACAAATCATGTATTAAAACACTAATTACTGAAATACAAATATTTTTAAAAGCATATTTGATACGAGCATAGTTATAGATTTTAATGGACTTAAGTTTAATGATTTCCCAATATCCATTTATTCTGTTCAACAAAAACTAACCTCATATTCTATTGTGCTTATTCTACAATGCAAGTTTTGTAAAACATATGATTCATTAGTGAGTTTAACCTCAATACTTCCTCCTTGAAACATGCATGACATTCTATTTAAAGATACAAATCAACAGTACCGATCAATCTATACAGAAACTTTTCATAACCAATCTTCGTAATGGATCTTGGCAACTAAGTGAAACACCAAGACTTTTGTTTTAGGCTAGTGAGAACCTATATCATGTTTCAGGCCACATATTTCCAAATTTCACCAGATTTTCTAACTTCTTGTTACGTTCATATGTTGTTTTATATAAAATAATTTTCTAGTTCTCCATTGTTATCAGAGATTTATCACTCTTTCCATTCCTTGTAAATCCTATGAATATGTAAATCCTATTTCTTTTCATTGCTTGTTTAAATCTCTTACGTTTAAACTAAATTCTATACATTTTTGTTGTTATATTCATTTTTAATTTTATCAGAGATCTATTTCTTTTCATTCTCTATTTTATTTTATGTTTTATTAGATTTTTATCATAAAGTGAATTATAATATTTTTCAAGTTATTATAAATATGTTAAGGACATCACTACTTATGTTTTTTTTCAATCATTATTTTTCAGGTTACCACAGTATGAGACTCTTATTGATGTGTTTACATAACGGGTTGTTTGAATATCACTATTTTTCAGGTTATTTTCTAGTCATATCTAATTCTGTTTTAAAACATTTTTCATGTATGATTTATGATATGGTACATAAAGTGAATTATAATTTTACCATAGATCTATGTTTTAGCACTTCTATGTTTTGCAAAAATCTATTTTTCAGGTTATTCATCTGAACTTTTATTGATTTTTTTTTTTATCTTCAAGGCTACAAAAAAATGAACATGGGTCAAGTCTCATTGTGACTGTCTAGGAACTATATGTGAAAGTGTTTGAGTATATAGTACTAACTAAACTACTACCAAATAATTCTCACACATACTAAACTGCTATCAAACTGAAAATAAAATATGCTCATATCAGATTTTTGGATCCCATTTATTTTCACACATTCCAAACTGCTACCAAACTGAAAATAAAATATGCTCATATCATTTTTAATTTCGACTTTAACTCCACCAAAATATGAAGCATAATTTGAAATTTTTCTTTCTTATGGAATTTACATTTATATTTGATGTTGTTTCCTTATTTTATAATCTCAAAAATCCATATGATTTCATCTTACTCATTTGTTTTAAACATGGCAAAAGCAAGCACAAACGTGTTTTTTACATTTATAGGGGCGCTAGATGCAAAGGTATTAATGTCCTCATCTTGTATATTAAAAGTAATGTAAAGCCCCAAAAACACATCCATATATTCAAAAAAAAAAAAAAAATCCTATATCCAGATTTGAAAAGAAAAAAAAATTAAAACAATAGCAGACTCACAATTGTAAGCATTAAGACTTGATCCATATCATTACTAAGCCTTCTATCCAATAATCAGATCAAAATTTTCAACATAGTCAGAATATTCAGAAATCTGAAGGTTAGCAGCCAATAACTTTAAATGAATGGCTTATATATGTCTAGATGCATGGTCGCTTTTGAATAACTACCAAATGCCAGGGCAGCCTATGCTGCACTACAGAAAATGTGTGAAAATGTGTAGTGCAAAATGTTGCTTAGTCTCCTAACTATTTACCCAATAAAACAAAAGTTAAGACACTAATAATGATATAGGAAAATCTCATTTTGCAACTCCAATCCACCAAAATACTCAAAAACCTCCACAATTTACACCTCGAATGCCCTTAGATTGGAATAGATTTAGAGAAACAAATCTGCATTATCATTCAACAATATTCTAAAAAATCTATGCGCAGTCCTTAAATAAGAAATGCTATGATTCTCCTTAACATGGATTATTAGTGTCTTTGAGTATATAGTACTAACTTGCAATAAACAGATGCTTATGGCGAAACATGCTTATTTAAAACAGATGCTTATCTAAAATGCTAACACATGTTTATTTAAAACATATTTATAAATTGATGTGCATAGCCTTTTCTGAAAATATCACTTTTTTAAGAATGAATTGAAGATAAGCTTGGTTGTAACACCTCTGGGTCCCTTTGTTTTCCATTTCAACAAAATTAAAGGCTCAATTACCAAGAAAATCCACACCAAAAACCTCTAATTGTTAAACTAATATTTACATGTAAATGGCCTAGAACCACATGACTAGTGAAGCTATATCCATAATACAACCAAATGGCTGCTCTTTATTAGCACAATTAATCAAACTGAATCATTAACAGAAAGTATAAAACAAATTCCATGTTCATTGAAGCAATAGAGCTACAATAGTTAAATTAGAACAAAACCAAAACACATTTTTTAGAAAGAAAAAAAATATATCAAACGATTGATCTATAATCATGGACAATAAATTAGTACTTAGAGCCCACGATAATAAACAATAACAATTATTTTATACCGTAATTACAATTATAAACAATAATTATTTAACTATTTCATTTTCACTATAAATTTATAAACGATATTGTCCTTCAATTCTAATTCATTTTAAAATTAAAACACATATATAGAAATCAGGTTTGAAAGTAATTGAACTGGAAAAACAATAAATCACTAACTGGTGCAATTTAGATGAGGCAAAGACAATTCCACACCCAATACACAGTTGTAGCAATATAGAAAAGTTTAGTGCAAGTGAGTGAGAGCTTGCAGAGAAATGAAATTTTCATGGATTGACTGTTTCTTACATAAATGAAACAGTTTTATAGCAAACATAAATGAAAGAGCAATATAATGAAAATAATACATCAACTGACTATTACTTACTAGTTTTAGAATAATTGGAACAAAAAATTGAAACTTTAGCACGGTTGAGAGAGAAAGAGAGAGAGAGAGAGTGGAGGTAGAGAAGAAAGTGTGATAAAATTTTTGGAAAGAACAAATGGTTTAAAACTTGCAGTTTTGTAGACGGTTTTTTTGTGGTGGGTTTTTTTTTTTTTTTCTCAAATGCCGATTTACACGGCACAATCTGAAACACATCTATGAGAAAATTTTAAATTTTATTCCAGTCAGTTATTTATCACTCTGTTTTCCCTCAAACACTTGGTGGCACCTATCTAGGGTTACAAACAATCCGATCAAAGACGAGTTCGAGCCGAATCGAGTCTAGCTGGACTCAAATAACTCAAGTTTGAGTTCGAGTTGAGCTGAGAGTTTGCCGAATCGAGTTGAATTCGAGCCGATCAAAGAAGAGCTCGAGCCGAATTGAGTTATTTATCAATCTTTATTTTTACTCTCTAACGATCCACACGAATCGAGCCGAATTGAGTCCAATAATTACTCGAGTTTTTTACTCTTTATAAATATTTGACTTAATAATTTTTTTGTAAACTTAATACATTATTATTGTAAAGAAACAAAATAGGTTACTTCTACATAAAGTAATAAAATATATTACTTATACAAAGTATTAAAAATAATAAATATAACACATAAAATATATATAATAAAAAATATATATAAGAATATATGCAAGAGTATATATATGTATATAGAAATATTACGAGTATTGTTACGAACTCAAAACGAGTTGAAACAAGTTGATACGAATTTCGTTCACAGACACAAACCGAGTGAGTCGAGATTATACGAGTTTAGCTCGTTTGATATTCGAACTAATATTAGTGGTCATAACAACTCATTCGTTAAATGAACCAAGTTCGAATCGAGTTTATACAAGTCGAGCTCAAATTGTTCACAAGCAGCTCCATTCATTTGTAGTCCTAGCACTGTCACCCAGTAAACTAATTCGTTGACGTGGTTTAAGTGTGCAAGACTCACCTCTCAAAGATGATGGGACGACCTCTGATGACGGCGAGGATTTCGCCTCCCCTCTGGCCCTTGTTTTGCGCTCTGTTTGTGGTCTGACGGGTCCCATGTATGACCTTATATCGATCGTTTATGTGAAGTTACATGAGATTTCGTTAAACTCCCTCTTCAGTAGTCATTGAGATTTTGTTCGTTCGTTCAATCTTCATTTTTGATGAAAGAAAATGAACAATATATTTAAAGATGTTCAAAGCCATCTATTTATTGAAGCGGTAGGACAATTATTTAAAGATGTTCTTTTATTTCCATCTATTTATTGAAGCGGTAGGACAATTATTTAAAGATATTTATTGAAGCGGTAGGACAATAATTACCTGTCAGAAATTTTATTATATAGTTTTGTTAAGCAGTAGCGTGAAAGAGAAAGAAAATCAAATCATGCGAGTAATTTAAGCGATAGTTTATTGTAGCGGTGTAGCGTTTGATGTGTCAAATTATAACCAAGTACTACGGTTTGGCTACCAAATCAGCCTTCATGATTCCGCTTTAATATATATAAATAAATAAATAGATTTCCATCACACACTTTGTATCACTATTTTTTTGGGTATAAATTTGTTTAGTTTGGATTTAGAGATTAGATAATTTTAGATAAAAAATGAATAAAAAATTATTATAAAATTATTATATATTATTGTTATTGTTTTGAGATTTAAGAAAATTAAATTATTTATTATATTTTGTATAAGAATTTAAGAAAATTATAATGATGAAATGAAAAGAAAGGCTTTTGAATCCGGGGGGCTTAATCTACTTTGCCTTCTTATCTTGACGAAAATAAAAACAAAAGCACCCAAAATGCTCAATTAAGAACTGCACCAGAAATCTACAAATCTCAAACGGAAGAGAATGATAAAATCAGGTTCACCACATACATTGATTATCAAGCTCTAATACCTTTACAAAAAAGAGTAAAAGGGATGGAAACATGATCATGATTATCCTCGGCAGAGCTAGCAGCTTTCAAACAAACTTAATTAACGGTAACTTTTCCCACCATGCCTGCTCCCTGGTGAGGAGAACAGTAGAAGGAGTAACTTCCCTTTTCTGTCAAGGTCACAGCGTACGTCTCTCCTGGGCCATTGAGGAGGTCTTCCTCGCTCATGGAGATCTTCTCGGCGTTGACACCGCTCGGAATTTCGTCCTCATCGAATACAACATTGTGGGGGAAACCTGCATTGTTCTTGAACACTATCTTCTCTCCAGAGCTGACGCTGAAGCTGTTGGGAACGAAAGCCAAGCCCCCATCATCACTGCCGAGCAAGACCTCTATGGCCATGGCATTGCTTGCAAGCAGTGCACTTGCGGCGGTGGCCGCAACAGCAACGCCGACATCCTTGAGCGAAGCCTTGATGCTCAGCCTTGGGACTGCAGAGGCTGAGACTTTAGCGGCGGTGGCATTAACTTTGGCTGCACCGGCTGCTTTGAGGCCGGTGAATGATGGGATAGAAACAGCTGCAGAGGTGACAGTGGCCATGGATAAGGATTTTTCCTTTTTCTTTGTGGTCTTGTTTGTTGGAGGGGATCGAAAGGAGAAGAGAGGAGGGTTGGATTTTAAAAGGGTGAGTAGAAGGAAGGCTGATTTTGTGTGGCTTGGATTGAAGGCTAGATCTGTGGTTAGATAACGAATGGGTGGATGAAATGGTTATCTGCAGGGGAGTGGGGATTGTTGCCATTGGCTGGCTTGGATACCATCCAATGACGTGGCTTGGACTTTCCCAGTGTGAGGTGGAAGTTGTTAGAACTCAGAAGACAGACAAATTACTGGACGAAAGCCATCAACATAAGCTTTTTGCACCTTTGTTAAGAATTCTTTGATATTTAATCATAAGAAGATATTGGATTTTGTATGATTCCATCTCTTGGAAGTAGTGCTGTAAATGAATAGAGCTGTGCGTAAATAATTTGAACTCGACTCATATAAACTTGATTTGAACTTGATTCATTTAATAAATGAGTTGTTCATGATCATTAATATTTGTTCGAAATATTAAATGAGCTAAATTCGTATAATCTCGGCTCGACTTGATTTAGGTTTGTGAACAAAATTCGTATAAATTCGACTCGACTTGTTTTAGACTCGTAACAATACTCATAATATTTCTATATACATATATATACTTTTACATGTATTTTTACGTATATTCTTTTATTGTATATATTTTGTGTTATATATATTATTTTTAATACTTTGTATAAGTAATATATTTTGTTACTTTATGTAGAAATAACATATTTTGTTTCTTTACAATAATAATGTATTAAGTTCACAACAAAATTATTAAGTCAGATATTTATGAAGAGTAAGCAACTCGAGTAATTACTTGACTTTTTCGGCTTAGTTCGTGCAGATTGTTATAGAGTAAAAACAAAGATCGATAAATAACTCGATTCGACTCGAACTGGTCTTTGATCGGTTCGACTTGACAAATTCTCAGCTCGAATGCGAGTTATTTGAGTCCAGCTCAACTCGATTCGGCTCGAACTCGTTTTTGATCGGATCGTTTGCAGCCTACTTGGGAGCAATCAACATATGGAAAATGCTAGAATATACTACAGAATCCATCCTATTTCTGTCGATGTGATATTATCCTCCGATCCTTAATTTTATTATTTTAAAGAATGAGCTAATATAATGATTTGTTGAATATAATATATATACTATACTGTCATCTCACTATTATATTCATGTATTCAATCTTTGAATTTGAGTTTGAATTTGTCATTTTTAAAAGAAAGAACGAATCTACTGTTTATGTTGAGGCAATAAACCAGTCACGGCAGTTCTGGTTCTTCTTCACTTGTGACAAAATAGCACTAGGATAATTACAAGGCACCGAATAAGAAGAAAGCTTAACTTTTTTTAAATTTGTGTCCCTCTCATTATGAGGACCCATTAGATGCTGGTAAAATCTTGGATTTCCATTCCAACCTCGGAAATGTGTGACCCAAGGAACATTCCGGTGCGAGATGATTTAGGGAAGACAAATCCATTTGCAGCATTGCTTACTCAACCCATCCATCGAAGTGCTGATGACCACAGAAGCAAATGTGTAACAAATAAATGTGGAGATGAGTTTTCGTCCCTGATCTACAACTTGTCAGATGAGGAATTGTAATTTCCTTTTCTTCTTGGCCAGGCATAATTTGTTATGTTTCTTTTGCTTCTTCATTTTCAAAAATAAAGATAATAACGCACTTATCAAAAAATAAATAAAGACAATAACTCTTCCTATTTTCTCCTATAAATTTGGGACCTCCCTATCCCAACTTTTCATCACAGGATTTGCACAATTAATGGTTGCAATTTTAGTGTATCAGCAGTTAATGGGGAAGTAAACTATCGAGAAACTATTAAATACTCACCCACTTTACATGAATGAATTCAATCTAATGATCCTACTGTTAGGAAAGCTAAAGAGCATTGTTTCTGAATACAGAATAATTACTTCGAAAATAAGGCTTTGAAAAAATAATCAATATACTACTAAGTAGAAGGACAAATAAACATGATTTCTAACACAACAGCTTTAAACACGATCCTTGAGCAAAATGGCAAGTCTTTATGAAGTTATTCAACAAAATGATTCTTCCAAAGAATGAATTCAAAGACTTGTGACATGAAGCCTCCATACACATTATGGAAACCCATTAGACAAGGTTAGGGCGTTTTCACTCACCACACCAAGCTTGTAGTGGATGAGGGTCCAAGGATAAAATTTTGGAGAGATATTTGATGTGAAAAGGAAGCTCTAAAGGACTTATTTCTATCTGTATTCCAGTTGACATGTGATGTAGAAGCTTTTGTGGTGGACCTCATGATTCGATCGGGCGACCAAGTTCAATGGAATGCCACCTTTAGTAGAGAGGCTCAAGATTGGGAAGTTGACAACTTTAAGGCATTTTTAGTCTTGTTTACTCTGAAAAGCCAAATGGAATGCGAGCCGACAAACTTTGGTGGACTCTTGCGGGTCAGGGTGTCTTCTCTGTTTGATCATTCTATTAATCTCTTACGTTTTCACTAAGTACTTACTTTCCTTGGAGGAGAATTTAGAGGAATAAGGCCTCCCAAAGCACTTTTTTTCACTTAGACAACTACCCTAGGTAAAATTTTAACCACTCATAATCTGAGGAAGCGCTAGGTTATTATCACAGATTGGTATTGTATGTGTAAGAAATTTGGAGAGTCTGTGAATTATCTCTTACTACACTGTGAGACAGCTAAATACTTGTGGATAGAAGTTTTCCGTTGAGTAGACTTGAACTGGGTAAGATCTGCAACAATGGTTGAGTTATTAGCTAGCTGGACATCTCTTAGAGGTACACCACTTATTAAATCAGTGTGAAAAATGATCTTTATCTGCATTATGTGGTGCATTTGACAATAGTGCAACGATCAAACATTTTAAGATAAGGAGTAGATACTAGAAGAGATAATTCACAGCCATATTATAGGCCATAGCTATAGATTTCAATGGTCTTCACTTTCATGATTTTCTTGTTATCGTATTTACTACATTCGACCTAGATAGGTCCTATCTCTTGTATACCATATTGTATACTTGGGATTTGCCTATTTTATTAATACTATCGTTTACTTATCAAAAAAAAAAATCCTCCATACCCATTAAGAGCAATTATCTAGTAACGCATACTCTCTAAAGCCATTTGCATGGCAACTCCCATACTCAAAGATTTCAATTAGATACAAAGGTCTATGTAATAAATAGAACTGGAATCACTATAAAACCCAGTTTCACCAAATAAGGAACCAACCTGGTACTTTACACTAAAATGCACCTCTATCATACTTCTACCAATGTGGGACTTGGTGAGTGGGGTTACCACAACTCTCCTCTAGTCAAACGTCCAGGCCCCCAGGTATCTGCAGTTACTATCAAAATACAACTTCCCACCCTATCGTGCATGCATAAACCAAATCAGCTATTAGCATCTCCCATGCAACTCGTACAAATAGAATGGCCAACCTACATTTCCAAAGAAACAATTGGAATATGAACCATCAAGGCTGACTGCTGTTAGACTCCTCTTTCAGCTAGATGGTTTCACAGAGAACAAAAAAATCTTTTAATGGCAACCATTTTTAGACTTTTCCCGACTGCTAACATTTGAAATGACCTCATTATTTGTGAGTTGGATCTGCAACAAAATTCGAATCTTCAAATCTATCTAGAGATTGCGTTCTTCCAAAAAGTCCTAAAAACAACATATATGAGTAAATACTTAACGTTTCAATGCTTATCATTCTACCAAATTTCATTGATGAATTCAACTTAGACTTCAGTTACCAATATGAAAGAACAATAAAAACAACAGAAACATTTACAAATGGGACAGAAAAAGTTGCCACGAACAAGGAAAGGAATGTACACCACTTATACAATTGCTCCACCTCATTATATGGGAAATCCATCATTCCCATCATCCTCTGTATCAAGGTACTTGAAGTCAACTTCATCCCATTTTGGGTCTTGATACTTGAAGCTCGGGTTCACATAGCACTTCATCTCGTGGAACAGGTTCAAATTATCCACAAGCTTATGAAATATATGACATCCACAGCACTGGCAACAATTTTTATTTTTTTTAATCAGTTATTAAATAAATTTTAAAAAAAAATACCATTCAACAGAGCCTACTTCAACCTTGAAAAAAAATTCAAGGTAAACTTTATATGGGAAAGAAGCTGTATATTTTATTTTCTTTTACTTTCTAGGCAACCAGACAGATTTTAAAAGAGAGAATTAATTACCTGCACAAACACAGTGCCATCAGTGTAAGCATGAGGATTGATAGCACGAGTGGTTCTCTGGCCGCAAACATTGCAGGTGAAGGCAACTCGCATACGCCTACGTGGTGACTTTGTGAAGAGCGACCACGGGAAGGTCGAGATCCTTTCTGTACCGGATTCATCTTCGGCTCCGGCGGGGATGGACGGACCCTCCATACCTGATCCGGTCGTCCAACCTCTCACAGAAACCGCGCTCAAGACCAATCCCATCGCTGCATCCTATTCATTTCCCAAAAAAAAAGGGGCCAATTTTTACCTAATTCCCTTCAAATATAAAATAGTGAAAAAATCCAATAAATTTAAGTAAATACTTTGGAAAGAGTGTGATTGCCGAAGAGGGGGACAATACTGGCTTCTTTGGGGTCGGATGGGAGATCGAGATCGTTTCCTTCCTCTGAACCGATACGAAACGTTCCAATCAGAAAAACGAGAGAACGAGAAATTAGCATAATATGGGAAAAGGATGAAGGAAAATCTTACTTTTGGAAGACAAGGTGAACCGTACGAGTCTTGGTGAGTCAAGTCTCACTGGGGAGAAGATAGAAGGCGGAGAAGAAGAGGAGGAGAGGATGGTTGCAAAGGAGCTTAGAGTTTCCATGGCGATCGCGGAAAGTATAGAGGGTTTTGGGTGGTTTGAGGCTGTTTTGACTAGAACCAACGTGCTATCGTTCACAGATTGGTAAGCAACGGCTTTTAAACGAAAATTACAAAACTCCCCCCTAAAACTTACATATAATTTATAGTAACCTCTAAACTTTTCCTTTTAACAACATTCTCCCAAATTATCAACCGCAGCTGGTGTCGCCAGCTCCGATAGCAATTAGGA
This sequence comes from Platycarya longipes, assembly GCA_036559045.1. NCBI lineage: Eukaryota > Viridiplantae > Streptophyta > Magnoliopsida > Fagales > Juglandaceae > Platycarya > Platycarya longipes. The sequence continues at coordinate 24,135,499 of CM071796.1, read as the reverse complement.
GGGAGAGACGTCTAGAGATAAACTTGATTTTTTAGTAAAAAATTTCGAAATAATTTATAAAATAGCTTATTTTAACAAAATATTATAAATATTAAAATAGTACATTTAAATAGAGTCTTGAATCAAGATCATATTCCACGTCGACGTGATTGGATGGACGTGATTTCAAATTTGTTCTTCCAAATATAGAAATGTTAAGTTGTATCAAGAATGAATCGAAGATCAATTTCTAGTTAAAACCAAAAGTACCTACTTATATGCAAAATAATTTCAGAATGAACATTTTAACGTTGAATTCACATTGTAACCCCAAGCTTCTATTGTGCCTTGAGCAATATATCAAGGTCGAATGATGAATCCTTCTTGTTTTTAATATAAACTGCTTTGTAACTTCATTGGATGAAAAAATAAAATCAAAGGAACATCAATCTAAAATAACCACATTCCAATTCGAGCTATTTCCAAGCTTAGTTACAGCACTACTCTTCTATGATAAATGTTCGACTCTTCCAAAAAAACATTAATATGAATAACAACCCAGAAATGAAGACAATGTGAAGAAAGACTTCCAATTCTCTGGTTTTTTTCCCCCCAAGATTAAATCTGAAAAAAGTGCCTGCTCCTCCCTCCTCTTTCATTCATTTTTCTCCTTCCTTTTCTCTTGCTGTCATAACTGATTGTCTCTTCCTCAAAACTATAAAATCTTCTCTCTAGTTCCCCTAGGCACAATGAGTGAGTCCTCCAAACGATCATCAATTCAGTTGGTATTTTATCTTCAAAAAATATCCTATAGCAAATAGGCTCAAGTGCTTATCACTATAAGGACAAAGATGGAATATTAAACTTAATGTGGTTCGGCAATGTAGGTGTCAATTGTATCCTTGTTACAACCAGCTGCATTATGAATCTTTTTAAGTGAAATATCAGTTGTTATCAATTTAACTCAAATGCTATAATCTACTACATAATTAAGTGCTTAATTAATTTTTGGTTAAACAATTTATTCACCAAAGCAATCATGCAGTTTTAACACTTTATCAATGAACAACAAAAGTAATACTATAATATCTTTTCAATTTGCTCACTAAGTATACTAAGTACGCTCCTAGAAAAAGCGCACTTTTTTTTTAATTTTTTATTCCAAACATTCTTTAAATATGTTTAAAAGAATAATGCTAAATTCAATCATAGAGCATATAAATATCGCATATTTAAAAAAGAGTTGAGTCTATTATATAAATTTTTTTTTTTTTATAAATCTTGATATTTTACTATTCTTTTAAAATGGTTTTTGTATAATTTATAATTGTAAATATCATTTTTATACGTGGGAGATATTGAATTTAGGAGACCCAATCATAATTGGAAAAACGGAGAGCCACGTCTTAGCACTATGTCCAGAGAGAGAGTGATAAGAAAAATTATAGAGTAAAATCATGTTCATAAAACTTACTCTCACGTGTTATTATTTACATAAACAATAACATATGAAATGAGTGCATGTTATTATTTATCTAAACAGTAATATATGAAAGTAAGTACTATAAACATGACTTCACTCTAACACTTCTCGAGCGATAATCATATTTGTTTAGCCGTCCACTTTACAGCTTCGCACTTTAAAATCTTCTTTAAATATTTCCTGCCGGCTGGTCCCAAATTTACTTACTCAAGCAAAGGATAAAGTCTTCCTTTTATATATGGTCCAAAACCAAATACCCATTGGCATTGGGTACACAGAGAGGGAAGAAGAAAGCAAGCAAAACCCAGAACCCAAAGCTCTCTCCCACCAATGGCGACGCCAGTAAAAGTGCACGGACCGCCCATGTCCACGGCTGTGTCCAGGGTCTTAGCTTGCCTCCTTGAGAAAAATGTCGACTTTCAGCTCATCTCCGTCAACATGGCCAAGGGACAGCACAAGAAGCCCGAATTCCTTAAGATCCAGGTACTTCCACGTGCTCAAGTCTCCCTCTCTCTGTCCCCCCCTCTCTCTCTCTCTCTCTCTCGCGCCATCTCTTTCTCTCATTTGGTTCTTTAATTTAACAGCCCTTTGGCCAAGTACCAGCATTTGAGGACGGGGGCGTCTCCCTCTTCGGTATTATAGCCACTCATTCTTTCTGGTAATTCGACATAACTCCATTGATTCGTACTTTTTGTTTCTAATTTGTTTGTGTTCGTTTAAATCAGAGTCTCGAGCAATATGCCGGTACATTTGTGAGAAGTACGCGGACAAAGGAAACAAAGGACTGTATGCAACGAACCCACTGGCAAAAGCATCCATAGAACAGTGGCTAGAAGCGGAAGGGCAGAGTTTCAACCCTCCAAGCTCCGTTTTGGTGTTTCAGCTCGCGTTCGCGCCGCGAATGAAGATCAAGCAAGACCTTGTGGTGATCAAGAAGAACGAAGAAAAGCTGTCCAAGGTGCTCGATATCTACGATAAAAGGCTCAGCGAGAGCCGGTTCTTGGCCGGCAATGAGTTTACTCTGGCTGATCTTTCACACTTGCCCAACACCCAGTACTTGGTCGGTGTCTCTGGTAAAGGGGAGCTCTTCACTTCGAGAAAGAATGTGGGAAGATGGTGGAACGAGATTTCCAGGCGAGACTCCTGGAAAAAGGTAGTTGATATGCAGAAGCACAGTGCTTGAAAAATGAAAACTGGGCTGGTGATTTGGATATTTGTTTCTGAGTTTTTATTGATGGGCATTTTGTTGAATAAATTGCTTCAGTCGGTTATGCTGAGTCTAGAAGATATCTTTCAGGACAGTCAAATTCAGTTGAATTGTTCGTTTGATTGAGTTCACGAAGGGTTCTTCTGTATGTCTCAATTATTGTATTTTGTTATGAGACTACTATTATTCAGAGTTTGCAATGTGTTTTGTCGAAAACATCAAACACAAGTGTTCCTTTGTTGAAATCTAAGGGAAAATACAGTAGATAATCATTAAATCCAGGCCTCGAGAGTTCCATCTCCAGAGAAAATGTACAGAATGCAGCGAAATTCTCTGCATCCCCCTTATTATCTCAGCCTGTCATTTTATCAAGCAGGTGAGGGAAACTAAAAATGTACAGACACTTAACCACAAAATATCCAGTTAACGAATTGGGCTTTAAAAAAGAAGTGTTTTGTTACGAGTCAATTTAATTTCATATTCAATTCATTTGTTTAATAAATTCCACTTTACAATCAATTCGATTTTATTCCACTTTATTAATAAAATAATTGTTTAGATCATAAACGTAGAGATGATCATAGAGGTTTCAATAAAATTTCGTTTGGCGAGTAAGAAAATTTTGGGGCTGAAATTTGTAGGGCTTTACCCCAGAGGGGAGCCCTTCCAGAAATTCTCGAAGGCCAGGGGTGAACCCAGGCCTAAGAGGGGGTTTGGAAATAGTTTTCAACCAGCAATAGACGCGCCTCGGTTAGAACCTCACTAGCTGCGTCATTGCCCCAAGCGCAAAGATGCCTTCCACATGCTCAACCCCACCCTTCTTATAACCATCACTTGCCCCCCGCTATTCTGTACGTTTTCGATGCGGGACTAAAACAAGTCTACAAGAAATTATTTTTCTGGGTCAGAGCCTTATTAATATGTTTAGACTAGTTGCCAATGCTCTTAACGAGCTTCGTTTTCAGTCCATTTTCGACTTTACGGTTCCAAGGTTTTCTTAACCTGTGAGACATTGTCTCATTGGCTTTAAATATTCCCCAACAGTATTTATTCCATCTAAGATTCTAGTGATGAGAGTGAAATCCACGTATCAAAATTCAATCTCTTTTGCCTGGAAATAATAAGCCAACCCAAAGTTCCCTATTTCATGACTCGAAATCAGAGCCACTTCATTAGCTCTGAAGCCAGAATAGACAGAGTAAAAGTAAAAATAATATCAACATGAATGGAAGAAAAAATGCAATCTTTTATTATTGAGAGAAAAATATTTACAATAAAGAGAGAGGTTAAGAGATCATGCCTCATATGTTGGGAGATTACTTTTATTTATATTCTATAATACATGATTAATTTTAAGAAAAAGAAAATAAGAAAGAATCTTCTTTTTACACAAAATCACTTCTATGTATATGGTATAATACATTATTGATTCTGAGAAAAATAAGATAAAAAGGATAAAAATGAATCTTCTTTCTACATTGTTTTTTTTTTCTCTTTTATTTTGAATCACTTCTTTCTCTTTTGTAGATAAGAAGCATCTCACTTTATAAAACGAAAGATTCTTTATGTGCTAGATAGTATGTGACAACAAGGCGTTAATCATATAAGTGCAATCGTTCAGGAATCTATTGACATTATTTCTTACATCATTGTCCACTCTAATATTCAAGTAAAATTGTTGATTTTATGTACTTCTTCCTCTGTTTACTCTGGTATCAGAGCTACGTAACGTTTCTATAAGGTACTTCTCCTTCTAATATAAGTATTATTTTAGTTAATTGTTGTTTTGTTTTCTGTTTCATTTTTAGTTATTTTAAGATACATACGCTTGATTTACTCTAAAGTTCATATTTTCTCTGCATCTCGTATCGCTTTGTGAAACAATTTTAGGAAATATCAAAGAGTTTAGAAATAGAGAGTCCATGAATTAAAAGAATTAGACTCTATTGCTACTTATGTGGAAAAAGCATTAAAAGATTTTAGACATATTTTCATATAAATAGAGAGTTCATGAATCTTAGTAGTATTAGTGCTTGTTTAAATAACTTTGGTGATATCTATAGTTTCCTTTTCAAAAAATCTGAAAAAACACAAATTATAAATCAAAATTATGTGGAGAGTAAACTCGAATTCATTGAGTTAACTCTAGAAAAGGTTAATGACTCTACACAAAAACTCAATAATATCACAAATTTAGATCTCATAACAAAGACTAAATCTCAAATGAAAAACTTAATCTAAAATCTAGATAATTTTCATCTCAACACAGGAGGAATGAATAATCTCGAATATAATAAAGTCCCTAAGTTGTTCTACAGAACAGAATATATACTCTCACTCTAATCAAGAGAAGTAGAGTACTCCTACAATTTGTAGAGATTTTGAAATACTAGAGAACATTGTATAAGAATCCAATCTTGACCATTCAAGATAGAGATGATCTTTTACCAAAAAAAAATCCAGCAAACATATCTTGAACATCAAGACCTATTGTATCATTTTCAATATAAAAGCATCATGTTGAACTCTAATTCTGATATAAAGGAAACATCTTCCTCTAAATTTTTTGAAGAAGAAGTTCTCTAAGAACCTAAGGGAAAATCTAAGGAATCTTTAAGATAAAGGAAGATAAAGGAACCACTAGATCCAGAATTATTGAATATTGAGATTAAATATTTCAATTCATGTAGGTGAAACTAGTGGAGTTAAGCAAGAAACTCCTCCAGATCCATCACCATCCCACCTAAGGACGGATGGTTTGAATAAAAGAAGTGTTACTCAGGATGGGACATTTCTAGATTTGAGCAATGTGCCTTTTAAAGATAAAAACAAAGTTATAAATGATTGGACACAGTCTTTATCCATATTCATAACAAATTATTAAAATTATTTGACAAAAGAAAATTTTCTAGATTTTGTTGTAGTAACTCTTCAAGGAGATGTTTTGCAATGTTTAAAAAAAATCCGCAAAAGAGAGAGAAGAAAAAATGCCCTTATTAAATGACTTCAATTATTTTGATGATATTCTAAGAAAATTCGACAATATTATTAAAGAAAGACTCATTGGCTTTGCAGGAGAACCACTCTTGCAAGAATATGCAAATTATGTTCTAGTCAAACTAAAACTTTGTAATATTTGTCAATATGAAGAATAAGTTTAAATTTTTAAAAAGTATTTTTTTCCTGTAAACCCACCAGAAGATCAATACTGGTTAGAATAATTCTTCCATAAGCTGTCAAGTCCTTGGGATAAACTTAGCCACAAAGGCTATTCAGAGTATCTCACAAAAATAGGCAAAGAAGATAACTTAGCATTTAGAATCAACTTTGTTCTAAGATTAATTATTGAACAATATTTATCTACAAAAGCTAAAAAACTGGTAAAAAAAACCAAATCAGACAATCCAAATATGAAAAAAAAAGTTGCAACAAAGTTTTGCAGGAATCTTGAAAAATTGGTTGTTCACCTGTTATAAAAACTTCTAGAAAAAAGAAATTTAAATGGCGTCCATGGTGTTGATGCCATAAAAATCGACCAATAGGTCAGGGCAATAAAAAGAGTCATTCCCAGTCCACTGGTACGAGTTGGGCTTCGTTGGGTATCGTTTGGGGCCCCGACGAGACTCCGATGCGGCTGTACGTACGTGGATAACAGATAAATAAATAGAGAGACACAATATTTACGTGGTTCGGCGTAATGACTACGTCCACGGGAGTTTGGGGAAGGAGATCCACTATAATAAGTATTTTTACAATCTTTCATGGGTCACACTGTACAGAGAAAATATACATAAATTATCTAGCTAGAGCCCAAGTCCCTCTGAGAAGGTTGAAGGAGACGATGCTAGAGAAGAAGTCAGCTAGAGAGAGCCAATCCCCCTTTCATCTAATCCATGCCCTTTTATAGACCATTTAATTATGTGTGTCAATTGATATTTGTCTTCTGCCATTCACTTTTCATTTACACCCCTTAATATCCTACACACTGCCTAAAGCACACGCTCTTGCACCTACTTTCCCTTCTTGTCTCTTAGTGTAACAAATAGTTGGCCTGGGCCCTACTTGGGATATTTCCCCCTCATAGAATCCCGCAAATTTTTACCAAAGGTACTTTGGTAAAAATTCTAAAATATATGAAAACTAAGAAAATGGTGGTTCGTCTTCCCAGTCTGAGGTAAAAAGGACAAAAAACATGCAATACATATTTTATTAAGAGACTACCGTAATATGCCAATATTCCAAAGCTTCCGATAGAGCTGAGTGCAAACGCCTATTGGTAGGCAAATCGGCATGCGAGGGTGCTCAACCCTGCGATTCACAAGGTCTCACTGGCGTGATAGCAGGCGTGCGAGGGTTTACGAGCGGGCCTAGACCTGAGACTCAACCCCGCGATTCGCAAACATCCAGGATGAGGCTTGTCGAGTGTGCTTAGTAGGCAGATCGCAAGCCTCGAGCCTATCCTGGATGTGAGGGCTTGATGAGTGTGTTTGGGTACTGGACCTCAAGCCTCGAGCCCCTGACAAGAGAATCATTGGGCTGGTCGTGGGTGGCCGAACGACCCCGCGATTAAACCTGACCCCGTATGACGAGAGGTGTGCTTTGGCTTTGTGCTGCAAAACAAACAATTTTGTTAATAGAAATACGACTTCACATGCTGCTGAGTCCGAGTGCGGAGTCCGAGTTTGCATGTGCACAGTCGGAGTATAAATTTGTTAAAATCAATTCCGTAGTATTGCTGCATTTTTAGTTCCCGTGATCTGAGGTGACGAGTGACCTATTGATTACGCCCAAAGAATAACGCGGTCGTTTGCAGTATAGTTTTGGGGTGTCGATTTCACAGGGAGATGGATTGAGAAATTGAAAAATAGTAACGAAATTAACAAAAAGATTTAGAAGAGTGTGAAAAGTGATTTTTGAAGTATGACGTAAATTAAAACTAAATGAGTAATTTGAAAAGTATAAAAATGAGACGAAAGTAGAGCATTGGGAATCCTTTGTATATAATCGGTATTTTAATTATTTTCAATTCATTAATAACTCAATTGAAAATTTTATGTCCAAATTTTCAATCGGAAGATAAAACATTAATAACCAGATTTAAATCAAATGTAATCTTTCGAAAAATCATTCGTCGCAATATAAGAACGGGAATTTTTATCAATATTAAGGAAATTCAACGTCGACAATATACTTGTAGAGCAATATTACAGCAGAGAATTATATTAATATAGATAACCAATTGAACCAAACATAATCGAAGGATTGTTCCATTCAATAGAAAAAGCATGACTGAATCTATAAATGAAATAATTTCTAAAATTATTTGGTGATGAAAATATTTATAATAAATTTCGAATGACTAAACAAAAGAGTTTTAATAATTGAAGAACACATATATGAATAAAAAATAATTACAAATACCATCATATATATAAATTCATCCCTAACTCTACTAGAGAATTTAGTTACACATAGTGAAAATAGGCAATGAAAATTCTCTAAGGAAAAATATGGAAGAGCCGGCCATTGTTTTCCCTCTTCTTTGGTTTTTCTTTTCTTTTCTCAAACTCTCAAAATAGCTATTCCAAGGCATCCAAGCACCAAGCATGATCTTAGAACACACACCCCTTCCTTCTATTTATAAGCATTCTTCATGCAAGTTGTCATGACAAAATCATCACAATTTCAACTTGTTTTGCGATGTGCCATTCTTGAATCCAAGTGATTTTGTGAGTTGTCATTTTGATCATTTGTTGTCCCACTATGCATGAGCTGAATTTTGCTTGTAGGTTGAGTGTTCAATTTTGCTTCTTTATCCATTAGTTGCCTTGTATGACTTTATATCTTGTGGTCAAATAATTTTTTTTAAAGAAACTTGAGTGCACTTCATCTTGCATGTGAGTTGATCATTGAATTTTCAAGTTGGTGTAGGAGTGCTTGTTGGAAAATATTGTGATGACATTTGGATTTGATGCATGTAATAGCCCAAATTTTTCTAAGGTAAATTATTTTATGGATATTATTTTTAAGGATATTTATTTGATGCATTTATTTATTAGGAAATTAGAGTGGGAGATTTAGTTGAGGAATGTGAGATTACACTTAGTATTGGAAATTATGCATTTTCGGATTAATCTGTCGAGTTTTAGAAAAATGGGCATAAGTTATTCATATGGGGTCTAAATGAGGTGATTCCAATTGTTATAGAACCTTAAGAGATAGATCTAAAACTTTTATGTTTGAAGTTTCCTGAGATTCGGAAGGAATCAATAACTTATTTGGGAACCAAATAGGCAGCTTTGGAATGGGCTTAAATGGAACCCGAATTGGATAATTGAACTAGATTGGGGCATGTAACTAATTAGGCAACTGGTTTTAGGATTCTCTGGGATTAGGACATGTGTAGGGATAGTTAGGAATGGATGGAAAGTTGATTTGGAAGTCAATTGAATAGTTAGTGTGATGGGAACTCAAGGGGAGCCAAAATCTGGTTGATTGGTGACTAAGTGGATCAAATTTGGCTCTACCTTAACTAAACTAAGAAGTGACCTTCTAGAACTTGTTGAGGGGAGACCTAAGGGAGTTGGGAAGGAACCAAATGGGTAGGAAAATCTGGAGATGGGCGTGTGACACAAGGGGAGAGCTGGAGATGAGAGATGCATGCATGGTTAGGTGAAATGCCACCTCACCTCTTATCCCTTTAGCTTATTTCTCAGCCATGGATCAAAATGGGCAGCCAAACCATCTCAAATGTGAGCCCTTGGATGACTAATTTAGCTGCAAAGCCTAGGATTTGGGAGGCTTAATCCTCATCATTAGATTTACTTAGATGGACACCTCATCACATGCAAATCTGGCAACTAGTGCACCTTAGGTGCATTTCCTTTTCTCTCCCTCATGTTGGTCGACCACCACCCTATAAATAGAGCCTTGAGAGCTTCCTAAGCTCCTTTAGAAGGAGAGAACACTTGCCCTTTTGAAGCCATACCAGAAAACCCTCCCCAAACCCTCAAAGTGATCATTTGTGAGCTAAGTGAGTGAGTGTGGGAGAAAAGTTACAAGAAGTTGGTTGGATCAATTCTCTTGAGTTAGGAAGAATTGGTAAGTCCATATTCTAGCTTAATTTAAGCATGGAAATGGTTTATTGGCATGATTGAGTTATGTTTACTAGTAGTGAACACTTAAGAACATGATTAAGTGGCAATGTGACATATGAGTAGGGTTGATTGTAATTTGTCTTGTTAATATGTTCAATAAAATTGTAGAAACTTAGATTTAAGTTTTTAAGAAGATAAATAGGGTGTATGGAAGAGATTGGCATGTTTTGAATAGAGAAAACCCTTAGAGCCGTAAGTTCGCTCGACCCTCGCTTGACATGTGAGTCGAGCGAAGGCAAAATATGAACCCTCGCTAGAGTTTCGCTCGACACCCGCTCGAGCGAGTCCCAACCCGAGACTTCGCTCGATAATCGCTCGACAAGCCGCTCGAGCGAGATGCCCTGTTTTGCTTAGACTTAGGGTTTCCTTAGAATAGAATTGAGGGTTTCAAATGGGAAGGGTTATAAGTGAAATAACTCATGTGAACAAGAGAAGAATAAAAAGAAAGAAAATAATGTTTATAAGATTAAGTTAGTCACGTCGTGACGGGGACGGCGAGACGTAACGCCCGGATGACTGACGTGCCGACAGGGACGGCGATACGTAACGCCTGTCGCGATATAAGAATATGTGATCTCCACGGGGACGGCGAGACGTAACGCCCGTGTGATTGATCCTCACGGGGACGGCGAGACGTAACGCCCGTGAAATTGATCTGAATAGCGGGGACGGCGAGACGTAACGCCCGCAGTAATATGTGTATATGTTTTATGTCAACACGGGGACGGCGAGACGTAACGCCCGTGAGATTGACACCAGACTCATCATAACGGGGACGGCGAGACGTAACGCCCGGATGATTGATGAGTGTATGTGATGGGGACGGCGATACGTAACGCCCATCAGTGATATGAAAGAATAAGAATTTTAAGGGGAAAACGATGTAATTTAATATAAGATCATGGGTGAGTTAAGAAAGGTGTCTGTTAGACAGTGGTCTTGTGAGGGGTATATTAGGGTAATTTCCCTTGTCATTCGTGGTAATAACTTTATGGTTGTTTTCCCTGTTTCCTTTAAGCTGTTTATGTACTTACTGAGATTTCATTCGAAATCTCACTCTTTCGTGGCTCCATATATTTTGTGCATATTATTTTATACAGGATTCGATGACCAGCAGGGGGACAGCCCCGATGAGGCAGGAGACTTCGGGGAGTCCTGAGGGACTTTCTGACTATAGTTCTTATGTGGACATTTCTTTTGTTTCCTTCGGACCTCCTATCAGTAGTCGACCCACCGGAGCTTGGAATCTTGACGCATCCTCTTTTGTTGAGGAGAGGCGACGTACGGGATGCTGCATAACCTTAGGAGTAGACGGCTCATTGTCCATGTGTGGGGTTTGTGTGACTCCACGGGGACAACAGCTCCAGCGAGACTTTAGTATTAGTATGGATAGGTTTCGCTATGGGAGAGAATACCCCGAGGTTAAGAGGGAAAAAGAGTGAAGTGAAGGAAAGTCCTTTTGGATGAATGTAAAATATTTTACTACAGTTTGGGTTTGTATATGTAAGAAGTACAAAATTAAGTTTTAATGAATGTTGTATATATATACTTCCGTGTGATCTTTAGAAAGTTTTATATCAAAGACCTGACCGCTGCGAATTAAATGATTTATGCTTTTTAGTCTTGTTAAGTACGAGGGTGAGTAGCCAAGTGTTGCTCATCCAGACACCTTAATTTACGTTACATCCCAGACGTAAGTTGGGGGCGTCACAATGCAAGTGGCTGAAGAATATTCAGGAACGTCAAGTGCAGGTGTGTCCACTTGATAGTCGATTTTACCTTAGATTGAGCGGATATATCTTAAAATATAAAACATAAAAGTTATAGATATTTCTCTTGGGGTTCTATAGCATCTTGAATCAACTCAATCGGAGATTGGATGAGAGAGTTATGCCCATATTACGAAAAGATGTTAAAACTGTCTAAAATTCTGCAATTATCTTCATTTGCTCCTAATGCCTCTATTTGTGTCATAAATCAAAATATAAGAATAATGAGTATATTTAGACATCAAATAAGAATAAAATATTAAACATTAAGAGAGAAAAATATGGCATTTTATATTCTCATCAATATATTAAATCATGCTTATATTTATCTCAAGATAAATGACCATTAATTTTAATAACATGAGTTATATCCATTATTTTCTCATTTCTTTTAGCATTTAAATAGAGTATTTAGAGTATTTTTTTGTGCACTCATCACCTATCCAAGAAAACAAAAGAGAAAATAGGCGAGTCCCAAATGGGAGACTTGCTGTATGTGAGTCAATGAATGTTTTCGAGCTGGTAAGGCGAGCTAGTGTGTACGGAAAGACCATATGTGAGGCGAGCTTGGTGAGGTCTTGAGCTGAGAGCCAAGGCAGTTTCAATTGTCTGTTTATGAGGTGGCGATCTGTGGGCGATAAGATAACAAATGGATAACGACTGTATGAAGTTCGAGTTGGGTTGCGAGCATGATACCCGTAGATGGGTTGTGCATGAGCTAGGCAAGCCCTTGCTGCTGTGAGGGAGCTGGGCGAGCTGGGTCGGAGAGCCAAGGCTATTGTGGGTGAGCTGGGTGAGTTGTGTAAGTGAAAGCGAGCTAGGGTGCCTGGCGAGACCAAAAGTGAAGCGAGGGGTATTCTGGCGAGAGGTAACCTGGACAGAAGATGTGGAGTTGTGTATGGCGAGGGGGAGTCCGTGAGGCGAGTGGCGAGCATGGGTTTCCCGAGAAGGTGTGCTGGGTGGTCGGTTCTAAGAGGGTGTGTTTCTGAGCTCCCATGAAGGAGGTGGTCACGAGTGGCGAGGTGGTCCAAGTGATGGTGATGAGGTGAGCTCTAGAGGAGGTGACCCGAGCAAGTGAGGGAGGCGAGAGAGTGCCGTGAAGTTGGTGAGGCGAGGGAGAGCTCGCTGGCAGACCGTGAGGGAGAGTGGCCGAATGGGCAAGCACGTGTGGCAAGCTGGTGAGGGTGAGTGGGATCTCATGTGGGCGAGCATAGTGGTCTGGGCTGGCAAGTTCTGAGCTAAGCGGTGGTTTACCGCATGGGTGAGTTGTGAAGGAGATATGGTGAACTGAGTGAGTTGGCGAGAGGTCGAGTGCCTTGGGCGACCATGGTCATACCGTAGGCGAGCTGAGCAAGCTCGGCAACTTTGGCGAACTGGGTGAGGTGAGCTCATGTGATGAGTTGTGCATTTCCTGAATGGTTGAGGTCAATTCCGAGTGCCTTAGGGTGGCGAGTCCGAGTGGCGTGGTGATCGAGAGGTGGTCCTATGTATCATATGGCAAGGGCGTGAGGCGAATCTACACTGCTTCGGGCGAGCTGGCGAGCACGGTGCCCGTAGGTGTTGCGGATGTGTCGGGCATGCTCAAGCTGCTATAGGTGAGCCATGAGGTGCTCGATTGGCCGGCGACTCTGTGGCGATTGTCGGAGGGCCAGTCATGCCCCAACTGTGCTGGGCTCAACCATTCTCGCCGCAGGGAATGGTGTGAAATGGGCCAGGATCGTCCCGGCATGTTGGCCGGTTAGCTCATGGCCCATCAGGGACAGAAAAAACCGACGGTCATGGCATATGGAGCTCACGGCGGGGTGCCGTGAGCTCCCTGAGGAAGCACGCCCGGCGTGCTCTCGAGTCGGGCTCAGGAGCATACCCATGCCATCGAACCTGAGCCCATCGGACCAGAAAGCGCCGGCAGTCCCAAGAGAACCGCCGACAGGGTGGTAGAACACGCGGTGGGGCGCCACGAGTTCGTGGGCGCCCACCTGCGTTCTACTGGGCACGACACGTTGCCGTGCCCATGTGTTGCATGCATGGCACGTGTACTGTGTGCCATGCATGATGTTGCACTGTGCACTTTAAGTGCATAGTGAATTCCTAAAATGTTAATGCAGCCAACTGTGTACCTGCACAGTCTGCATGCACTGTGAGTGTATTCACCTAGCTTTTGTCTGGCAAGCTCATGACATGTGCTATTTTTGCAATATAAAAATAATAACTGGCGAATGTAGTATCCGTGAGAAAATACTAAGTGTTATACAGAAAAGAGATATGGGCGAAAAATCTTTCTTTTAGACGAGATATCTTTTCGTCTTTGCCCAATATTATACAAAAATAGCACAATTAAGAATACTCATTTGGGGACATCGTTTGCATATCTGATAAGTCGTTCAGTGTCCCAAAAAATCATCTTTTTCCCACCTCTGGCCTTTAGATCCCACAGAAGGCGCCAATTGTTGATACCATAAAAATCGATCAACAGGCCAGGGCAGTAAAAAGAGTCATTCACAATCCACTGGTGCGAGTTGGGCTTCATTAGGTGTCGTTTGGGCTCACGACGAAACTCCGGTGCGGCTGTACGTAAATGGATAACAGATAAATAAATAGAGAGAGACACAGTATTTACGTGGTTCGGCGTAAGGCCTACGTCCACGGGAGTTTGGGTAAGAGAATCCACTATAATGAGTATTTTTACAGTCTCTCATAGTTCACACTGTACAGAGAAAATATACATAAATCATCTAGCTGGAGCCCAAGTCCCTCTGAAAAGGTTGAAGGAGATGATGATGGAGAAGAAGTCAGCTAGAGAGATCCAATCCCCCTTTCATCTAATCCGTACCCTTTTATAGACCCTTTAGTTACGTGTGTCAATTGATATTTGTCTTATGTCGTTCACTTTTCATTTACACCCCTTAATATCCTACACACTGCTCAAAACACACGCTCATGCACCTACCTTCCCTTCTTGTCTCTTAGTGTAACAAACAGCTGGTCTGGGCCTTACTTGGGATATTTCCCCTTCATACATGGAACAAGAAAAACACTTTTAAAAATATATATATATGTTTGCAAGAAGAAACCCTCTTCTTCGAATAACAAAAAGAAAAGTATCAAATTTTACATTTGTAATGAAGGACATATAGCTCCTCAATGTCCTGAAAAGGAAAAATGAACTAAAAAGATGATTAAAATTCTTGAAGAACAAGAGCTCGAAATCTCGCTTAGAGAAGAAATCTATGATCAAGAGGAAATCATGTATGAAATATCCACTGAAGATGAAAGCTGTTCCGATGAAGAATACATCTTTATGATGATTTGTCAACCAGATTCGTCATCAAGTCTTATGTTGATCCTTCTGAAGAAGAAAGAGAAACTCTAAAATTAAGAGATGAGATAGGTGAATCATTTTCTTTCATGGAAGAATAGATGGAAGAGATCCATAATAAATAGTAAATAGGTATTAAAGAGATTTATAAAATCTCCAAATTCAAAATCTTTTCTACTAGGATTTGTAAGCAATTTAGCAGTAATTCAACTACTAATCGCTCTGCCAAAGGAAAAATATATATTCCACTTTTTGACAACCAAAAAGTGAGAAGATGGCAAAAAAAAAAATCCTAAATTTAGATACATCCACATAGACTTAATTTAAATTGAGATTACATCTTTATTTAGACAATGAATAGACACCTCTATCCTTGTCTCTAGTATATGGAGACATGATTTAATATTAAACCAAAATATTTCATATCCATAAATGACTCGTACTTAGTGGATACTATTCATATTAGAATAAAAACTAAGCGAATAGAGATGAAATCAAGTTCTCACGATTTGTTTATTCATTGGAATACTATCCATGAATTAACAAAAATAACCCAAGCATCCACAAGACTACTAAACAAACACTTTGTAGAAATTTTTTAACCAAGAGTCGTTGATCAAAAGATCACACCGACACTCTTGAATTGAAAAGACTTAGAGGTACCCAAACCATGGTTACTAACTGATATTGTTGAGGGAGGTGAGAATCAAGAATCAAAAGACTTAATAGTAGAGATTACAGCTTCTGAAAAAAATCTCTACGCAAAAAATAGAAAAACTACTCCCAAATATGCTTTGCATCCTAATCTAGATTTCCTAACTAAGAAAAGCTTGAACATATCCAAAGAACCATTTTTACCAGAATCTGAACAAACCAGTAGCAACAACTCTCAAAAAGAAAAAGAGTCAACCAGTGGAATTAACAAGAATCACTTGGTAACAAAATCATAGAAGTTCCAATTTTACCTGAACTAGATATGAGAAAGAATTTGAGAAGGAAATTAGGTTATCCAAAACTATCATTCTTCCAGATAAAAAAGAAGAATTTGTGCAATCTGCATAGATTTATCATTTTAATGTTGGAACAGAAGAAATATTTTTTTCTCCAACCTGGAAAAAAAGAAATCTATGTATGTTCTAGGACATTTTAACTTATTTGGTTATAAATCCTATAGGTTAAATGTCCTAGTAGATACTAGAGCTACAATAAGTAGCTGTAGACCAAATGTCATTTCATCTGAAAAATGGGTATCAATGAAACATCTGATTTTAGTCAGAGGAATAGACAGTCAGGAAACAAAAATAGATTTGAAATTTATGATTCCAAAAATTTTATGTTTTCCAAATATGCATGGTAGTTTCCTTGAAGTAAATAATCTTTTGTTTCGATGTTATCATATACATATAAATCATACTCACATTGACTTAACCCTAAGCAAGAAATACTCAAAATTCCAATCTTGAAAGTCCATAAACACTGTTGTAATTCATCTTTCATGCCACCCAAGCGAGGTGATGAATTAAATTACGTATGTACACTTAATGAAAATCATTAGATGTATAAATCCTTTGAAGAATTTTTTTTATGAGCAACCTTAAAAATCTGGTCTAGAAGACCTAAGTTTTGTGAATTAAAACTCATTGATCCAAAATTGATCATTAGCGTTAAGGCCATGGTCTACACAATACAAGACATTGAAGAGTTCAATAATTAGTTGGATGAGCTGTTCAAGAAATTACTTATCGAAGAAACCACTAGTGCACACTTTAGTCCCACCTTTATAATAAGTAACTATAATGAGCAAAAAAAGGGAAAGCAAGAATGGTCATTAATTATAAAAGATTAAATGAATATCTTGAATTTGATGGCTATTTCATTCCCCTAAAAGATGTTTTGATCAATTATGTTAAATATGCAAAATTATTTAATAAGTTTGATTGCAAGTTTGGATACTGGTAAGTCATGTTTACAAAAGAGTCAAAATCCTTTACTGCTTTTAGCATTCCGAAAGACCATTTTTAATGGAGAGTTATGCCTTTTGGTCTGAATATTGCCCCTAAAATATTCCAAAGATGGATGGACAACATATTTAAGCTTTTGAGAAGTTTCTGTGTAGTCTACATAGATGACATTTGGATTTTCTCCAAAATAATGGAAGAACACATGAACATCTTAAAATCGTTTGTGAGAAATTTCAAGAAAATGAAATTATGCTATCACCAAAGAACATTGAAGTAGAACAAACCACAATCAAATTTCTAAGGTTTAATTGTAAGTCCAACAGGTTTAAAGCAAAATCATATTATCTTCAAAGTTAAAGAATTTCCTAAAGTTTTGCAGGATAAGAAGCAACTCCAACAACTTTTAGGAATTCTTAATTATGAAAGAAGTTTGTTAAAAAGAGATACATTTGTTAAAAAAGTTCAAAAAAGATACAAAATTCTCTTGGATGGATAAAGATGTTGAAACTTATTGTTCAGTCAAGAATGAAATTTCAATAATTCCTACCGTTTATTTTCCTAAAATAGGAGATAATCTAATCTTTGAAATTGATGCTTTTGATTACTATTGTGAATGTAATTTAAAAGCAATTTCATTATACCAATGGAAAAAATTTTGTGCTAATAAAAAAAACTTGGAATTAGAACTACCAAAGATTCTATTAAAAAAAGTCTTCAAAAAAAAGGATTTGGTTATAATTTTGGAAAACTCAAACAGAATTAACATAATTATAATATTTTTGAAAAAGAAGTTTTGGCTATCAAATTAACAATAAATTTTTTTCATATTTATTTAGCTCCCGAAATATTTATATTAAGAAAGGATAATAAAACAGTACAAGATTTTCTTGTGCAAAGAAAAACAAATTATTGATAAAAGACGATTAAAATTGTACAACTTTATTATCCAATATTTTTTTGATATACAACATGTCAAAGAAAATACTAATTTTCTTACTGATTTATGAGCAGAGATCTCACTACACAAGTGGAAGATGAGTTTAGACCAGATACCTAACCAAGGTAAATGGGTTACAATTGCAAAGAAAAACCTACCCAAGATTTATGTTGTTTGTTGTGGATTCCAACTGGAGATCTACACCACTTGACATCAATACTTTACTCAAATAAATAGATTTCATGGTGCTTTATACAAAGCATATCCTAACATGGAAAAAGCTAAACAAGCTTTCCATGATTACTTTTAGTTGCAAGATACTCCTAAACAAGGAGAAGTGAAAGATTTTTATGATCTAGAACTGCCAAGGGATATTTATGGAGAAATGAAAGGTCTCTAGAAAAACACAGTTCTTAACCAAAGAACTAAATTTCGCCAACACATTGTGGTACTTGCAAAGAAGGTAAAATATTAGACAAACCAATTGGAAAAATAAAAAGTCTTTGTTCTGAACATATTTTACAAATAGATTGGCATGAAAAACTTCATAACCAAATAGTTTAAAATCTTCTTATGCTCACGGAATAAGGCTCCCAGACTTGAGTCCTGAGCATAATAAGATTAAAAAAATTTGTCTTTTCGAAAAAACAAAAAGTTTCTTACCAAGTAAAGTTTTTCAGAAAATTCATATTTTAATTGAAAATCATACCGACAAGATTACCCAAATCCTGAAAAATGATCTTATTTATATGAATTTTTATTCTGGAGTTCCAAAAATCACTTAATTCCTCAACAAAAAGGAATCTTGTGAAGAAGAAAGTGATTTGGGCATAACTAACCAAGTTGTGTTTCAAGAAAATTCAACTAATCAATGGAGATCTTTTTCAGCAATGATTAAAAATATGTTTTTCATTGTCTTCCAAACTTGAAATGACATAAGTTTTATATATTTTGGCTTGATAGCTTCATTGGTTGGAGAATAATTTTTTTTTTCAACCATATCAACTTTGGTTTTTAAAAGAAACATAGGAATTTAAATTAGAAAAACTTTATGACCTTGTTGAGCTAATTTCAAAAAATTTAGCCAAAAAATCTTATTTTGATAAATATGCTGCCAAATGTATTTAAATATCTCAACCAAAGAAAGCTACATAAAAACATTGTCAGATCCACTGACAATGATCACATATGGAATAAGATTTTTTGTTACTTCTATACAGACTAATTATGTTTCTACTCAAGAAAAATCATTCAAGCACAAAACATTTTATCCGAATTGATCGCAAGAGTTAATTTGGATATTCCAAAAGATATATGGATCATTTCAAAAAATTTGAAAATGCAAGGCCAATTTACTCATGGTTAGGATTCAGGAAGTCCACCATTTTATATAGAGGAAAAATTACATAATCTCGACAATCTACTTGAATATTAAAGTGGACAATGATATAAGAAATGAAGTCAGAAAATTCCTGAACAACTGCACCAATATGATTTATGCATTGTCATCACATACAATCTAGCATGCAAAGGTTCTTCTACTTTATAAAGTGAATATGCTTATTATCTATAAAAGAGAAAGAAGTGGCTCGAAATAAAAGAGAAAAAGAAGTGGTGCACAAAGAAAATTCTTTCTTATATTCTTTTTCTTAGAATCAATCATGTATTGTACAATATAAATAGAAGTGATCCCTCAACACATGAAGCATTGATCTCTTAGCCTCTCTCTCTATTGTGGTGAAAATTTTCTCTCAATATTAAAAGATTGTGTTTCTCTTCCATTTGTATTGATATTATTTCTACTTTTGCTCTCGATTTACTCTAATATCAGAGCCAGGTTTTATACATCCAATGATTTTCATCAAGTGTACGTGTAAATTAATTCATCACCTCGTCTGGGTGGCATGAAAGATGAATTACAATAGTTTTTATAGACTTCCAAGATTGAAATTTTGACTATTTCTTTGTTTATGATTAAGTCAATGTAATTATGATTTATATGCATAGGATAATATTTAGACAAAAAAAATTATTTGGACAAGGAAATCACCATGCATATTTAGAAAACATAAAATTTTTGGAATGATAAATTTCTTACCACTCAACCAGATTGAAAACTTTTTAGCCTTTAAATCTAACTAAATAGGATGTTTCATTGATACCCATGTTTTAGATGGAATGACCTTTGGTCTACAACTACTTATTGTAGCTCTAGTACCTACTAGAACATTTAAGCTATAGGATTTATAACCAAAGAAGTTAAGATTTTCGAGAGAACATACATAGATTTCTTTTTTCCCTGGTTGGGAGAAGAAATTAATTCTTTTGTTCCAACGTTAAAATGATAAATATGTACTGATTGCACTTTTTTTTGTTTGGAAGAATGATGGTTTTGGGTGATCTAATTTGCTTCTCAAATTTAGTTCCAAGTAAAATTGGATCTTCTATGATTTTATAACCAAGTGGTTCTTATTTAGCTCCAGTGGTTGAATCTTTTTCTTTCTGAGGGTTGCTGTTGTTGATTTGTCCAGATTCTAGTAAAAATGGTTCTTTGGGCGTGCTCAAGCGTTTCTTAGTTAAAAAACCTAGATTAGGATGCAAAACATACTTGAGAGTAATTTTTCTATTTTTTATGTAGGTTTTTTTTTTTCAAACATTGTAATCTCCAATGTTAAGTCTTTTTATTCTTGATTCTCACCTCTCTCAACAATATTAGTAACCATGATTTGATACCTCTAAATATTTCCAATTCAAGAGTCTCAGTGTAATCTCTTGATCAAAGGCTTTTATGAGAACTTGCTTTCATCTCTATTGCTTCAGTTTTTATTCTAAGATGAATAGTATCTACTAAATGCGGGTAATTTATGGATACGAAATAGTTTGGTTAATGTTAAACAAAACCTCTCCATATACTAGATTAGATTCTATTCCTTCTATAAGTGCTTTATAAGGAACATTGAATATATTATCTAGTAAAATGGCAAGGATAAGGGTGTCTATTTCTTGTCTAAATAAAGTTGTAATCCTTATTTGAACTAATCCTATGTGGATGTGTCTAATCTCAAGATATATATTTTGTCATTTTCTCACATTTTGATGTCAAAAAGTGAAATATCTATTTTTTCTTCAGTAGAGATCTTAGCAGTTAAATTACCTCTAAATTGCTAAAAAAATCCAAGCATAAAAGAATTTGAATTTGGAGATTTTATAAACCTCTTTATATCTATTTGCTATTTATTATGGATTTCTTCTAACTATTTTTCAATGAAAGAAAATTTTTCACCTATCACATCTCCTAACTTTAGATTTTTCTCCTTCTTCTTCAGGAGGGTCAACATAAGAACTGGATGACGGATTTGGTTGTCCAGTCATCATAAAAGTGTATTCTTCATCGGAAGAACTTTCATTTTCACTGGATACTTCATACATGATTTTTTTTTTATTAGAGATTTCTTCTGCAAGCAAGATTTTGAGTTCCTGTTCTTCGAGAACTTTAATCTTCTTTTTAGCTCATTTTCCGTTTTAAGACATTGATGAGTTATATGTCATTCTTTATTAGAAATGTAACAGTTGCAACTTTTCTTTTTGTTATTCGAAAAAGAGGATTTCTTCTTACGAACATATATTTTCTTTTTGAAAAAAAAAATTGTTTTTCCTTTTTTCATGGACGCCATTCAAACGTCCTTCTAGAAGTTTTTCTAATAGTTAAACAACCAATTTTCTATGATTCTTGCAAAATTTTGTTACAACATTGTTGTCTTGACTAATTTGGTTTTTTACCTATTTTTTAGCTTTTGTAATTAAACATTGTTTAGTAATTAATCTTAGGACAAAATTGATTTTAAATCCTAAGTTATCTTCTTTATTTATTTTTGTGAGATACTCTGGATAGTTTTTGTGGGTAAGTTCATCCCAAAGACTAGGCAACTTATAGACGAATTGTTCTAACCAATATTGATCTTTTGGTGGGTTTACCAGAAAATAATACTTTTTAAAAATTTGAACATATTCTTTACATTGAGAAATATTACAAAGTTCTAGTTTGGTTAGAACATCATTTGCATTTTCTTGCAAGAGTGTTTCTCTCATAAAGTCAGTGAGATTTTCTTTAATGGTATTGTCGAATTTTCTTGAAATATCATCAAAATGATTAAAGTTGTTTAATAAGGCCATATTTTATTCCGCCTTTTTGCCGATTTTTCCCATTTCTTTAATCATTGTAAAGAATCTACGTGAAGAGTTGCTCCAACATAATCTAAAAAAAATATTTCCGTCCAATAATTTTTATAATTTGTTATGAGTAAGATAAAGACTGGGCACAATCATCTATAACTTTGTTTTTATCTTTAAAAGACACATTGCTCAGATCTAGGTATGTCCCATGCTGAACAACACTTATTTTATTCAAATCAATTGTCCTTGGTTGGGATGGTGATGGCTTTAGAGGATTTTCTTGCTTGACTCCACTAGTTTTGCCTACATGGATTGATTTGTTTGAACCCTAATTTTCAAATAATTCTGGATATAATGGTTCCTCTATCTTCTTTGAATCCTTTGATTTTTCCTCAAGCTATTCGAGAACTTCTTATGATGATTCAGAGCAGGATGATTCAAAAACTCTTGATGTTCTAGATAAGTTTTGTTAGATTTTTTTGTAAAAGATTATTTTTATCATGAATGGTCAGGACTGGTTTCTTATACAAAATTGTCAATATTCAAAAATCTCTACAAGATTAGTGTATTCTCTTTTTTTTTTTTAGAATCCGAGAATATCTGGGAATTTTTTTTGCCCGATTCTTAACGGGAAACCTATTAATCTTTACATGTTAGGCAGAGTCGTCAAAAGTGAAGTTGAAACAATCATTCATTACCAGTAAACTACAACTTTCCTTACATATGAAAATCAGAGTTATAAAATCTATCATTAAAGAAAAAAAAGTTTACACGAGATTTATTACAAATATAATTTTTCCTATTAATTTATTTCGTAAACGAGATTTATTATAAATATCATGTCTCTTATTAGTTTATAGAGAATAGTAGACTTGCTACTCTCCTATCATCTTTCATTACTCTTGTGTATTTCAGAATTTTCTGTTTTATTATTTTCTTTTTAATTATTTTTCTAACATTATTAATCGTTAAGAAAAAATTAAAAAAAAAATCAACCTCACTAATAGTCACTTTTTAATTATTAAATTAAAAAGATAAAAAATACTAATAAGTGGATGATAAGAGGATAAATTAATTTATTTGAGTTAACTACAAATGAGAATCCTGGCTGACTAAGGGAAGGGAAGAACAAATCTACGAGATCTTGATTTCAAGACTAGAATGCTGTTTCTTCCCACCATCCCATCCGTTGTAAAAAAAAAAATTGTCAAGTCAATGTTAATATTTTGATTTTTTTTTTAAATAAGTCCCTCTGATATGGTTTAAAATTAAATTAGGGAGGCCTACTTTATATAATTAAAGAAGATGTGCCCATATGTAAGGATTAAAAAGAACGGATAATAGTAATCTAATGTGGGACTAATGAACTAATGTCTATGGAATAACGTCTTCTCCATTTTATCTTTTGAAGGGAGAAGCTTTGGGTAGGTGTCTCCTACAAAGAGACTCTAATGGAAACCTATCCGTTGCTGCCACGTAGGAGGGGTCGGGTCGGAGATCTCCTGCTACGCGACTTTAATTTTCTTTTTTGAATCTCCTACGTGGCGACACGTTATTTGCCTCCGTTATTTAAACTCTGCAGGTGACAACTGTTCAAAGATATTCTCATTGAGTGTGAAGATCTCAACTATCAAGTTGCAGGTGATATGAATGCTTTTTAATAAAAGAGTAAAGACCACGAGATAATTTTAAGGCAAATGATTCATTTTTTGGATTGAGAGAAGCTAATATCCCTATAACTTAACGGAGGCCAAGGCTCTTTCTTTAATCTTTGGTTGCAGGTTGGAGAGTGTTACCTACATAACTGGAAATTGAATCCACGTACCTGTTTGTGGGAGAAGATAATTAGAGAGAAAACTAGTTCTTAGCAAGATATTCGTGATCAACACTGGGCACTCGTAACTTGAATTAAATCAGATTATAAACAAAGATTTAGTATTAAAGCTTTTTGTCACCACCTGGATTTTTCTAGAGAATTCTACCACCTTCTAGAGTTGTATAGTAAACCCTAGAATGGTTCTTTTCCTTAAGATTGTGACACTTGTCACAATCCTAGCTATACTTCTAGAAGTAGTCTAGAATGTTCCATACCGTTAAGATTGTGACACTTGTCACAATCCGAGCCATTCTTTGTACCAAGAGTTCCCTATAAATAGAGGGGCTCTCATTTGTGTAAATCACCAAGTAATAAGAGTAACAAGTTCTCTAGAGCTTCTCTCTCTACTCTCTCTCTCTCTCTAGAGTTGTTCTCTCTTGTCTTGAGTCGCTTAGAAGGCTTACTTGGGAGCTTTGTCCGGGACAAAACCTCCTAAGGCCGCACGGGACGTGTGAAGAATTTCTAAGTCCGTGACAGTTGGTATCAGAGCCTCGAGCTTGGGATGGCGGAACCAAGTGTGGTCACCATAGAGAACCAGGAGCCACGCAAGAGCAAGAGGTCGAAGGAGTCGACCCTGTCCGTGGAGTCTCGCCTCGATAGCATCGAGAAGACCATGGCCAAGATACTGGCCAAGATGGAGGAATGGGATCAGTCTCACAGGGAGGTGAGCACCCTTGACAACACCGTGACCAGGGTGGAGGTGGCTGTGGCGGATGTCAAGGACCGTCTTGACGTCATGGAGCAAAGCATGGAAGAGCTAGGATTGGAGGACCAATCCGAATCGCTCAAGGAATCCATTCTGAGCACCATCAACCCCACCCTCGAAGCACAGCGTGTCGCAAACGTTGCCTTCCAAGACCGGGTCTTGGGGCAACTAACACAACTCCAGGAGCAAATGGAGGAACACCGCGTCGGTCTGGAGGAGACCAGGGCGGACTGGGCCATGTGCAAGCGAGCTGTGGCCAATGGGGGCACCATCGGAGGAGGAATGGTGGCTACACCTCGAGTAGATACCCCCAAACCCAAGGAGTTCGACGGCAAGCGGGATGCCAAAGAGCTCGACAACTACTTGTGGCACATGGAACGCTACTTCGAAGCGTTGAACATGCCAGACGAGCATGTCAAGGTACGTACTGCTTCTCTTTATCTCACTAATCTTGCTGGTACTTGGTGGCGTCGTAAGCATAGTGAAATAGAGAAAGGTACTTGTACCATCAACTCATGGGAAGAGTTCAAACATGAACTCAAGAGGCAATTCTACCCTGAAAATGTGGCCTTGTATGCACGGAAGAAAATGAAGGAGTTGAAGCACACTTCTTCAATCCGCGATTATGTCGAGGAGTTCTCTGCTCTCATGCTTCAAATCACAAACATGAGTGAAGAAGATCTCCTCTTCAACTTCACCGATGGCCTCAAGTCATGGGTGGCTCAAGAGCTCAAGCGTCGTGGGGTCAACGACATCTCCACCGCCTTAACCATAGCCGAAACCTTGGAAGAGTTTGAGTATCACAAGAGTGATACCTCTTCAAAGCCCAAGTCCTCGAAGGATAACTACGGCAAAGGTGGGGGAGCAAAGGGGTCCAAGCCCCCACAACACAAAGAGCGGGGAGACAAGCCCTCGACATCGAGGGAAGGAAGGAAGGAGTACTCCAAAGACAAGAAGCCAAAGGATGCTTGCTTCCTCTGTGACGGGCCACACTGGGCTAGAGATTGTCCTAAGAGGAAGGCCCTCAATGCCATGCTGGGGGAAAAAGAAGTTCAAGAGAAGTCACACATGGGGTGTTTGCAACTTCTCAACTCACTCAAGGCAAACACCAAGCCAACCACCAAGGATGGGTCTTTGATGTTTGTCGAGGTGATCGTCAACGGGAAGAAGACCCATGCCATGGTCGACTCGGGAGCTTCTCACAACTTCATCAAGAAGGAAGAAGCCACACGACTAGGCATTCCTCTCAAGAAGGGTCAAGGATGGTTGAAGACCGTAAATTCCGAAGCCAGACCCCTCGACGGGGTAGCTCATGGGGTGGAGCTACAACTTGGCACTTGGAAAGGAAAGGTAGACTTCTCCGTCGCCCACATGGATGATTTCAATGTTGTTCTTGGGATGGAATTCTTGAGACAATTCAACGTAGTGTCTCTTCCCTACTACAACTCGGTGTGCATCTTAAAAGGTGGTCCTTGCATGATACCCACCGTGTCTAAGCCAAACACCACCCAACTCTTGTCTGCCATGCAATTCAAGAAGGGTTGGAAGAAAGGAGAGGTGTCTTACTTGGCTTCATTGGAGGAAGGCGAAGTAAAGATATCCTCCCCTCCACCGAAGGAGATCCAGAAGGTCCTCAAGGATTATGAGGATGTCATGCCACCACAGTTGCCCAAACAACTACCACCTAGGAGAGAGGTGGATCATATGATTGAGCTGGAACCTGGTGCTAAACCACCTGCCAAGGCGCCTTACCGGATGTCACCTCCAGAGCTTGAAGAGCTGAGAAGGCAACTCAAGGAGTTGCTTGATGCCGGATTCATCCAACCCTCCAAGGCACCATATGGGGCACCGGTGTTATTCCAACGGAAGCATGATGGGTCTTTGCGGCTGTGCATCGACTATCGGGCTCTAAATAAGGTAACCATTAAAAACAAGTACCCTATCCCTTTGATTGCTGACTTGTTTGATCAACTAGGTCATGCAAAGTACTTCTCTAAACTTGATCTGAGATCGGGTTACTATCAAGTGAGGATCGCGGAAGGAGACGAATCCAAGACGACTTGTGTGACTCGATATGGAGCATATGAGTTCTTAGTGATGCCCTTTGGCCTCACAAACGCTCCAGCCACCTTCTGCACCCTCATGAACAAGATCTTCCACCCCTATCTCGATCAATTCGTGGTGGTCTATCTGGATGACATCGTCATCTATAGTTCTACCCTCGAGGAGCATATAGAGCATCTAAAGGTTGTTTTCCGTGTCTTGAGGGAAAACCAACTCTATGTCAAGAAGGAGAAGTGCTCGTTTGCACTAAACGGAGTCCATTTCCTTGGCCACAAGATCCAAGGAGGCAAACTCAGCATGGAGGAGGGGAAAGTACAAGCCATTAAGGAGTGGGATCCTCCCACCAAGGTTACCGAGCTTCGATCTTTTCTTGGGCTAGTCAACTATTATAGAAGATTTATAAAGGGATACTCTACAAGGGCATCCCCTCTCACCGACTTGCTCAAGAAAAGTAGAAAATGGGAGTGGACGTCAAAGTGTCAGCAAGCCTTTGATGATCTGAAGACCGCCATCATGGAGGAACCGGTCTTAGCCCTACCAGATTGCACCAAGCCTTTTGAGGTGCACTCGGATGCTTCGGACTTCGCCATTGGGGGAGTTCTTATGCAAGAAGGACACCCTATTGCATACGAGAGTCGCAAGCTCAATGACACTGAAAGGCGATACACAGTGCAGGAGAAGGAAATGACAGCCATTATCCATTGCCTTAGAGTTTGGCGACATTATTTGCTTGGCTCTCAGTTCGTAGTCAAGACCAACAATATTGCCACCAGTTACTTCCAAAGTCAGAAGAAACTGAGCCCAAAGCAAGCCAGGTGGCAAGACTTCTTGGCGGAATTTGACTACATCTTGGAGTATAAACCTGGCAAGGCCAACGTCGTTGCTGACGCCCTTAGTAGGAAGGGTGAGCTTGCCCACATCACTAGTGTACAAGGAGAGACACTAGGGATGATCCGTGAAGGCTTGGAGCATGACCCCCTAGCCAAAAACTTGATGAACTTGGCTAAGGAGGGGAAAACCAAGAGGTTTTGGGTAGAGGATGGGTTACTCTACACCACCAAGCGACGACTATATGTTCCGAAGTGGGGGAAGCTACGGAGGAATCTTATCAAGGAATGCCATGATTCCTTGTGGGCTGGACATCCCGGCCAACGTCGCACTCGAGCCTTGTTGGAAGCCTCCTATTATTGGCCTCACATGGGAGATGAAGTGGAGCTTTTCGTGAAGACTTGTCTTGTGTGCCAACAAGACAAAGTGGAGAACCGAAGCCCTGCAGGTTTGTTAGAACCACTACCCACTCCTTCCCGTCCTTGGGAGAGTGTCAGCATGGATTTCATAGTGGCTCTCCCCAAGTCTGAAGAATGTGGCACCATCATTGTGGTGGTGGATCGGTTTTCCAAATATGCCACTTTCATTGCTGCCTCCAAAGATTGTTCGGCTGAGGAGACAGCCAAGTTATTTTTCAAGCATGTGGTTAAGTATTGGGGCTTACCACAAAGCATCATCAGTGATCGAGACCCTCGCTTCACAGGAAAGTTCTGGTCAGGACTGTTCAAACTCATGGGATCAGCCCTACATTTCTCCACCAGCTTTCACCCACAAACAGATGGGCAAACTGAGAGGGTGAATGCCTTGTTGGAGCTATACTTGAGGCATTTTGTGAGTGCCAACCAGTCTGACTGGAGTAAACTCTTGGATGTGGCTCAATTCTCCTACAACTTACAAAGGAGTGAGTCCACAAACAAAAGCCCATTTGAGATTGTAATGGGACAACAACCACTCACTCCTCAGTCCTTGGAGACGAGCTATGAGGGGAACTGCCCAACAGCCTTCAAGGTTGCCAAATCTTGGAACGAACAGCTGGATGTGACTCGTTCCTACTTAGATAAAGCAACCAGGAAGATGAAGAAATGGGCCGATCAGAAGAGGCGACACATGGAGTATCGCATCGGTGACTTGGTGATGGTAAAAATCTTGTCAAGCCAACACAAGTTTACCAGGAAACTGCACAAGGGGCTTGTGCGGCGATATGAAGGACCATTCCCAATCATCAAGAAAATAGGGAAGGTCTCCTACAAGCTAGACTTACCCCCCAAATTCAAGCTTCATCCAATCTTTCATGTAAGCTGCTTGAAGCCCTATCGTGGTGACGACGAAGAGCCAACACGGGGAGAGTCTAAACGAGCTCCATTGGGCATAACCGCCACTTTCGATAAAGAAGTGGAAGAAATCTTGGCGGATCGAGAAATTAGACGAAGGGGTCACAAGCCACGCCAAGAATATCTGATCAAGTGGAAGGGATTACCCTCAAGTGAGACAACTTGGGAACCTAAGGAGTCACTGTGGCAATTTGAAGATCAAGTCCGAAGGTTCCATGAAGATACCGCGTCGAGGACGTCGCGAAACTAGGTGGGGGAGAATGTCACCACCTGGATTTTTCTAGAGAATTCTACCACCTTCTAGAGTTGTATAGTAAACCCTAGAATGGTTCTTTTCCTTAAGATTGTGACACTTGTCACAATCCTAGCTATACTTCTAGAAGTAGTCTAGAATGTTCCATACCGTTAAGATTGTGACACTTGTCACAATCCGAGCCATTCTTTGTACCAAGAGTTCCCTATAAATAGAGGGGCTCTCATTTGTGTAAATCACCAAGTAATAAGAGTAACAAGTTCTCTAGAGCTTCTCTCTCTACTCTCTCTCTCTCTCTAGAGTTGTTCTCTCTTGTCTTGAGTCGCTTAGAAGGCTTACTTGGGAGCTTTGTCCGGGACAAAACCTCCTAAGGCCGCACGGGACGTGTGAAGAATTTCTAAGTCCGTGACATTTTGCTCTGAATACAGAGTCATAATTCATCATACTCTTCATTTATTCAATTTTTATTGTGAGGTTTGAATTGTAGTCAGTGTTATTGTTTTTACAAAATGAAATAGATAGTATCAGAAAACCAAAGCATACGCCCTAAATCATTCCATGCTTGGTCCATTAGTCAGTCCGGCATTATAACAAGCATCTCTTGTGCCGGCGACAATGCCCAATAAGGCACCCAACGGAACTCAAGATGCGTCTGTCCTGAAAAACCAAAACCCCACCGGGCCACACCCACAAAAAGCAATGACAGCTGATCGTGGCCTAAGACCATTTTTTTTTTAATTTTTAATTTCAAATATTTTAAATATTTTTAAAAAATATCAATATACTAATAATAATTTTCTTCATTAGTAAATAAAACTAAAAAAAAAATTAAATACTTGAGAAGTCAAAATGAAAAAACAAAATGAAAAAAATAATAGCATTATTCAATCCAACAAAACTCTTGGATCATATATGCTAAAAGGGAACCTAACCATTTAAAGTAATTGAAAAAATAAAAAAATAAAAAAAAACCTAGACTCAAACAAAGAAGGCAAAAACAAAAAAAACTAGTGCTACAATTAGGGATCAACAGCGGGGCTTCGCCACCGCCACTGTATTGCCTGTCCACCCTGCCCTCGTGTGGCAAAATGACGTACCCCATTTGCATAGTTGGGAGGCGAGAAAAAATTTCCCACCCAGTTTGCATGGATGAGGGCAGACTGCAGGGTTGAATTCTCCACCTCCATCGATGCGAGGGCAGGGGACAGGTGGCCCTGTCCTGTAGGGGTGGTTAGCACCATAGTTTTGAATTCCGTTCCGTTCTGGCCGAAACGGCCGGAATGTTCCGTTCCAGTGCCTCAACCGGTATACTATACTTCTTTGTTGTGTTCTGGTCCAAATTCCGGTCCATTTTGGTCTGTTCCAGTCGAATTTCAGCTATTCCAGTCCAAATTCCGGTCATTTCAGTCCCTATTTCGATTTAGACTATTTTTGTAATTTTTTGTGTTTGAATGACATTTTTCTAAAATTTTAAATTTAGATAGTATTTAATTAGTTCTAGAATAGAAAATATATTTATATACTTTGTAATTTTAAATATCATTATTTTTTAATATTTTATCTATTTATTTATTTTATTTATTTATTTTTGTATCTCAACTCAAATTTGTAATTTTTCAACTTATAATCATTTTATAAATCTTCAATTCTTCCAATATGTACACACATATATATATGATACACACTTACATGTATGTCTTCATTATATTAGTTGTTAGTATATATATATATATATATATAATATTTATTATAATATATAATTAATTCTAAAACGGCACACCGAAACGGACCGGTACCAAAATATTCCATTCCAGTACCTCAACCGAAATGATCATTGAAACGGAATTCAAAACTTTGGTTAACACCCCTAGCTACTATGCCATCCAAGTTTGCCCGCTTGTGTGTCCCTAGTTTAGATCATTTCTTTTAAATATTTTTAAAACATCTTAAATATTTTTTAAAAAAATATTAATATAATATTCACTTCATTAATCATTAAGTAAGAGTGGGCAAAAGGACCACGCACCCCGCCCTCATTTGCCCAACTCCTGCATGGTTGGGTAGTTGCCTGCCCCGCCCATGCAGGAGAAGGAGCCCACCACTGGGCAATACAAAAGTACTCCATTATTTTCAAGGTAATATAAGAGCACTACTTTGTTTAAGTGTGAGACTTGTATTATCAAGATAAACTATAAAAGAATCACCCAACTATATTACAACTTCCATAAAATATACTAGAAAATACATCATTTTTAAATAATAATCATATTTATAAATTTATTATTTTGAACTCAAGAATAACCTTTTAGCCTAATAGACTGTAGTCTATCATTAAAATAGATGAAGGCGAGGAGGGGTGGAATTTCTATTTAATTGAATTCAGAATTGGCTGACATTTAAGCCTGCTTTTCATTTAATTTATTGTGGTATTTATACACGTATGGGCGGTGTTTGCCAAGAGCAAATTCGGTTACAAAACTTGAGAAAAAGTTACACCAGAAATGTCTACAATACACACACAATCACGTTGATACAATTTGCTGAGATGGCGTTGCCATGTGCTGTGATGAGGTGGTTGATTTCTCCTTTGATTGTGTCTAACTTCTCTATATTAATATGTCCCTTCAAGTCTAAGGGAGTGTCAAGGATATTGAGACTTCATCTGAGTGTACAAAAATCTGTCGACTACCAAAAGTTTGGTGAGGATATCAGCAATCTTATCCTTAGAGCTGAGAAAGGATACTGTCAAGGTCTTGGCTACAACTCAATTTCTGACAAAATGAAAATCAATATCAAGATGTTTAGTTCGAGAGTAGTAAACAGGGTTGGCTGCCAGGTAAGTGGCCCCAACATTGTCGCACCAAAGTGTTGGAGCATGGCAAAGAAATCATCCCAGTTTAGAAATAAAGGTCTGAAGCCAAATAAGTTCAGCTGCCGAGAAAGCAACAGTTTTGTATTATGCTTCCATGCTTGATATGGCCATTGTCCGTTGTTTTTTTGAACTCTATGATATAAGATGCGTACCCAGATAGATGCAATATCTCCCAGTAGACTCTCTATCATCAAGGCAGCTAGCTCAATCGGAGTCTAAATATGCTTGAAGGGTAAAGGCAGATTTGAAGGAGAAAACTGGACCATAGTTTAAGGTGCCTTTTGAATACCGTAAAATTCTTTTGACTGCAATCTAGTGAGATAATTTGGGATTGTGCATAAATTGGCAAACTTTATTCACGACAAAAGCAATAGCTGGTCGAGTAAGGAACAAGTATTGAAGACCCCCAACAATACTTCTAAAAAGGGTAACATCATCAAAAGAGGGTGAGTCATACTAAGACAGTCATTGGGAAGCAACTATAGGGGAATTAATGGGTTTAGACTGCAACATGTGACTCCTAGACAGTAAGTCCTTTATATACTTCCTTTGAGACACCAATAAACTATTAGGCGAATAATCAATTTCCCAACCTAGAAAATAAGATAAGGGACCTAAGTCTTTGACAGGGAAGGCACGACTTAAGTCCCTAATCAGTAACTCAATGGCAGAGGAGTCGAATGCCATGATGATGAAATCATCAACATAGACAAGTAAGTAAATGTGTAAGGCACCAGAATTGAGAATAAACAAAGAGGCGTCTGCCTTTGAAGCATGAAAACCATACAAGAGCAGCCAAGTGCTTAATTGGGCAAACCACGCCCTCAAGGCCTATTTGCGATCATATATTGCCTTGTGTAATTTGCACACATGAGAGGGATAGGAAGGGTGTATAAATCTTTGAGATTGTTGCATATATACCTGATCATGGAGGGTTCCATGAAGGAACACATTCTAAATGTCGATCTGCCTTAGTGGCCATCTCCGAGCCGTAGCAATGGAGAGTATGAGACGGATTGTTGGTGCCTTCACTACAGGGCTGAAAGTTTTTTCCAAATCAAGCCCCTATTGCTGGTGGTAGCCTTTGGCTTCAAGCCGGGTCTCTTTCGCTCAATGGACCCATCATTTTTGAGTTTGGTCTTGTAGACCCATATGCATCTAGGAACATTCAAAGAGGAATCAAATGGAACTAATGACCATGTGCCATTGTTGGTCAAGGCAGTGTACTCTTGCTGCATAGCATCCACCCACTCAGAATGTTTCGAGGCAATGGAATAAGAGGTAGGGTTTTTGGGAGGTTGTACAATGGTATTGAGATAATTCCAAGAAGGAAAAGGATGGTCCCATCCATACGGATACGAGGACGGGAAGAGTTCGTAGGGGATTGAGTCATGATAAGAGAACGAGGAGGGCAAAGATTTGGTGAGATATGGGGAATGGAAGGAGGTACATGAATTTGAGGATTAAGATTGGAGGATGTCTTCGAGGAAGAAGAAGACACAAAGGTGTTCGAAACAAAAATGGATGTTGATGGGGGATACGATCCGAGCATGATTTGAGAGGGAGGATGATTTAGGGTTGTCGGGGGCTGAGAATGAGGAGAAGATGTAGGAACAGGCGTGTGTGGAACGGGATTGAGAGACGAAGGAGAGGTGGAAGTAGACCTTAGAGTTGTTTGAGGGCTTGGGCCTGGGCCGAGAAGTGATGGAAGAGTGAGAGGTAGATGGGTCTGATGCGAATCGGGAGGGGATGAAAAATTAGAAGGATGAGTTGTGACTGGAAGTATGGGCCGTGAGTAAGGGAAAGTGGTTTCGTGAAAGAGGACGTCACGAGAGATATAAATTTTTTGAGTTTTTAAGTCTAAGCATTTGTATCCCTTGTGAACACTACTCTATTTGATGAATAAACATGGGGTGGAGCGAAAATTTATTTTATAAGAATTATAGGGATGGAGATTAGGAAAGCATTGGCACCCAAAATTTTTGATAAAGTGATAGATAATCAAGATGATATTTATAAACATTAAAAAATGGTTAGTTATTTTGGGTGGTAATGGTAGGGAGACCATTTATTAGATAGACGGCAGTCTCAAATGTGTCGACCCAATAATGCAATGGAAGTGAGACATGGACCATAAGAATACGCCCAATCTCAACGATGTGTCGATATTTTCTTTCCACAAGCCCATTTTATTGATGGGTATGTGGACAGGAAAACGATGCATGATACCAAGTTTTTGGCATATTGGAGTAAGAGGTTTGAATTCTCCTCCTCCGTCCGTTTGTAACATAATAAGTTTAGTATTGAAGAGTCTTTCAACAAGAGTAAGAAAAGTAGAAAAAACATTAATTACATCTAATTTCAATTTCAAGGGATAAAACCAGGTAAACCTAGTAAATTGATCTACAAAGAAAATGTAGTATTTAAAGCCCGATCTAGATACAAAAGGGGCTAGACCCCAAATATCAGCACACACACATTGTAGAGGCTTGGTAGATGGAGCCCGTGAAGATGAAAAGCCCAGCCGGTGACTTTTTGCAAGCGGGCAGTCCACACAGTTGAAGGAAGATTTATTTAG
The DNA here is from genome assembly GCA_036559045.1 of Platycarya longipes. Taxonomy (NCBI): domain Eukaryota; kingdom Viridiplantae; phylum Streptophyta; class Magnoliopsida; order Fagales; family Juglandaceae; genus Platycarya; species Platycarya longipes. The sequence goes on along the minus strand of CM071796.1, from coordinate 24,101,009 downwards.
AAAAATTTTCAAGCAGCTGTTGTGCATGAGTTGGGAGATGACGAAAGCATGGAGATGACTCAAACGAAAATGCCATTGAGCCAAAAATGTTCTTTCACCGAGATTGGCAGACGGAGAGGAATAAGAGGAAGGAGCCGAGACCGATTTGGAGGGGAAGAGGTAGAGTCCGTCACGGACCGGACTTGTGATGAGGGAGTTCTTTGTCTTGGTGTCCTTGATAACAAAATGTGTATCATGAAACTCGAAAAAGAAATGATTATCATGACAAAATTTAGAAACAAAGATGAGATTTTGGTGATTTGAGGAATATGTAGGAGATTTCAGAGTAAGAATGAGGAAAGAGATGAGTCACCAGTGTGTTGTGTGGAGAGACCAGAGCCATTGTCAACGCGAATTTGCTCAGCACCACTGTATGGTTCAGATGAAAGGTTCAAGTTGGAGAGTCATTGGTGATGTGGTGTGTGGCTCCTGAATCGGGATACTAGCTTGGATCTGGGTTGGTGTTTAAGCTTGTGAAGTTGGTCGAGAATGAGGGAGGAGCAGCATACTGGTAGCTTTGATCAAACGGTGGCAACATTGAAGAGCCACATGACCATATTTCTGGCACACTTGGCATAGTGGTCGTGACTGATTGTAGCCATTCGATGGGGGCAGAGGAAGACAATTGGCGACTACCACCACGTCCATTTTGAGAGGAGGACCTGCCACGGCCATTTCGACCACCTTTGTAGTTGCCTCGAGAGCGACCTCCGATACTGGTGAAATTAGCAGCAGGTTTAGTAGATGAAGCACTTCTGGCGGAGTAGGAGAGCCAGCTCTCATGTACAAGCAACAATTGGTAAAGTTCATTAGTAGACACAGGCGTTGCTCGAATGGTAATAGAGGTAACAAAAGCATCATAAGCTGGGCCTAGTCAAGTTAGTAGATAGGTAACAAAATTAGCGTCAGGTAAAGGATTACCAGTGAAGGAAAGTATGTCAGCAAGGGAGCGAACCTTGCCAAAGTAGTCGATAATGCTTTGATCTCCACAAAAGAGATTAGCCAGTTGAAAATGAACCTAGAACTACTTCGCCTGAGATTCCGAGGAGAACAAGGAGGTGAGTGCATGCTAGAGATCATCAAATATAGTGCAGGACATAACATGGCGAAGCACAAGTTTAGAGATAGAAGAGAAAAGTAGACTTAGAACAAGTTGATCAGATTTCTTCTCGACTGTGAAGGCTGGGTTAATTTTTGGATGGGAGTTTTCGGAAGCAGGGAGGGTTTTGATGGGGACATGGATGACTACCATCAATAAAGTGAAAGAGGCCTTGACCTTGTAGATAAGCAGTGATTTGAACTTTTCATAGAGAATAGTTCTAATTGTTTAATTTGGTGGTAACCAGATGGGAAATAGAGGACATGTATGAAGGGTTTTTGGGAAGAAGAAAGGGTTAAAGCCATGGATCTCAAACGATTAGTCAAAAGCTCTAGATACCATAATTGAATTCAAAATTGGCTAAAATGCAAGTCTACTTTTCATTTCATTTACTATCATATTTATACACGTATGGATAGTGTCTGTCAAAAGCAAATTCGATTGCAAAACTTGGGAGAAAATTACACCAAAATATCTACAGTATACACAATCAAGTTGATACAATTTGTTGAGATGGCATTTGCCTTGTGCTGTGATGAGGTGGCTGATTTCTCCTTTGATGAGTGTCTAAACTTCTCTATATTAAATTATTAATACTATCCACCCCACCCGTTGGCACTTAGGGTGAATATCCAACCTCCACGTCATGCAAGGTGGGGGCTGGGAGGGGCTTTTCAGCACGGTACTACTACCACCTCACCATTAAAAAAAAAAAAAAAAAAAAACCTATAAACAATTGAGGTGACAAATCTACAAGACATGGTATCATTTTCTAATTAAAAAAATAATAATCTTAAAAATTCCCGACAGAAATTGCTCATCAGCCTTGTAATTCTTCCGAAGCCTTAACGAAAAAACTAGAGTTAACCAAAAGCAGCATAAAACAGAAAGCCAAATATGCGATGTCGTTTTTACGTCACCAAAATCACAAAGAAATCTGCCCTTTACATTCAAGACGAAACACGTTTCTAGAGGGAGGAGAGAGGGAGAGGAGAGGGAAGAGGGGGGGGGGGGGGGTGGTGGAAGAGGCCACATCAGCAAGGATTTGGTGTAACCCATATTGGAGGACCGTGTACCTGAGAGTGCGGATTTCGCTGATAACAGGGTAAAGGTTCGATGCTTCCATCCCATATCTTGAAGATGCCCAAATCATACTCTCCAATATCACTATCAAAATCCAATTCACAATTATTGACGGTAAAATATATACAGTTCCCTAACCATCCCGGAAAATCAGATGCCGGTAACGAGAAGGATGAATTTACTCCGATAAACAACATCCGGTCACCCAAGCTTGTAAGTTTCTCCCACTGTGGCCCGCTCCACACCATTCTGAATACTTCAAACCGCGCCGTTTTGTAGAACGCGCTCAGCGAGTATGGGGGGAAGTCATCGTAACAAAGTTCTACGTACCGCGTTACCATCAACAATTCGTCCCCTGAATTCACCAAATATCTCGTGTCGCCGAGGGATTCGATTGGCATTCTGATAATTGAGACGCTCGGCGACTCGCTGTGTAAATCGCACACGGCGATGTCGCCTTGCTTATCCAGAGCATAGAACAAGTTCTTATGATATATAACGTCCTCGCAGAAAAACCTCGCGCTGTATAACAATTTCCAAGATTGGCCGCCGTTCTTGTAATACGCTAAAATATCTGGTTGAGGGAGAATTGCCAGCGCGATGAAGTTCTCATTATTGTTGTTGTCACTCTGCGGGCTTGAGGAGAGAACCACTTTCTTGATAAACGAGTCGCGCATTTCCCTGAAATCACGCCGGTGGATGTTCCCGAAGGTGCCTTGATGCTCATATTCTTTATCGACTTCAGTGTATTTGAAGATGGAGAGCGGAGGGAGGTGAATCTTACATCGAGTGAGAGGGTTGAGGAGAAGGAGTTCTGAGGTTTCGCTGAGGATCACGAGCCAACCGTGGGAGGATCCGCAGCGGTGCTTGCGGTCAGAGGCGGCTTCAGGAAGCTCGAGGAGGTGGAGTGACTGAGCAGAGATGTCGAAAAACGCGAGGTGCGATTGGAGAGATTCGGTGTAGGGAAGCATGAGCCAAGGCGGCTGAGGACGTAGGTGGCGCGGGATTTTGGAGACGGAGGATCGCCAACTGTGACAGACGGCTCGAAATCGGAGGTAATCGGCGTAAAAGGTGAGGCACTTTGAGATTGAGTCGAGGAGTTCTCGCGGGATTTGAGTCCAATCTACCGCCATTTTTAGGATTTTCCAATTTAGAAACACAGCATTAACTTTTGGACCGGGCGGAAGTGGAGAGCGTCTTCTTCGATGCTTACCATGAACGTCTTCGTCGGACTCCCAAGTCTTCCTTGGGGCTCGAGCAGACCCACGCTGACGATCACGACGGTAAATGACAATTCAGCCCGCTATAGGCTACATACGACAAGGATTGCGTATTTCAAATGGCAACTTTTTTATTTTTTTTATTGTTTCTTTCATGTTATGTCCTTGTATGGTTCTACTTTATGACCATTATGTAGTGGATGGACGACCCTCGCAATTGACAACTCGATGGACATGACATGATTTGCTCCTTGGGAGACGCTGGGTTAGGACCGGCTGATAATTGTGAGAAACAGTCTTTCAATTAGGGAGTGACACATCTACGATTATAGAGTATTGATAATAAGCTGGACCACACCAAAAATTCTCTCATATTTATCTAACAAATCCTAAATTTTATGTCCTCTTTCGTCTTTGCAGTTCACAGCCCCTTTCATCTTCGCAGTTTAACTCTCCCTCTCTTCCGTTTTCATCACGGCCTCCTTTCGTCCCCATCACGGCCTCCTTTCGACGTCGACCGCAACCCCCTCTCACAGTCGAGGCGTTTTCTTATGCTCTCTTACAATATCAATTTCTTAAATGCTCAGATGAGTAAAGAAAAGGAGATGAATACCTAGGCTTAGCTTAATCGGGATTTTTATATCTTCTCTTACTTTCAAAATTATGAAATCTAATGTTTAGAACCGGATCTTTTTCTATTGTGCTATCTTTTCTACCCATTTTGTTTCTCTTTCGAGTTCCTATTTATAGCTGAGAACTGTAAGTGCTAATGGTGTTCTAATGCTTTGATTTAAGGGTTTTACTATACTGGAGTAAAATATCACCAACTTTGTATGTTTGTGATTTCATATATTCTAATGATTATACTTTTTTTGGAATTTTAGAATTTGTGGAGAATTGGTATCTTGAGAGATTTAGAATGATATTTGCCAAATTATCTTGTAAATGTCTATGATCTTGTCAATTGGAGGACTATGATCTAAAAGGGACTACATAGAATTCAATTGGCTGTAATTTTTTATGGGAGAAAGAAAATTGAATTTCAATGCACGTTGTTTGGCTAGGGCTCTTTGTTCAGATTTATACATGTGCCTGTATAGAAGTATGAAGGCTGGAAATCTGAGGTTGTTTTGATAAAGAATCAAATTCTTAGTAATTATAATTGGAATGTTTGTCTCATGAAAACCCAAGCGAATGTGTGTAAAGAAGTTCTGTAGGACTTTATTTGCATGATAGTGCTAAGACTGCATTAAGATCTTTGACTGATTTTCTCTATCAGGTACAAGCAGTAGAAATTATATCTTCAACACCAGACAGGACGCAATCAGCCAAGCGTAGTAGAAATTATACCTGAATTTCTCTACCAGGTATGGGATTAAATTTGTTAGTTTGCTGCTTTGATTCTGCATTGAAGGGCCCAGAACCTAGTAAAAATAATTTCTTTTGGAAGTAATCAAAAGGTGAATAAATATCAAGGCAGATATAATATTAAATGAGTTTTAGCTACAACTCCCCTGCCCTTCTAAACTAATTTTAGATATTCCAAGAATTATTACACAAGAATTCACCTTTTAGTAAGATTCTTTCCCTTTCACTTGAAATGGATAGTATTCATTCTAAAACGATTGGTATTTTAGGGGTTGTTTGGACACTTTGTGTATCTCATAATTTTGTAAATGGTATAATGGTATGGGAATAATAGTGAAGTGGTTTGAGTTAAGATGGTGTAATGGTGTGTGAATAATAGTGAAGTGGTTTGAATCTCATGAATCGTCATTGGGCTTAAACCAGTTATTTTTTCTTGTTGAAGTGTTTGGTGGAAGCAAAAAAAGTGAAATTTGTAACAAGTTTATGGTAGTTTACGCAAGTTCTCAAATTTCTATAATGTTTAATTAGTTGGTGTACAAATTGATAATGATGTAATTATAAAAGCATTTTCATAAATAGAATATAATCATCTATTATATCTTATTTTAAATTGATAATATCTTATTTTCTCGTTTCCAATAAAAAATTGTATTTATGAATGACTTTTCAATATGATGGCAGAAAATGAGAAGTTCGAGTTTCCATTCTAGTTTGAGTTCTTGGAATGCAAGTGGAGAAAAAAAACTTGGTTTGGAGAGACCACTTTGCTATTGTGGTTACCAAGCAAAATTTCAAATTTCTAATAGATCTCATAGTTTAGGTAGAAGATTTTATAATTGACCCAACTATAATAACTGTAACTTTTTTGAGTTGATTGATTTTTAAAGTGCACAAAATAACTGTTGTAAGCAGACATTGGAATTAGCTGAATGGAGGTACAACAGGATATTACACATTGAAGAATCCAAATTTAAAGCAATGGAGAAAAAGTATAAGGGAGCAGGGGTGGGGGTCCATCCGCCCGCCCGCCCCCCGCCCCCCCCCCCGCCATCGCCCATGTAGGACCTTAGCCCATTTCACACTTTTGGGCCATTTTCGGCCTAGATCAAATATTTAGACCATTTTTTTATCCAAAAAATCATTAAACTTGATTTAATTAAACATTAAAAAATATAAATCTATTAAATACTAAGTAATAATCATTACTAAAGTCTAAAAGCATATAAAAAAAGATACTAAAAGTCTAAAAGTAAAGATTAGTCATTAAGCTATTACAATTTTCAAATTTAGTAATTTACAATAGAGTAGTGATAGATGTACTACCATTTTACAACTTATTAGTATATTTGAATGTTTTAATTTTTTTATCATTTTCTTTTAAGTATTTTTTTAATATTTTTAATCATTAAGGAAAAAATTAAAAAAAATATACAACTTTATTAATATTTACTTTTTTAATCATTAAGTAAAATTAAAAAAAATTAAATATAAAAAAGTTATAAATAAGTAGTAAAATATTAGTAATGCTATCATTGTTGTTTACAAAATACAAATTAATCCTACAAATTACAAAATTACAAATTATGTTATTATTTATTAACATTACAATTTACAAAATCGTAAAATTCATAACATTGAATATTGGTGATTGGATTTTGTTGCTTTGAAAAGTTGTAATGCAAACTTGAGTGGGGTCGTTGGGTCTTGGCAATACTTTGACTGTTTGTGAGTCACTAACTCTATGATTGTGAGAATGGAAATATTAAAACTTTAAGGCTTAACCTGCAATAATAGGTTAAAAAAAATTAGAGTTACAAATATAAAATTATAAGTTATAAACATGAAAAAAGATCATTTATTAAAAATAATAAGTTAGTAACCAAGATTAAATTGGGGCATTAGGTTGGAAGATGGGTATTGAAGGATTTAAATCTTGACGTGCAAAATGATATTGTCATTCATAATAAGAAATGAGAATATAAAAGTTAGAAATGTCAAAACTCATAAATAAAAGTTACAAAATAATTAGATGCTAACATTGTATAAAGTGCAAGTCATGGTTATGGACTGGTAGGTCATACTACAATGGAGATAGTTGTTGAACTTGTACCAGGTGTTGGTGTTGCAGGCAAGTTACTACAATTAAATATAAAATTAACATCAATTAATTTTAATTAAATAAATATAAAATAATATAAATTGATTTCAAGTTACAATTTACCAGATCCAGACTAATCATCACCTTTATCCTCGACTTTGACGGGATCATAATCAAGAACCTCCAAAATATGAATTTCAGCACCCGTGATCCAATTCTGTATGCAAATCAGTGACTCAACAGTGGTAGGATCTAATGAGCTGCGGAAGGGATCTAATACACGCCCTCCAGTGCTGAAGGCCAACTCTGAGGCTATTGTACTGATTGGGATGGCCAAGATACTGTGGGCAACCTTTGAAAGTACGGGATATTTAAGGACATTCATTTTCCACCAAGCTAATATATCAAAGTCTTGTACAAATGGATGAAGATCCAATGCCAAATATATAGCTACCTCTAACTAGGTATCTGTGCTAGAACCCATAAAGGCCAAGGGGGTTGTTTCCATCTTGTCACTCTAGTCCATTCTAAGTTTTTTCCCACGCCCGACATCTACAACTGGTGGAGGGTACCTATAGGTGCTACAATCACCTCACATAATGGTGAACTCATCAAATAATCTAACAAGTGTTTCTCGAGCCCAAAATGCAATAGATAACACACAATTCTTATCAATAACATCAGTCAACTCAAATACCATGTCATTCACCTTAAAACATGGGTCAAGGACATATGCAACTTGTAACAAGATATTGGCTTTGTCAAACTCTTCCCCCAATACTTGTTAAATTTTTCCATTATCGTTCTAGACATCTTCCACAATGTGGTGTTACCACTCACTGTAATATCATCTAATTTTTCTTTCATTTTAGCAATTTGTTGACAAAATTGATGTACTATGGGATACAAAGAACCATAAAAATCTTGGCCACATCGTAAAAATCCCTCAAAAACCCTACAAAAATATATAAAACCCCCAATCATTAGACATAAGGTGCTCCGATTTTTCATTAAAATACTTGACATATTTTATACTTTCATTACCTAATATATCAAATGACAACTTATACTTCTGGGCCACCTCCAACATCAAAAAAGTGAGTTCCACCTAGTAGACATATCAGTGCCAAAAACCTTTTTACATGTTATGCCCACAGTTTTTGCAATAACTTTAAACCTCTCAAATCTAGTAGGAGAATATCTCACTCATCTCACAGCAATCTTAACCCGAACAACTGAGTCACCAAGCTTATTCAAGCTATCACCCACAATCAAATTAAGAATATGTGCTGCAAATCGCACATGCATATAATTCCCACCAAAAATCGTTATACTCACATTATTCAAGAGAGTCTTAAGATATCTTATTACAGCATCATTAGCACCGACATTATTAACCGTGCAAGTCAGAACTCGTATTAACCTCCACTCTTTTACGGCAGCCTCTAAGGTCTTCCCTATCGTTTCACCTTTATGATTAGTGGTTTGACAAAATTAGAGGATCTTCTTATACAATGTCCAACCTCCATTAACCTAATGCACATTCATACACATGAAATTAATATTTTTACAATAAGTCCAACAATTAGTGTTGAGGCAAACACTCTCATCTACCAATAAACTCTTCAACTTCTCTTTTTCTGAGCGATAAAGTTTTTTGACATCTATTACCACCATGTGGTGAGAAGGAAAATTAAATCTTGGTTCCAAGTACCTATAATAGGCTTGGAACCCTAACCCATTTACTACTTGGAAAGACATTTCATCCATAACGACCATGTGAGCTAAGTGTGTCCTAACCTCGTCAGAATTATACTTTATGTACCCCTTTAATGCCAACTCACCACTACTCTCTCCACCCATTTTTTTAAGCCAATTTCAAGTCTAGATTGGCTCTTCTCTACTAAAGATTTTAAAATTGGAAATTTCTTGCATTACTCCTCTAAGTGCAACTTTATTTGGGAAGTGTCATGTCTCTTGTAGGGGCACTTATAAACTTTGCCACAATAGTTGCACTTGGCTTTTGGGTCATTCGGGTCACTATCCTCTATTTTAGTGACATGAGTCCAAATTATGGATAAAGCTTTCTTGCTACGCTGCTTGGAAGTATGGCAAGTGATAGTGGTAGGGGCAAGGGCCTCGACCGAAGGGTTCTCGATCGAAGTGGAAGTAGGGTTAGAGGTAGTCATAGTGGTTAGGGTAAGGTTAGAGTTGGGGTCAAAGGTACCCAAGGCCCCCTCCAAGGAGCTGCACTAGAATTCTCTGGACTTTCCATTTACAACAAATATTAAATTATTGCAAAATGCAAATATGTGGTTATACAAAATTTAAAATCAAGATAAGCATGAGACTCGCTTTTTTTTATTAGAAAAAAAAAAAGTGAAACTCATCTCAAGTTCTCAACCCACTAATTCATATTTCATACATTTCAACTTAAAAAGTTAAACTAACCTCAAATTAAAAAAGTTAAATTCATTTCAATTACTCATAAATTATTATTATTATGCATAACTCAATTAAAATTTTAACTCATTTCAACATTTAAAAATAGCCTTAAGTCAACACTTTTTGTCCTCTCAAACACAATAAAAAAAAGGCAATTCATACAAGGTAACAAGACTACAAGTTTTGAGTTTATAACATTTCTACAAATAATAAAAAATACAAATAATATTATATACTATACCATTATTTTTTCTTTCAATACTTTTAAAATTTTGGTAGTATATACTATACTATTATACAATAATATAATATTATACTATTATAGCTATTATATACTATAGTATTATACTTTATTGATGGGCCATACACTCATGTGCTTTGGCGCTTTGCCCTCTTTTGATTTTGTTGAAGTGATTACTATTTGATCAAAACTAATTATAACTTTAGCGTGCAAAACTAATGTGTGAAAGACTCCATAAAAATAATTAAAATAGATTCAAAACAAGGTAATAAGGGGTAGAGAGAGAGAGAGAGAGATGGGGGTAAAAAAAGACCAGAAACAAGTAACTAGGTAAAAACATAAAGACATTCGCGTACCAAACTATTTGACAAAGGATAGGATCAAGTACCCATTTACAATTAGAACAAGTGGAAGACACAAAAGTCTCAATATTCCATGGCCGAGAAAATCATATAACATATTTCATGAAAATCAACAACATTGCTTAGTATTATTTAGGCCATTAGGGTTCTCAGATGAGACCAATTTAAATTATTTAATCACAAGAAAATCAAATTCAAATTAATTGATCAACAAGAGATCAATTTAATCACAGGAAAAAATTGATTGAAAATAGTAAATTCAATCAACAGATTCAACACAATCAGACAATCAATCACAGTTCAAACTTCAAACATGCACAATCAATCTCCACACCACACAGCTTACAAATAGCAAACCCATCATCCATCTCCATTAATCATCTCATTCTTCATTTTCATATATTTTCAAAATGAAAAAATGTGAGATTAGGGTTCTTGGAATTACCTTTGGGCTTTTGGCGAAAGGGAGAAATATCTGAGTCTTGGCAGTGAAGGTGACAAAGTCCCGATGACGGTGGCCTACGACTGCGACAACGATGAGAGGCGATGCGATTTTAGGGGCTAGGGTTTGGCAATTTGATCAAAGACAGGGAGTGTGAGAGAGACAAGAAAGAGAGATGAGAGACTGAGAGAGTTCGATTCGAGGAGGGGTTAATTGATTTTAAGTTGTTTATATAAAACAAAGCTGTTTATATAAAATGACGTTGTTTAATATAAGTAACTTAATTATAAAAAAAAAAACCTAGATGACAAAATGATGCCGTTTTTTAGTCATATAAGGTTATATATATATATATATATAATATTTAATATATATTAAAATGTAAGGGCGGAGGCGGGTTAAATGCAGAACAAAGGGAACACTATACTGCCCCGACCCTCGCCTTCTGTCTAGAATGCAAACGGGGGAACCCCGCCCCCCATCTGCCGAATGGATGCGAGTGTGGATGAATAATGCTACATATAGTCGTAGAGTTGCAAACGACATGCAATCGTTTTAGAAAAAAATTAACTTTTTTCACGTGAGTCTCATATATATTCATTTTTTTTCAAAGTGACTATACACCACTTGCAATTCCATGACTGCATCTATCATTTCTCAGTGCAGATACCTGCTGCCCACCCCTATAAAGGAGTCTTGAAAGTGTTATTCTTATCATATTTTTTTATTATAGTTTGTGGTATAATTTTTATGTATCTAAAAAATGGTTATGTATCTTAGACAGTGTTATGCTTCATGTAATTCGTTGTACATTTTCTAAAAATTTAATGTAAGGGGGGTACTTTCATTATGATATTTATGATGTAATGTGTTTTGATGTAATTTTTATTAGGCACTTTGATCATTATGTGAGTAATGTATATTATTTCTATGGCAGAACTGACTATATTGTTTGTTAACTACTAAGTTTAATAAAACTTATCTTTAACTTATTAAAAAAATGGCGTTCACAACAATAATGCCCACATATCGTTATAATCGTATATCTATATTATTTTTATATATTATTTAGTATCAAAGTATTATTATATTATTTGATGTATAATTATTAACTATAATATAAAGTATTAGTACTAGAATACATTAACAAAAGTTATATCAACTGTTAACTATATATTAATATATTAAATACTATTATATTTTATATTAGTTATAACTTATAGTATAGTTAAATTAACATTATGAGTATTAAAATATATAGTACTACTATATATAGTATAATAACTATATAATATTAGTACTACTATATATAGTATAGTAAGCATAATAAAAGTTAAAGTACCATCTATAGTATGGTAACAATAATATATAGTACTCTATATCTATAAATTTATGACTATTACCTATAAATATATAACATTATTAATATTAAAATATATAGTACTACTATATATGGTATAGTAAGCATAATAAAAGTTAAAGTACTATCTATAGAATAGTAATAATAATATATAGTACTCTATATCTATAAATTTATGACTATTAATTTATAAATATAATAATCTATAACTATTAACTATAATAGGTATTACTATATATTAATATATTAAATACTATTATATTTTTATAGTAGTCTTAGTATAGTTAAATTAACATTGTTAATATTAAAATAACGACCTCTACTATATTCATAATACATTATGAATATTAGTATAGATTCTATATACTATAAGAATAGTTAGTAGTTATGGTATTGGATTATTGGTACAAAATACTTACAATTTTCAAATTATGTACTAATCGAATAATGTCAAAAAATGGCATGTATTTTTTATTTTTTTATTTTTTTAATATCATATTTTTTAAATTTTGCTATATAATTTTGATGGTCTCTCATTCTCTCTTTATAAATTTATAATTAGGTATTTTTTAAGTAGTAACTACTAAAAAATACCCATAATGGCATGGACTTAAGAATCGCATATATGATATTAAACTTGGACATAAGAATCATATTCATCATTTTCCAATTATAAATTTATAATTGGATATTTTTTAAAAAATTTTACAAAAAAATACCCATAAAGGCATGGATATAAGGATTGAATATATGATATTAAACTTGGATATAAGAGTTATATTCATCACTACAGTTCAATCTGGACTTAAGAATTGAATATATAATATTAAAAAAATGGTCATAGAAAGACCAAATATTAAACCTATTATTACATGGCAAAATCCTAATAAGATATTTCAAAAAATAGTGGCAGACTCTTAAACAATATGGCTTCAATTGCTTTCTTAGCATATATGCACTACCAATATTGGCCATATTTCTATTTCATTATCACAGCTCGTCACTCCCTCTAAATAACCTTGAAAAGCATCACAACCCTTCTGAAATATGAAAAAAAAAATTGATTAGATTATAAGACGTATTTCAAATATATATTTCTTAAAAGTACTATGGGACTTTGACTTAAACAAACCTTCATCAGTCGTCCAAGTTGGTGTGCTCGAAATCAAGTGCCTCAGGTTCCGCCACAGGTGCCTCAGATGTTGCGAATGTCTCAGGTGTATGCCCAATATTCCTATATAAACATTGGACAAATACAATAAAAATATTATAACACTTTGATTATAGCAAACAAATAAATAAATAAATAATACAAATAAATAAACAAACCTACAATACCTCAAACCTACAATAAATAAACACTTTTGGTTAGTTGGATCTCTTATGAATTTTTTGCTCTCAAACACTTTGGTCGTCCTTTCGTAGGCACTCTTGGAGGATCCTGCACTATTTGAGCAAAGTTAATAGAACTTGAGTTATTGGCAACTAATCATCATTGGTTGACTCCACTCCTTGTGAATATTGGGCATGCGTATCCCTTTCAAGTATATGTTTGTTAACATTTTCCAACGCAAGAGTGAAATAGTTATGTTTTTCTGCTGACTGTGCTGCAAGTTCAACAATGTCATGTAATTGAGTCATTGACTTGATTTTTTTAATGACCACCTCATCTTGTGCTTCCATCACTTGGTCATTGAGACATAGTTCATCAGGAATAGGTCGACTCTTAGCATTAATAGTCCATTCGTCTAGAATATACTATTGTGGCAATCTATTTACCTTCGTTTTCTTGCCAAAGACACACAATATATGCCTACAAAGAATCCCCATAAATTCCCACTATGGCATGTACATGTAGCATTATCACCATCCAGTATCACATGATAGAGAGGTGTTTCATTTTCATAAGGTGTCACTCCATATGTCTTGCTCTCACCGTTCTACACCACTTTTTTTGCTTAGAGAAGTAGACTACTAAATAGCTCATCTTGGAAAATTATAAAAGACTTTCTTGTATAAATCATTATCGCCTCTACTTCAATTTTATAAGGTGTCTTCATAATTGGCAGTGCAGAAGTTGTTTGCACATCCCTCTCATTCTCTTTAAAGTAACGTGCATCTATGGTTTTTTTGTATTAATGCACAAAGTCACTAATCATAGTGCTTCAGTGAAGATAATTTTTTAAAAATTTGTTCATACTTTCACTCCTTTGAGTTGTTGACATGCCAACATAGAATGTCGACCGAAAGAAGGCCAGTACCCACTTATCCTGTCGGTTGTAAAGGTTTTGCAGCCAACTATTTCCCCCAAGCTCATATTTCTCAACAATTATTGTGCATTCTTACTCGAACTCGTTGGTAGTAAATGTCGCATGAATGCAATGATTAAACTCATCACCAAACTTTGGATACTTATTGTATACATGGGCCAAGTGTTCGGGAAACTTTTGTAAAATGTGTCACAAACACAATCTATGAGTTGTTTCGGGAGTATCTCTACAATTGCCTTCACTATCACCTTGTCATCAACAATAATTATCATTGAGGGGGCATGCTCAAATATTGCCTCTAGCCATGTTCTCAATAACTATATATATGATTCAGCCGCTTTATTAACCAGCAAAGCACACTTGACCATTATGGTCTGATGATGATGATTAACTCCTGAAAATGGCACAAATGGTATCTTATAGATATTAGTCAAGTAAGTGGCATCAAATATAACAACGTCCCCAAAATATTACTATGCAGCTCTTGAACTTCTATCAGTCCAAAAACAACTACCCATACGCCCATTATTATCAATTTGCATTGAAAACACAAAACCCTTTTCTTTGCATTGTCGATCTTAAAAGTAGTTGTATAACTTTTGTGCATCTCTTCTTCAAATACTTTTCTCCTTTCGCTTCCCACATAATTTTCTACATCTTTGCCAATATACCCGACACTAAAGGCATATACCCGACACTAAAGGCACCACCTGTATCTTTCCTCAACACCAACATTATCTTCCTTATCGGTACACCAGAGTCATTCAAAGTCATAACCTTTTTTTTCAAACTTTAGTAACTTTCCTATTTCCACGGAGGAGGCTAGCAATTCTCGGGCTAAATAAAGTATGGTTATGTCCAACCAAAAACTTGTTCACTATCCACTTTGAGCCATCTTTTTTTATTCTCACAATTGTTTTACATCCAATTTTTGTCTTAGCACATTCAGGTATTACTCGATCTTCGGGATTCACTCTTACCCGTCATCGGCCTTCTCTTGCGCAAATATAGTCTACTTTACAAAGAGTTTTATCTTCTTTCGATAATTGAGTATGATTCATCCGGATTGCAAATCTTTTTTGACTTGCATGTCTTAGAAAAGGCTTAGGCATCTTTGATCTCCTCAAATCCATACCAATAAATGGTTTCGGCGAACTGCTACTCAAAGCGTGATTGCTCCCATATTGAACAAGTACATCTTCGACATTAATCTCATCATCACTATCAAGATTATAAATTAGTACCTGTCATATGAAACAAATTAGTGGGAGTAATTAATGTGACATTTTTATAGTAATAAAAAATTTTAAAGAATCCAACAACTGAAAAGAGAATGATTTATGTGATTTGTAATGATTTATGTGATTCATCAAGACCACCTGAATATTGGATTCAGAAAAAATCATTTTCTTCGTAAATTAATTATTGATATTTCTTTTGATGTTGAACTCGTGATGTGTATGTATGTGCCTCTCTCTAGTAATTGACCAAACAACAATTCCTGAACTCAGAAAATAAAATCAAAACAATATGGTGCACGTGTGGGGTATATATAATGAACTGTATATATTGTTCTTCAAACTTTATGATGTCAGAAGTTCTATAGCTAGCTTAAGTGCAAAAAAGTCTTGAGCTTTTAATTCCGAAGTCATGAATCATGAGCACTCTGCCAATTATAATTAACAGACTTAGATTTTTAATGTTTTTAAACAGTACTTAAGACAACAAAATTCTATCTAAAAGATTATTTAAAAGACATATTAATTCATTGAAAATTAATTATTTAAAAGATTATAAATTAATTATAGGGTTTTTCTCTCCAGCCAAAATTCTATCTAATTTTTATGGGTATTGATCTCTTAGAATTATTGGTGAAACTTTACTTAAAGTGAGAGAGATATACATAAAGTTGATTCCACAATATTTAATATAGTAGACTGAGCTAATAATGTATAATATTACTTTATAGATGTTATAGGATTTAATATTGTGCTTGAGTAGGAAATCTAAGAGGTCGACCCAATGATTTGATTTGCTACTATTTCTAAGATGTTATGATAACCATTGAGGTTATGGCACTATTTTAGTTAACCCATTATATCGCTTTAAATAGGGTTGGGTGGCAAAAAACAATTCCCATTGCCTAAACACACAATTAGTCGGTTCAAAGGCTAGTTAATTCTTAGACGTAACCAGATCTTCATCTAAGTGCACAATCTTAAATGCATTCATAAGAGCAATTCTACATGTTTTCAGGCCAGCAAAATACTTGCTGACATGAACCATGGAAGCAAGCAGTTTGAACCTAAAAGAATGGTGTATGTTTTATTTTTTTATTTTTTTTATTTTTTTTTTTTGGGGGGGGGGGGTTTATTTACACACCTGAATATGCCCTGTGATGGTTTAATGAAGAATCTTATCATTTTAAAAAAGAATAAATTCATCTGGAAGATTTCCCTTCTATATTGTTACATGGAATTTTTGAAACCTTTTTTGGCTTTAGTTCTGCTGAGAGATTTGACCCTAGAGAACATTCTTGGACAAGAATTGGAAGTATGAATACAAAGAGAGGCTTTCAAATGAGAAATTGTAAATTCTTCTCTTATTATTCGATTTTTTTTACTCTATCAATGACATTGTACATGGATTATCTTGGGAAATGCAGATGATGCACTAGATTTTCTTCAAGTCTTGGGCATATTGACTTATATCATTATATCAAACTCGAGTTGTCTGAAATGCTAAACGTTGACTAATTTGGCTATTTTTGGTAGAATTTCGGTGTATCTCCCTATGGAATACCCTTGTTATTGTTTTGGACTAAATTGAATGGTGATTATATAAAATTTAAGATTCAATTACATCATCACATCGGTTGGGTAAACTAACATTCCAAATAAATGAGAAGAAAAAAAGGAACAACAATTACGAGAGCATCTTCAAAATGGGTAGATAACAAGAAAATCCAAGCAATGAACAAAGTATAAGATTTCCCATATTTCAAGAAGCTCAAGAATCCAACATTGTTGAAAATTCAAGTCAAGTACTCGAGAAAAAAACAGAAAGCATCTTCAAAAGTGATAAGATAACTTGATGAATTTGCAAATGGAAGGTCAGAAAAAGCAGTAAACAAAGCATCTTCAACAATAACAACAAATTTCATGCATAACGCGCAATTGCATGAGCATGGCATTATAAATGTTGGTCATGGCCAGAGTCCTTTGTATTCAAACCAGCATATCCTCCTTCCAACCCCCAAAATGCCTATTTTATTACACACGAATGGTCCCCCATAATGCCTATTTTATTAGACAAGATGGTCCCCCACTCTTTTAACAATAGCCATTCCATATAATCATAAACATGAGGGATATGCATTTAAACATTCTAAAAATGTTAAATTTAAACATTCCATGTACAATAGCCATTCCATGTATAATCATAAATATGTTCAATTTTTATTACAAAAAATAGCTGGATATCCTAAACAATTTCTTCATATAATCATATATGCTTTAGATTTCACTAGTGTAAGCAAGATATGCATTTAAACATTCTATCAAATACCTGCAAGATGAAAAATACCTAAGGGATATCAAGAGCACTAGACTTAGCCATGGGGAACTACAAGGGTGGAAAAAGGTCTGCGTGCGAAGGGAATTACGCCAATTTCGTGCAAAAGGAATCGAAGTTCGATGAAAGGGAATGCTCTCGGCCACGAAAAAATCACCTTTATTGAACTGCGACGGAAGGGACGTCGGAAGTTCAACGACTACGTACGGTGGAAACGACGTCGGAAGTTTGACTACGGTTGTTCGTTTTTGTGGGTGACGGAAGTTCTTCTTGGTGGGCGACGGAATAGGGATTTTTGTTTGCGTTTTCGTGGGCTGCTCGATTTTCATTTGCGTTTCTTTATAGCCAAATCGTGTGTGGCCTACCTCAATGCTACTTCCATATTCCTGTTGACGTGTCACGTTTTCATTGGCGGGCTATTTTTTAAAATTATAACATGGGGTCCTAGTGATAGCTTTTTTCAACTCCCCCACCCACTGTGCTTGCACTATACTGATTGCTTGGTTCGGAATTTGGTTCTGTCTGGATAGTGGTTTGGCAATTTGTGTGGAGGATGGGTTATTTTTTTAGGTTCTATGCCATTGGGTTGGTGGCTGATTGGTGTTGTTTGGGTTTATTTTTTCTAGATAGTGGACCCGGGATAAAGCATCAGCTACTGCATTGTTCTTCACACTTTTGTACTCAATTGATAAGTCATATCCAAGCAACTTAGAGACTCATTTTTGCTGAAAGGGAGTTCTCATCCTTTGTTTTAATAAGAATTTGAGGGCTTACTGGTCAGTGCGTACTTTGAAGGACTGTCCCAATAGGTGGTGCCTTCATTTCCTCACTGCCATCACCAAGGCCAATAGCTCTTTATCATAGGTGGAAAAGTCCAAATTTCTCCTTTTTAAAACTTGACTAAAATAGGCTATGGGCTACCCTTCTTGCATAAGCACTGCTCTCAATACTTCTCCTAAGGCATCACATTTCACCACAAATGTTTTAGTACAATTAGGTAATATAAGCACAGGAGGACTTACCATAGCCTTTTTTAAAGCTTCAAATGCTGCTTGTGCCTTATCATTCTACTAAAAAACGTTTTTCCTTAGAAGACAAGTAAGTGGAGCTGCTATAGCTCCATAACCTTTAACAAATTTCCTGTAATATCCAGTGAGTCCTAATAAACCTCTCAAGGCTTTGGAATTTTTAGGAGTTTGCCACTTTTGCATAGCAATCAGCTTTTGTGGATCAGTTTTGACTCCTTCTTTAGAGATAAGATGCCCCAAATATTCAACTTCCTTGCTGCCAAAAACACATTTAGTCCACTTTGCAAAAAACGTTTCAGCCCTTAAAATCTCCAAAACTCGTGTGAGATGCTCCACATGATCCTGCATGGTCTTTCTGTATATTAAGATATCATCGAAAAACACCATCACAAACTTCCTCAAATAACACCTAAACTTGTCATTCATTACTCCTTGAAAAGTTGAAAAAGCATTAGTAAGCCCAAAGAGTATTACTAAAAATTCATAATGACCATAGAAAAAATTTAGAAAAATTAGGAATGTCATCAGGATTCATCCTTATCTGATGATATCCCGATCTCAAATCCAATTTAGAAAAAATTTCAACTGCCCCATTGTTCATCAAGTAACTCATCAATGTTAAGAATAGGGTATTTATCTTTTATGGTGTCCTTGTTGAGGACATGGTAGTCTACACACATCCTCCAACTCCCATCAACTTTCCTCACTAATAACACAGGTGACGATTATGGACTTTGATTGTTCCTTATGCTGCCATTCTTGATCAAGTCAGCTACCAACTTCTCGATTTTCTCCTTTTGGTAATAGGGATATCTATAGGGTCTTACACAGGTGGGTTTACAGTCATCTTGCAATTTAATTTTGTGATCCATAACTCTGGGAGTTGGCAGCCCTTTTGGATCCACAAATACCCCTCTAAAGTTGTCCAAAACCTGTTGTACTTCCTAAGGGATACTGGAGCTGGGACTCCCCTTGTCTCCTTCCATAATTTGTAGCCAAATATCTTTAACTGTCCCCTTTTTCAGATCTTCAATATTGTCTTCCTCTATTACATTATTAACTTGTTTTTTAATTCCCTGTAATTTCATCGCTTGATCTTTACTCTGAAATCTAATAGTTAGGTCAGAAATATTTCACAAAACAAATCCCAAATTTTTTAACCAATCAACACCCAAAACTAGGTCACAACCCCTAAGTGTCAACACATACAAATTAGTCACACAAGAATAGTCTTGTAACTTTAAAGGAATTTTCTTACAATGACCAAGGCAAGGAAGAGTGGCACCATTAGCCACCTGAACTGTTAAATGGCTCTCTTCCCTTGACAGGTTTACCTTCCTTGCTACATTTAGATCTATAAAACTATGAGTACTTCCTGTATTAATTAAAACCAAAACTTTCTGGTTGTTAATTTCAGCAAACAGTCTCATAGTCTTAGGGGCTAGAGATCCAACTATAGGATGTAGGGTTATCCCTAACAATTCACCCATTTCTTCTCCATTTGCCTTTATCACAGCCAAGGCACCTTCTTCACTACCTATTTCTTCATTCTCCACTTCCTCTCCTTCCATTCCTTCCAAGGTAAATTTTTGGTTTATTACATTTGTGGCCTGGGTGGTACTTCTCATCACAAAACCAATACAATCCTTTTTCCTTTCTTTCTTGCATTTGGGTAGGGGAGACTCTTTTGATGGGAAAGCTATTTTTCTGGAGTTATTGAAGTTTTAAGGTCTTGAGTTGGGCTTACTTTGAGGTGCTGGAGGCCCTAGTATAGGGGCTAGTGCAAACAGTTTGGGTAGGTTATTTGGGTTAGTGTTTTCATAGGTTTGGAATTTGTTTGGATTTGATCTCATTTGCCTAATCACCTCTTCTTCTTGTAACCTGGCCAAACCGAAGGCTATCGATAGAGTTGATGGTTTAAACATTGTGGTAATGATCCTCAAATCATCCCTTAAGCCACTTAAAAAGGTATTAATTCGAAACTCTTCGAACAACCCATTTATTTTATTAGCTAGCATTCCAAATTGAGTTTGATAAGCTTTAACAGTCTCATTTTGTATTAACTTAGTAAATTCCCACACATTACACAAGATCCTGATAGCATTTCTAAAGTTGAGACAAAATCGTCCCAAGTGTTGACTGGACTAGAATCTTTTAACTAACTATACCAAAACAAGGCATTCCCTTCCATATGGAAAAAGGCTATTTGCAACCTTTGGTCATCAGATGTCTTATAATACTCAAAAAATTGTGTTATTTTTAGGACCCACTCATCTGAATCAGTACCATCGAATTTAGGAAAATCCAACCTTAATGACCTAGCTTCAATTCCCCTATTTCTTTCAAACAAATGATTGTTACTGACTTTAGAGTGTGAAGAACCTTCCCCGACATTGGAGTTTGCTGCCAGCTGCTCATAACTAAATGTCAAATTACTGATCTGCTTGAGGACTGTTGCTAACATCTCTTTTTGTCACTCTTGTTCTTCATGCAAGTGATTGTTCTCCCATTTCAATGCTGCCAATGCTTCTGCCATATGTGCCTGTCAAGTACCTGCAGCCATGTTGCAGGAATCTGGCTCTAATACCACTGTTATATCCTAGAAAATTTGTTAATGAAAGCTTGTAAATTTATATGGCAATTCAAGGTTGTCAGGCCATCTTAGATTGTGATTTGAGATTGAATTTCTGAATGATACTTCCCTTCCATTCAATTGATGTAAAACAGGAACATATAAATGGGACTGCTAGTCATACTCAACGTGGGACATGGCCCATGAATTCGAACTAAATAACTGACCCTTAACCAAACAGTATTAGCAAACCTCTCGGCCCACTACAAAAGACCCAGTCAACTAACAAACCACATTTACATGCTTAAAACGACGACACTTAAGACATACTTAAAACGACAACACTTAAAACACACGTAAATCTAAATCATATTCAGACATACACCGAATAATAAAGTCTTCGCAACAACCCTAACCCATAACAGTCTCCACCCGAAAATAGAGAAAGACTCCGGCATACATTTGTTCCACCGCACTCTTAGATTGTACTATGCACTATTTTTCACCGATCGGAAACATAGAAATGCTCATCGTCTCCGTCTATCTCGCGCACCCACCTCTCGCACCTTTTCATCTCGTCAATTTCAAAGTAGAGATCCGAGATTCTTGTACCAGTCACCACGAACAGAGGTAAACCTTGAACTCCCTCTCTATGAAGAATATTGTTTCCACTATGTATTTTCATGTACGCCTGAAATTTAGTTGACTAGGAAATTTACCATCTATGTAAATAGTTTCTAGTAATGTTTCTTTATTGGAATGTAAATTTGTGGGCTGAAGAATAAAGAAGTTACACTTTGTGGTTGCCACTTTCGGGTTAGCACATAATTGTTTGATAAAAGTTCTAAGTGAACTTCCTGCATTTCTTTCCCTCCCAGAACTAGCTAGAAGCCTAGAAACAAAACTCATTGCAAGCCCCCACTTGAATTTAACTCATAACTCATAATAATTTGATTGCTAGTCCTTTTCCACTTGAAATGGATAATCTGTGTTCATAATAATTTGTATAGCTGGTTTTTTTTTTTGTGTTTTCATTGAGCCTGCATCTAAGTGCCCTAATTCACTTTTTGATTATTAAGAAATGCAAATATTATAAAAACCAAGCTTTCTAAATTGAAACCGTTCATCTGATAAAAGAAAATAAACAAAAAGGAATAGAACCTTCTTTGTAAAAACATAATTGAGTATTACTCTTAGTTACTTTTACTTTTAAAGATTATTAAACATAATTGAAAGCATTCAATAGTTTTATGAAATTGGTAGTTTTATCCAGACTCATATATGACTTCGGTATGTAGATTTCATTACTATTTTGTTTTCTTATCAAAAACTAAAATTGGGATGCATATAGGTTTTATCAAGACTCATATATGTAGCCGGAGAAGTCCAATTGATGGGTGGAAATACTTGATAGAGGAGCTGGGACCAAATGCCAAGAAATGACCAATTGATAGGTGGAAATACATAATAAAGGAGTAGGGACCAAAAGCCAAGAAAGGAAAGGGTAGTGTCTCAAGGTTACCCAGTATAAATATTTGCCTTTGCATCTGGAGAGCAAGATTTTGTACAGGACTTGTCTCAAATATTTGCCTTTGCATTTGGAGAGCAAGATATTGGACAGGACTTCTCGCAAATATTTGCCTTCACATCTGGAGAGAATTTTGTATATGGTGTTCCTATAGTGTAGACAATTGGAATCCTAAATCCAGTAAGCTACAAGAATGGGTGTAATTTTGATGTTGTCAAAAAATTGTAATGTATGTCAGCCAACTTATGTAACCCATTCTACTTTTTGAAACAGTTTGGACATGTACTAAATATGTGGTGGATGTATTGAGAACTTGGGACATGTTGTACTAAATATTTGGGAGCACTTCTATACAACCTCCCAACTTCCACACACCATCATTTTTTATTTTTTTTTTTATTTTTTTTCTTTTGAATTTGTTCTTTTTAAATTAATTTAATTTTTTTATTCATTATTTATATGTTAAATATTTAATTAAAAAAATAAAATAAAATAAAATAATATGTGGTGTGTGGAGGTTGTGTGAATAGTAAGAGGATGAATAGATTTTTTCAATATTTGGTAGATGTAATGAGAAATTGAGACATGTTTTATCTTGTACAAAGTGTCTTTTTTCGTATTTAATCTATTTCATTACTTTAGCTATTATTCCAGGATTTTTTGAATTTCCTAATTTGATACGATACTTAAAAATAAAAGAACATAAAGTTTGTCATACAACATTATATTGCTTGGATGAATAACAAAGTCACTAAAACCTGGATCGATACATAACAAAGTCACTAAAGATGGATCGATACATAGAAGTCTAAAATTAGTATAATTACATAACGAAGTCACTAAAATCTAGATCGATACATAACAAAGTCACTAAAGATGGATCAATACATAGAAGTCTAAAATTAGTATAATTACATAACAAAGTCACTAAAAAATAGAGTTACATTCCACTCAAAAACATTTAAAGATCACAACATCAATTCAATTACAGCTTCAAGGAACTCTTGGTAACTTTGCAAGCACTAGCACAAAAACAACCACCAAGTTAAAGAATAGCACCAAGTACCTGCAACAACGAATATAATTGAAACTAAAAGAAGAAAACATCTAACAAACCAAAGATGTGAAATACCTACTGTAGAATCCAAAGTTTCAAGTCTCGTATTTACATATAGATTTTGATGATAACAAATAAATTCAAGTCTCAAACTCAAATTATCTACGCAATGGAGTCAAGCGCACATGAAACATAAACAAAAAGAAGAACAAGTCTACAAATAAAGCTCATAGAGTAATTTTGTACATCCCTTAAAATTTAAAATTGGATTAAAGTTTAAAATTAATATTTTCTCATAAAACATCAAATTGTATTTTTTATATTTGCATAACTTTATTAAAGTATTTAATTTCAAAAATTATTATTATTTTTTCGCATACGCATAAAGATTTGAATTTGTAAGATGATTGATTGTCATTTTTAACAGATGTATATGTTGTTTGAAAATCTTGAAGGGTAGTTGTGTATTTTTTTGACAAATGCAAAAGATAAATGATTTTGTTTGAAAATCTTAAAGGGTGGTTGTTTGTTTTTTTTACAAATACAAAAGATAGATGATTTGTTTGAAAATCTTGAGAGATGGTTGTGTGTTTTTTTGACATATGCAAAAAGAAAGATGATTTGATTTGAAAAATAAATCATGCTCATTTTGTCATGTATGAAAAGTAAGAGACTAGATTTAATTTCTTTGAAAAATGAATAGAGTTTTTTTTTACAAATATAAAAAGGAGATGATTTTATTTGAATCTTTTGATAAGTGAATAGTGAACTTATTTGACATGTAAACATTTTCAAATTTGAATATGAAGACTCATTTGCCTATAAATAGCTCACTTAAGTTTTGTAAAAATAACAACAAGAGCTTACACATCAATTGCTAAGTTTTACATCATTCTTTCAAAGCTATCATTCTCTTTTCTCTAAGTTTTATGCCTTAATCCTTAATCATTTTGAGAGAAATATAAGTTGCGTTGTATTGTTCTTATTTTACTCATTGAGGAGTGTACTCTGATAATCTACCCACTATCAGCTCTTGTATTTGTAAGAAGATGCGTATAACCCTTGTGTGTGTAGAATGTGTTCTACACAATGAATAGTTGAATCACCAAGTGTGGTGATTGCAAGTGTAGATGGTGTTTTACACGGATTCTTTGTAGCGGTGTTGCTCAAAGGTGTAATAGGTTTTTATCTTTACCTGAAAGAGATTGAATAGTGAATTTGGGAACCTCAAGGGATAGCTTGAGGCGAGGACGTAGGCAGTGAGGCTGAACCTCGTTAAAATACTGAGTTTGCTTCTTCTTGCCCTAACTTTTTATATTTCCTGCTGCTTCGTATTTTCCTTATATTTTATATTATGTATTTGATTTATAATTGTTAATTTTTAATATAACCAAATTCATCCACCCTCTTGTGTTAGTCATTTGGGTAACAATTGGTATTAGAGCAAGAGTTATGTTATAAGATTAATTATCTGTTGAGTTAAAATCATATGACTTATATTGCAGTTATATTCGCTAAAGGTCAATCCAATAGTCAGCCTCCGCTATGTTGTGGAGACAATTATACTTTCTAGAAAGTTAAAATAAGAATATTCCTTCAGTTTCAAGGTCGTGAAATCTAGAAATGCATTATAAATGAATCTTATATTCCAACAAAAATTGTTGATGGAATAAGGGTCAACAAGGAAGAAGAAAAGTTTGATCGTGAAGATGATAGACGTTATACAGTGAATGTAATGGCTATAAATTTTCTGTATAATGCTCTCAATGGCAATGAATTTAACAGAATAATGACTTGCAGGATAGCAAAAGAAATCTGGGGTAACTTGGAAGTAACTTATGAAAGAACTTTGCAAGTCAAATAATCAAAAATTTATATTCTTACGCATGAATATAAAATTTAAAATGATTGATGATGAATATATTTCTTCTATGTATACTCGTTTTACTAACATTATAAATAGCTTGACGGCTCTTGGAAAAGTTTATTCTAACTTAGAGATAATAAGAAAAATTCTCAACTATTTGTCAAAACGTTGGGAATCAAAAGTGACGGCGATTCTTGAAGCTAAAGACCTCAAAAAACTCAAAGTAAATGAACTCATTGGGTCACTTATTACTCATGAGTACACATTGAAAAGAGAAGAAGAAGAAGGAAAGCAAAAGAAGAGTTTGACACTCAAAATTATTCCCCGTGAAAGTGAAAGCAATGAAGACGAGGAAAGCGATAACAAAAATGAAGAAATTGCAATGATCATAAGAAGATTTCAAAGATTCTTAAAGAAAAATAAAGCTCCTCCAAAGAAATATTTCAAAAAGTTTTACAATAAAGATACAGGTAAAAACGACTTATTAACTTGTTATAAATGCAAAAAACCAGAACATATTAAGGCAGATTGTCCCATACTAAAGAAAGATCGACAGAAAGGCAAGAAAGCAATGAAAGCTACATGGGATGATAATTCAAGTAGCTCAAATAGCGATGCAAGTAACGAAAAATCTGCAAATTTAGATCTTATGGCTAAACATAATCTTAAGGTAAAAAATTTCAAAAATATTGAAAATCTTTCTTATGAAAAATTGCAAAATGTTTTGAAAGAGGTATATGAGGAATTTGAAAAATTGGGTATAAAGTATACCTCTTTGAAAAAGAAAAATTCTTCTTTAACAAATGAAATTGATGTTTTAAGAAAAGAAAACATAGTTTCAAAATATGAAAATGATGAACTGAAAAAGAAAGTAGCTGATTTAGAAAAGATTGTTGAAAACCTTACTAATGGAAAAAGAAATTTTGAAAAACTTATTGGTAGTCAAAAATGTATTTTTAATAAGGTAGGATTGGGATACATGCCAAAAGAAAGATTTTCAAATTATTTTCCTAAAAATAAATTTGTCAAAAAAAGATATTATTACAATCATTCAAGATCTTCAAAGATGTCACATGTTATTTGTAATTTTTGTAATAGAAATGGTCATAACTATCATACTTGTCCTATTAGAAGAAAACATACAATGATTATTAGAGTCATACGTATACCAAAAAATCTTGTTTCTTTTAATACTAATAAATAAAGGACTCAAAGAATATGGGTACCAAGAAAAATTATTTTAATTATTTTTGTAAATATGCATGAAGTCCTCTATAGGTAAAACCATATGATTTTTAGACAGCGGATGCTCAAGACACATGACAGGAGACAAAACTAAGTTCATTGACCTCATTGCTAAAGAAAAAGGACACGTAACATTTAGAGATAATTAAAAAGGGAAGATCGTAGGAATAGGTAAAGTTGGTAATACGTTTTCTCTCATAATTGAAAATTTTCTACTTGTTGAAGGTCTAAAGCATAATCTTTTGAGTATAAGTCAATTATGTGATAAAAGATTTACAGTTACTTTCAAAAAGGATAAGTGCATTATATTGAATAATTATGACTGCAATATTTGTTTTATTACTCTTAGAAACAATAATTTTTATATAATCACATTTGAAAAAATTGTCTCACAAGATACTATTTGTTTATCAGCTCAACATGAAAATATTTGGTTATGGCATAGAAGGTTAGGTCATGCAAATATGAAACTTATTTCCAAACTTTTAAAAAATAATCTTGTGAGAGGTTTGCCAAAAACAAATTTTCTTAAAGACAAAATTTGTGATGCATGTCAGTTTGGTAAATAAACAAAAACTTCTTTCAAAACCAAGAAACATATTTCCACTACTAGACCATTACAACTAATACACATGGATCTTTTTGGACCAAACAGAGTTGCAAGTCTGGGAGGAAAATATTATGCATTTGTTATTATTGATGATTTCTCTAGATATACTTGGGTCATCTTTCTCACTCATAAAGATGGGGTACATAATATCTTTACCAAGCTATGCAAGAGAATTCAAAATGAAAAGGGCTATACTATCTCAAACATCCGAAACGATAAGGAAAAATAGTTTGTTAATAAAGATATTGAATCTTTTTGTGATGAAAATGGTTTTGTGCATGATTTCTCTGCTCCTCGAACTCCTCAACAAAATGGGGTAGTAGAAAAGAAGAATAGATCTCTTGGGCTGAAGAGGTAAGTACTGCATGTTATGTTATAAATAGAGTTATTTTAAGGTCTATATTAGATAAAAACCCATTATGAGTTTTGGAATGAGAAGAAGCCCAACATTAGTTACTTTCATGTATTTGGATGCAAATGTTTTATTCTTAATGATAGGGATAATTTAGGAAAGTTTGATACAAAATCTGATGAATGTATCTTTCTTGGGTATAGATAGTACAAATATTCTCAATCTCAATAAAGAGAATACAATGGAAGAAATCCAACATAGAGACATCAAGAAAGATCATCAAGACTTAGTACAAGATGCAACCAAACAGTAGAAACATGTGAAAGATCATCCAGTGGAACAAATTCTAGAAGAACCTTCACGAGGTGTAAATACTCGATCATCTCTTAGAAATATTTGTAATCACACTACTTTTCTATCTCAAACTGAATCAAAAAATATTAATGAAGCACTTATTGATGAATTATGGATTCTAGCTATGCAATAAGAGCTAAATCAATTTGAAAGAAATGATGTTTGGACACTTGTTTCTAAACGTAAAAATCATGCTGTTATTGGAACTAAATGGGTCTTTAGAAATAAGAAGGATGAGTCTGGAATCATCACTAGAAACAAGACTCGACTTGTTGCCCAAAGTTTCAACCAAGAGGAAGGAATTGATTACGATGAGACATATGTACCAGCCGCAAGATTAGAAGCTATTCGCATATTATTTACATATGCATATTATAAAGATTTCAAGCTTTTTCAAATATATGTTAAAAGTGTTTTTTTAAATGGTTTTATAAATGAAGAGGTATATGTTGAGCAACCTCCAGATTTTGAAAATCATATTTCTCCTAATCATGTTTTCAAGCTCACAAAAGCTTTATATGGACTCAAATAAGCTCCTAGAGTTTGGTATGAAAGGCTTAGTGGTTTCTTGATTGAAAAATATTTTTTAAGAGGAAAGATCGATACAACTCTTTTCATCAAATATGAACAGAGTGATATTCTTCTAGTTCAAATTTATGTTGATGATATAATATTTGGTGCTATTAATGAAAATATGTGCCAAGATTTTGTTAAGAGCATGCAAGAAGAATTTGAAATGAGCATAATGGGATAACTTAATTTCTTTCTTGAATTGCAAATCAAGTAAGAAAAAAATGGAACATTCATTAATCAGTTAAAATATATCAAAGAGTTACTCAAAAAGTTTGAGATAGAATGTGCGAAGGTAATTGGAACACCAATAAGTCCAACTACCAAATTTGATTAAGATGAAAGCGGTAAGCCAGTTAACTTAAAGATATATCGAGGTATGATTGGTAGTTTATTATATTTGATAGCTAGTAGATCTGATATTATGTTCAGTGTATGTTTATGTGCACGTTTTCAATCATCTCCAAAGAAATCTCATTTGATTACAGTCAAGCGTATTTTTAGATATCTTGCCAGTACCATTGACCTAGGGTTATGATATCCTAAGTACCCTTCTTTCGATCTTATTAGCTATTCAGATGCGGATTATGCTGGTTGCAAAGTTGATCGAATAAGTACTAGTGGAACATGTCATTTCTTAGATCATGCACTTGTTTCATAGTTTAGTAAAAAGTAAAATTCTGTTGCATTATCTACTGCTAAGGCAGAGTATATTGTTGCAGGTAGTTGTTGTGCTCAAGTTCTTTATATGAAGCAACAACTTGAGGATTTTAAACTTATGTACAATCATATTCCTATTAAATGTGATAATACTAGTGCTATAAATCTTTCAAAGAATCCAATACAACATTCTAGGACCAAACATATTGAAATTAGATATCATTTTCTTAGAGATCATGTGCAGAAATGTGATATTGTACTAGAATTCACAAGCACACACGATCAATTGGCAGACAGTTTTACAAAACCCCTACTAGAAGATAGACTATGCATGATTAGAAGAGAAATAGAAATGATGCATGCCATGAATATCTGCTAGATACTTTTATTCCTTTATCTCAAATGATTTAAAAAAACTTGAGGCTTCTAGCCTCATCTTTCAATTGCATTTGCTCTTCATAAATCGACATGTTATTTTCGTCTAAAGGATTAGGCGGTCGAAATGAAGAGGCAAGTAAGGATTTTAAATCTTTATTTTGTTGCTTTAACTCTACTATTTTTCTGTTTGACTCATAAACAAATCGTTGAAGTACAGAGACCGTTTCGCTTAGCTTTTCAATTTTGCGAGTTTTAGACTACAACTAAGCGGAAAAGGCAACAATGGATGATGAATATCGAGTTTCGAGACCCAAAAGCTCATAAATGGCGTCATGATCTGATTTATTAGCCAAATCAGTCTCTTGTTGCTTCATGGCACCTACAACAGATGCAGAAATAAATTGATCACGAGAAGTACTGAAAGAAAATTGACGAGCCATTAAAAATTTGTAGAATAAGAATGCAAGTGAATTACAAAGATGAGAAGAAGATTTGATGCGATTTAGATAAAACTAAGGATTGCTCTTATAAAGACGGAAATAAGAACAAGACGCACTATCATCTCTTCAAATCTTATTTAGTCAAACTTACAAGATATGTTGGATGAGATGGAAGAGATAATTGATTGAGACGGTTCTTGGTTCAAATCCGGAAGATTACTAGAAGAAATTTTCTCTGCCATTCTGTCGTTTTGGATAAACAAATACTTGATCAATGAGTATTCGATGGGTGAGAATGATCATTTAAATAGAAATCGGAAGTTTTCAAATCTCTGCAATATCTTGTTTGTCAATAACGTCAAGTAGATTTGAATCTCCTTCCGCACCGAATTACTAGAACTAGGCTTCCAGCCTTTGCAGGTTTTGTCGGCCACGGGTGACTTTAATTATTCAACTCTCTACAAAATCTCCTTCCGCACTAAATAGCCAGAGCTAGGCTGGAGGTTTTGTCGAACACGAGTGGTTCCAACTATTAAATTCTCTATAATTTCTACTAACGCACCGTTTTATTTGGTTATTGGTTATTGCAGGAAGAAATCTTACTGAAACCAATTGCGGTTCCTTTTTAATGATGCCAAAAGGGGGAGAAGTCTTATACTAGTATTATACTACCCTGTTATATATGCTAGAATCATGTCTGTATTTTACTTGAAAAACTAACGCATATTTTCAGGGGGAGCTTAAGTATTACTGCAAGTCGAAAATTTCTACTAAGTATTTGTCATCATCAAAAAGGGAGAGATTGTAGAACCCAAGGTTTCAAGTCTCGTATCTACGTATAGATTTTGATGATAACAAATAAATTCAAGTCTCAAGCTCAAATTATCTACGCAATGGAGTCAAGCGCACATCAAGCATAAACAAAAAGACGAACAAGTCTACAAATGAAGCTCATAGAGTAATTTTGTACATCTCTTAAAATTTGAAATTGGATTAAGGCTCAAAATTAATATTTTTTCATAAAGTATCAAATTGCATTTTTTACATTTGCATAACTTTATTAAAAGTATTTAATTTCAAAAATTATTATTATTTTTTCACATATGCTTAAAGATTTTAATTCGTAAGATGATTGATTGTCATTTTTAACAGATGCATGTGTTGTTTGAAAATCTTGAAGGGTGGTTGTGCATTTTTTTAACAAATGCAAAAGATAGATGATTTTGTTTGAAAATCTTGAAGGGTGGTTGTGTGTTTTTTTGACAAATGTAAAAGATAGATGATTTGTTTGAAAATCTTGAAAAGTACTTGTGTGTTTTTTTGATATATGCAAAAAGAAGATGATTTGATTTGAAAAATAAATCATACTCATTTTGTCATGAATGAAAAGTAAAAGATTAGGTTTGATTTCTTTGAAAAATGAATAGAGTTGTCTTTGACAAATATAAAAAAGAGATGTTTTTATTTAAATCTTTTGAAAAGTGAATAGTGATCTTATTTGACATGTGAACCTTTTCAAATTTGAATATGAAGACTCATTTGCCTATAAATAGCTCACTTGAGTTTTACAAAAATAACAACAAGAGCTTACACATCAATTGCTAAATTTTGCATTATTCTTTCAAAGTTTTCATTCTCTCTTCTCTAAGTTTTGTGCCTTAATCCTTATTCATATTGAGAGAAATATAAGTTGCGTTATATTATTCTTATTTCACTCATTGAGGAGTGTATCTGATAATCTACCTACTATCAGCTCTTGTATTTGTAAAATGGTACGCATAACCCTTATATGTGTAGAAGGTATTCTACACAGGGAATAATTAAATCACCAAGTGTGAGGTGATTGCAAGTGTAGAGGGTGTTTTACACGGATTCTTTGTAGCGGTGTTGCTCAAAAGTGTAATAGATTTTTATCTCTACCTGAAGGAGATTAAATAATGAATTTGGGATTCTCAAGTGATAGCTTGAGGCAAGGACGTAGACAGTGGGGCTGAACCTCGTTAAAATACTAAGTTTGCTTCTTCTTGCCCTTACTCTTTATATTTCCTGATGTTTCATATTTTTTTTATAATTTATATTGTATATTTGATTTATAATTGTTAATTTTTAATATAACCTAATTCATCACCCCTCTCGTGTTAGTCATCTGGACAACACTTATGAAACAACAATTATAATTTTAGACATCAATCCAAGTGCTATAATGTGTTGTCAAGGATCGACCCAAGATTCTTACATAAACAACAACAACAACAACAACAACAACAATAAATAGTTTTCTTTATTAAACTCTTCAATAAAAAATGTCCCTAAAAATATGAATAATTTCAAGCCCCCAATACCTTGTTGAAAGACTAGCATGTTCCTCATTTTTGCAAATACCACAATGTCTTTTCTTGGTTAGTTGACTTTCTTTTGGATTATTCGCTCTCAAAGATTTTGGTCGTCCTTTTGTTGGCATTCGTGGAGGATCTTGGACAACTTATGAAAAGTTTGATATAATTTGACTTCTTTGCATGTGATCATTGTTGGTTGAGTCCCCCTCTTTGTGAACATTCTACAAGGTTATCCATTGCAAGTAACTATTTATGCACATTCTCTAATGCAAGTGTGAAGTGTTTGTATTTTTCTATTGACTCTGATGCAATTTCAACAATGTTATAAAGTTGTATCATCGACTTGATTTTTCTAATCGTATGCTCATCTAGCCCATGCATTGATTGTTGTTCAAAACATGGTATGTCCTAAATGGGTTGATTCTTCTCATTAATAGTCCATCTTTCTAAAATATAATGCTGTGGCAATCTTTTTAGTTTTCCTTTCTTGCCAAAAACACACAATATATGCTTACATACAATCTCCATAAACTCCCACAACTGGCATGTACATGTTGCACACCCTTTCTCACCACCCTCCAATGTCACATGGTACATGGTAAAGAGGTGTTTCTTTCCCACACAATGCCATTGCATATGTGTCGGTCTCACCCTCTTGTACCAATTTTTTTGCAAGGAACAATAGATTACCACACAACTCTTTTTGAAAGATCATGAAAGAATTTCGTGTATAAATCATTGCTACCTCAACTTCAATTTTATAAGGTGTCTTCAATATCGCCCGTGTAGATTTAGTCCTAACATCCTTCTCCTTCTCTTTAACGTAACATGCATCTATCACTTTTTTGTACTGATACACAAGGTCACTAACCATAGTACTTAAACGTACATAATCTTTAGAAAATTTATTCATGCTTTCACTCCTCTGAGTTGTTGACATGCTAGCACAAAATGTCGAACAAAAGAAGGCCGATACCTACTTATCCTGTCGTCTGTAAAGGTTTTGCAGCCAATAATTTTCTCCGAGTTCATACTTCACCATAATCATTGCCCATTCTTACTCAAACTTGTAAGTAGTAAATGTCACATGGATGCAATGATTAAAATCATTTTCAAAGTCCAGAAATTTGTTGTACACATAGGCCAAGTGTTCAAAAAACTTTTGTAAAATATGTCACAAATACAACCTATGAGTTGTATTTGGTAGTAACTCTACAATTGCCTTACACATCACATTGTCATCATTGGTAATTATAGTTAAAAAGGCACGCCCAAGCATAGCCTCTTGCCATGTTTTCAACAACCATGTATATGATTTGGCGGTTTCATTAACTAACAAAGCACAACCAAATATTATGGCATGATGATGATGTTAACTCCAGAAAAAGACACAAATGGCATATTATAGGTATTGGTCAAGTAAGTGCATCAAATGTAACAATATCTCTAAAATATTGGTATGTAGCTCTTGATCGCGCATCAGCCCAAAAACAACTTCTCATGCACCCATCCTTACCTTATCAACTTGTATGAAGAACACAAACTTAGCTTCCCTTTCTTGTCTATCACGAAAGTATGAATATAGCTTTTGTGCATCTCCCTCATCAAATAGATTTTTTCTTTTGCTTCCTAAGTAATTTTTAACATCTTTGCCAATACAACCTATATTAAAATCTTCACCTGCTTCTTTACTCAACACCGACATAATCTTTCTTATTGGTATTCTAGATTCATTCAAAGTGTTACTGAATTTTTTTGGATTTTAGTAACTCCCCTATGTCCACGAAGATAAGTCGTACTTGTCGAAGAAAGTGGTTCATAGTTATGTTCGACTACAAACTTGTTGACTATCCACTTTTTGCTATATTTTTTTATGCCCATTATTGCTTAACATCCAATCTTCGTCTCTCTGGTACACGGATTGGTCATTTTTTCCTTTCCGACTTACTCGTCGAGAACCTGCTCTTGTGCAAACATAGTCTATTGCACAAAGAATTTTATTTTCTTTCGATAATCAAGTATGATTCGTCCAGATTGCAAAACATTTTCATCTTACATATAACCTGTAAAATGTTTGGGCATCTTCCACATCCTCAAGTTCCATACCAATGACTGGCTCCAAATGACCACTACTTGAAGGGACTCCTCCACCTACATTTACCCCCTCTTCGACATTCACCCTTTCTTCGACATTGACTCCCTCTTCGACATTCACCCCATTTTCGACATCCTGGACACTTTCATTCTCAAGTTCCTTCACACAAACAACAGACAAAGCATATTGTAAATATAGAAACAATATAAAAAATCAAGGTGATAAAAAATAATGAAAACCTAAATAAGTAAATCCAAAACATGGGATGAACTTGAAGTGGTGATTTATGAAGTTCTCCTCTAGTGATACCTACAAAAGTGGTGATTTATGGAGTTCCTTTTTGTCAATGTTAGCGCATGAATTATGCAATATTGTGAAATGATTTGAAGGACTTTGAATACAAAGCATCATTCTAAGTCAAGTCGCATTATGGATAATTAATAGCACATGAATTATAAACTGTGTTTGAAATTTCATAATTAAGAAAGTGATGCATCTATTAATCCTTTTGACTACAATTTTGGTAAGGTTATACTTATCATGCCTAATTCTGATTTTTATATTTCAATCCTTTCTTTCTTTTGGTCCTAACAACCTAATTTAACCAATATTTTAAAAAAAACCTTTGGAAAAAAATCAATAAAAAGTGTTTTATTATACATTTGACTATTGAATTTTCATTTCGTATTCCCTCCAACAACCAGAAAAATAGAGCATCTTAGCCCCCAACAAATGTAATCCAATTCAAAACCAAACAACAAAAGGAATAAAAGAAAGAGTAGTTTCATTAATCTGGTAAACCAAAATACTTTCGTACAAAAAGATCCATAGAAAAAATACCCATCAGTCTAAGAATATTGAAATGCAGTCATTTGATTACAGACTCGGAGAAGCTGAGAAAAATACTCATCAGTACCCAAACATATTTCACACTTAAGAGAAAATGAGAAAATATGACACCTGAGAAAAATCAAGATCATCAATGTCAGCCATAAATCTGAATTAGGATGGTGCAGAATTCGTGTGGGAGAAACGATTTTTATGTGTTCAAACGATCGGAGCACTTGGGCGTCAGAGGCGATGGTCAGAAATGGAGGAGGTGCTGGAACGAGATTGAATATGAGGATACGTCAAAGGAGGAAGAAGAAAATTCGTGTGGGATGCAAAAGAGACGTGAAGAAGAAGCTGCAAGGGAGACGTGAAGAAGAAGATCCGTGTTCATGCGTAGTCGATCTCATTTCTGTAACTAAGAGTTTGCTGACATGGCAGTCATTGATTGATGGGCTAACAAAATGATATTGCTAGCCCGACCGGCCCTAAGATGTTCTAATGAAGTAAATGTTTGTAAAATGAGAGGATTAGTAGGGGAATTGAGAGTTGATTTTCTAGTTATCCTCATTACTTTGTCTCACCCTCTAAGCTCTCTCTCTATGTGCCTACAGTTACAAATAAGGGAAAAACTTGAAATCGAGCTGGTGTCCATTTCACATACAAAAATGGCAAAAAACAAAATATACTCATGATTTTTCACATTTTCTCAACATCCAAACAAAAATTAAAAAGCAACGAAAAAGAAACAGGGTTAAAAATGTGCATGTTTCTAACTTCAAAGAGAGCTACAAGCTTCTTTAAGTGAAGTATGACCAGAGTCTCAATCAAAGGAGAGGGAGGGAGAAAGGGGGTTTCGAAGGGATGGCATTGGAGTAGGCCGACGATGATACTATAAAGGTTTTGCGGTAGATGGGTTGGGGAGGAGAGACAGACCGAAGAGAACTATTTTATTTCACACACACACACACAGAGGGTGGGGGAAGAGATTGGACACGCAAAAAATACAAAAAGTGATTAGTTGCATGCAAACCTACGGTCTATTTTATTGAAATCTATACGTGACACCCTCTCATTTGTTGGTGTAAAAATAAGTATAACACCCGACCATCTACAAGCGTTCTCCCTTTCAATTTATATTGGTAATTTGGATATTGATATTGTGTTCTTCACATTCATCCATAAAATGAGAGAAAATAAACAAAAATAAATAAATATATAGAGACATAATAATTTACGTGGTTAGGCATAAGAGCCTATGTCCACGAGTTGTTTGGAGACAAAATCTACTATAATTGATAATTTTACACTTTCTTATGACCTCACATATCGTTCAATACAATGAATAAATTTAGTATAAGTGTAGAGAAGTCGTAGAAAGTCTCTGGAGGGCCCCATTCATCTATAGAGGTCTTCTTCTTTTATAAAGATCTATTTCCTTAGAGTGATGGAGTCCAACTTGTCTTACAAAGCCTATTTTGTCACGATTATGCAATGCAATAGTATGTCCTTAAGAAGAGTTTGTGAACTTTGTAGTAAAGACATTCGAGAATGTGCTTTAGTGAAGTGTGTTTGTAAGAACATTTGCGTGATAATTAAATGTACTGATAATTGTATGTGACTATTAGTGAAGTGCACATATTTTCATGCTCGAAGATCTTTTTTATTTTTGGTGGCATCAATGGATTTTGCCCCACATTGCGATTTTCAATTGGTACTTTTATGTTTTGATGTGGATGTAAGGGTTTGTTTGTAGTAACCCACACTTAAGTAGTTAAGGAGCTCATCGACCCCCTGGATCCATCTTAGGCAGTAGCTAAACTTGTCAACTCATTCTCGAAAGCCCGTGCAAGGCAGTTGCGAAGCTCAGAAGCTCGTTCTCAAAGGAAACCCGCTAGTCATAGTTGTGGTGAATGGAGACACTCAACTTGAGTTTGGTCGGAAGGTACCTCAACCGCATATCGCTGATGATGTGTGTGTAGCGAGAAGATGTCTCGACTGCATAACGCTGGCGATAGGTGTAGCAGGATGGTGCCTCGATCGCATAACCCTCGCAAACTCTAGTAATGGGTATAGTGGGAGAATGACTTGACTACGTAACTTGACGATGCAAGTGTAGCGGGAGGATGCCTCTATCACGTAAATATGGAGAGAGGCATAATGCGAGAGTTCCTAGACCATGTAGCCTTGGCGAGAAGGTGTAACGAGAAAGTCTCTTGGTTAACCTTCAACGAAAGAGTGGGAAAGTGCATCGATTGTATAACTTCGGCGAGAGGCGTAACAAGAGAGTTCCTCGATGGTGTAGCCTTGGCAAGAATGTGTAGCGGGAGAGTTCTTTGACCTCGTAACCTTTGGAGAAACAAGTGTAGTGGGAAAGTGCCTTGATTGCGTAACTTTGGCAAAAGGCATGATAAGAGACTTCCTCGACAGCGTAGTCTCGATGAAAAGGTGTAGCAGGAGAGTCCTTCGACCA
The DNA here is from genome assembly GCA_036559045.1 of Platycarya longipes. Classification (NCBI taxonomy): domain Eukaryota; kingdom Viridiplantae; phylum Streptophyta; class Magnoliopsida; order Fagales; family Juglandaceae; genus Platycarya; species Platycarya longipes. The sequence continues at coordinate 24,063,016 of CM071796.1, read as the reverse complement.
CATAATATTTGACGATGGGTCTAGTGGGAGGGTGCCACCTTGAAAATTATGGCGATGGGTGTAATGGGAGGATGACTCGACTGGATAACTTGGCGATGCAAGTGTAGCGAGAGGATGCCTCGACCGCATGACTCTAACAAGAAACATAACGAGAGAGCTCCTCGACTGTGTAGCCTTCGACGAAAGAGCAGGAGAGTGCCTTGACTGCATAACTTTGGTGAGAGGCGTAATAAGAAAGTTCCTCTACTGTGTAGCCTTGGCAAGGATGTGTAGCGGGGAGTTCCTCGACCTCGTAAACTTTGGCAAAAGAAGTGTAGTGTGAGAATGCCTCGACCGCGTGACTCTAGCAAGAAGCGTAATGGGAGAGTTCTTCGGTTGTGTAGACTCAGTGATAAGGTGTAGCAGGAGAGTCCCTCAACTGCGTAACTTTTGGCGATGGATGTAGTGAGAGGGTACCTCAACCACATAACCTTGGTGATCCGACTGTAGCGAAATAATGCCTTGACCGCGTAACTCTAGCAATTGGTGTAGCAAGAGGTGCTTCGACCGCATAACCCTTGCAAACTTTGGCGATGGGTGCAATGGGAGGATGACTCGACTGTGTAACCTAGCGATGCATGTGTAGCATGAGGACGCCTCGACTGCATGACTCTAGAAAGAGGCGTAACTAGAGTTTTTCGACAGTGTAGCCTTAGCAAGAAGGTTTAGCAGGAGAGTCCCTCGACCATGTAACCTTCAACGAAAGAGTGGGAGAGTGTGTCGATCGCGTAACTTCAGCAAGAGGTGTAATGGGAGAATTCTTTGACCTATAGCCTTGCCAAGAATGTGTAGCGGGAAAGTTCCTCAACCGCATAAACTTTTGCAAAATAAGTGTAGTGAGAAAGTGTCTCAATTGCATAACTTTGGCAAGAGACATAATGAGAGAGTTCTAGCTATGTAGCCTCGGCGAAAAGGTGAAGTAAGAAAGTCCCTTGACCACATAACGTTTGGCAATGGGTGTAGCGGGAGGGTGCCTCGACAACGTAATCCTTGCGATGCGAGTGTAGCGGAAGGATGCCTTAACTGTGTTAATGCTAAAGTTGAGTTCAAATACTTCATCATGGTGGGAGAGAAAATGCGACCGTACTCTTTGACGAGAGCTAGAGTTCAATTGTACTAAAATAAAAACCTTTATTGAGTAATAAAAATTTATAAATTTATAAATAATTAATATCTAATTAGTTGATATTTATTCATAATAACAATATATTATATACCTACATATATTATTAATACATACACATAATATGATAGCATATATTTATTTTATATATTGTTCCTACATACTAATATATGAATTTATTAAATTTTATTGACTAATTATTATACAAATAATAAAATATACATATGAAATATATTCAATATATAGATATAATTAATTATGTTACATATTATATATTTAATTATAAACATAGTATGCTTATATTATTAGTTAATACATAAATATATATACGTATATATACATAGGTGTATATATATATTTAGTAATATATGAATGAGTTTTCATCGAGTCAAATCGAGCATAAACGAGCGGACCTTAACAAGTTTTAATTGAGTCGAATCGAGTTTTTTGAGTATGTATCATTTATTAATCGAGCAGGTATCTGCTTTCATAGACGAGTTTTTTTTTCACAAGTCGAGTTTAATTTGAGTTTAACCGAACAAGTGTCAAGCGGATTATCGAACAGACTGGTTCATTTACAACCCTACTCGCGACTGACTGAAGTGGAAGTGGCGTCCTCTTTTGTGGGGAGCAACACCTTACTGGCGACAAAAATCACCAGCAAGCCAGGTGGGGGTCGTTGGTGGCCTGTGCGAGCGAATGGCTGGTGGGGGCACTGATCACAGCTCATATTGCACATAAGTTGTTGGATTACTTTCAAGTCGTCAATTTTTTGGCCTTTCGTGAGGCAGGGGTCGTTACACTAACAACAGAAAATGCCGACGGGTCCAATCATTGCCAGTCAATGGCCTTAACAGACCTTGAGTCAATGAGTGGTTTTCTTGCATGCTTTGTGCTCTTGGCGACGAGATATTGGTTGGAAAACCCTCGTCAACTCCGTCTTTGTGCTCAACCTAGTGGTCGATACTATGTTGCGCCACACATGGATGTGGTGGGCAACAAGCACACTATGCTCTGTGATCCTCACAATTTCGGTGGGGCTATGCGTGTTACATGCTTGTGCACGACCTACGTCGTGGACGAACCCCATGCATGATGCACGTTCACAATGCATGACCCCCTCTCCCTAGGTACCTATACATATGTACATAATTTATTCTATCAGTATTGACAAAAAAATATAATAAATGCAAGATTGAGGAACTTATCAGATATTCTCTAGAGAAGCCTCGTGAGTCGGAGAATATCTTCTCCCAATTCCGATGCAGAAAATTAGTCAATCCCTCAGATAGTGTAATCGTTGATGCCTAAAGTTGCATAATAGATCGAAAATGAAAAAAGAATGACTCTCGACTCACATTGGTGATTTAGGCATCGATATAGTGCTCTTCACATTCATCTATAAAATTATAAAAAATAAACAAATATATAAAAAAAAAAAAGAATTTATGTGATTTAACATAAAAATCTATGTCTAAAGATTGTTCGAAGGCAAAATCCACTATAAATGATGGTTTTACAAGCACTATTTTATCAAATTCTAACTTATTTATTTATAAATCAGTTGCTTGAACCAATGAATCGATCACGTATTGATCTGTTCACTTTCTCCAAGTTTTATTTTTTAAAACTTTGATTATCATCCTCCCACTCATCTACACTAAATTATTTGTGAAGACAACTTCTTTTCCCTGTAGATAATGAAATTTCCACTTTTAATAAACAACTCCGTAAAATGCTCGAATTACGAGTTCTTGGTGTCTTGCACTCAAAGCAAGCATGCCATTAGACCTTGTTCGAATATTCTGGAACTCCCAATGAAAACAAGAGTTTTAAACGAAGGCGGCATGTCATTACGCTAATACGGGTAGCCAAGACAGGAGGGAAACGCAGAGCCAGACAAGGAACCAAAACAAGAGTTTAGGTCGAATTTGTTTTTTAAAACTCTCACATCTCAATTACATTATTATATTTTTTAAATTTTTATATAAAATAATTTAAACAATTCAACTTTTTCAAATCATAAAATAATTTTTTCAAATCTTAAAATAAAATTAATATTAAAAAAATATTTTTTAATATTTTTTATTTTTTATTTCATCTTATATCATCTCATTTAAAAAAACAATCCAATCCTAACGCAAGCTAATTGGTGAATTTGGAGAGATCTTGGACTTGAAAGAATGTCAATAACTGGGTCCAAAGATAAATAAAACTCTTATGTCACTCTACCATCATATTTTCATCTTTTTATATGTAAGAGATCACACATTTCTTACTATTAAGTAATTATTTATCATTTAAATGTGATAGATATATTGCATCTTACATGATAGAATGAGAATATGGCGTATAACATTATTACCATTTACTGGAGTGATGGTTCTTCTCGCTTTCACATCAAAACAATAAAAGGGTTTTAAGTTCGAATAAGGAATCCATCAACAAAGAAACCCAACAAAACTCCTCAATCAAATTTGGTTAAGGAACCTTAACTTCATTAATGAATTCTTAACATAAAAGCCATACCCCCCCAGGATTGTGGTTCCTCTGAAGCATCGATCCAACATGCTTCATCTATTCACGTCATTTTCCATCGGAGAATGACATTTGACATCATTTGGGAAAGACTGGAGCAGAATCCCCTTTTGTTTTTCAATTTTCGAGCGTGTTTGTCAAGTCTATTAACAAGTAAATTAACCATGCCCTGCCATGGATAAAGGAAAAGGCTCTTCTGTAACATCTCAGCATGCATTTGAGTGCCTCTCATCTGAATAATTCATCATAATGTACGAATCCAACAATATCCAAATCTCACCCAATTAGGAAAGGATGCTAAATTCACCACTTCGTGAGATTTCATACGCAATACAATAATGGCGTAACTCACACACAAGATACATGGAAAAAGTAATTCTATCTACAACAAAGGAGTCCTTGCAAGTACTTACAGTCAAGACGCATTATTATCATGGATTTGGTGTAACCCAAATTGGTGGCCCGTGTATCTGAGAGTGAGAACTTCGCCGATAACAGGGTAAGGGTTCAATGCTTCCATCACATAACTTGAAGATGCCTAAATCATAGTCTCCAAAGGCGAATTCCTCATTAAATTCGCAATAATCATCGGTGAAATAGATACAATTCCCTGAACACGCCGGAAAATCAGAAGTCGACAACGACAATGATGAATTTCCCCCCACAAATAACGTCCGGTCACCTAAGCTGGTGACCTTCTCCCACAACGGCCCGTTCCAATTCATTCTGAAAACCTCAAATTTGACCGTTTTGAAGAATACATTCAGGTCAACGTTATCGTATACGAGATCCAGATACCGGGTGACCAGTAACAACTCCTCGTCGTCCTCTGAATTCACCAGATACTGTATGTCGCCCCCGAATTGACTCGGTGTTTCGATGATCGAAACCCTTGGCGACGCGCCGCTGACATCGCACACCGCTATGGCGCCGTTCTTGTCCACAGCGTAGAATAGCTCTTTGTGATATATAACGTCCTCGGAGAAAAACTTGGCGTCATGAATGAAAGTCCAGGATTGGTCGCCGTTCTTACAGAAGGCTAAGTCCCCCGTCAGGTTGAGTATCGCCAGTGCAATAAAGTTGTTATCACCCGCCGGGCTCACGGAGAGAATGACTTTCTTGATAAAAGAATCGCGCATTGCCCTCAAACTACACCTGTAGATGTCGCCGGACGGGGTTGTGAGCGCATACTCTTTACCGATTTCAGAATAATTGCAGCTGAGGACGATCGGGAAGGTGGAGAGCGGGGGGAGTTGAACCTTGGCTCTGGTGAGAGGGTTTCTGAGAAGGATGGCCGGGGTTTCGTCCATGATCACGAGCCAACCATGGGAGGAGCCACAACAACGCTTTCTATGGGAGGATTCTGGATAGTTGAGGAGGCGGATCTTTTGGGCGGAGACGTCAAAAAAGGCGCGGTGGGAATGAGATTGGGATCGGGTATGAGGAAGCATGAGCCAGGGGAGTTGGGGAGGGAGGTGGCGTGGGGTCTTTGGGACGGAGGATCGCCAGAAGTGACAAACGGATCGGAATCGAAGGTAATCGGCATAAATGGTGAGGTTGTTGGAGATTGATTCCAGGAGTTCACAGGGAAGTTGGGTCCAGTCGGCGGCCATTTTCTATGGATTTACAGTTTTTCAGGAATCATATCCGTCGGTACTCTTGAGTCGGAATGCGGCTAAAATCTAACAGTCGTCGTTCGATGCCCCTGGTGAGTCGGAAAAAAATCTATTCATCCTCCTATCATTCACGTAATTTTCACACACTACATATTATTTTATTTTATTTTTAATTAAATATTTAATATATAAGTAATGAATAAAAAATTTAAATTAATTTAAAAAGAACAAATTCAAAAAAAAATATTAAAAAAATTAAAACATTAAAAAAAAATAAAAATTAATAATATATAAAAATTAAGAAGTTGGGTGGAAGTGCTGGATGAGTCGATGACCCTCTCTTTGTCGCATTTGGCATTGAGACCCAATGGCCCATCCTTGCGTACGGAGGGAGAAGTACCACAAATAAATCAAAGGTGACTTTGGATTGGTGGGGACTCTCTAAATTCTTATAATTTTTATAAAACTATAATAAAATAATTAAAAAATATAATAAAATAATAATAAATATAATAAAAATAATTTTTAAAAAAGATTCGACCTCAGTCTAACCCTCGCCACTATCGGTGGTAGTTGTACACCCATTTTTAGATTTAAAGTCGCTGATAGCACATCGAAAGTCACCAAAGCTCGCCATCGCAGGGGTAAAGTTGTCAGTTCCCTCCGGTCCTCATGGGATGGGCAGTGTCGTTCACCGTCACCGAAGAAGACGGGAGCTGCATTTGGAGGGATTTGGTTGGACCGAACCCTAAGAATTTCCATAAATAAAAGTACTTTAGCGACTTAAATGTGTGATAAAAATAAATTTAAGTGATGTTTTTTAGCAAGAAAATTTTTATTAAATTAAAAATAATACATGAGAAAAGAGTGAGAGAGTGAGGGAGCGAGATTCTCCAACAAATGCTCCAAAGTAAGAAATAACATTATAATATGATAGAAAGAAAAAAACTAGTTTTTTTTAGGATTAATTTTTTGGTCTCTACCCAAGTTCTATAAGATAATACAATCTTATAAAAAGATAGAAATAAGGTGTTCGTTAAAAAGCAAATAATGGATCGCCACTGGAGGCAGTAGAACCTCCACAATAAGCGACTTTAGTGGCGGGTGCACTATCACTTTATGTCTTGAGTTTGATGAAAAAATTCACAATTCCTTATTCAAGATTACGAATTAGGAAAAATCAATAACATAGGATAACAGCCGATTTTTGAGCCAAGTCGCCAGCGGAGTGGGGTGGCGTGTGGCAGCGGAGGTGGCTTGTGAAGCACATATGCCGCTTAAAAAGGAGTGGAGACAATTGAGTTCGAAAGATCTGAGGTCTCTGATGATGGTGGTGCCGCGTGTAACCCCAAAAAACACTACAGTTCACTACTGTGCATGCGTACAGCTTGGGTCACACATGCGGCCAACGCGTCGGACCAATTCGAAGTTTTCTTCTACGTACATGCTAATCGACGACTGGAGAGTCGATTGAGACCTCGTGCGCATGGAGGATGGAAGGTGCCAGAAGGTAGTAGATCAACTGTAGAAGTTGGCGATAAGAAAAAACAAAGGAAAAAGTTATGGAAAGTAAAAAATATTAAAGAGAAATTATGGGTGAACGTGGTTGGAGCCGTAACTCTAACCAACCTCTACCCCTAGGAAGAGTAAGGTCCCGTTTAGATTCAGAGATGAGATGACTTAAGATGATTTTAGTTTATTTTTTAATATTATTATTATTTTGAAATTTGAAAAGAGTGTATTGGGATTTAAAAAATGTGTACTGGGATTTGAAAAATGTGTATTGGAATTTGAAAAAGGTATATTGAAATTTGAAAAATATATATAAAAATTTGTATTTTGTATAAAAAATTATAAAAAAAATAATAATGACATGAAAGTAAATTGAGATGAGCTCAACTCACTTCTGAATCTAAATGGGGCCTAAGAATGTTAAGGGAGTTGTTGGATATCACAAATTAAAAAATAGATGGTGGATAGGTAGTAGTCTCATTTTCCTTTCATAAATAAATTTAAGTAATTTGATAATGGATATTATATAATTAAATTATTAAATAGAATCTAATATATTATAAAAAGAAATTATAAATTAACATAATTTATATAGTATATTAAATTATAAAATTATTTTTATTTTATAGTATATTTAATTTAGTAACGGCAATTCAAATAAATCCTTATAAATATGTATTTGATTTTTGAGTTTCATATTTTTTTTTTAATGATTTACGGTTGCGTCTTAAATTTCTTTCTTAAATGTAAAATCATTTCAATAAATTAATGTCTACATTTTTAATTTTTTTTTAAAAGATTATGTCCTCGTTTATTTTCCTAATTATTCTTAATTTATTTCATTTTATTTTATCTACTTATTATTTTATTAATATTTTTATAAAAAAATAAATTAAATAAAAATTTTGAAATAAAAATAATATATTTTATTTTAATTTTAATTTTAATTTTAATTTCAATTTAATATATACATCTTGTCTATAAAAATAAATAGGAAAAATGATAGAGCCACAGACGAGATTTTTGATTGGGAATTTCGACTGTGGTTTTTTAATTTTTTTTATAATTTTTTTTTTAAATGAATGATGATATATTTTATAATAATATTATAATTTTTTTATTTATTTTGAAATTATATAAATATTTAAAAAATAAATGAAAACTAAATATAAAAAACTAAAAAATAAAAATTAACACAGGCGGCATTCCAGTCGGTCTGTGACTCTAGCAACGCTCAATAAACAGAGGCAAAATTGCGACGTATTAGCATGTCAGAGACTCAGATATGTCAAGTGTCAAATCAGTTTGACGATGAAGTTAGCTTAATGCTTAAGAGCTGGCACACAACACACTGCGTGCACAAGACCACACATGTTATCCTACACCCGCGGCGTACAGCCTCGTAAATGGTGAAAGATGATCACAATGCGATTAACAAAAACATTAGTAAAGGAGATCGACGGCAGGAGTTACTGGACCGCACGGGAACGCTTTGTGACTTCCGAGTCATCGACTCCAGCGTCGCACTCCTACTGACTACTGTTGAATGTGAACATTCCCTCCATCCACCGCGTAAACATAACTGCCGAAGAGGAAACAGAGGTAGAGATTCCCCAACCCAATTCCAAAAAAGCCGATGCCCTTTTCCCTTCATTCCAGTAGAGAAAATTCGGAACCTGCTGCTTTAGTTTCGTAAAAGGCGAAAAGCGAATCGTTATCGAGTAACTTCAAGATTCTCTGTTTGCTTTTTTTTTTCCGGTCTTATGGATGGTATTGCGTGATTCCAATTTGGTTGTCTCGGTCGAATCTTCAACTTTTCGTTCTTTTTATTAGTCCGAAGCGAAGCATATAGCTCACGCTTCGATCGCAACCTCGAGCTTTGGTCTCGTTTATTTTTCTTTTTACAACGCCTGCTCGATCTAACTGCATGGCTAACCTATTTGGGTTTCAGTTTGTAACTGTTGCATAAGCATTGGTTCTTATATGATTCGGAAACATATAAATAATTACGCTTCTTTAGCCATGTTCCAGGGTAACCCTTCGCGTGTCATGTTTCTTAGAAAAATTGTCAATTTATAAATTGTAGCAGCATCTACAAGTCAATTATGCTTTAAGTTGGTTGTTTTTTTTTTTTTTCACCCGCAGTCGGATTCCTTGCATTCTATCTGTTTTGAGGAAAGGTAAGGAAAGCGAAGTGTCAACATTGATTAAATGTGTTGCGCATGGCATCGTCTCTCCTCTCTCATTTGAACATCAAAGGGGTCTCTCATGTTTCTCTCGATACCTATGTATAAGTCGAACAGTAGCCTTAAGTTGTGAGTTTGATGTGGATGCAGGAGATCTATTGGTGCTTTATATTGTGAGATCCGGCATCAGCGTTTGGAAGACTGCCACCTGATTATTATGAGTTCCCTGAGCAACGTATGAATCCTGCTTTACAGCTTTACATCTGGCTCTTTTACTTGGTTAATAAAGATCGACGATTTTTTTAAACAAATTGTTTCTTCATACATGAATACTTTTCAATGAAGTGTTTTAACCTGCCTTTTGCTTTTCTTTGTTTAATCTCATCGTTGGTTAATTGCAGGATTTTGATGAAAGTAATCAGCAGAATGATCTGGGTATGCCTCTTTTCCCTTTGGAAATGCATTTCATTCTTTGGTATCTTACTAATGAGAATATTGGTGGAATTTAAATGGGTGTAAATCATGAATTAAAATAAAATATGCTCTCTCCCATTAAGGATGGAATCTAGTATCTTAATATCAATGCCTGCAACCTGTACCTGTGAAGTGACATAGTTCAGCCTTGTCAATTGTTTCGTGTTTCGCTTGCATGGTTATGGTTAGAAAATGTGGTTAGATATAGAATGATATGGACATAATGCTTTTGAGTAAGGTAATTTAAATATTAATTAGAGGACGAGAGCTATACAATTCGGCTATTTTTATGTGATGATACAGATACTCATATAAATGGAAAGCAAAGAATATAATTAAATTAAAGTGGAATTGTCATTCAGGGAATGACAAGTAAAATGTTTGAATCATGAATGAAATGGGAGATAGCAAATATAAAGTTGACTTCCAATGGCCACATCAATTGCCACACAAGAAATTAACAGGATAATTATGAACTTCTACAAAATTAAAGTTGATTGCATCTTTTTTTCAACACCAGGGACCAAATTAGAGCCTCATCTTTTTTCCGAATTAAAAGAGGCGTGACCTGTTTTTTATTAATGAAAAAAACATAAGCCATAATCTGTAAGATTAACTGTTATTTTTGAAAAAGGGGTTTGGAAAGGAAAAGACATGGACATTTCTAATGATTCTAAATCATGGTTTTGGATTTATTTGCAGGTTTAGTCATACGCAATGGAAGGGAAATTCTTTTTCAGGTAAATTTGACAAGGATGTTGTTTCTTAGGCCTTATTTGGATAAGTAGAATATCTCAGTATATCTGTAAATAGTAGTGAAATGGTTTGTGAATAGTAGTGAAACTATTTGAGTTAAAATGATTTTTGAGTTTTAAGAAATGAGAGAGAAAATGTTGTATAAAAATATTATAAAATTAAAATAGTGTTTGAATATAATTTATTATTTTTATTTTTATTTTTATTTTGAAATTTAAAAAAGTTGTACTGTTTTTTGTGTTTTTTAAGGTTTGGGAAAGTTTTAATAATTAGATGAAAGAGTTGAAGATTTGAAATTGAAATGTGTTTTGTGTTTGAGTGATGTTTGGGAATGAAATGTTTGAGAATATTTGAGTATACCTGAGACTACTCTTGTACACAAATGGAGCCTTATGTAACCGTAGAACTAAAAGACATGGCAGGGACCATTATTGCCACTCTATGTTCTACGCATAAAACCTGTTATGTGTATGAAACAGAACAATTAGGATTGATTCCTTTTCACTCCACAAGCTACCACACACATCATTAACAAGTAGCATTTTACGCGCAAGTGGCTATAAGGTGGTAGTTCATGAGGGAAAAACGGAATTAAGCTAACAATTTAATTTATCCAAATAAGAATTTTCACATGTCTAATACTGAAGCTTTTGTAGCTTTATTCTGAAACATGCTAAGCTTTGGTTTCATTCAATCATATTTTAACGGATCTAAGTATTTGAATGCTTGAACCAGCTATGAACATTGAAGCACATAGATGATGACATGATTAAAAATGCTTTACAGGCTTTTAACTGGGAGTCTAATAAACATGATTGGTGGAGACATTTGGAAAGCAAAGTTCCTGATATGGCAAAATCTGGATTTACTTCAGCATGGTTGCCACCAGCAAGTCATTCCTTATCACCTGAAGGTTGGAGGTCTCAATACATTAAACATCCAAAAAGCACGTCTTTTTAGCATGTACTTGACTAGTTTACTATTTTTGTTGTCGTTTTCCTCTCAATTACAGGTTACCTTCCACAGAACCTTTATTCCCTCAATTCTTCATATGGTTCAGAGCACCTTTTGAAAACGTTACTTCAAAAAATGGAGCAATACAAAGTTAGAGCAATGGCTGACATTGTAATCAATCATCGCGTTGGTACTACCCAAGGGCATGGGGGAATGTATAACCGCTATGATGGAATTCCTTTAGCATGGGACGAACATGCTGTCACGTCTTGTACTGGTGGATTGGTAATGATGCTTATTGTAGCTAAAGCTTTCCTATTAAACAAAACTTATTGTACCTAAATCTTTACAATTGGCATGATGAGTACTATTTTTGTAATGTATCTATACTGTCATGTTCCAGGGAAATCGAAGCACTGGAGACAATTTCAATGGAGTTCCAAATATTGATCATAGCCAACAATTTGTTCGAAAAGATATTACTGCATGGCTCCAGTGGCTACGCAAGAGTGTTGGCTTTCAGGATTTTCGTTTTGATTTTGCAAAAGGGTAATGTTCCTACATTCCGATGAAAATTTTGCTTTAATTGGATTTACTTGGATCATTCTTCATGTCTCCGTAATGCTTTGATTTAGCTATTCTGCAAAATATGTGAAAGAATATATTGAAGGAGCTAAGCCAATGTTTTCTGTTGGGGAGTACTGGGATTCTTGCAACTACAATGATCATGGCTTGGACTATAACCAAGGTATTCTACTTCATAAATGTTTTTCAGAGACCAGAAGTTGGTTTTAGAATTTGTGGAATGACAAGTCAGAAAAATAGGATATATAATAAAGCAATTTTTGATGTTGACTGCATAACCAAGATGTTTCTTGTAGTATTTTATATATGTTTTGTAGGATAGGCGTACTAGCTATTTTTGGCTTGATTTGCACTATTTTATCATATTGGATATCATATTTTCTTGATGATCTTCTTTTAACATATATTTTCTTATGTATGTCTGAAGCACTTCAGGTAAAGGCACACAATCCTCACATAATTGGTCATTTGAGCATTGTTGCTTCTTATGTAGTTTTTTTTTTCCTGTTAAAATGCATCCCTGTTGGGCAAGGATGGTTATTCCCAGTCTTTTAAGTTTTATTCTCGGGTTTTTCCTGGGTACAGGAGCTTATTTGCTAGAGTAGTGAGTTTGCTTTTTAAGAGATGTGGGAATACTGGATGGTATCATGCAAGAAATGCAGTGTTAGAGAACTCTATGCTTATATCGTACCCTTCTAGAAGACAGGTTTGATGAGGTGTCCCTACCTGATCCTTTTCCAGAACATTTCTTTGTCTTATTATAAATGTTTCTCCTACGTATATGGAATGAATAGAATGAGGGCAGAATATAGAAATCAGCTCCTCCTTTCACTATTTCTTTCTCCATAACAATTGTGTGGTATTGGAGCAAGGACATTAGTCCTTTCCTTGTTCTGGTAGCCTTCTTCATGTCTTATTCCTTTTTTTCGATCTTTTCTTTTTCTACTATTTCTCCATTCCTTGTTTCTTTGTATTTGGTTACTCTTTCTAGTGGTAGCTTCCAACATTAGGATGTTGTGGATAGGTGCATGCAGACGGCTTGGTTTGTTGTCATCTTCATCACCATCATATTGTTGTTTAAACTCTGGTAGAGGAGCAACAGACAAGTAAATGGCTGACATGGTTACTTCCAGGACATGAGAGGTTACCCGGGGTGTTGAGTTTTTGGTTGGTTGGAGTTTTCTGTGGCCCTTCCTAGTTGATTCATGGCAATTGACAGTTGTTCTTGGTGGTGGTTGTATGCTGGTTGGTTTTCTGATGGTAGAGTTTTCTGATGCTGTTGCTCTATTGGATATTGTTAGCCTTAGTGTTTGCTGAAGTGGTCATTCTCGATGTTATCTGGGAAGTTTCAGCCAGTTCATGGTGGTTTGCGGTGGCCTCCAATGAAGAGTGTTTTCTCACTAGTTGTTCATTGGGTGTATCTGATCGTGTCTTCATTGCCAATAGTATTTGTTGGTGTCGGCATTGTAGTTGTCGATCATTTTTTTAGCATTGCCGGTTTAGCCTCTTGCTAGAGTTGACAGGGAAGACCCCTGTTGGGATTACAGTGATTTGGTTCAGTAGTTGTGGTTGAACGACTATTTCTCAATCGGTTTGGGCACAGAGTTTATTAATCGCTTTGGAAAGGCTCGCTTCTTTCAGTGTCATGGCTCAGATTTGTTCAGATCCAGCTCAGTTCATTTGGTCCAGAATCTCCAGATGCAACTTGGTCATGAACTAGATTGGTTTGGATCCAGCCTAGTTCATTTGGTGGTCCAGCTCGATTCTCAGCCCATGCCATTTATCTAAATCGGAACCTTATTGGGATCCTATATTCGGAATTAGATCCACCCCGCGTATGTACCTTTTCGGGAGGCAGCCTAGTAGCATGAAAAAGTAAGAAGGAAAGTGTAGTTGCTCGGTCGAGTGCTGAAGCAGGCACAGATTGATGGCTTATAACTGCTAGCGTGTTGACTTTATTGCAGCACTTTCTTCAAGAGCTAAGCTTCTGAAACCTACTTCTATTCAACTCTGTTGTGGTAACCAATCGGCTATATATATTGCTTCCAATCCTGTGTTCCAAGAGAAGGCCAAACTTATTGAAGTAGACTACCATTTTTCACGAGGCAGGATACTATAGTGTAGACATAGCTACATCATTTTTAATGTTTGCAGACCAACTTGTAGACTTTACAAAGTCATTATGCAGGAGTAAGTTTGAGTCTTTCCATTCCAAGCTGGGCTTATATGACATAAACTCTCCAGCTTTAGGGGGAGTGTTAGAGAATGCTATGCTTTATAGTACCATTTTAGAAGATAGGGTTGATGAAGTGTCCCTATGAGCTGTCTCTTGCCTGAATATTAATTTGTTTCATTGTTAATGTTTCTCCTACATATAAGGAATTGATAGAATGAGAGCTGAATATAGGAATCAGCTCCTCCATTCACTATTCTTTCTCCATGACAACTCACACAAGTTCGAAAGTTCCATATTAATTTACAAATACTAGCTTGTCCATATTGAAAGCGTGATAGCCATAGACTCCTCACTAATTTTTTTTATTCATTTGTAAACTCCTCTGCAGATAGCCATAGACAGCGGATAATCAACTGGATCGATGGCACAGGCCAGCTTTCAACTGCATTTGACTTCACAACAAAGGGAATTCTTCAGGTATTCCAAATTGTTAATGTATCAGAAATTATGCTGTCATAGATACATTCAATATGTTAGTTAAGTTCATTAGTTAGGTTACATCAAGAATTTCAATTTCCATTGAGGTCTTATACATTTCCATTATAAATGAATTTATTATGCATTTCTTTGTAGGAAGCTGTTAAGGGACAATTCTGGCGACTTCGGGATGCTCAAGGGAAACCACCTGGTGTTATGGGATTGTGGCCTTCAAGAGCTGTCACATTCTTAGATAACCATGATACAGGCTCAACCCAGGTACTTGATGTTTTTTGCTATTGTTGCAAGAGGGCTGAGATTGTTCTTAGATCGTTATAGGACGTTATTGCACCTGCTTCTTGTGCTCAGTGCTCAGTGCACAGATGGAGACTAATTTTTGAACGCATGAAATTGCGACAAGTAGGCAACTCCTGCTGTATATTGTGCTTCTTTCTGATGATGCCTTATCTTTTATTCTTTCGCCTTCTGTCAAATTATTCTAGAGTAACCAAAATTTGACACATGCCACCTATCCCTGGATATAAAGTTTAGGTGGCCTTCTGTGCTAAAGTTTGGTATGACCAACTTGAATCCAGAGTGTACACTGGACGGGTTCTGTTTGGTGCATAGAATAGCTTACTCACATAATGTCGTGATTAAAATTTAGTTAGGTTAACAGTTTCCCTCACCTTTGTGGGCTCGTTCCAACTTCCGACATTACTGGCCTATTGTATCAGTTACCAGCCTAATGTATCAGTTTTAGTAATTTTAGAAAGTAATCTTGTGTTTGACTAGTAGAGACTATGAATACACTCAGCATAATCATTTCATTCTTGCAGGCTCATTGGCCCTTTCCTTCAAATCACATTATGGAGGTAAGTGAACTGGTTGTATCCACGTAATGTATGATATATCTGCTTAAGTGCAATTCTTGGGGTCCCAGGGTTGGTTTGTATAAATTTTGATCCTAACAAGAAAAGAGCTAATTAATTTTTTCATCCCAATTTTTAACTCAACTAATAGAGCAGGGTAATAACTATTGCTCATCCATGTTACCAGTTTCCATTTTTCTGTCACCCGATACAAATATTTGCTTAGGTGCATAAATATTCTTGAATGTCACAACGAGATTTCACAAAATTAAATCTACAAAGTGACATGGCTTGATGTGGTATGTTAGATTGTAAATCTATTTTTATTGTAAAGTAGATCTAACATATTATATAAAGGCATATCAATTTATAGATTTACTTTTATAGAATCTTTTTGTAACTGTGGCATTTCTCATTTTTTACAGGGCTATGCATACATCCTCACGCATCCAGGGATACCAACAGTGTTTTATGACCATTTTTACGATTGGGGTGATTCGATTAATGAACAAATCACGAAACTGGTAAGCTACAAAAATTAATTTCACTTGTCGATCAGTTGTTCTGCTTGAGCAAAAATCCTCCATAGTTAAGCTTCTCAAATATGATGTCTCCAGATGGACATTCGAAAGCGCCAGGACATTCACAGCCGTTCATCTATTACAATTCTGGAGGCACAGCCAAATCTCTACTCAGCAATTATTGGGGAGAAAGTGAGCGTGAAGATTGGTGATGGATCCTGGTGTCCAGCTGGCAGGGATTGGACGCTGGCAACTAGTGGCGATAGATATGCAGTATGGCAGAAGTAAAGGTTCTTCAGCTATTTTATACCCTAGGCAATATATATGTGCGTGCATATATCTATTCTTGGGCTGGAGGCCTGAGGCTGAGGTTGGGTTTTCCCAGCAGCCATGGTGTACATAGTGTATCAATAAAAAGCCCTCCAATCTCCAAGTTTGATATGGGAACCGAACGGCGTTTACCTTCTCAAGTGCTTGCTAATAAGTAATAAGGGAGTAGTTGCTTTTCCTTTCAGGTTTTTTTATGTAATTTTTTTTAGGGTAACGTTGGGGTGTAGTCGGATTGCACCCTAGCGTTTTGTAGCCTACTCTCTAATTTCTTATAATTAGTATAAAAATACAATAAAAAATATTAAAAAATATAATAAAGAATATAATAAAAAAATAAAATTTTAAAAACACAATAAAAAATATAATAAAATAATGAAATGAAAAAAATATAATAAAAAATACAATAAAAAAATGAAATGAAGATGAATTTTTAAGGAAAATTCGGCCTCATCCAACTTCTGCCGTCAGTGACGGTGGTGGGCGACGCCGCCCACCCCATTGTACGGATCCATTTTTGGGTTTAAAGTCGCTGAGGCTTGCCGTCGCAAGAGTGATTGCCGGCTTCCTCCAGTCCCGATGGAGTGGGCGGTGTCACCCACTGTCCTAGCGATTGTGGGGGGGTGCAATGGAGGGAATTCAGTCGGACCGAACCAAGTTCTTCTTTTTTCTAATCTTTTTTTTTTTATCATTCAAGAATCTATTTTTCCTTACACACACTACCGTCTTACTCTGTTGCCGATGGCTGAGATGATCACATATGCAAAGACTAGTTGCAAGACTATGAAATGATTACAATTGTCAAATCCTTCTTATTTTTTTCTGAAAACATTAAAATTCGGCCATTGACTAGAAAATTTTCGAAGAAAACCAAGAATGTTCTCGTTTAATCCTCCCAAAATTAGAATTTTAGAGTACTTAATTTTTTTCAACTCAATTTTCGATCATAACCAATTAATCAAAATAAGGTAGCGTTCTTCAACATTTTTTTCCTGCAGATTTAATTGAGTTTTTGAATATTCTTGTATAACAAGGAGAACCTGGAAGCTAAATTCTAAAAGGGAAAAGAAAAGCCGATGCACTTCTTTATTTTACAGTATTTTCTCGAAAAGAAAAAAGAAAAATCTACTACAAAGTTTGTTCCAAAGGCAAATGAATTTTTTATTGAAGGCTTCAGATGAAAAAAAAAAATGTAGGTAGAAGAGAGATAAGAATTTAGCCTTGACGGATGACGGTTACCGAAATGAAAGAGGGTGAGGCAACTTGGACAGGGATGATGATCTTTTCTTATTTCGGACGCTGTCTTTTCTTTTTCCTTTTTTTCTAACGTGGCATTAGCCGACTACCCACTGTTTACATCACTCAACTATACCTAGCAGGACGCATGTATCATAGTGCAAATGCCAAGCAAGTAATGAAAGAAAAGTAGGATCTTAAAAAAAATCTAATTTGGATTTGAAGATGAGTTTATTTCATTTTAATATTTTTATTATAATTTTTTTTAATTCTTACATAAAAATAATAAATTTTTCAAAATTTTTATATTTTAAAATAATAATAATATTAAAAAATAATATTCTAATAATATTTATTCAACTTTTAAAATTTATTTCATCTCATCTCATCTCTAAATTCAAACGAGATTTAGGATTTGTTTATTTTCCAAACTCATTTAATCTCATCTCATCTAGTCATTATATATTTTTCAAATTTCAATACAAAATAATATTAAACAATTCAACTTTTTCAAATTTCAATACAAAATAATATTAAACAATTCAACTTTTTCAAATCTCAAAACAAAAATATTTTTAATATTATAACAATATTTTATTTAACTTTTAACTTTAATTTCATTTCATCCTATCTAATATTCGAAAACAAAAACCTTAATTGTGGATTCTCTTCTTTTCTTTTTTCTACCAAAATACTTCAAGAAAATTACACCCTCTGAACTTGTTTACAACAGGAGCTACAGCATGGATAATTGCTGAGATTTATTCCTAGTCCGGAGCAAAAGGAGATGTTGGTTGCTTTATGGAATAGATCTCTGGAATGTTTCTCTTCCTTTGGGTCTGACAAGAGAGATTCGACATTTTGATTCCAGTCTGATACGTCCTCTTGCAGTCAACACGATTTGTTTTACTTTTATGATGCTAATTAAGGTGGTCTTGAGGGGGGAAAAGAAAAAGTCCCATTGTTTCTGATCTTTGTTTAGGCTTTTTCAATAAATAAAAAAAACAGCTGCCCCATCAAAGTATTGTTTGAAAGAGGCTATGATGGACTCGAAAAGTCGCATAGAAGGCAAAACGCAAAGGAATCCAACACAGGTTTTGGAAACTACAATCTGATCTCATCATGAGATGCAGCCGGGTTTGTTGCTGGTCATTTGGTTGTAGTACCGTAAAAGAACGAAAAAAGGCTGGATATCACTTGCTTGGTTGCGCGGGAGAAATGTGAAGGGAGGGGAGGGGAGGGGGGGGCTTTGATGTAGCTAGTGATCTTGAATCTTGCGACAAAAGAATCACGTGGAAGTAGAGCTGGAAAGGAACTCCCCCGCATCAACATCATGACCATCCTCATCACCCTCATCATTCTTCTTTTGAATTTCAAAACTACTCCTCCATACTACCTACACCTCTCTTCCGACTTCCTCTAACATTCAACCCAATGGACAAACCCACCCCCCCTCTCTCTCTCTAGTATTATAGTAGGGTCTATTATATTTGAGTAATGCTATATATATATATATATAACCAAATTTATAAATTAATTTGTGCATCAATACATATATATTAGCTGTATTCATATCTTTTATTTTAAAATATAAGTATTTTATTAAAGTCCACCTAATATTGATGCTCGTATTGGTGCACAAATAATTTGGTTACAACTAAAATTCTTCATTATTATACCCTGTTACTTCCTTTGTACTATTTGTTGTTGATATATTATTATATATATATCTTTGTGTGTGTGTTTGAGTGTGCTGTTGAATCCTACTTAAAGACATTATTTGAAAAGAAATTCATCATCCACATTAATTTTGCTTATTTGTGTTGGGATGCATCTACAATATTTTTTGCACATGCTATTTATCTGCCATAAGTGAGTGAAATCAAAAAAGTATCTGTAACATTATCTTTTGCAGCAATTTAAAAACGGATTTACAAGATGTAATGTCGAATGTCAAAAAGATTTGAGTATCTTTTCTAATAAGATAGATAATTAGCAACCAATAACAACATAGTGGAGTAATGCAAACTATCAAGTATAAAGACCAATAGTTTTTAGTAAAAAAAAACAAACATATATATATAATTATTCAACAATATAAACTCGAACAGAATATAATTATGTATGTATATTATAATATAATATATAACCGCAGTACGCATGCATGAACATTAAGGGCCTCTATGTCAAGAGCCATCATGAATGCATGGCAGCATATAAATATGTGTGGGTCTCAGTGATATAATTAGCATTTTAATATTAGTTTGACATTGTGTATATATCAAGGACCTACAAATATGTACTATGTCTAGAGCCATCATGAATGCATTGCAGAATATATATATATATATATGTGTGTGTGTGTGTGTGTGTGTGTATGTCTATATATAATATGTGGGTCAAAGCATTTATCATATATCGGCAAAGCGCATGCAAGCCCGTGGCTTGAATTCGTTAGGCATAAATGTTAACACCTCGGCTTCACACTTTCTTTTATAAGTCAATTAGGCAGTTGCATGCCAACTAGCCAGGTACCATTAGTACTTGCATAATGATAAATAGTCCAGACAATGAAAAATGCAACAGTGCAGTAGAAAATAAAATATTATTTTTATTACTAATTTCGATTTTTATACTATAAGAAAATGGTTCATTTGTATCTAATTATTTTTTATTAAAATAATTATTCTCTATTAAAATGAGTATATTTTTATAATAAATAATCTTTTTTATTATAAATAATTTGTTATGAATACTCATTTTTATTATAATAATATCTTTAAATAATGTTTAGTAATGTGAAATTGTCATTTGTAAATTTGTGTCTCACTTGAAAAATGCAGCAAAGATGGAACAATTTGGAATCTCAGTTTCTTATGTCTTTTTGTAAATAGAAAACACTGATCGTGGCCCTCAATCCCTGCCATGGCACCTAACACTAAAAACCTTTTCCAAAAAAGGAAACAAAAGAATAAGAGAAAAGGATGGTAAAAGTTTACACTAAGACTGCACAGAGCGCAGGGAACAAAGCGCATGAACTTTTCTGAAAGCTAAAATTTAAGCATATATATGCATAAAAATATAAAGAAACAACAACTAAATTATTAATAAGTCTTTGTTATTTATGGTGAAGAAATATCGTGATTACAAAAGAATATTTTATTGTTGTAAGACACTTATATTACTCTAGTTACTGATGAAACATTAGTTATTCTTCCTAATGTTTCATTTCCCAATGATTCAATCATGGCTTAGATCACAGAAACTCAGCATGCATGCATGCAGCAGACTAGAAAATTAACAGGTAGGTCTGTACCTCACAGACTAATGGGGTGTAAACAGCTAGCTAGGATTAACAAAGTCAGCAACTATATGCCTACAAATTCTGAATTATCCGTAGGACTAATGATCCCTTTCATTATTTGATCTTGATCTGAATCATGTGTGGTCGATCCAACGTCTCTCATGAATTGAATAGGGTAAAAGATTGATTAATGGGGATATGGTTGAGGGAGGTGGTAGATTTGCAGCAATAAATAGTAGGACTAGACAAGGATTGGTATCATAAATACACACACACGCGAACACGTATAAACAATGAATATTTGTGGAAGTTTGTTCTGATCACAAGGATTGATGCTGCATCAAGGTTTCAAAAGGGAGCTAGCGTGCATTGGGTTTTTTTGATGCCTTGTGGGAGTGATGAGTGCGACGTATCGATAGACAAAAGGGGATATTTCTCATAATCTCTTCCTCTCTGCATATCCCATCTCTGCTTTTCTTTGGCTTTTCTTTTTCTTTTCTTTTCTTTTTTTTTTTAATTTCTTTCTCTCTTTTAGGACAACAACAGAACACACTTTGTATTTTAGACTTTCAGTCAATGTAAAAAGGACTGGACTGACTATATAAAAAGGTCCATGCATGGAAGACATGAGTGCTGCTAATTAATACTATAAGTGCCCGGATTGACCTGTTTTTGACCTTTTTATTATCAGTTTTATTTTAGGGTTCCACTTCCTGTCTAGGTCAAAAAGGAATTGTTTTGTGGATTTTCAAAAAAAAAAGAAAAAATGCTGTAGATTTTTCTGATGTTATGATTCCACGTTTGGTGACTTTGGTTTAACTCCCGCTTGGATTCGGAGATGAGATGAGTTGAGATGAGTTTGATTTATTTTTTAATATTATTATTATTTTGGGATTTGAAAAAGGTGTGTTGGAATTTAAAAAATGTGTATTGAGATTTGAAAAAGGTGTATAAAAATTTGTGTTTTATATAAAAAATTATAAAAATATAATGATAAAATGTAAGTAAATTGAGATGAGTTCAACCCACTTCCGAATCCAAGCAGCCCCTAGGACCCATGGCTGAGATGGTTGGCTTTTCCACCATATATATTGCTTAATTAGCTTGCTATAATATATGATTGATCTCTTGAGGTGACGAGACATCTGACAACCGGCCAACCAACACCTGCGTGCAGCGTATGGTTTCTATTTTTCTCACTTTTTTCTCCCTTCTCAATCTCAATTTAAGTGATAAATAAAGTTTTCTATTCTTTTTAAGAAATATCTCATCATTTATGTAGGTTTTTTTAGAATTTAGAATAAACTTAAAACTTTTTTATTTTTTTACAGAAAATTAAACCCATCCTATGATTTTTTCAGACAATCCGGTCTAATTTATTTTCAGAAAGGAAATTAGAGTGAGATAAAATAAATTAAAATAAAAAATAAAAAATTATTATAATATATTTTTTTAATATAATTTTTGTATTAAGATTTGTAAGAAATAAAATTTTATATTATATTTTATTAAAATTTAAAAAATATATAATAATTAAATAAGATAAGATAAAATAATTTTTTATTTTTTAAATAAAAAAACAAACGGGTCGAAGTTTATAAGCTCACTTTCACAAATTTTAAAACAAACCAATTCATATGGATGCGGGCCACTCATCTTTGGTCTTATTGTGGTAATATATAAAACATCAATTTATTCTCCTATTTGTTGCACGGTTACCGAATATTAAAACTTCAATTTTAGCATATGGATGCGGGCCACTCAACTCAAAAGTCCGGTTTGTTTTACAAATTGAATTTTATTATTCACAACTCATTTCGTAACTCATTTCGTAACTCATTTCGTACTTTTAACTCATCTCAACTACTCGTTTCAAATTTTAATTCATCTCAACTATTTATTTTATTACTATTCATAACTCATTTCATCTCATCTCTAAATCCAAACGGGCTTATTCTTTTGCCATTTCTCTTTGTTAATTTGAATATTAATTCCTTTTATTGCGAATGTCTGAGATTAACTTTAGATGTTGAAAAAGGTTTAAAAGAGTTATAGATAATAATAATAAAAAATAATAAAATATTAAATAATAATAATAAAAAATAAATAAAAATAATAATAGATAAAAATAATAATAATAAAATAATAAATAATAATAAAGTATTTTAAGAATATTTGAGTGTCTTGCATGCCAAACATAGGCTAAAATTACGATTATTTTTTTTTTTTTTAAAATGGAGGTTGACGCACAGAGTAGTCTTGATTCAAGAGTATATTTTTCTTTTGGAAGACGCTACGAACCATTTGGCTTATGTATAAAATGATCAACAAAAAAAGAGAGAAGCTCGTAGCACAATCGCAGTAGGAATCTAAATCTTAGAAATTGATCAAACGCCCTAGTTGAAATCCCCTTATGAAGTAGAGTAATTAAAAATAGAAGAAAAAACGAATTTTCTCAACAACCAAACAAGTATTAGAGTAATTAAATAAGTAGGAAAATGGAGTCTATAGAACACAGAGCTCGAGTCACCTTGGCTTCGCTTATCCATCTTTATCAACACATGGGATTGTTGGGAACATTGTTTTCAAGAATGAGAGAGAGTTCTTGAAGCAAAAAGGGGGAGATCGCAAAGCACACTACAAGAGAGAGGGGAGGGGGGGGGGGGGAGTTGGTCACGAAGTTTTCAAAGCCCAATTGTGCCAAAATTTTCCTAGGCTTTGAATCTTGTTTGTGAAGGAGTCACCGTGTTATTTGCAGTCGAGAATGAGGAAGTCGAGCTCAAACTAGACAACATTCTCGATGAGTACGACCTGCCTGTCACATGAGATATCACACAAAATAGAAAGTTCAACATGGGAGACAGAGTTAAGATAAGGAAGGGGGAAGGGATGCGTAGTCAAAGATCAAAATGAGAAAGAGAGAAAGTGTGCATGGTTAAAGATGATTGGATGAGGTGCATCCGCAAAATGAGTTTCGTGGAACGCAAGCGTGTCAACCGGTCATTGCTGGGCATTATTCTCTTAAAAAGAGCTTCGCCATGCACCAGTTCCCAAGTTATTCCTTTTCTTTTTAGATGAAAACAATGTGTTGTTTTGAAAAAGAGAAAGGCAATATGTATCTATATTTTTGGGAGTATTTTCAACTAAAATAGAGGTATTGTTTGAATAGAGCGTTGGGCTCAATTACTTGACATATCAGATTTGAGTTATATGACGATCAATTAGGCTGTTGTATTTAGAGGAGTCAAGTCAAGAGGAGTTCTGTTGTATCGATTAATTTAAGATTTTGTATACTACAGAGAGCTTAAATCTCCTTAAAAAAAGGAATATTTATGTGCCTCAGCCAAATTTATATTGTTTGAATATTATATTTTGTTATAATTTTTATTACATTATTGTGTATTTCACTAACATAATGAAATATCTACAATTCTTTTCCATCATTGTTTTGATATTTAAAATATTCGTGGGCAAGAATATGATGGTACTAATAACATGCGTGATAAATGAAAATAATTGCAAGCATTATTTTTTAAAGATTACACATATGCATACTATGTTCATTATTTTGCTCACCGATTACAGTTACATTAGTTGCTACATCTAGAGAGGTGATTTTTGGTCATGAGTTTTTCTCAAATTTGAATTTCATTATCAATGTGATGAGTGCTTCATGTAAATGTCACTATGATCTGCGAGCTGTTGAGACAAAACAAATTGCACATATGATAACTATTAATGAACTTAAAAGTGGAAAATGAGCTAACCAAATTGATACTGTCAAATGAGCTTATGATTTTCGTGAGGATTCTCATTTTTTATTATATATTGAAAGAGAAATAGTTAAAAAAAATTAATTAGATTCAATATTTGATGATTTTATTTCTTTAAAAAAGTATAAGTTATAATTTTAGACACTCTGTAATACTTTTTTTGTTTAATATATTTGTATGAATGTTTTTATATTATTTCAATATTAATATATTATTATTGATATATCATATATTTTTTTTAATACATAAGTTATATTGAACGTATTTTATTTTTATTTTAGATCTTATTATTAAATTATTTTATATTAAAACATTATATAAATAAAATAAAAAATATTTTGTTATAATACTAATTTTACTTGATCCCCTAAAACAAATTTTAGGTTCCTGATTATCATGATTCATGCTTTTGATGTATAAATCTAATGAAATCTCATAAAACAAATGAATGAGTTCGTGTTTTAAACGATTAGCCAGTAAATATTTTCGAAATGTGAGGTCGACAGTCAATACATCTTTATCATGATTGTCGTGGTTCATACTTTTACTATTCAAGATGAGACTACCATATCTTATAATCTCGTGATAGTCATATATGTGGATCACTACCCATATATGTGGATCACTACCATATTTTTGTTTTTCTTCAAAACTTTTTTATTAAAAAAAATATAAGGAGCATTATTTTTACTTTTTCCTTCAACCCTCTTAAAACCAACCAAAAACACTTAATAATATTCACAACACAAAGCACCTTTTAAAGGGACACCGCAACACCCAAAACACTAAAGTTGACAGCTGAAAAGAATTGTCAAACGGAACAGATGTAATTAAACATTTGACTTCATCAAAGATGATACTCGAATTCCTTAATTAGGCTGTTAAGTCCAACGTTTTATGTAATCATTGCGTGTGTATGACTTCATGAGTACCGCAACAATAAAACAGACAAGCTGGTGTGTCTCTCATTGTCTCTCTCTCTCTCTCTCTCTGTCTTCTGGAGTGGAGAGGGAGAGGTCGGGATAATTTTATGAAAAAACAATTTATTTCTTCAATTAAGTCATATTTTGATGCCGGAGATAATAATAATTATTTTATAAATTAATTTTAATAGATGATTCATAAAAAAAACACAAAAAGTCATCCAAAACATTAAAAAAAATATATTTGATGTTTAATTAAAATTTATGAAGTCAAGCAATCATTAAAAATCAGTCAATATCAAAATTTTATCAAAATTTGTAAAATTTCAATAATCACCCCAAAGACAATATATATAATAATAATAAAAAAAATCTATAAAAAATCTAGCTCAAATCTAACTCAAAATCACTTCCTAAATAATAAATTAAATATGATCAAAAATGATAAAGAATAATTAAAAGTAAGGATTTGAAAGGAAAAATAGTAGAATTTGAGTTTGGAAACTCATACAGCAAGTGTAGTTGGGTCTTCTAAGCGCCGAAAAAAACTTTTCGAATTGGGATCTTATATGCAATTCTAATAAATGTAACCAAAGTTATGGTAAAAATATTAAAATATACTCAAAATTGTTCTAATTAGGAAAATATCACTATCACTTATCACATTTACGCTGATTTACCAACTCAAGATATCTCGGTGCCATCAACATACAATTTGATAGCTCAACATCATCTAACTCAAATTCTTCAATATCATATTTGAGCAAAGTCTAAAATATAAGTAAATTCTGATTTTAATTATGTTTTACATATAATATCCCTAACAGGGTTCATATTGCTCGTATGTTTTTCTAGCATGGATTGATCATCACCTTAACCCCTAAAAGGATAACGGGAGATTATGGGTAGAATCATTTGTGAGATATAGTTTATTAAAATCTTATAACGTTATGTAATTATTTATTAAAAATTTCTTAGATTTATTGTTGTTGTGATCATGTAATAATTACGATAAATATACGGAATAATCAAAAAAGAAAGCAAACAAGAAATAACACAAAAATTTATGTAATTTAATGATGTACCTACATCTACGAGAACAAGAAGAAAAAATTTTACTATTGTTTAAAATAGGGTTACATTATATATATTTATACTTATCCCAAATGTACAGACATATTTTAGAAAATTTAAAAAAAAAAAAAAAACCTCATACTATACTGCAGGGGCATAGCCCTCACACCCCAACCTAATTAACATCCCAAGCAATATATCAATTTCAAAAGGCAAATGCCATCGCTTTGCTATGTTCTACTCATTCTGGCATCTGATACTTGTCACTATATATGAAGTAAATATAAGCCACATATTTTAATATTGTTGGTTAATAATTTTTTTTTAAATCATAAAAAAATATGAGTAAGTAAAAAATAATATATTTTATTTAAAAAAAAGATATAGACAATTTAAAAAATAATATACGTTTAGAATGTTCATCAATATACTTCTATTACTAATAAATATACTTCCATCACTTCCTTAATACAAAGTCCTAATTTTGCCCCAGCTGGAGATAGACATTACAGTACCATTTAATAGTTGCAAACAATTCATAAATTTTTGATCACTTAATACTGGATTAATTTCACGTGAATGAAAGCCAGTGTGCAGTTAATAAGTTGCGTTTAAGTGTTGAGAACTGTTAAGAATGATTATAAATAATAATAAAAAATAAGTGAAAAGTAATAATAGAATATTAAATAATAATTATAAATAATAATAATATAAAAAATAAAAAAATATATTAAACAATATTGAAGGAGGGTGGCCAAACCTTAGCAAGTTGAATTTTGAAAGTAAACTTCCTCAATACTTTTTAATATTATTTATTATTTTATTATTATTATTATTTATTTGTATTATTATTTAATATTTATTTTTTATTTTTTATTATTATTCACGAATATGTAACATTTTTCAATACCTAAACACAATCTAAGACCCATCAAGAAGGTTCATGCAAAATCTGCGTAATATTTTTTTGGATCATTTCTTAGTAAGCCCTTGACGGACCGACGGTACATGTGAGAGATAGCTCATTGCCATTGTCACATTACATCACATAAATACAGGAGTGAATTATATAAACTAAGATACTCCTTAATCCCAAATCGATTCGGTTTCCTAAACTTGGCCAATCCCTTTCCTTCATTTCTGCAGAGAGAGAGAGAGAGATGGTTTGCCTTTCGGCATCAGAAACGAGGGACGAAAAGACTGATGGGAGGAGAAAGGAGGTGTAGGGGTTTGTTTCATCAGGAACGAGGGGAAGGGGAAGAATAACTATGATGATCTTTTGATCTTCTAAAATATGCCACCTATGTGAATCAGAATGAACCATCCAATCTCTGATTATTTATCCTTATTTTTTGTCTGAAACTACCTCTACTTCACTTTTCTTCTCAATTATTAATTACACCCACCACCTCTCTCTCTCTCTCTCTCATTTAATGGTCTTGCTCCATCACTTCTTAAATAGAACCCATCTGCCTCCCTCCCTCTCCCTCTCCCTCTCCCATATGGTTATTAATCTCTCCGTTTCTGTCTGTAAGAGTTTGTGTTTAGATCTTCAATGGTGAATACAAGGACAGTGCCTTCATTTGGGTTTAACAAAGGGTTTTTAACAGAGTTTATTGGCATTCTGTCCACCTCCCTTCAATAGATACCCTACTCTCTTTCTCTCTCTCTCTCTCTCTCTCTCTCTCTCTCTCTCTCTCATGGAGGTGGGCATACTGCCAACTGAGCTCTGTTGGGTTCTCTTTGTAAGATCCTCGTGATGTGTCCTCTCCAGCCAAGACCCTCGTGATATATCCCCTCAAGGTATTTTAGAGCGTTCATATTTCATCATTCTATGTTATTTTTGCTGATGGTGAACGGTAATGCAATGGCAGTTTTTGGAGTTGATGATTATCTACTGGATTAATCACCCTACTTTACTTTCGTTTTGTTTCCAAACAAGAAAGAACAACTATCTATTTCAGCTTTACTTTCTTCTCTTGTTTGTTGCCGTTTCCTCTGGTCTGTTTACATAAAATCTTATGCACTTATATTCAAAGGCATCTTCCATAACAACTTCATGGTTTCTGTTTGATCATATGTAGATATTGTGTAGCTGCACTTGGGAATCAATTAGGGTTTCTTCTTTGTGCCTTTTAATAATCTTTTTTCATTTTGTTTTTGTATTTCTACCTTGGGTATTTTCCTGTATCTTTCTTTTCTTTCCATCTGATGCAGGAAGGTCAAAAGCTCAAAAATCTTCTGAGGAACGAAAGCCGTCTCTTCCTGTTATTTCTACAAAGCAAAAATGTGAAAAAAAAGATGATGGAAAGTAGAGGTCGGTATGGCGGAAATGGGAAGGAAAAACATTATTCTGTCAGAGCTTATGAGACCAAAATTATGGTGCAAGCCATTCTGGGACTAATTGGAAATTGTTTTTGAAATGATCTTTACATGTTTATGATTGTCTTTGTGTGTAATCTGGTGAATGATGAGATGATAGTCAAAGGAAAATAGAGGGGAGAGATTTCAGGACTGCCGAGTATTCATGAGTGACAGCCATAATTTAGTGGTTAGGCTAATTATTTATTGGTTAGGCACTCAGGCTTTTACTGATACTGAATAGGTTACCCTACTACTTCTTCAGTCGAACCTGCACATATTTAGTAGGCTCATGATTGAAGACTGGCAGTGCTCTTAAATAATGCAATAAAAGCAGTTCCCACACTTCTTCACATGCATCGCGTAGGTATTTTAAAAAATGAAAAATGATACTTGCAAACATTTTTCAACATTTTATACAATATATGTTAATAAAAATATAAGTATTATTTTTAATAATATTATTATATATAGTGTTGTAAATTACATTATGTCTTTGACTTATTTTGATAAAGAAACACATACAATTACAAAAACAAAAGCAGAAAACTGGCATCTTTTAACCAAAATGTAGCTTTAGAAGAGTCGGATAAATGATGAAAGTTCGTTCTGGCCTTCACTCGTAGCGGGCATTTTTACTTTTTTGTTTTTTTTGTAGTTGATTATATTCACTGCTGCGTTGAATCATGAAAGTGCTTGAGTGGGTGGCATTTTACTTTCTAGCTAGGTGGAGAGGTCAAGCTTGATAGCAAATTGGATGGTACGGCCGCCCTCACCTTTCAACTTTCTCTAGAGGCCTGAGGCTATGGCCGACCCTAGTCATTGCAGCATTTTATCAAAAATATAGTTACAGGCAAAATCAGTTTTTGAATACTGGCCGTTTGTTTTCATTATATGGGATAAAATAAGTTAATATACAAATTAAAAATTAAAAATTACATTATAATATATTTATTTATTTTTAGTTTTATTTTAAAATTTTCAAAAAATTATTTTGGGATTTTAAAAAATTAAATTATTTTATTTTATTTTATATGAAAGTTTTAAAAAAATAATAATATGAAGAGATGGTTTAAGAAAAACAAATTAGGTTTTAGTTAAATGTACGGGTAAACGCCACTTGATTAAGAGCATTTACATTGGTCTCATCTATATTTTATTATTAAAAATGTAACAAATATCAAAAAAAATTTGTTACAATTGATTAAATATGATTCAAAAAAGATGTAGGAAATAGTATAAAAGGTACTTTTTGCTTAATTTTTAAAAAGTAAATCATCAAAAGTTAAGTAAGCAAAAAGTATCTTTATACTATTTTTTATACTTTTTTTAGATTATATTTGATCAATTGTGACAATTTTTTTTTGTATTTGTGCAAAAAGTACATTTTTGATATTAAAAAAAGATGAGACGATGCTCTAAAGAAGCATATTTTTGTCTGTTCATATTTTTCATCCTTGGTTTTGTGGCCCCTTATATTCTCTAATTATAATCCCACTTGTATCAGCATTTATCTTTGCTTTATGTTCACATTATGTAATTTGCTTTGGAGCGGTGTTAATATGCAGTTTGAGTAGTATCGTTAGTGTATATTTTCTATTTTCTATTTTATACATAATTTTATTAGTTTAAAATATTTTAAAAAAATATTAATAATTATTTCTTTAATTATTAAGTAAAAAAAAGTTGAAATGCACGAGACTTTAAAATAAAGTGTCGAAATAAGTAGACATATTAGTATTTTTCTTTGCTTTAAGTTCAAATTATTAGTACCCACTTGTAACACGTGTAAGGTAACACTTCTTTTTGTACACGCACGTGAAAATAGATCCATGTTCCAAGCAGGTATAACATCAGAAAAGAAAAGAAAGAAATAAGTGGGTATAAGTCTGTCGTTGGAGTGGATAGAATAATTATTTGTCCCAATGAAGTTATTACCACAATCCTCAGATAAAAAAGCTTGGTGTCTGATACCTCAGTACCATGTTATCTTTCATCCGAACAGGACAAATAACAGCACAAAGTTAGCTGCTTGCCAAACGAAATTGATCTGGATTCAGATATGTTATGTTCTTTGAGTTGGGGGCCACCTATGACCTAGCATTCGAACTCTTGTGAACATGCAAAAATACTGAACAAGAGCACAACTTTGTCGCCTTTTTCTTGAGGATGTACCAGCCGTTAGGTGAATCATATTCCCTGTGATAATCAGTATCGATCTCTCTCACAAGGCGGTTGTTGGGCAGTCTAATTACGAGAAAAGGAAATACGATTCCTGTGGTCACAATATTTTTTGGGAGAATAGCAAGATTTTTAACATGAAATGATTATAAAAATCTAATATGGGAGAGATGAACTGCAATCGTTTCAATAGGGTTCTATTTTTTTTTATTTTTCCTTTTATTTGTGTTCTTATGCTTAACAGAATTACCCAAAACTTTATGGTAAGAGATGAAAAAACTCGTATTCTTTTACTCTAGGAGCTGCATTCTCTCAGAACTACTTGCTCATCACTACGTTCAAAAACATCAATTTAGTTCTGAAGATGATGAACAAAGAAAGCCATTAAAAGGAGAGTCCTCCAGCACAGATGAGTGACTACCACTTGCTGAGCTCAAAGGCTGCAGCATGTCTTGTAGTCAGAATTACGAACACAGTAAGTCGGGATAATTCTGTGATAAATAAATAAATATACATATATATATGTATATATTCTACTGGTTTCTGGTGATGCAGTCCCCACACCCGCCTCTGCCCCCACCCAAAAATTAAAAATAAAAATAAGAGAGAAAATCACACACCACTACATGCAAGGTACATTAAGAATTTCTGGCATCGTTCTGCAATCATAAAATATACAGAATTGTGGGTTCTAATTTAAATTACCGATCAGTCTAATATAGTAGATCTTCAGCTACATTTGACGGACTTGTTAGCTCAAACTAATTCAGAAGCATACCAGTTTCAAATGAGGCAATGAGATTCCCAGATCCCATACTCTTATTTCCATATCATTGAAAAGTTAATTTTTCTAACTTCTCATCCAGTGTGCACCTTAAATTCTTTACTGCATGATGTGTCCTTCCACCACGGCTTTCATCTATTTGACTAGAATGGAATGCCGGTATTGTGAACGGAGAAGCACAGGGAGAGTGTTGTACTGAGAAGGGGCTCTGTGACATCATCCACTTCTGTTTCAGACGAGCACAACCAAACCTTTCCTGGTCATACAGTGATGCTGAGTCTGCTGCGACTGCTGCTGCTGCGACTGCTGCTGCTGCAGCACGTTGCTTAGTGGCATCATCTACATATAGAAGATCATCAATTCTTGCCATTATGTTAAAGGCTAAGCTTTCCATCACCCTAGAATAGCTCTCAAGGATCGACTGCCCAACATCCTGCAGTAGAGAAAGAAATTACCCATCATAACATTGTGGCATAGATGGCTTATTCACTGTGTCTGTGCTTTGGAGGAGAAGATGGTGCTGGGGATTATAGAAGCACTTTTAACAAAATATATGAGATCCGTGATCCATCAGTTACACAATTTCTGTCCTAATTTCAATTGATTTTAGTTTTCATTTTCAATTTTTTATAAGTAAAACAGAATAGTTTTCATTTCCAAGATGTTCATTCTCTAAAATGCCATACAAGACGCTACATGAGTGGAGGGAAAATCTTTTGAAAGAGATCTCTTCTAAATATAGATATTGATATGCTGACCATAGATGTTATTGCCACCTACGCAACCGTAACAAAACTTAGAAGGAGACCAGAGAACTACAAGTTTCATATAAAGATAAATGCGCAGGAAGTACACCTTGTTATACTGAATCTTGCTCATATCCAAAGCAGTCTGTGGGAGGCCAGGGAACCTTAGCCTTAAATTCTGTAAGAGGGTCTCAGCCCTACTTGCTAGAAGCTTAGTCTTTTCTCTGTCACCGACAAAACCCTTAACCTTGCCACCCCATGTTGACTTCCCAGCTTTTGCATGAATTGGATGACTTTCCAGATACTTCTGCCTCCAAATGTGCAGAGCAGCCTCGATTCTGTTTGCTATATCCAGAGTTGTGTACTCTGATGAAAACTCCAAGTAGTCAAGGAGAGACTCCGGGGAGAATTTCTCAGCAGTAATGAAACGACATAAGATTTCGCCTAAATGAGCTTTTCCACTCTGAAGAGAAAGTAAATGTCATACAAAATTGGATAACCCGGTTGTAGAGAAAATGACAAATCAATATCTTGAGGAGTTAGGTGCTCATTGGAAGATGAAAAAATTATTGCTTTTAGGATGGATAGAAAGGAGATCATATATTAGTATCATGTTGCATGAATTAGAAACTGAGAATGTCTAATAATTTGATTCTTTTTTTTTTCTAAGGATAAAATTTTATTGAATCAAGTAGACATCGCCCAAGTATGCAAGAAGTATATGAAAGCGAGTGATGCATGGTTTGAATCCTTAACAATTGTGTGATAAAGAAACTGACAGAAACTAGGTAGATCGCCGCTTGAGATTACCAAATGCATACAAATACAGACAAAATTGCAATAACAGAAATAAACTGCAAAGATAACAAAATGCTTATATAACTTAACATCCTTTCTATCCGGATAAGTGTGTAGATAAATCTATATTAAATCTTTACATTTCTCTTGGGCATAACTTTAACATGTGAATTACCCTTGCCTGAAACATCAGCAGCATGACAACATGGAGTGATAGCGTGCTTATTGTGTCCTTACCATGCACTGGGCAGGTGCAAGAAACACAGAAGATGGAATAGAGGCAGGTGCAAGAAACACAGAAGATGGAATAGAGACAAAATGTCGGTTTATTTCAAACTTCATTCAAACTTCAATACTAATTTATCAACAATAAAATATGGAAAATAGTCTCCATCTAAGATTATAACCAAATGATAACTTGAAGACTACCATGAGAATTAGTACTTTCTTCTCCCCCAAAACATATTAGCAGATCGTACCATGGAAAGGGCATGTGTACAAGCAAATAATAAGAATATAATACAAACAATTATAATCTACATCTTCCTATTAGCTTAAGCTTTTGGGACAAAAGGTAATTTCACATTATATCAAAGCAAAGGTCTTGCTTGAGTTTGAACCCTGACTTTAAACTCTATCCCATTGAATTAAGATCCCGTTTGAGTATTGAGATGGTCTCATCTCATCTCATCTCAACATCCAAACACCACTCAAACTCAAATACTTTTCAATTTTAAATTTTAGCTTTTTCATCTAATCATTACCTGGTCATTATAACTTTTCTAAACTTCCAAACAAAACACAAAAAATTATTCTATTTTTTAAAATTTCAAAAAAAAAAATTCTATTAAAAAAATAATATTCTAATAATATTTTAACTTTATAATATTATTATTTCAATTTTTCCTCTCTTCTTTCCCAAAACTCCATAAATCTTCTTGACTCAAATCATTTCACTACTACTCACAAATTTCTCATCTCATCTCAACATCCAAACGAGGTCTAAATTTCACGTGTTGGGCCCACTTGTTGAGAGGGAGTTTGGCCCACGCGAGGGGGAATGTTAAAAATATAAGACAAATAATTATATCTACAACTTTTCAAAAACTTAAACAAGTGGTGATTTTACAAGGTATTAAAGCTAGAACAGAAATCTTGAGTTCGAACACTAATTCTACACTCTGTCACATTTAGTTAAATATTTCACATGTTGAGTATACTCATTGAGAGGGAGTATGTTCCACACTTGGGGAGAGTGTTAAGAATCTAATACAAGTAATTATAATCTACTTTTTCCCTATCAGCTTAAACTTTTAGGACAAGTGATAATTTCACTACAAAGGTACTTCAAAAGACTTGCCTATGAAAAGATTTACGAGCGCCCAATAAGGAGTTCCGCACAAGTGCACTTAAGATAATTTCAAGGGAAAACTCCCCCAGCCCGATAGCCCCTAAAAACTGTTTGCACCCCAAAAGGATTTGAACCCTAATCCTGGAGAAAGCATACTACCAAGGCCAATGCCCTTATCACTTGAGCCAACCCCTCGGGACTTATATCTACATTCATGTTCAAATCAAATAATTTCAATGAGAAAATATTTGCTCAAAATTGGACAAATCTAAAAGCTATTTGATAACAATAGGAAATTCCTGAGTTATTTATTTCTAAGTGTTTCTCAAATTTGCATCATCAATACCTATGCCTCCAGATATATTAATCAAGGTCCTTGCATGTGTTTGATTGTATAATTAGTACTTGGTAAAGGATTGGATGCACCAGAACCACTAAAATATATAAACAAATAACAAAAATCTGAAAGATTTTTCAGACCCTGCATTGGTTTATCCAATACAATCTTCATTCTCTGTTACCATGCAAGTTACCATGGCACGTCTTTGCTTGCAAATAAATCATGTTGTCAGGAGTTTTATGTCCACCAAAACTGTAATTTAGGAGCCTCCAAACACATTACGACCTATCCAAAGAACTTTCACTACAATAGAAGCACCATATGAAATTATCTGCCATAAGACTATCATGGAGAAAGTCAACAGCCCCCTTTCAATGTATTCAAATTAATGATGGCTGACCGGCTAGCTTTTCTAGAGTCTTGTGATATTGAATAGTTGTTCGCTAACATCAATTTCCAATCCATAATGCATAGATTACTAAGAATATAAAACAGAACATATTCCCCATGCAGTCCCCATACCTTGGGCAAGCTCCCCAAGTAAGAAATTGGGATTTCCATCTCAGCCAGCACACTGCTATTAATTGCCATGGCAGCCTTAAGGATCTGAGTTGAGCATTCCCTGGAGTGCTGCAATTTTTTCCTCGCACCTTGAGACAAACCATTTGGTGGGACCTTCGGGAAAGGGAGCCACCATTTCTCTTCCTGCCTAACTGAAGGTCTTATTGGGGATCTAGACATATTATATGTTTCTATGTCATCACTGCCAGCAACAATTATCCCACGATCAACGTAATAGAACTCCGAATCGTGAAACCCATCTAAAATTCCATGTAACATTGCATCTAATTTTTTGAGTGCCGGGAGGTTCACATATAAATCCGAGCGAGGCCGAGTCACCATGACCTCAAAGGTGCCACCTCCGGGGAATTCTTGCACAGATGGAATGAGTTCTACAATAGAGTCACTAACGCATAAAAGCCATCCCATTTCTCGATGCCACATTGATTTCTTCTGTGGAGCCAATGGCTCTAGCTTCCACAGCTCCCCAAATACAGTAGCTGCCGAATGTAATTCAAGATAACCAAATAACCATTAAAAAAAAGGATTGGAACGATATGATGGAAAAGGAACATGAAAATTATTTTTCAAGCCTAATGTTACCTATTGCATTATGAGTCAGTTCCACAAAACACAAAATACAGAAATTAAACAAGGTGAATCTTCCCTTTCTTCTTTTTCTCTTTTGACACATTCTGAGAAACAAAATAGAGAACCAATTGAAGTAACAAAACAAATAGTGTCTTATTGAAAGATAAGGAAGATACAAACCGGAAAGGTTTGTGATGGCATTGGAAATAGCAAGAGCGGTACAAACTCCCTTCCCTCCACCAGACATATCTTCTCCAAGCAGAAGCTTAGCAAACCGCTCTTTCATCAACTCAACCTCTGCAATTACATTCATTTAGCTACAGACTAAAACACATGTAGTCATCTATAACATGAACAGGTAGATAATTTTCAGAAATTTCTCAATTTCTTCGTTCCTTTCCTCGCTCTATCTATCTCTTTGCTGTTTTTCTATGGAAGAACTCTCCCTTTATACGAGGTATATTTTTCATCATATATAATGAGGTGAAGGCAAACGGATTTTCAAATAGATTATATTGTCTGGAACATCATATCAAAAAAAGTGTCTGGAACATATGTTTTCATCTTTGATAGTTTTTTATTTTCAGTTATTAATTCCTTTGTCGTTGGAGTATAGAATATTTTCATAGTCTTTTATTTTCATTCATTAAAAAGATGGTAAATGTTTTTGTAGTTAAAAACATGGCAAATGTACTTTTCTAAAACGAATAACAAAAAATAAATATTAATATCTAAACAAAAAGAATACGTAGCATGTTGAAAAAATCGTAGCTTTTGGTAAAATATTCTAGATAGGAATACAATTTTTTTTTTCTTTTATGGAAAGACTACAGTTCATTGCAATATAAATAAAGTTACATCTGTGACCAATAAATACAAAAAAAAACTCATACTACAAGCCAAACTAATACATTGATCTGTAGTACCCTTGCACACATCAATGACAAGCATTATCTTAACTTCTAAAACTCTCAAGTAACAAACTTACAAGAAATCAATCTCGTTTTGTGATTTTTCTGAGTTGACACTCTAAAAAATAGAGGTACAGCAATCCCACCCTCCAAAGAGGGGAAGGAAACATCACTTCCATCCTCCAAAGGAGGAGCGGGAAACAACCAAATGATACTAAGTTTATTCCTTTTTATTTCTACCTAAAACACAAACAAAAACACTAACCAAAACTTACAACAAAACACTAGATAGATATACAACTAATTTTGCTGGGAATGATATAAAAATGTAAACTTCTCATACATTTTACAATTATTCACCCCCCCCCCCCCGGTGGGGAGTTTTCTACTAGGCTACTAAAACCTAAAAGCCAAATATGTAAGCTATCCAACGTATGATAGGGAATATCACCGTCAAATTTTTTTTTTTTTTATAAGTAAATATCGCCGTCAAATGTTGTCCGCAATAGGTAAGTAAATCCAAGAAAACGAAACGAATAGTAAAGCCCTAACCGGATAACTCCGCTACCGGTTTCTCCGTCCTCTTAGCCGGAATCACGACGTGTCTACCCCCGACCACAGGCAACAACACAGGCACCGGCGCCGGGAAACCGGGATTGTCAACGAACTCGGGTCCGGCAAACGGCGAAGACGTCAAAGAACTCGACACACATTCGCGATCGTAGCGGCGACAGGAAAAGCCACTGGAGGTCTCCGAGTCGCTGATGTCCGCACTCAGACTGTAGCTCTCGAACCGCTCGCTCAACTGGTCGAACCCATCTTCGGACGAAACGCTCCCCATTGATCAAGATCGGGCAGATAGAACTCGCAGCAGAATTAAGAATCGATAACGTAGTACATTTCCCTCCAGCATTGCAAGACTCACTGATCAAATGCCGGGAAATATAGTCCCAAAAGTAACAGAACAGAAGAGAGTGAAAACAGGAAAAAGCAAATAAATGCTACTTTACTGCTCTCCTCTCAGTGCCGCTTCTGAGTTAGATGCGGTTGGCGTTGAGTTTGCGTTAACAGCAGGGACCACGGAGGCGACAGAAGGTGGGCGCTCCTTCACTCTTTTTAATCCAATGGTTGAAGTTCCCGGGCCCCATCTGGGACGATACAGAGTCAGAACATCAGAAATGCTATCAGCAATCGTAGGCTGGTTTTGGAAACTAGTGTTTCTTAAACATTTTCAAGCATTTATTATTGTTATTTATTATTATTTTTTATCTATTTTTAATATTATTTTTTATTATTTTTTAATATTTAATATATTATTATTTTTTATCTATATTTTATTATTATACACAAACATTCTCAAATATTCTTAACATTTAAATGTAACTGTAATCTATAATAAAAGAATAGTATTACATAATTATTTTAAAATAAAATAAAAATTTATCATTGAAAAATTATTATTTTTATATAATACTTATATTTATTTATTTTGAAAAGAATTATATAATATTTACACACTTCATAACTATAAATATTATTTTTTCTCTTTTAATAAATACCTGATATTTTAAAACTTGAATTTGTTTCAATTCCTTAATTGATAGTTATTTATAGATATAAAATTATGATTGATTTATTAAATAAATATAAAATTGTATTCGATTAGTACCAACTTGAACATAATCTTTTACTTATTAAATAATTTATTTTTATTTACTTATTAAATAATTTATTTTTAAATATAAAATTATATATATCTTTATATGAAAGATTTTATTTTATTTCAATAAATCGAGATTACAACTATGACTTGATAAATACAAGAAAATTCAAATTACATACCAAAACTAATCAACTGTTTGGGGTATTCTCGCACACAAATTTTTTTGTGACATATATTGTCTAAATCTTTATACTCTTTCAATTGATAAAATTTTTAGAAATTTTCATTTCGATTTGTCTAAGAGTATAACACTCTGTAAACAGGGAATAATGAATCCTCACCCTCCAAAGAAGGTTAAGAAATCGACACTACCATCCTCTAAAGAAGGTTAGAGAATCGACAACACCATCATCCAAAAAAGAAAAGGAAATTGACATCACCATCCTCTAAAAGAGAAATGAGACAACCAAAAGAAATAAGCATTTCTTTTTTATTAATACATAGCAAACTAACACAAAACAAGCAACATAAAACCAAAACAAATACTGAAACACAGAAGACAACACGATTGTAGTAGTGTGTGTAGAACACGCGTCATACTAAGGGAGTTCAGACAAGCCATCATGAAACCAAAATAGCCGCGCGTGGCGACAACAAAGACCTTCATTTGGAAGCAAGTGAATTCCACACGTGTAAGTCTACCCGCACGTGCGCTGTATGTACTATTCTGTACAATAGATCCTTTGACCGATCAACAGATCAGTGCCTGACGAAAGCTCCAATAGGGCGCGTTGGTGTCGC
Organism: Platycarya longipes; assembly: GCA_036559045.1. Lineage (NCBI taxonomy): Eukaryota > Viridiplantae > Streptophyta > Magnoliopsida > Fagales > Juglandaceae > Platycarya > Platycarya longipes. The sequence continues at coordinate 24,023,462 of CM071796.1, read as the reverse complement.
AAGTCATCAAAGAGCCTCGAACATCCCTATCCTACATTGGAACAACAAAAAGAAAAAACCAAACAACTAAATTCCACTACTGCCAGTAGGCAACGACTGTCGATAGAAGGAGGAAGGGAGGGAGAGTGGGGGAGCTGAGGCTCTTACCTCCCATGACAGAATCTATCGTTTAGGGGGGTAAGTGGGCAATAGTTTCTATTCTCTCTGAAATCACCGAAAAATGGGGGTTTGAGAGAAATTTCTATAAAATTATAATTGATTTTCTAAAAATTCGACTTCATTCATATGAAATTGAATATGTGAGGGAGGAAACGAAAGTCAACAATCTAAGCAAACATTTATTGAACTGAAAGACAAGAACAGACAATGTATGAGCACAAAGGGACGTGAAATGACATATGGGTGCAAGGTAGCTGTTGACCATTAAGGGTGTGTCATCAAAAAGCAAACGGCGAAATGAAAGAAAGGAAGTTAACTGACGTACGCAAGGTAAATGTACAATCACGCAGACTAAAACTCCTATATAAAAAGGCTCGACCAGATAGCAAAGGACTCTAGATCTTCTTTAACTTCTTTTTCCCCGGGACTTCTTCTCCTTTGGCGAGCATATTTTCTACCGACAGATTTTCACCATAGCAATTTACATTTTTTTTTATATAGTGAGATACGAGAAATTGTAAAATATTTATTATAATGGATCCTCTCCAAAATAACCGTGGATGTAGGCATTAAACAGAACCACGTAAATCGTGTGTCTATTTCTATTTATTTAATATGTTATCAATGTACGTACCAGCAGCACCGAAACCTTGTCGGGGGGCCCCAAACGTTATCGAATATAGCCCAAATCGCACTAATGAGTCAGGAATGATTCTTTCTGGCGCCCCGACTTGTTGGCCAATTTTTACGACATCAACAGTGACACCGTCTGTGAGATCTAAATACTTTCTAAGCCGGAAATGAGAGAATGATAATTTTCGGTACATTGAATAAATCACCAAACGAGTTAATAGCACCCCCCCGATCAGTACACGGGCATGAAGCACCCAGATAAGTGTCCTAAATTCTTGTTGGTTTTTACAGTTGTAAAAATGGGCGAAGGTGAAAAGAGATCTCGCCCAAGGGGGAGGCTTGCCAAATTTCTTACCCTTTGCATTCAGGTCACCCAATCACTTAAAAAGATTAAATTTGTTCTCACCTAGACATGGAACCAGTGACTTATATGGCGAGCCCCCTCTCGACTCGGGAATATAGTTGGTGCTCAGGTTGTACACCACGTGCACTTACACTCAAATACTGTGCATTTATGTGCACAATACCGGACATAATGTATATGCATTGCACCCAGTCGAAAGAAATGGGAGGGCACTATGCACTTACTTGCATAGTGCCACTCACATCTATTGTGCATGGCATGTATAGTGCCATGCACAGCTAGGTGCACGTACACACACCAGTCGAAAACACGCCGGGGTCTTTTGGGCATCACATTGCAAGCTTGGGTTGAGCCCTCAACCACGACGTCCAGAGGTCGGTTGAGCTACTGGTGGTTACCTCATTGACCGTTGGTGGTCTTTGTTCCGAAGGCGACTGCGGTCTCTGTCCCTAGGGCCATGAATAGTATTGCGTTTGTCACACTCGAACATATCAATGCACCTCTACGTGGTTCCGTCTCGCCAAGGTATGGCCCACCACAAGGGACGTCGGCGCTATCTGTCCCCAGCGAGACCACCGCCGGCTGTCAATATCGCAACTCACCGCATAGCCACGTCAACAACAACGTGCTTGAGCCAACTCAGCTGGCCCAGCCTCATCGTTTCTTTGGAAGGATGTTGGCGGTCATCAACTAACCCACTGGCGAGTTCTGCCCTTCTCGGCCCAGCTCCCCTACAGGGGCCACAAGGGCCAGTAGGTGTGCTCATTTTTCTCAATCATTGGGTACAAACCCAGTTTCCATCTGCTTGGCACCATGGGTGTTCGGCACCATGAAGGCTCGGGACCAGTACTGAGACTCGCACCTTTCGTCAAGCTTGGGCTCCCTCAGCTTCCATCTGCTCAGTACCATGGGTGCTCGACATCATGAAGGCTTAAATTGAACCTCACTCCTGCTCGGGAGCCCTTAACTCGAGAATGTATGGGCTCGAGACCTCACTCCCTACACTCGGGAACATCTCTAAACACACTCAACCCATGACACTCTCTCACGAACACGAGGTCAACACCTCACCTCCATTGAGCTCGGTTCAAGAGATACATGCACTCCATACACCCGGATTAGACTTCACGGGGCTTGAGAAATGCATGCATGGCACGAACAACATCTCACCAACTCATATCTTTCCCCAGCTCGGGACCCTTCAACATATGGGACACGTCCGCATCTCGAACTCAGAGAGAGAGAGAGAGAGAGAGAGAGAGGCAACAACACTCAGCTTGGATACGACAACCGCTTGGACAAATGGACTCGATATGCGCAGGCACAATCGCAGGCTCACAAGAAATCAACTCCAGCAGCTAAGGACCTCGGTTTCACTTTCTCCTAGTGTGTGAATTTATTCTCACTAACAAAGTTGTTTTCTGTAGCACGGGATGCATGCGCAATGTAAACTCCCGCAGGGTCTCAGGCGATGCTATTCCTATCGGGTCTCACGTAATGACACCTCCCGTGGGGTGACGGCCGAGCACCAGCCTTGTGGCTCAGCTCACCCATGCTATAACTCCTCCTGTGAGGTGCTGGGCAATGCTACTCACGTCAGATCTCATGCAATGACTCCTCCCGCGAGGTCCTGAGCGATGATACTCCCACTGGGTGTTACACGATGACACCTCCCACGAGGTGACGGCTGAGCACTAGCCTCGCACCTCAACTTACCCACACGATGACACCTCTCGCTAGGTGACGGCTGAGCATCAGCCTCGCATCTTATCTCACCCACATGATGACTCCTCCCACAGGGTCCCAGGTGATACTACTCCCACCGAATCTCACGTGATGACACCTCTCAAGGGGTGATGGTCGAGCACCACCCCTGCGCTTCAGCTCACCCACTTGATGACTCTTCCCGCGGGATGACGGCCGAGCATTAGCCTCGCGCCTCAGCTCACCGATGCAATGCTACTCCCGCTGAGTCCCACGTGATGACATCTCTCGTGGGGTGGCAACCAAGCACCAACCTCGCGCCTCAGCTTGCCCATGTGATGACTCCTCCCGTCGGGTCCCACGCAATGACACCTCTTGCAAGGTGACAGCCGAGAACCATCCCTGAGCATCAAAAATCCCTCGCAATGAAAAATAGAATAAAAACACTAAACAATTATTCGCGGTTGAGCCCATCTCCAGCCACTATTGAGTTCCAGCTCCCACATTCACGGTTGAGCCCGTCTCCTGCCACCCTTAAGCTCTGTGCTCCCATGTTTATGGCCAAACTCATCTCCCACCACACTTGTGCGGAAGCTCTTGAATACCATGTTCATTGCTTTTTCTTGTTAAGTAGAATTTCTGCCAACTCGGTTGGAGTTTGGGATACAAAATATCGAAACAGAATTCCCACCACCTTCTGGGCGGTAATAATTAACGGGATAAAAAAAAATACTTCGAGAAAATTCTCATTAAAGTACATTTGATAAGAATTCTTGGGATATTGTAAGGGAGAAAACAAAAGTCAATAGTCTAAGCAAACGTTTATTACACTAAAAGACAGTAACAAACAAGGTATGAGCACAAATAGGCGTGAAGTGACATATGGGTATAAGATAGCTATTGAGCATAAGAGAGTGTCAGCAAAAAGTAAATGACGAAATGAAAGAAAGGAAGTCAACTGACGTACATAAAGTAACTATCCAATCATGTACACCATAACTCTCATATAAAAAGGCTCGACCAGATAACAGAGGACTCTAGATCTCCTTCAACTTCTTCCTCCTAGAACTTCTTCTCCTTTGGCAGACATATTTTCTACAGACAAATTTCCACCATAGTAATTTACACTTTTTCTTGTACATTGAGATACAAGAAATTGTAAAATATTTATTATAGTGGATTCTCTCCAAAACACTCGTGAATATAAATATTAAGCCAAACCACGTAAATCATGTGTCCATTTTATTTATTTCATTTGTTATCAATGTAAGCACCAGCTGCACTAGAATCTTGTCGGAAGCCTCAAATAATACCAGCGGAACCCAAATCGCACTAGTGGGTCGGGAATGATTCTTTCTCTCACCTCAATATGTTAGCCGATTTTTATGACATCAACAAAATAATTTTGTAATAATCATTTTTATATTGTTATTTCAAGTATATAAAAAATAAGTAGTAATCAAGTTGGTGTTGTAAATATTGTTTGTAACTTTAGGAATATAATTATTGATATATATAATTTATATATATATATATGTATATATTCTGTTATCAAGATATGTACATAAAGTTCTAGATATTATATTATAATATATTTGTAAAAATTAAATAGTTTATAAAAAAACCTGAACTCGATCAAAAATAAATAGACTATTTATAAATATAAAATATAACTCAATAACAAGTTTAGATTATATAAAAAAAATCCAAGATTTTATTTATAAAAATTGAAGATAAAATTATGAGATGTAATGCAAAAGTATATAGTTTATACGATTTAAACAATTTATAAATAAATTGAAACTTATTAAAATAATATATTCAACTAAATACAAAATATAATTAGATAATAAATTCAACCGCAACCGTATCTACTGTTGACTGGCTAGTCAACTAAGCTTGTCTTAAGTTTTAAGAAGAGATCATGTCACAGTCACACGGCTGCGGGCTGATAATAAAATTGTAAGCTTGTCGAGGATGCGAGGATTGATCTTGATTAAAAAATAATAACAATAAAATTATTTTTTTTAATTTAATAATTAAAAAATATATTTTTGTTAAGAGTCCAGCACTCATCGCTAGGCATGTCTTAGGTAAATTTATTTTTCTAATTTTTTTATTCGTATTATTATTTTTAAATATTTTTAAAAAATATAACAAAAAGTCAAATATACTATCCAACATTTTCTTAATCAGAAAGCAAAAATAATAGAATTAAAAATAAATTAAGTAGAGAGCAGTAAAAATAAGGAGACAAAATGCAGTAAAAATTACTATTATTTTTTTCATGATATTATGGATTTTTAAAATTTTTAAAAATATAAAATAATGAATAAAACAAATAATTAAATTAAATAATCTTGTCGGGAGCACTGCTCTGGCTATTTAAGGCCCTTCCCAGCTTAGGTCAATGTCGTAATGGCGCGTACCGGACCTTACTAAATTTTATGATTGCTTGTCTACCCTAACCTGTCTCATTAACGTGTCCCACAAATTCTGTTTTCTAAAAAGAAAATATCGGAATATACGTTAATAATGAGGATTTTATAATTTAATATGATGTTATTATTAAACGTGACCAAGCTTTGTCCCATGCCCTACTCGCTTAGGTTCCATTTATGTTAAAATTATCATATAAATGGAAAGTAATTTATAACAAAAGTTATAAATAAAAATTCTCTCCGAATAATGGAACTATAACAAAAATTTAATCCTAAGTCTAACTTCTAAACTAAACTATGCAAAATAATTAGAGTAGTGTTAATCATACGTATAATTTATGTAAGAGAAGCTAGAGTCCGGATGGGCTAAAGGCAAACTTACAGTACTTTTCAATTATTATTTTTTTTTTTTTGAAATAACCTCATAATCATTATCATTACTCAATCGAAAACAGAGTCAATACATAGTTCAGAAAACAACAATAAATCAAGCATTACAATGCTTACCAACATCAATATATCGAATAATGCAATTTGGAGCATCTTCCAACCAAATAGTTTCATTCAACCCACTTTGAAGAGCAAACTTTGCCAAATGGTGAGCCGCTTGGTTGCTTTCTCTTTGCACATATTGCACTTTCCATGTTGGTTGTGCCTCGAGAAAGGTTTTAATGTCTTCAAGAATCTATCCATACCACTTGCAGCTTTCCTCCATGCTGTTAATCTCTTTGACCAACACCTCAGCATCCCCTTCAAATACTACTGTTGAATGACCAATTTCAATACAGAAAGTAACTGATTTCCATAATGCTATTGCTTCAACAAGGACTGGCTACACCACAGCTTCTTCAATCAATGCCAATGCTGTATAACCTCTCCCCTTGAGTCCCTGACTAATATGCTAGCACCCATTCTTTCCCTCTCTTTATCAATTCTTGCAACCTAGTTAACTTTGAAAATGCCTTCACTCGATTTTCTCCATACATATTAGTCCTGATAATTGGATTAGAAAAGCTATTACCCTTTGATGAATCTCGGCTTTGTGCATTCTGATACTCTTACAATTCCTTACTCCCACTACTAAAGACTGATTTGAGGTCATGAAACTTACCCTAAAAAATAAACAGATTTCTTCTAGGCCATATTTTCCTAAGAACACACGCAGCTTCTTCAAGTTTCTGTAAGCACAATTCAGTTGCAAGCTTGTCCCAAAACTGACTGAACTCCACCTCTGCACAATCCCATTTATGGACCACACTTTCTTTTTCACTCCAAACATCTGATGTTGCTGGATAGCTCCACAATATATGACAGGTTGTTTCATCTTGCTGCTTACATATAGGGCATAAAGTTGATGTTGTAACCAATATTTTGAATACCGTACTGATGAGCATACCAGTGAAGGTATTGGAACAAAATATTTCAGTACCGGTATCGTTTCGTGTAACGTTTCAGAATAGTTTATACATAAAAAAATTATATATATAAATACATATATAAATTATATTTCAAAATAATAGTCAATATATGAATAAATTATATATAAATATATATGTAAATAATATAGTCTAAATTAGGATAAAAAAATAGCAAGAAAAAAAAAATGAAATTCCAAAATCTAGTACAGACCGGTACACATGGCCGGTACAGCCGAAATACCAGCCGGCATGTTCAATATAAGCTAGTATGGCCGAAATCTGGGCCGGTACGAAACAGACTCAATTTTTGTACCGGCCACTACTCCAATACACTACGTACCAACCATACCAGTCAGTTCGATACGAAATTTAAAACTATGATTGTAACACTATGCCTAAACGGATTTACTTTTGTAGGTAACCCATCATAAATTACTCTCCAAATAAAAGTCCTCACAGTTGGAGGGATATTAATTTTCCATAAGCACTTAAAACCTCTTTGAATATTGCTTGAAGTTGATGACTCCCCTTTATGTTGCTTCTTATGCTGGAAACCTTTCAATTAACTTGTGAGATATGTATTTTTTAACAAAGGAAAATAGAAACGACTATAGCTAATCAAATCCCATTTGCTTCTCTCTCTCTCTTTGTAAGTTAAAAATCTGATAGCAAGACTTTTTAGATTTGAAACCAAGATCTTTTAGGAGAACTCAGAAATGCTATATATATATATATTGCAGGTTTATCCATCCTCAACTCAAAAGCCTTTTTTGTCTAAGTATTGCTTAGAGTTGCCACTCTTGGAAGCTCATTGCCACTCTAAGAAGTTGCTCTTGAAGGAGTTTTAAATTTCTGCAGGCAATCAATAATACTTTGGGTGTCATCTCAACTGCATATTTAGTTCTCGCAGACTGTGAGCCAGATAAAGTCTGAAGTCAAAATTTTATTTGCAGCCGTGCAACATATTTGCAGCGTGATAACAAGAAAGTTATTTATGCCCACTGATGTATACGGGAGAGAGAGAGAGAGAGAGAGAGAGAGAGAGAGAGAGAGAGAGAGATGGTAGAAAGTAATTGAGATGTGGGTGGGGAAAGATGTTTGGTGAGAAAGAGGGAAGAGAGAGAGACAAGAGAGGTGAGAAAGGGAGAGACAGGGAGGAGAGAGAAAAAAATTAGCTAAAATCAGTTATATTTTTCTCTTCTTAAAAGCTTACGCGTCAGAATTTTATTAGAAGGTGTAAATATGCAATTTATATATGTAAGGCCCGTTTAAGTCAAATGGTCTGAAAACCCACCAGAATGGAAAGCCCATATAGAAGAAAGCTAACATAGTGGGTCCATCTATCAATTCAAAAGAATGAGACAATATAAAGTCTAACAGAATCACTTAAATAAACCAATACCTAATCCTCGCCATTTTCTATGGGATTTTATGTAGATACGTGATCACGTCGGTTACAGGAAGATAACTCATGAACGGATATTATGGCAGAAGATAAGCATCACCACGAAGCCTATATAAACCAGGTAACCCTACATGAAAATGAGACTTGTTTCTCTAGCCTTCGAGCTACTTTTAAAATAATTAATAAGATTACTGATTTAGGCATCGGAGCTTTCTCAGGCGAAGATCGCCGGACTTCATCAAGTTCTTGCAGGTGACCAGTTGCAGGAGGAGAACGAGACACGTTATTAACATTGGCGCCGCCTGTGGGATCTGATACAGATTATTAATGTGGTTCTCGCATGCCTACTGTAACTCGTTCTGTAGCAAATCGAACAATGGAAGCATCCATGGAAGCACGATTAGCAGCAACCAAGGAGAGACTGAAGAAGGCGTTAGACACTTTGGAAGCGTTGCATAAAGAAAACGAGGAATTGCGGCGGAGGAATGTTGAAACTGAAGGTGCCGCCCAACCTGCTCACAGTGAGCAAGGTGAAGGAGAAGCAAATAGCAACGTTGAAGCCAAACGGGAACGCATGAAGAAACAAAAGATGCACGACGAACTGAAGGATCTCGCTGAAAAATACGAGGAAATAGCACGAAAGATGGGAGGATCTTAGTCGATCGACTGCCTGCTGAACCAGACCGACCTGCCATATAGTGAGCGGATCATGGGGGTCCCACTCCCGTTGAAATTTAAAGTTTCCCAAATAGACTTGTACGATGGGTCTAAGGACCCAATGGATCATCTAGAGAACTTTAAAGCCCACATCACGCTCCACGGTTTCCTAGGCGAGATTGCCTGCTGAGCCTCTCCTCTAACTCTAAAGGGGACAGCAAGAGGATGGTTTAGGACTCTTAAATCAAGGTCGATCGATAGCTTTAAAGACCTAGCCAAACAATTCCTAACTCAGTTCATGCCCAGAAGAAGACGCCGGCGCCCAGCCGCCTACCTACTCACGGTCAAACAAAAAGAAGATGAAGATCTCAAGAGCTACCTCACTCGCTTCAACAAGGAGTGATTGACGACTGACGATCAAGATGAGAAATCACTCTGGTTGCTTTCCTAGGCGACATCTGGCTGCAAAGCCCATTCATGATGGAACTAGCTAAGAAAACCTCTTCCACCCTCAGGTAGTCCATGGATCAGGCGGATACTTTTGTCAACGCCGAAGACACATTGCAGGTCTTGATAGATTCACAAAAGGAAAATAAAAGAGGCGAACAGAGGGGCGGACGGGATGATAAAAGGAATGGAGCGAGCTCGCGATAAAGGAGGCAAGAAAGACAGTCAGACCGGAACACCTGGCTGATACATAAAAACCTGAGTGTCAGAGAAGAGATGGAAGACAGGGGTGAAAAGTGACCGCACCAGACAGACGGATGATATTGCAAATACCACCAGACAGGTTCACATTAGACTGAGGACTGCACGACCATGAAAAAAAGGGTCACGGAACTGGCGGGAACTGGTGAGCTGGAGCGGATGGTGCCAGAGCATTCAAAACCCAGAAAGCAATAGGAGTACGAGCGGGGAGTTATAAGGAGCACTAGCCCAGAAAGAAGGCGCCAAGGTACCAACCGCTAGAACAGTGGCAACCAGGCGACAGCAAAAAGAGGCGGAGACAAAAACCGGACGCCCAAAGAGGCAACATGAGTAGATCGCCCCAAATAGGCGGCAGGAACAGGTCACCACCAAGAGATGACCGGAACAGAGTATCTATTGGGGAGATCCGGACGATAGCAGGGGGTTTTGCTAAAGGTGGGATGTCCACATCTAGTCGAAAGGGGTATGCTGATAGTACCCCATTTAAAACCGCCCTAGATCATGCATTGACACCGCTAGTGGAAGGTCAGGACAGTCACTTGGCTAGCCTGCATGCATGCCTTGGCTCAGGTCTTGACATGCAGCAAGCAACCATGGAGGCTACTGGCCACGCGCAGCTCATGCGCCCAGACCGCCAGCTTGGGCCATTCATGACCATCACCCCGGCACTCAGTCCGAGCCATGCAAGACCACCGCCCAAGCCACCTGACTGGGCCACACTACCACAGCACGGCATCACCCGGGACACATCATCAAGTTTAGGCATGTCACTATGTCATGCACACTATCAGATGCCATGCAGCCAGGCGCCATGCAGACAACCATCTGTGGGCCATGCCATGCCACGCCCCATCATCATTGGCGCCACCTTTACTTATTTATGAATTTATTTTATTTATTTATGCATTTGGTTATTTTAGTAATTATCTTATTTTGCTAGGGACCTTTTAGGGGTTTCCAATTTGTTAGACTCTATAAATAGGACTTCTAGGTTTTCATTTCACATCTTTTGGACAATTTGAGAATTAGACTTTTGCTCTTGAGAAAGAGTTAGGCCGGCCACACTAGTGTGGTTTGGATTTTCGGTGCTTAGCACTTGGGCTTCCCTAAGGTGCAATTCGTGAATCCCTTTGGAAGAGGATCATCGTGCAATTCGTGAATCGGTGATCCACATCTATCCTTTTATTTGTTTTCATTTTTATTTATAAAAATCTTGAGGTTATTCATAAAAAGTGTTTTGGTGTTGAGTGAGTTCTTGTTGAGTGATTTTATGTTTTTGTGTTCTTAAGTGGTTGTTTGATTGTTGTGTGAGTTTTGTGTTTGTGAGGCCAAATCCACACCACTTGTGGATTTGAGAACTTGTGTGTGTGTTCCCTAGAGGAATTTGAAATTCTCCTCCATTGGAAGATTCGGATTCTTCAAGAGTGTTGAGTGTGAGTGTTGAAGTATTGGAGGAAAAGTGTTCTAGTCGAACCCTTGGAGTGCTTGGAGGGTTGGTGTGTTCTTGCCATTATTTGAGTGATCAATCTTCTTTTGATTGTTCATTCAATTAAATTGTGTTTTCTCTTGCCTCATACACCAAAAAGGTAGCCCCATCAAAACCCTAGCAACCCATGGCATAAGCCATAAAGCCCTAGCCCCATCCTTTGCCCAAAACGCCCATCTTGATAAAACCCTAAACCAACCACTTAACCTTAGCCTTTCCCACCTTGTTTGCCTTATAAAATCATACATAAACATCCAAAAAATACCCCTGGTCGTGGCCTAGAAAGTCCCCATACAACTAGCCACATTAACCCCCTCCAATCACCAAGCTATCCAAAACCGATCAAAATCAACTTGACCATTTCGCCCATCACCCTTCCAAACCCTAGCCGGCCATCAACCCTCATCCTTTCCTAAATTTTCGCAATTAAAACAAGTCTTCCCTCATCCAAATCAAGCCAAATTCGTGCCCCCCTAGACCTTGCATGACCGGCCACCCAAAATGAATTTGAATTCAAATTGATTCAAATTCAAATCAAACCAACAATCCCTATTTTTTCTCATATTCGACCATCATCCATTTGCCCTAACCGAACCCCTCACTTGCCATCTTATCCATCATAACTTCCCATATTTCTCTCAACCAAGTCAATTCAAATTAAAAACCTATTCTACCAACCAAATCCATTCCATAACCGACCACTACAATAATCCCTATATCTGGCCACATACATTCCCCAATTTCAAATCATTTCAAAATTTAAATCAAAATTCCAACCAAATCTCCAATAACAATAAACCAGCCACTCACCTCTATCCCAAACTCAAATCAATTCAAAATCCAATCTTTCCACTTTCCATAAATATCTCACTCGACCATTCCATCTCTAGCTATTGCCGAAATTCTCCACTTGCCACATCACCAAATTAACCTTAATTCTCTCAAATGATTAATCAATTATCCAATTGATTGAATCAATCAAATCTTATCCCAAAATAGAAGCAATACTCGGCCAACAACCCTACCTCATTGCCGCTCACTTATCTTGCTAAAATCCTAATTCCTACATTTTAGGAATTATCCAAAACATCTCAAAACCCTATCCCACCTAATTCTAACCACCTTAGCTGAAACCCATCTTCCCAAACTTTAGCCAATTGACTTCCAAACCCTAACTTAATCTCAATCTCGAAATTCTCCTTAGCCTCCACTAAAACCCTAACCCTACTACACTATATGACCCATATTCCTTATCAAAGAGACCCTAATACATAGGCCTACTCAAAGGACATTCGCCTAAACCTTTTCTACCCTAATCTACCACTCAGCCCACCACATCTCCCTTCCCATTACCATAACCAAGACTACCATAGCCTAAATACCACCTTATTGCTCCATACACTTAGCCATCCAATCTCATTGCCGTACACCACTCTACCCTACTTAGCCAAGACGAACTCAATCAGATTCTCTTAACCACCTCAACCTCATATCACCCTTTCATCCATTGTTAGTGCACGTGAACCATCACAAGCAAAAGGAGCCTTACTCGGTCATTGAGGATCAACAAGGCGAATAGGACCAACTTAGTTGAGTAGGACACGACCGAGGTCCCTATCATATGCTCAAAAGGCGAGGTATGAGGAAGTCTATGTGGCGGACAGGGCGCCCAAACAGCAAAAACTCAACAATAACTGGATAGTGATATCCTTTGAAGAGGTGGACAGAGAGGGGGTGCTATACCCACACGACGACGCTCTAGTTTTCACTCTTGTCATAGCCAATTATGTGACTAGGCGGGTGCTGATTGACAATGGAAGCTTTGCCGACATACTGTTTTGGGAAACATTCGAAAGAATAGGGATTGAGGCTGACCAACTACAACCTTCTCCAACGTCGTTGAAGGGCTTCTCGGGCGAAGCAATCCAACCCATTAGTGTCATCACACTTCCAGTAACTGCTGGAGCTGGAAGGCGAACAACGACTACCATGACGGACTTCTTGGTGGTGAAAACTCCATCCTCCTATAATGTTATACTGGGGAGGCCAACACTCAACCATCTCAGGGCAGTAACCTCAACATATCACCTCAAAATGAAGTTTCCAACCATTGGTGGGGTAGGAAAATTAAGAGGCGAGCAGGCATTGACTCGAGAATGTTATGTGTAAGAACTAAGAAAGAATAAGAACGAAGTGTATACCGTAGAAGAGATAAAGAAGACCTCCACGCCACCTCTCCTACTACCCATGGTGGGAGCCTAAGGAAAAGAAGTAAAGACTAGAGATGAACAGAGTCAACAGCACGCCAAGGTCAACGAGCCCCTAGAGCTCATAACTTTATTCCCCAACCGCCCAGAAACAACCGCGCAGATCGGCACGAATGCTCCCCCAGCGGATAGGGAAAGTCTAAGACAACTACTAGTGGAATACAAAGACGTGTTTGCATGGAGCCATGAAGAAATGCCTGGCGTGGACAATGCCGTCATCGAGCATCGCCTAGGGGTGGACCCTGCACATAAGCCAGTACGACAGAAAAGGAGGTCATTTAGTGCAGAAAAATATGCCGCCATCCGCCTGGAAGTCGAGAAATTACTCGCCGTCGGCTTTATCAAACAAGCCCACTACCCGGAGTGGCTATCTAATGTAGTTCTGGGGAAAAAGGCGAACGGAAAGTGGAGAATGTGCGTAGACTTCACTGACCTCAACAAAGCTTGTCCAAAAGATAACTTCTCCCTGCCACGCATTGATCTCATTGTGGACGCAACAGCAGGACACAAGACACTGAGTTTCATGGATGCCTACTCGGGTTACAACTAGATACAAATACATGAGGCGGATAAGGAAAAGACGGCATTCATAATAGATCGTGGGCTATATTGCCACTAGGTAATGTCGTTCAAGCTAAATAATGCAGAAGCGACCTACCAAAGACTTGTCAACCGAATGTTCGCAAATCAGATAGGGAGAACCATGAAAGTCTATGTGGATGACCTCTTGGTAAAAAGCAAGGAGCTTGCCCAGCACATTCACGACCTGAGAGAAGCATTTAATGTACTACGTCAGTACAAGATGAAGTTGAATCCCGCCAAGCGTACCTTCGGAGTCGAGTCAAAAAAGTTCTTGGGATTCATCGTATCTAAGAGAGGAATCGAAACCTCTCCCGAGAAGATAGAGGCCATAGTCAATATAAAGCTGCCAGGAAACTTGCATAAGACACAGCGGTTGGTGGGAAGGGTAGTCGCTCTGGGCAGATTCATGGCAAGATTTAATGACAAGTGTATGCCCTTATTCCAGGTACTACGCAAAACACATCCATGGAATGAGGAGTGTAATAAGGCATTCCAAAGACTGAAGCAATATCTAACCAATCTGCCCCTCTTGAAGCAACCGGAAAAAGGCGATGTACTCTGTGCGTATCTGGCTGTTTCCCCACATGCAGTATCAACCGTCTTGGTAAAGGAAGAACATGCCATTCAGCATCCCGTATATTATGTAAGCCGAGCCCTCAGAGGAGTATAAGTAAGATATCCCAAAATTGAGCTGCTAGCGTTTGCTTTGGTAATTGTAGCCAGGAAGCTTCGCCCATACTTTTAGGCCCATACAGTAAGAGTGCTTACAGAAGCATTGCTGACGAAAGCCTTGAAGAAGCCAGACTGCACAGGAAGATTAATAGGATGGTCAATCGAGTTAAGTGAATTCGACTTAAAGTACGAGCCAAAGAAGGCAGTCAAAGGACAAGCACTAGCAGACTTCGTTGCAAAATTCTCAGATTTTTCCCAAGAAGTCACAACAGCACCGGCGGGCAAGCCGTGGATAGCACACATAGATGGCTCATCCTGTAAGGCGGGAAGGGGTCTAGGGATATATTTACTAGGTCCCAACAACGAAGAAAGGCATTACATGGCCACGTTAACTTTTAAAGTGACAAACAACGAGGCCGAATATGAAGCACTAGTAACTGGGCTTTCTATAGCAGCTCAGATCGGGATAACCGAGATAGAAGTCAGGTCAGACTCACAGATCATTGTCCACCAAGTATTAGGCCTGTACGCCACCAAGAGCGAGAAACTGAAGAAATATCTAGAGCAGGTCTAGGAAGTACGTGATCTTTTTTCATATTTCACTATAACCCAAATATCCCGGGCAAATAATAAAGTGGCAGACAGGTTGGTTGGAACAGCGTCTGGAATGGAAGAGACGCCTCTTCCTTGACTAGCTGAAAAAAGAATTATTGAAGCACTAGCCGTTGGCATGGAGGTGGTAACACTGGGTCCCAGTATTCTTGAATGGGCAAGTGAAGTGGTAGAATACCTGACGGGAGGCAAACTACCGGAGGGGCGAGAAGAAGCGCAAAAAGTAAGAAGGAAAACAACAAGGTTCCTGCTTCTCGACGGGACTCTTTACAAAAGGGGTTTCTCTGCCCCTTTACTGCGATGCATCTCGCCCTACGAGGTACAATACGTCCTAGCATAAATACATGAAAGAATATGTGGGAACTACTCAGGGGGAATAACTCTGGCCAGGAAAGCAGTCAGAGCAGGTTACTATTGGCCCAATGCAATAAGGGACGTGCGAGAGTTCACTAAGAGGTGCCTCAAATGTCAAGAGTATGCACTTGTACAACATGCTCTACCGGAAGAACTCACGTCCAGTACAGTACCATGGCCTTTTGTTCAATGGGGCGTAGACCTGGTAGGACCTTTCCCACCTGGGAAAGGTGGAGTGAAATTCATGATAGTAGCTGTAGATTATTTCACCAAATGGGTGGAAGCGGAATCATTGGCAACTATAACCAGCAAAATTGTGATAAGATTCTTATGGAAGAATGTTGTATGCAGGTTCAGGATCCCCCACAGCCTAGTAACAGATAATGGGCGGCAGTTCGACTCCGACTAGTACCGAGATTGGTGTGCTGAGTTAAAAATCATGGCCAAGTATTCCTTACCAGGTCATTCCCAGGCTAACAGGCAGGCTGAATCAACCAACAAGACATTGCTCTCAATCTTAAAGAAGAGGGTTGCGGAGAAAAAAGGAGATTGGGCGGACAAGCTCCCGGGAGTACTTTGGGCGTATAGGACAACAGTTAAGACACCTACCGGAGAGTCACCATTCATACTAGCATACGAGACTGAGGCTATACCACCAATCGAAGTGGGGTTGCCCAGCTACAGAACAATTTTACTCTACCCACCAAAATGACAGCAAACTAGAGGAAAGTCTGGACCTATTAGAAGAAGAGAGAGAAATTACGGTGGCCAGAATGCTGCATGAAAAAGTCAAAACCGAGCAATACTTCAAAAAGAGGGTGAAGCCCAGAACCTTCAAAATCGGAGATCTAGTCTTAAAGAAAAGCCGAGTGACAACCCAAAATCAGGGAAAATTGGGACTCCAATAGGAAGGACCCTACTTAGTAGTGGCAAACAACAGGCCTAGGTCATACCGGCTAAAAGACAGTCAAGGAAAGGAACTGGCTCATCCATGAAATGCAGAACACTTAAAGAAGTTTTATCAGTAGTATCGCCAACACTTTCAGTTCAGTTATGTCTTTTTCATTCCCTTAGTAGTAGTATTGTTTATTTTTTCATTACAGTAATCTTTGTTTTATTATTCTTATTTCAATTGAATTCTTGAACGATTATAATTATCACATTCGAATTCATTGATTCGAAAATCCTGATGTTTGCCCACTATTCTCGCGCCTTGGTTAAGGTACGCGTAATTACTTGGAGTACCATGTAAAGGAAAAGAAAAGAGGAAAAAAGGGCATGCGGAAGTTAATAGATCCCGCCGCCCCTGACCATAAATACCAAGTTATCGCATTCAAAGAATGCCTTATTAATAGAGACCCACGACAAGCTATCCAGCTCGCGGGGATTAAGGGAAAGGTCACGGACCGCCCAACCATGTAACACCAAGGACAAGTAGAATACTCGCATGTGCCAAACAAAAAAGGGGGCGTAGAGGCAAATGACCCCGTCTACCTAAAACACCAGAGACAAGTAGAACACTCGCAGGTGCCAAACAAAAAAGGGGGCGCAAAAGCAAATGACTCCACCTACCTAAAACACCAGAGACAAGTAGAACACTCGCAGGTGCCATACAAAAAATGGGCGTCAAGACAAATGACCCCGCCTACCTAAAACACCAGAGACAAGAAGAACACTCGCAGGTGCCATACAAAAAAAGGGGTGTAAAGACAAATAACCCCGCCTACCTTTAGACACCAACAACGAGTCTCAACACTCGCAGTGCCATATTTAAAAAAAAAAAAAGGGAAAGGTCAAGGATTGCCCAGTAAACAAAAAATCCACAACAAGCTATCCAGCTTGCGGGGTCGAGGAAGAGGTCACAGACCGCAAGAATAATTCAAACAAAAACAAAGGCAAAAGTAAAAAACAGATCGCAACAAGAATTAAGACGAATGCTCGAAACTATACAGCTATGAATCAAGAATATAATATTGAAGCAAATAATCGATGTTATTTACAAAAAAAAAAAGAAAAAGAATTTGATTACAAGACAAGGTTGCAGTATGTAATCACAATAAAATAAAGAATAACAAAAATGCAAAGAATTGCGGCTTTGAGTCAGGGGGCGTCGCCTTCTTCAAGAGGTGACAGTGGAGGCACGTTCAAAAATGTGTTTGGAACTTCTTTGCGTCCGAACCTATCAACCCGGCTGCAAGCGGCCATTTTAGGAGAGAATAAACTCGTATCGAGAGCCTGGAGGTCCGTAGTGGGTTCAGCCAAAAGACGGTTCCTCAGGCGCACAATGCCAGCACCCATGACCGTAAGTAAAAGCTGCATCTCTAACCTAAGGAACCATAGCCAATTAGGTCCGAAGGCGGACGATGTCCGCCTGAGCTGCAGTCAACTGGTCTACTTTCCTGGCTAACTATTCATCCCTAGCCAAAGCAACCAAGTTGGCTTTCCTAAGCTTCTGGTCCGCGTTCGCACGGCTTGCCTTGTAATTATGATGGAGTTTTCTGAGTTCAGCCAGAGAACCCTGCGCCTTGGAAAGGTCTTGAGCTGTAAGGCACACTTTTTCCAGGGCGTCCAACAAATCATTCGACAAGCCATTACATCGTTCTTGAGAACTGGCAAACTTCTCCTGGACGGAGTTTAATTCTCAGCCGCGAGCAAGGAGCTCTGAATCCAGATGGGCCAACTCAATGTTAAAGCTCTGTTGGACTTCGGAAAGTTGCGCCCTCGCCAGATCCCTCTCGGATTTCAAGGTTTGGTGAGAGAATTCATCCCTGATCTTCGTCTCTTCAACAATGTGAATAGCATCCCGAAACTCAAGGATTTCACCATCACGTAGGTCCAACTCCCCTTGAAGAGAGTTGATGAAACCTTCCACCTGATCTAAATGGTGCTCGAGTTCCCTATTCCTCTCGACCAGGGTCTCCAACTCAGCTTTGTCCGCCTGCCACTTCCCTTTATTCTCTTCTTCCCGACGAACAAAATTAGCCACTACCCTTGCCGCTAGTTGTCGACGCCCTTTAAGGAAGAAAAGAGAGCCTGGGTAAGAAAAGAAAAGGAAAATGAAGAGAAAAGGTGAATAAAGAAGACAAGTCAAGGAAATACCGCAGAAAACCAATCATTCAATTGGTTGGCCATTTCAATGACAATCTCGACCTAAGTAAGAATTGACGAAGAGGAAGCACCCCTACTGCCATCGCCTCTGGTGTTCCCCTCGGGAGCGCTGATTTTCCCAGCTGTCACAATCTTCATGGGCTGAGGAGCTGCACACTCCACTTGGCCTGACAAGTGAACAATGTTAGGTATCAATTCAGGGGGGGTTGTTTCCTCTGTGTGGGCGCCTTCCCAAAACAAATTATTAAACTCTTCATTAGTAAGGGAGTTGGGATTCCCACCAGAAGAAGATGCTGGAAGAGAGATCGAGGAGAGACACTCACTGCTACCAATCAAAGAAGAAGTATTACCCCCGGATGTGGTAGTTGGGGGAGTTTCCAAATCAAGTTAGCCAATGGCCAAGGGAGGGCAAACGCCCTCCCCAGCAGGAGCCGGGGAGTCTTCTCGACCAAAAGGATAAGCGCCAACCGAACTCTTCTCAATTTCCCTATGGGTGGCCTTCGAGAGCGATGTCAGGTGTGCATTGGAACTGTTAATTCAGTCCAACTGAAGGGCGGCCGCAATGTCAGCAGGCAGGTCACCGCCTCTCACGAGGCCCTTGGTGGAGGGAGGCACAAACACAGGAACAGGTGCCCGAGGGCTGATCTGAAGGGGCGCCTGAACCTGAAAAGTGGCGGCCAACTCAAAAAGAGCTATGCTGGCCAGACCTTCCCTATCCCTGAAACCAACAGATCGCGACCTCGTGGAAGAACCACCAGAAGCAACAGATGCAGAAGCCACTGGCGATATAGGCACCTTAGACTGGTCGCCCCCCGAACTATCCCTAGTCTCAGGGGGCGACTACTTAGGGTGGTCCGCTGAGGACGCCAAGCTTGCCTTCGAAACTGGAAGCATGGGCGCCTGCTTCAGACCTTCTTCAGTGGGCGCCGAGGGTTTTTTTGAAGGGGGAAGTTGAGAAGGATCCTCGATTCGAGTCATTTTCTTTTGATCCTCATCATTCTTCTTCTTGGACCTTATTTCTTTTTTACCCTTGCCCATGTTAGTCTCCAACCGCTTCTTCTCCTTTAGCTCCCCCTTCCTATCTCGCACAACAAGGGCACCTGTCATGGTTTTGTCGGAAGGATTAGGTAGAGGGGCAGGAATAACATCAGTGATCATGAAATCACGTCTCTGAGCGAAGGAGCGATTGGGGGACGTCAGAAATTTATCTATATGGACGAGGGACAATAGCTTATTGGTCTAGAGGTCGTTTGGATGCTCTGTAGCCCAGGCGCGAACGACATCTATACGAGCCAACTCTTGGGGGGACAGTGGGGGCATGAGAGTCCACAAATGTCGGCTCTCAGGGATAGGGCGCCAGATTACCCTGACAGGAAAGTTTTTGAAAACCTTTTCTTGGCCAGGAAATTTCCATCATTGCCCGCTAATAAAAAAGAATTTCGTGGTCCATGCCTTGGCATTGGAATACCGGTTTTCAAACATAGCCAAAGGTTGCCCTTTTTCCTTTTTACGAAAGACAGCCACACAACCCTTAGTGGCCTCCCTCACGTTATAGAAGGCCAAAAACTCCCGAACAGTCATATTGGGATATAGGTCACGGAGGGGTTCTAGAACCATCCGGAAGATAATGCAAGCGCACAAGTAAACCCTCAAAATAAAAAGGGTGAAACTGAATCGGAGCCAGTTCCAGCAGATCCAAAATGTCGTGAAGAGTGCGACAAAAGGGAAGCTTCAATCCATGAGACAAAAGGGTTACGGAAATGGCTACCAAACCCAAGAACCCTTCATCGTCACAACACCCAGATTCGAGAACATTCATCACAACAGAATCGGGATGCCGAACTCCTTTCGGATCTCAGCCAAATGCTTCTCTCGAACACTTGAGCACTATGTGTATCTATCAAACGTTGTGCCCTTGGGAATGTCAAAAAGTTGAACCGAACCGCTACCTTGTTCCGCCATGGGGTTGTAAAAGGAAAGAAGCAAGAACAAGAAGCAAGAACAAGAGACAAGAACGAAAGAATGCAGAGAATGAGGAAAATACCAAGGAGTAAAATAAGCAAAAGGAAGGAAGGAAAAGAGGAAAAATGGGGTATTTAAAAGAGAAGATGACTGTGGAATACCAACAGACGAGACAATATGACTTGATGCGAAGATAGAGAAATAGCCGTCGATGAAAAATAACCGTCACACGATAAACCTCTCCCCTACTGCCACGATTATCTGACAAGAAGATGAAAGGACAGCAGACACTCGAAAGGTCATGGAAGGGGACAAGTTCTCATGCATATCAAGGTGGGAACAGAAAACACACAAAAGTCAAAATAAATTAAACTCCCTACGCCTTGAGGCGTAAAGAATTCGCGGGGTAGCTGTAGGGCTTATTTAAGTCAAAGGGTCTGAAAGCCCACCAGAATGGAGAGCCCATATAGAATAAAGCTAACACAGTGGGTCCATCTATCAATCCAAAAGAATGAGACAATATAAAGTCCAACAGAATCACGTAAATAAACTAATACCTAATCTTCGTCATTTTCTACGGGATTTCATGCAGATATGTGATCACGTCGGTTACGGGAAGATAACTTATAAACGGAAATTATGGCAGAAGATAAGCATTACCACGAAACCTATATAAACCAGGTAACCCTACATGAAAATGGGACTTCTTTCTCTGGCCTTCGAGCTACTTTTAAAATAATTAATAAGATTACTGACTTAGGTATCAGAGTTTTCTCAAGCGAAGATCACTGGACCTCATCAAATTCTTGCAGGTGACTAGTTGTAGGAGGGGAACAAGACACGTTATTAACAATACAAATCCAAACTGAAGGTTTTTCCTATTATATATATTGAGTGTCAGTTTCATTTTATCAGAGTTTTCTTTGTAAATTCGAGTTTAAATTGAAAATTTCAAAACTTTCACCCATTTCAATAGCTCACATAAGCATCAAACCCTTCTTGGCCATGGCTACTACAACCACATTTGCTCTGTTTTTGCAGCCATAAAAACATTGCAAATCTTAACCATGACTACTACTCTGCATTTCTTTTCAAAGTTTTTAAGCTGAAAATGCCTAAAGTATATACATCCAAATGAAAATAAAATGGATGCTATCACTATAGTTAAAATTCACTAAGTACACATATAAATGAAGATAAAGAGGCCATTTAGATTGAAAAATACTCTCAATCTACCTCATCTTATTATTATAAATTTCTTAAATTTCGATACAAAATATAATAAACAATTCAATATTTTCAAATTTTAAAACAATAATAATATTAAAAAATAATATTATAATAATATTATATTCTACTTTCAATTTTGATTGAATTTATCTCATCTCATCTCATCTCATCTATGTATTCAATCAATCTCAAAATGCAAAGAAGGTAATTTTGAATCATAAAAAAAAATATATGTTTACAAATCACTTGGGTGTGGTTTAGATAGTGAGATAAGATGAGATAATTTTAAATGAAAATTGAAAATTAAAAGTTGAATATTGAATAAAATAATATTAGAGTATTATTTTTTAATCTTATTGTTGTTTTAAGATTTGAAAAAAATTATATTATTTATTATATTTTATGTGAAAATTTATAAAATTATAATAATAAGATGAAATAATATATTTTCAATATCCAAACAGGGCCACACGTTAATGTAGGAGACCTTTTTTTTTTATTTGTTTTCGTGAACTTGGGCAGGAGGTTCAGAAAAATGATTTATATAAGCGCTTGGTGCAGTCGGCGTCATTTAGCCCTAGTTTGGATTTAAAACTCATTTTATTATTATAATTTTTTAAAATTTTTATATAAAATATGATACAAAATACAAAATTTTCAAATTCTAAACTAATAATAATATAAAAAATAATTTTTTATTTAGTTTTTTATTTTTTATCTAAATTCATCTTATCTCCAAATTAAAACTAAGGCTAAATGTTTTTTCCCTCTATTTCTTCAGGGACTGGACCTGGCACTTCTTCAACACATATATTGAGATTTGCACAAAGGAGTGAAGAGGATACCCCAAGCACCACGTCTTAATGCCAAAATGTCTCTGCATATTGTTGCGTTCATTTTCTCTCAATCTTTTCTACCATTATTATTCTTCTTCGGTCGTTCTCTCTCTCTCATCCTTCCCCCATATTTTATTACACTACTAGTTTCTTTCATTTTCTTAGGCAAAAGAAGCAAAAATAATAATAATTTATGTTAAAAGAAAATGTGTTAATCATCGTTGTTAAATTCTAATACAAGGTTTGACTTTCATTTTGTTCTATGTGACTATTATTCTTTACTCCGAAGCTAAAACTTTCTTTTTAATTGAAAGTTCGTTCTCAATTTCTTGTACATCCATATTGGGATCTAAAAGCTATCTTTATTTGATCAAGCTAAACTTTAGGCTTGAATTAAGATGTAAGAAAACCAACCTACTAGTCTTTGTCTTGTATTCAACTTAAATAGAGATTACAATTTACTAGTATATGTAACGGCTATTGAAAACTAACATCATGGTTGTAAAATATTCTATACAAGGAAAACTATTTACTGTCTAGTAGGCTATACATGGAAATAAAGATTAATTACGAAGCAGAGAAACGTTACAGAGTAACGTTTAACGTTTTGGAGTAATGTCTAAATTCAAGATCATGTGCATCTGTTTCGGGTCATATCTCTTCATCCCCCCTCAAGCTCAAGGCGGTATTGGACTGATGAAGAGCTTGTTTTGATTGGACTGGAACTTGGCTGTACACAATGATTTTGTAAAGATGTCTGCTAGTTGGTCTGAACCAGAGATGTGTTCCAATGATAAGATTCCTCGTGCAACTTGTTCCCGAACAAAGTGAACATCTATTTCAATATGTTTCGTGCGATGATGAAAAACGGGGTTCTTTCCCATATTGATTGCAATGATGTTGTCACATTATAATTTGGGGGCAGGGATGTTGTATTTTATGCTTTTCAGAAGATTCAAGAACCACATGAGCTTAGCCGTGGTTGACGCCAAAGCACGATACTCTGCTTCCGTTGTTGAGCGAGATACGGTTGCTTGCTTTTTAGAACCCCATGAAAGCAAGTTGTTACCCATATAAATTGCAAATCCAGTGGTTGAGCGTCGATCATCCCTGGAACCTGCCCAATCCGCATCACAGAAACCACACAGTGCAGTGAGTGGAGATTGAACTAAGTTAAGGCCAATATTGAGAGTACCTTTGAGATACCGAAATATGCGCTTAGCAGTAATGAGATGAGTATCTCTTGGATTTTGCATGAATTGACAAATGTTGTTAACTGCATAAGAGATATCCAGGGGTGTCAAAGTGAGATATTGCAGTGAACCAACAAGACATTGATAGTGTGTCGGATCAGCTAACAAGTCTCCATCATTTGTAGTTAATGATGTACCTGATGCCATAGGTGTTGAAACTGGTTTGACACCCTCAAGACCAAAATTCTGAAGTAGAGATAGGAGGTAACGTGTCTAATTAATAGTGATGGTTGACTCAGCTCTTGCAATTTGAAGCCCTAAGAAGTAGTAAACGTCACCAAGGTCTTTCATGTGAACAGCAGTGGAAAGATGTGAGATGAAGCTGCTAATTTTTTGAAGAGGAGTTTCCAATGATGAGTATGTCATCAACATAAATTAGTAGCATAATTAAATCAGATCCTTGTTGTCGAGTAAACAATGATTGATCATATGGACAACGTTGGAAACCCATTTGTTGAATGTAATTACTGAACTTCATGTATCAAGTTCTCGGAGCTTGTTTCAATCTATAAAGTGCTTTATGTAATTGACAAACAAAATTAGGATTAATCGAATCTTTAAAGGCAGGTGGTTGAGATAAAAAGACACGTTCTTGTAAGTCCCCATAAAGAAACGCATTACTTACGTCAAGTTGTTTGATTGGCCAACCTTGAGACAAACCAAGTGTGAGGATCAATCGAATGGTGCCATGCTTAATTACTGGACTAAATGTTTCATCATAATCCAAGCCAGGAAGTTGAGTGAAACCACGAGCCACTAGCCGGGCTTTATAACGTTCAATTGATCCATCGGATCGAGTTTTAATTTTAAAAACCCATTTACTGCTAACAATGTTCATATCCGATCTTCTTGGCACCAAAGTCCATGTTTTGTTGCTATGAAGAGCATCAATTTCAGCTTGCATTGCTTGCTGCCATTTTGGATCTTTTAATGCTTGCTTATACGTGCGAGGCTCTTGTTGTTGTTTTGCAAGATCATTTACAAAACATGTAGGTACAGGGTGTCTTGTAGAATAAAATGCTTTTGGCTTTAATTTTTACGTTTGAGCCTGTGTAATCATATGATGAGTCCGGTGTGGAACATTAGTCTCATTGGCTGAGGAAGTTGATTGCAATGCACCCGAAATAAAAGTTTCAATATGGAGTTCTTGAGTTGATACAGACTGAGGTAGTGGATCCGTTTGTTGCACTGATGAGGAATGTTCATGATCTCCTTGAACAGCAGCTGCAGGATCGAAAGAGACTAGTTGCATCCAGCAATATTAAGATTTTTGGAAAGCACTCGAACATTGAAAACATGAGAATCATATTTAGTAGTCCTTTGTGTGGATTTGTATGGAAAATATAATTCATCAAATATCACATGTCGAGAAGTATATATGCGACCAGTTTTCATGTCAAGACATTGATATCCTTTATATTGGATAGCATATCTGAGAAACACACAAGGCACTGATTTATAGTCCAGCTTGCTCCTTCCAAATGGCGAAAGTAACGGATAACATGCACATCCAAAGACTCGTAGAGAATAATATGATGGTGATGATCCAAAAACAAGTTCATAAGGTGACTTTTTACCAAGAGTTGAAGTTGGTAATCGATTAATTAAAAATACTACAGTGGAAAATGCTGCTGTCCAAAATTGCCCAAGAACATAAGCTTGCGCCATTAATGTTAAACCAGTGTCCACAATATGGTGATGCCTACGTTCGGCCAAGCCATTTTGCTCTGGTGTTCCCAGACACGATAATTTATGAATAATGTCTTTGGCTGCAAAATAAGCTTGTAAAGTTTGATTTATAAACTCGTCACCACCGTCACTTTGAATTATTTTTACACTTGTATTAAACTGAGTTGCCATTCGCTGAATAAATGTGGGGAATATTGTTGTGACATCAGATTTACGAGTCAAAGGTAAGTGCCAAATAAATCGTGAATATTCATCAACAATAACTAAATAAAATCGAAATCCATCAAAAGAGGGAGTCGAAGCAGGTCTCCATACATCAGTATGTAAAGTATGTAAAAAAGAAGTAGGATATGCCTCTCTTGATTTAAATGGCAACTTTGTAGATTTTCCCCATACACAACTTTCACAAAATGCAACATTTTTAGTTGAAGATGGTAAACATAAACTTTGAAGAACTCGAAATTGAGGGTGTCCAAGCCTAGCATGCCACAGATTGCTAGATACTTTAGTTGAGAGCAGTCCAATATAAGTATTTGAATTTTCCCGTAGCCGGATTGGATATAGACCGTCGACCATTGAGCCTTTAAGGAGCACTTTGTTTGTCTTCATGTCCTTAAGAAGAAAGTCCCAAGGATAAAATATGAAATAACAATTATTTTCCCTCATAAGTTGAGAAACAGACAACAATTTCTTTTTAATATCAGGAACAATAGGAACATTGTTGAGTTTAATATCTGTTGTAGGTAATGAAACTTGGTCAGTACCAGAGATAGATAATCCATTTCCATTGCCAACCATTACAATATCATTACCATTGTAAGAATGAATACCTTGCACTTCATTATGATCAGCTGTCATGTGATTATTTGCACCGGTATCAGGATACCAAGGCTCCTTTGTAGTGTCGAAAACTTGTAGTGCAGCAAAGGCTTTAAATTGATCAGCTTCCTTATCTAAAGCAATGCAGCCATCGGATTTGTGATTTGGTCCTCCACATCGGAAACAAGTTATGCCTCTGCGTCCTCTACCATTGCTGCGTCCACCACGAGTTTTGTAGCCGGTATTACCTCCACGACGAGATTGAGTGTTGGACTGATTTGGTGCACTGTTACGACCATGAGAAGCAGATGATCCATGAGACCTTGTATTATTTCGACCATGATCCGAATAAAAAGCAACATTGGAAGGACTTACCCGTGTTGCTTGAAGTCGAATTTCAAAATCACGTAATTTGCCAATTACACTTTCAAGAGATAGAAACACATCTCTTGCATTTAACGATGTAACTATAGGATCAAATTCTAATCTTAAGCCTCGAAGAATACATATGATGAATTCATCGTCATCCATTGGTTTACCTGCACCTCGAAGAGACAATGCCAAGCTCTTGGCTTTATGCAGGTAATCCTCCAAAAAGGTACTTCCCTTGTTAAGCGACCGCAACTCTCCTTTCATTTGCTGAATACGATCCCGAGTGTGACTACCATAGAGAGTCTCCAAAACATTCCAAGCTTCATGAGAGGATTCGCAGTTGATAACTTGGGACAGGGGACCTTCAGATAGAGAGCTATTGATCCAACCAAGGATCAATTGATCAATGCGCAACCATGTAGTTGCCGCTGGGTTGGTTCGAGACACACCATCTTCACCGATGATGGTTTGCACTGGGCAAGGAACCAGATTTTGCACATAACCAAGAAGTCAATTTCCACGCAGGATGGGAATAACTTGTGCTTTCCACAAAAGATAATTGTTAGAGGCTAGCTTAATAGAGATATCAGGTAAATGAGTGTGGGTGGGTGAAAATTCAAGGACATTTGCACTGGACACAAGTGGGATCGAAGAGGGAGAAGACTCCATCGTGAATACCTCTGTGGCTGTTGATACCATGTAAGAAAACCAACCTACTGGTCTTTGTCTTGTATTCAACTTAAATAGAGATTATAATTTACTAGTATATGTAACGGCTAT
Source organism: Platycarya longipes (assembly GCA_036559045.1). Lineage (NCBI taxonomy): Eukaryota > Viridiplantae > Streptophyta > Magnoliopsida > Fagales > Juglandaceae > Platycarya > Platycarya longipes. The sequence continues at coordinate 23,995,951 of CM071796.1, read as the reverse complement.
TGACAGCTAACATCATGGCTGTAAAATATTATATACAAGGAAAACTATTTATTGTCTAGTAGGCTATACATGGAAATAAAGATTAATTACGAAGCAGAGAAACATTACAGAGTAACGTTTTGGAGTAATGACTAAATCCCAGATTATGTGCATCTGTTTCGGGTCATATCTTTTTATAGAAAACGGAATGAGAGGTCTCAAGAGAAAAGATATTGAAAATTTTTGAGTTGCGATGCAAAAATTTTGGTAGAATCTCAAGTCCTTGATCATGTTCTTTTTAATTTTATTGAAAGCTATTGTTAAACTTCGTGGCTTCAGGAAGCAGCTTCTATTGTCTTCCAAATATGGGTGTACCAAAATGTTGAAGACGAAAAGGTGAAAGAGAAAGTGAAGAAGAAAGAGAAAAATGTACCAAAATGGGTCTATAGATTTAACAACATATTTGGAATACTTGATCATGTTTCGTTTGGTTGCGGTACAAATATTTGGCAATTTTCGGCTAGCAGCCGTAACCAGGATTCTTTTTATTTTTCTGGGCGAAGGGTTAGAGCTATGACTTCAACCACCTCTTCTCCTAACCGTTCATTTCTTTTTTTTGTCATTTATTTTTTCATTATGTTTGGTTTCTCTTTAGTTTTTTCAAGCTTAATCTTGTCGATCTATTTCATACTAGTGATCTACGACCAACACGCGCCACCTTTCTAGCCTCTATAGCTGTCGATCTTCAGTTTCTTGAAAGAATAATCTGCTTCTGTTCGGCACATACGGCGCACGCACGATCCTTGTCATGCGCATCTCCCATGAGTAGCTACCTCTTAGAGAGGCTTTGGGGGCCATGCACGGTCCCGCACGACTTCAACAAACTTAAATTCTTTAGACCTGGCCGCCCATTCTCCCTCTAAGGTGGTTTATGTAATGGATGCGTCATCACCGTTGTTCGTCCTCTGGCAACGACTCAACATAGATTATGGCTACTTTCTTATGTTACCGCTTTTCCAAATAAGTGATATTGAAAAATGGATCGTCGACTTCTTCGACAATTATTTCCAGACAACGAGCAATAGCGCACATAGTGCACCCGCCACCTATACTGCTTTTAGTGGAGGATCCACCGCTACCAGCAATGGTTCCATTGTTCGATTTTATGCTAATACCTTAATTCCATCTTTTTATAAGATGATGTCCTATTGCAAGATATGGGTAAGGACCACGAAATTGGTAAAAAAAAATATATATTTTTTTTTCCTTTTTCCACTTATGCATTGTAGTTTATTATTTTGGGATATTTGTTGGGGAACCACGTGGCCCTTCCTCATGTATTATTTTGTTAGTTTAATGAAGTTTACTTAGGTTTGGTTTGTTTTCAGAGATGAGATTGAGATGAGATGAGATGAGATGAGTTGAAATTAAAGTGAAAGTTAAATAAAATATTGTTATAAAATATTTTTTTAATATGATTTTTATATTGAGATTTGAAAAAATTTAATTGTTTATATTATTTTGTATTGAAATTTGAAAAAATGTAATAATTAGATGAAATAGATAAAATGAGATTTTTTTTTGTAAACACAGGGGGCCTTAGGGCCGGAGTGGGTGTAAAGGGAAGTTTTACACCCATCCGGCTGGTAGCTTCACCCCTTCTTTTTGGTCTGTGATCTCTCAAACATATATGTCATCCCAGCTAGCTTTAAAAGAGTAGTAAAGATGGCGAATAAAGGTTGGGAGTGTGAAGAAACTAGTCCCACTTCAAGATTAAAGTTGATTTAAATCACTAATGGATTGACTTTTTCATGAGCATCACTAATTCTTGCAGCTTTAATTGAAAGATCGAACATTCTATAATTGAAGGACGGTACAAAAGGACCCAATTATTGATGAGAAAAAGAAAGACATTGGAAGATGATGAGAAAAAGAAAGACATTGGAAGACCGTGACCTGCAATACATTGTGATCAAGCAAAGAAGACTAGACTACTAGTGCAGGATGTGATCAGTACCATGCATGGATCACGTGTACGTAATTTTTTTCTATGAAAATGTACACAAACTTTTGAAAAGTCAAAATATATCCCAATTTTTAATCATAATTATATATATAAATATATTAAGTAATTATAATATCGAATACACAAACTAAATAATTGATTTAAACAAATAATAATTTTTTTAATTTGATTTTTATATTGAAATTTGAAAAAATTTAATTGTTTATATTATTTTGTATTGAAATTTGAAAAAATGTAATAATTAAATAAAATAGATAAAATGAGATTTTTTTTGTAAACACAAGGGACCTTAGGGCCGGTTTGTTTTGGGAATGAAACCAAAAATTCGAAATTCATTTTAAACTCATCATTACATTTTTTCAAATTTTTATGAGATAAATAAAAAATTCTACTTTTTCAAATTTCAAAATTATTTTCAAATTCTCATATAAAATTAATATTAAAAAATATATTATAATAATATATTATTATTTTTTTAACTTTTTATCTTTTTTTTTTTTGAAAATAAATAGGATCTTAATTTTTTTTTTAAAAGTTGTACGGATAGTAAGGAAAAACACAGTGAGTCGAGAAAAGAGTAAACCGAAGAAAAAAGAGAGAAATGTTCATTTTTGTCTTGCTGCTTGCCTCCCATTTGTACGTCCGGTTTGTATCTAGCAAAACTGGAGGATGAAAGAGCTGTACTAGAAAAGGGAGAAATGCCAAAAATTTGTAAGAGCAGTGCTGGGTACAAGTTGCTTGCTTGCACATTACAAGGAGTATGGCTGTAATCGATCCAAGCCGAATCGAGTTTTTGGGTTATCGAGTTAAGCTGGACTCAAATAACTTAAGCTCAAACTCGAGCTCAATCTCGAGTTGAGAGCTTGCTGAACCAAGCCGAGTTCGAGCGGATCAAACACGATCTCGAGTCAAGTCGAGTTATTTATCGATTTTGATTTTTACTCTTTGACAAGCTTGAGTCGAGTCGAGCCGAGTTTTGTTTATTACTCGAGTTTTGTTTATACTCATATATATTTTTTGAATAAACTGAAAAATTAAAAATACCAAATTATAAAATAAATATTAAATTTAATAAAAACTTAATTAATATATAAACCTTAAATTAAACTATAAAATTATAACATCTTTATGAATATATTTTTTTATATGGTTACACATTATAGTATATAATGAAATCACTGACTCTTATATATTAACTATTACACATTATATATATACTATAATTATTCACTTAAGTACTTAATTAACTAACATATCATTATAAATTATATTCAATATATAGGTATAAATGATTAGGCATAAATAAATGGGTTATAGACTACATATTTAATTTTCAAGATAACTATGTTTATATTATTAAATTTAATATGCATAGAAGTATGTGTGTGTGTAAAAATACTAATATCTAGAAAAAAATTATATATATTCATAATTTATAGACGAGTTCTAATCGAGTCGAGCTAACGAACCGAATCGAATCTAAACGAGCGAATCTTAACGAGTTTTAATCAAGTCGAGTCGAATTTAATCGAGTATGCGTCATTTACTATTCGAGCGAGTTTCTGATTTTACGATTGAGCTTTTTTTTTTAGAGTCAAATTTAATTTAAATTTAATCGAACAAATATCAGCCAAACAATTAAATAGTCTGATTCATTTACTGCTGAGCAAAAAGCTTACAAGGAGCTAGCAACACTCTTTGCTTTTGCTTTTTGTTTCATTTTATTTTTTCTTTACTTATTCGACTCGATACTATTGGTGCTATTCGTGCATTACAAGGAGCTTCTCGTAGCAACACTCGCGGAAGATTGATGGAGGTTAAAAAAGAGGAACTTTTTTAACGTAATACTTTTTTAACCTATTACGTCATGCTACACGGGCTGCTTCGTCAAGAGGGATGCTCAAGCGGTGGCCCGAGGGTGTAGCTTTTTCCATGGAAATAAATAACTATTAGCGTTAGCTTGTTGACTCTAATTTCTCCCCGCAAAGACGAGAGAGAGCCCAAGCCGCTTTACAAACTATAATCCAATCTTCTCCTTCCTCTTCTTTGTGCTCAAGCCCCACAATGGGATCGATTGGTGCCCTAAAAGAGTATTTGCAGTACCCGATTGCTCGCAGAGACGAGACCGTCGTCGACGACTACCACGGCATTAAGGTCTCCGACCCCTATAGATGGTAATTAAACAAAACGGGTTCTCACTGGAATACCGTATATGAGTACAAAGATTCTCTTCTCGATTCCCGTGGAGGTTTAATCGTCGAACTATTCAAAAATAAACTTGACGAGATTTTTGTTTTTTGTTTTAAATTTCAATCTTTAGGCTTGAGGATCCGGACGCCGAGGAAGTGAAAGATTTTGTGCAGAAGCAGGTGAAATTGACTGAGTCGCTGCTTGAGAAATGCGAGACGAGAGAGAAGTTTCGAGAGAGCATCACGAAGCTCTTCGATCACCCCCGTTTCGAAGCGCCTTTCAGGCGAGGGGACAAATACTTTTACTTCCACAACACCGGGCTTCAAGCCCAAAACGTCCTCTATGTGCAGGTTCGTGGCCTGTAATTTGAATTATGAGAACTCTATTCGCTTGGTTTTATCAATGACTATTCACAATCTACCCCCCCGGCCCTTCGTCCTATCCAGGACAGCTTGGATGGAAAACCTGAGGTTTTGCTGGATCCAAATACGCTTAGTGAAGATGGAACTGTCTCTTTGAACAGGCTTTCAGTCAGTGAAGACGCCAAGTACTTGGCTTACGGGCTTAGCACTAGCGGTAGCGATTGGGTGACGATCAAAGTAACGCGGGTGGAGGATAAAAAGGTTGAAGCTGATACTTTATCATGGGTGAGTAACTTATTGCATCTTATTCATCCAAAAAAAGGAACGGAAAATGCTTTTTTTAGTAAGACTGATGAAAGACGTTATATATGTTGTAATTCAGGTTAAGTTTTCGTCTATTGATTGGACTCACGACAGTAAAGGGTTTTTCTACAGTCGATATCCTGCTCCCAAGTAAGTGATCATCATCGGATTCTTACTTTCCAGTAAAGTATCAATTTTGGATTCTGACACGTGCCTCTCGGGTGATCGTGGGTGTTAAAAATTGCATGTACTGATTCTTAGGGAATAAAAGAATTTGGCACGAATCTGGAGAGAAAAATGCTTGGGGAAGTTGAAGTGGATATTGAAACTGCTAAAAATCCAGTTTTACCAGAAGTTTAGCGGACAAAAGAAGCAATACATAGAATATTATCATTTATGAACCGGAATTATGGTATAGAATACCTATAAAAAATTATGGTACTGCAAAATAAGTTTGGGAAGGACTAATTGGATTTAGTACGTTATTTTTGTGATCGCATTGCTTGTTCTGTTTGATCCAAAATAAGTAGTGTTTCTCTGTAGAGAGGGAGAAGGTATAGATGCTGGAACGGAGACCAATTCTAACCTTTACCATGAGCTATACTATCATTTCTTGGGCATGGATCAATCTGAAGATATTTTATGCTGGAGAGATTCTGAAAATCCTAAATACATGTTTGGAGCTGATGTTACAGATGATGGGAAGGTAATTCATCTCTCGTTTCGTGTATTTTTGGTTATACCACATTTGTGGCCACTGTCTTGTGCTGTTGATCTAAGTACATGATTCTTAATGCTCTTTTTTAACGGATCCAGCTTGTTTTCAATGATTTTTATTCTTTATAATCTTTCTACTTAAAACATTATCTTCAGTTGAGTAAAATTAAGGTCCATGTAGATTGTGCTTATATGCGTGTTATGTGCATTCTACTTAAAACATTCTTTTCAGTTGAGTAAAATTAAGATCCATGTATATTGTGCTTATATGCATGTTATATGCATTCACGAGCTTGAGTATATGCATGTTATATGCATTCACGAGCTTGAGTATCTAAACAATGATCTATTCTACTCAGCAACCCTACACCACACACCCGTTGAGGAAAAAGAATAAAAAGATAAAAAATAAAAGCAGTTGTGTGGTGTAGGGTTGTTGAGTAGAAATTTTCCTAAAAAATATGGTTTAAATAAGAATGAAAATGAAAATGATTTTTGTTATTTTTTTGTTTAAAAATGAGTTTCCATCGAACTGACTCCACTTTGATGTTACTGTGCAGTATGTTCTTTTGAACATTGTGGAGGGTTGTGACCCTGTCAACAAGTTCTATTACTGTGACTTGTCTGCACTTCCTAATGGGCTTGCTGGGATGAAGGGGAAAAATGATCTACTCCCATTTATTAAGCTTATTGATGAATTTGACGCACAGTATATTGCCATTGCCAATGATGACACTCTATTTACCTTTCATACAAATAAAGATGCTCCAAAGTATAAGTTAGTCCGAGTTGATCTTAAGGAACCAACTGTTTGGACTGATGTTATCCAAGAGGCCAAAAATGATGTACTTGAATCGGCTTGTGCTGTTAATGGTAACCAGATGATTGTGAGTTACCTGAGTGATGTCAAGTATGTTCTGCAGATAAGGGACTTGAAATCAGGTTCCTTGCTACATCAATTACCCATTGATATTGGTACAGTTGAAGGAATTTCTGCGAGGCGTGAAGACAATATTGTTTTTATTGGGTTCACTAGCTTTCTTACACCCGGTATTGTTTATCAGTGTAACCTAGGAACTGAGGTTCCTGAGATGAAGATATTTCGGGAAATTGTTGTTCCTGGGTTTGATCGCTCAGAGTTCCATGTCAATCAGGTATCTTGTTGCCTTGTTGATACGATAGTTCCAAGCTGTATTTGTGTGGATGATTAGGGTAGCTGTTTCTCTGTCTCTCAATTCCCCTGGGGGGTGGGGTGTGTTTGGGCCCCATTTGGATGTTCATCTTACTTGATTGGTTTTTCTCACATCCAGGTTTTTGTGCCCAGTAAGGATGGTACCAAGATACCGATGTTCATTGTGGCAAGAAAGAATATTCTTTTGGATGGATCGCACCCATGTTTGTTATATGGTTATGGTGGATTTAACATTAGTCTCACACCATCATTCAGTGTTGCTCGAATTGTGCTCACTAGGCATCTAGGTGGTGTTTTTTGCACAGCAAACATTCGTGGTGGTGGAGAATACGGAGAAGAATGGCATAAAGCAGGTGCACTTGCAAGAAAGCAGAATTGCTTTGATGATTTCATTTCTGCTGCTGAATACCTTACATCCGCTGGTTATACCCAGCCCAAGAAGTTGTGTATTGAAGGTGGAAGCAATGGTGGACTTCTTATTGGGGCCTGCATAAATCAGGTATTGCTGTATTAGAGGGCCATTTTCTTGATCATATTCTAGGTTCTATCTCCATTATAATCGTTTTGAGTGCTTAGAATAATTACTTTTGTGGGTTTTGGCAGAGACCGGATCTTTTTGGTTGTGCTTTGGCTCATGTCGGTGTCATGGACATGCTGCGATTCCATAAGTTTACCATAGGTTGGTCAAAATTCGTGGATCCACTAATTAAAATTTTTGAGTCAATGTATTGAATTAGATTGCTTTCTAGGCCATGCATGGACTTCTGATTATGGCTGTTCAGACAACGAGGAAGAGTTCCATTGGCTAATCAAGTGAGTAAAGTTTATCTTATATCTTACATCAAGTATCTAATAGCAATCTTTTCATCTTTCATTTGTAATTTATACTACATTACATAAGATTCTAAGAAACTAAAAAACTAAAAAACTTCTGAATTTTCTCAATGTTGTGGTTTGGACTTGAGATTTATTTATTCGCAGTATTTTGCATTTGTGATATTTTTGCTTGTTTTACCCTCATAGTTCTAGCATTATTCGTCTTGAATTTTCTTTCCTGATTCAATGGCACAGTAGCTATTTTACCTTGTATAGATGTTATTTGCCATGAATATTTATGTTCGCTGAAGCACAGATAGTATTTATGAGTAAAAACTTTTTTGATAGTAGAAGGCATAGCCCAAGCACCAATACAAGCATACATGGTGTATGTTTACAGTAAAAATTGGTAAATAGTTAGGATAAGAATGCTCACTGTTCTAGAAAAATAATAATATATTGAACCTTAACAAGGAAAAGTGTTAAAGAAAATCCCAAGGAAATGAAGAAAAGTTTTGCTTATAAAAGATAAAAGTAGAAGAGAATAAAGAAAAGATTGAAGGAGAAATAAAGGAGAGTATATAATTTTCTTTTTGATAAGTAAATGTGTATTATTGATGAACGAATGGGCAAAATGCCAGTTACAAAGACTTTTATGCCCTATTGAGTAGGAGCATTAGAAATAAGGAAATCATGCATGCCCATGCCATTAAAGTTCACGACAATGGTCCAAGTACAAAGAGTTCTAAAAAATAAAACTTTAAGCCCCTCTATCGATCTCTTTTTGTCTGCAAAAGTCTGCTTGTTACGCTGTTGCTATAAACATCACATGATGCAGATAGAGATCATTTTTCAAACCGCTTTGATCTGTTTCCTGCCTTGAATCGATGTCCAACATGCCAATGCAACCACCACAATTTTCGACATTCCCATGCTATGTCCAATCAACTAAATACCTCATTCTAAAGAATTCTAGCTGTCTTGCAATGCAGAGGTAGATGGTTTACTGATTCACCCCTTCTGCGATATATGCAACACCAGTTGGCAATGATAATCTGCATTTTCCTCAAGTTATCCGTAGTGAGAACTTACCTAGAGCAGCTAGCCACACAAAGAAAGCAGTTTTGGGGGGTGCCTTATGTCACCAAAGCTTTCTCTAGGAAACTGACGTGTCCCTGTGTGAGAGCCTTATAAAAGGAGCGCACACTGAAAATACATTTCCTTGCAGGTGTCCACCACATACCATCGTCATGCTGTATGTTTGGTCTAAGGGAGTAAATGAGACAATAGAAATCAGCAAAACTACTCAAATTTCCAATCTTGAGCTGCTTGATTGAAATTTACGTTCCAATGTATCCTTCCACCTGTAAACCCCATAACCTCTGCCGTTATGGTATCTTTGTCACTTGCAATCTGGAAGAGCATAGGAAATAAATCTTGCAAAGCACCGCTCCCACACCAAGTGTCCCTCCAGAATCTAATCCTGGTACCTGCACCCAAATGTAGTCTAGTATGTTGGTGGAAGAACCCCCATCCTCTGCTTATGTTTTTCCACAGCCCCACTCCATACGCCTCCCCTAACTTCATTAGTACACCAACCCCAACCCCCCCCCCCAAAAAAAAAAAATACTCCCATATTTGCTTTATATCACTTGTTTCCGTAATGCTTCTAGTTCATTGTGGTATTTCCACAACCACTTAAAAAGTAACGCCCGATTGAACACCCTCAAATTTCGAATACCTAGCCTACCATTTGAGATAGGGCGACATATTGTCTCCCATTTGACTAGATGGTACTTGAATTCTTCTCCCAAACCACCTCACAAGAAGTTACGTTGTATCTTCTCTATGCGGCTCGCCACACTAGCCGGTATAGGAAATAGAGATAAGAAGTAGGTAGGCAAGTTCGAGAGTGTGCTCTTGATCAAAGTGATACGACCCCCTCTAGATAGATACATTCTCTTCCACTCAGCTAATTTTCTCACCATTTTTTCAATCACCGTATCCCAAACTGCAGACGCCCTCGATGCTCTCCCCAATGGAAGTCCCAAGTAAGTCATTAGTAGAGAAGCTATCTTGCAGCCCAGATCTCCTGCCAATTCCTGGATGTCATGGACATTTCCAACCTGTACCATCTCAGCTTTATCATATTTCACTTTCAGATTGAAGACTGCTTCAAAGCAGAGTAACAAGGCGTTCAGAGCTTGCACCTATTCCTGATCAGTTTCACACGTTATGAGTGTATCATCTACAACCAACAAATGAGAAATATTAGTAATGCCTCTAACATGTGTGCTAATTGGAAACCCAATTATAAAACCGTTCTCCACTAAAGCCGATGCCATTTTGCTCAATGCCTCCATAACCAGAACGAATACAAAGGAGATAACGGATCTCCTTGTCTTTAGCTGCGAGAACTTTGGAAGAAACCCTTTGGACAATCATTGATCAACATAAAAAATCTAACCGTAAATATGCATTAGTAGATCTACTTTCTCCACCTTTCTCCAAAACCACACATACCAAGTAGATATAGAAGAAAATCCCAGTTGACGTGATCAAACACCTTTTCCATATCTGATTTGTACAAAATCCATGTGAGACCATTCTTCAGTCTACTATCCAGACATTTGTTAGCGATGAGAACCGCATCCAAGATCTGCCTACCTTTCATGAATGCATTTTGAGGCTTAGTGATAAGCTTCCCAATCACCTCACTAAGGCCGTTAGCAAGCACTTTAGTATTAATCTTGTACACTCCACTTACTAGTCTGATAGGCTGGAAGTCCGTAATTTCTATAGCCCTAACCTTCACCTTTTTGGGGATGAGAGCAAGGAAAGTGTTGTTAAGACTTTTCTCAAGTTTTCTGGCCGATGATAACTCCTAAAACACCTTCATTAGGTCCTCTTTTATCACTCTCCAACATTCTTGAAAAAAGCCGATGGAGAAGCCATCTGGCTCGGGTGCCTTGTCTTTGATTGTTTTCCTTACATCATACGCTTCTTCTTCCTCAAAAGTCCTCTCAACAGAACTACATCACTCAGCTCAATAGTATCAAAGGTAAGCCCTTCAAGAGTGGGCTGCCATCTCACCTGTTTAGAAATAAGTTTCTCATAGAAATCAACAATATGATTTTGGATAACCCCATTATCTCGACATTCTATCCCATCAATCTTTAGCATCTCAATATTGTGGTTTTTTCTATGGTAGTTTGCCACTCTATGGAAAATTTCGTACTACGGTCCCCCTCTCTTAGATACAATGCTCTTGATTTTTGACGCCAAGACACTTCCTCTAGTAAGATTATCCTCTTTAAGTTTGTAACCAGCAAGGTCTTCTGCATTTGTTCTTCTTGGGTGAGTGGCCGCCCTTCTTGGATTTGTTTTAACTCCTGAAGTTCCATTTATTTCCTATCCTTGTTTTCTTGAAAGTTCCTGAAAGACTACATATTCCACTCCTTTAAGTCTCTTTTTAGGGCTTTCAATTTGTTTACAAAAATGAAGCTAGGAGTCCCAATAAACTGGTAGGAGGACCATCGTTGCTTAACCTTATCTTCAAAGTCTTCCGACTTCAACCACATATTCTCGAACTTAAAGTAACGATGTCCACTTCGAAGTCCCCCGCAATCGAGCATGATTGGCCAATGATCCGACGCTAAGCGTACCAAACGCTTTTGCCAAACGTCCGAAAAGTGACATTCTCACTTAGGAGAAACAAGGAAGCAGTCTAACCTAGACCAAATCTGGTTGTTCGACCATGTTGCAAGGCCCTCAGCAAGCGGTAAATCTTCCAAGTTTAGTTCAAAGTACACTCCGAGTGTACTCCACACTTGCTTGTCTCACTCTTCTATTTTTGCTCGGAAATCTGACTTCATTGAAATACCCCCCAATGCACCACGACATGTTCCACCAACTATGCAATCCTGTTAATTCCTCCCATAATAATCTTCTATCCGCATCTACATTTGGTCCATAAACACCTGTAAAAGTCCACATAAAATTGTCAGAGATGCATTTAAAAGAGCAGGCTACCATATACCACCCTACATAATCTTCTATTTTCTCCACCACCCGTCTATCTCACATCACTATAACTCCTCCTGATGCACGTGAAGAGGCCATGAACGACCAGTCCACGTGATTACCACCCCATAAACTTCGAACAATACTCCTATTGATCATCTTCAGCTTCGTCTCCTGTAAACACACAATGTCTGCTTTCTACTCACAAAGCAAATGCCGAATCCGAAGACGTTTATTAACCTCATTGAGTCTCCATATATTCCACGACACGATCTTTGGTTTCATTGGGGAACAATCGGCCCCTTCCCTTTTGTCCTTTTCTTGCTTGAGCTACCTTCATTCATTGACCAAGTCAATCTTTGAAGATCTTGATTTTGTTTTGAGCCCCTTTTTTTTCTTTTTCTTTATAACCCGCTTCAATAACCGTTAGGAATGCCATGAATTGTTCTTCATATCCTTTGCATTCAATTCCCAAGAAATGTCGCAGCCCTCTGACCTTATTCATTACCCAATCAGAGCCTTGATCTAGAAATAAGGAATTCAAAGGAATAGGATTCCCCATCCTATTATGAAAATCCCGAAACTCCTCTCCCACAAAAATATCACTAATCCTTGTTGCTCAGGAATAATTCGTCCTCCACCAAGTGCATTAAATCATCTAAGTCTTCATCCTCCTTTGAGACGTCGAAAAATTCATACGGGGGGACATACAGGTTCATTGGAGCCAAGCCATCGTCGTCCAGCCTTGTCGGTACATACTGAGCATCTTGCGAGGGATTTTGAAACTCCATGATCACGTTTTGCGCCACATGTTCCGGTAGAGGTTTTTTGGCGGTCACTGCAACCACTGTCGGCGTGGTCTAAGTCTCCCCCGTCAGCACCTCCTTCACTGGCAAGCTGTCTGGCACAAATTTGAGCCCTTGCATATCCTTTCTCGACGAACTAGGGCACTCGATGCTCGTTTGTGTGATGGGCTGGGTTCGGTCATTTCCATTCCCGGACCCAGAAACTATGGCGTTGGGCTGGGCCAGACCCAGAAATCATGTTAGTGCCCATGGAAGTGGGTTGCTTCGGATCAAGCCCAGCGTCGGGCCTAGTGGCAGACCCAATCCAAGACTCGAGTCCAGCGTTAATGGATCATGTTCATGTCGTGTTAGTATATTATACTATATGGGTTAACTCAAACTCAACCCGTTAAACTTATCGTATCAAACTTTCAAAGGCTAACACGACCCGTTAACATAACGGGTCGTATTGTGTCAACCTATTTTGACCTATTAATGAATATTATAAAATATGCTAACACGACACAGTACGCCCGTTTTAACCTATTTATGTAAATTGGTTGGATAAGCCCAAAATTATCCCGTTTGACCTGATTAAATTTAGTATAATTTTATATAAATGTTAAAATTACAATATTTATAAAATTTAGAAAACTAATTACAAGTCCAAAATTACAATCTAAACAATAAAAATATCAAAATTAGAATATTAACAATTTTATTTTTAAGTATAAAGATATAGTTGTAGTTTTAACTTTTTTAACGTGTCATAATGGGTCAAAACGGGTAGACTTATTATCAACCTGTTAAGCAATCATGTCCTAACGGATCAACTCGTTTTTACCTGAACTTGTTAAGGCTAAATCCTAATCCGCTATTATCGTGTCATATTTGTGTTGGATTAATGAGTTGTGTAATATATTGTCGCCCCTACTTGTAGATATATAGCCCCGAGTCCTAGGCTTGGGCCGATATCCAGGCCCACCCGACGACCTCCACATGGCCTTGCCCTTCCTCTTCTCTCGAGTTCACATTTGGGTTTTATTTAAGCCAGACCCATGCTTGCTTGCCTCCCCCCCCTCCCCCCCCCGCATCCCAAGAAAAAAATCAAAAGCTTGACTCAAGCTTTTAGAAGATTGTGAAATTACAAATCTACCCCCAACTCATCTTCTACCTTAAACTTGCCGACAAACTACAAAATGTCAGCCATGTCATGCTATAGGTGCCGCATTTGTCCTTGCATCTCCAACAGAAGTTTTCGGACTTCCCAAGCATCATGACAAGTTGCAGACCTCCTCTGGTCATGGCTCGAGGCATGGTATGAAGTACCCACTGGACCACAACAATTACCCGCTAGTTCACAGCACTTGCACACTAGTTCGCAACACAAACCACTAGCGTCTTCCTTCTTTCCAAAATTCGAATCCGTCGCAAGGGCCTCCTTATACGACCGTTGATTCCTTCTCCCTAGCTCGCCCCTACCCATATCCATGTTACCACCTTGTTTCGGGGTCCCACGACCAAACTCCATTGACACAGTCCTAAGTTTCCTCCATTCCCACCCCTTTTCCCTCTTAGGAAGACAAATGATATTCCTTCTTCCCCCTGGTTGTATTCGGAAACCTCTAGAAACCGACCCCACTTATTCGACCAGCTTTGTGCTATGAAGCCCGATATCCATCTCTGGTAGTTGAGTATAACTTTTTCTCATCTTTCAGACTCTCCTCTAAAACCTTCCCTAGCCAAGGAACAGCAGAGGGTCCCAACAATACAGAGTGTTCTGCCTTCCAACCCCTCTCCGTTACCCTCAAAAGACCACCCTCTTGCTCAAATATGAATAGCTTAGCTTCGATCTCCACCTCAGTGGTCTGACCCATCGTGATCACCACAAACTAAGCCAACGTTAATGTTGCACGCATCAATGGAGGCCAAAGAAAGTGAAAAAATTGTACTTGTATGGAGAGAAAAGAGATAGGAGAGAGAAAACTCCAAAACTCCTCCAGCTGCAAAAAGCATCCCCTGCTAGTATATAAATATTACATGCATTGACTCCTATTTTTGAGGGTGTGTTCCCGCATGCGTGTGTAATATTTGGCCTCTACATAACTTTTTGGGCTACTTATCAAGAAAAAAAGTGCTCTGAGCCAAACTTTTAGTTTTTAAGAAAATCTCATTTTTATTTATTTATTATGATTTGGGGTTAGGGAATGAATTTAACATAAAGCTAAATGTATTCATTTTGATTTTTATATTTAAAAATCTGGTATACACTTTGGGGTAATTGAGGTGTTTTTTTTTTTGGGGAGGGAGGGCGGGGTGGGGGGGGGGGGAGTTTGAAAGGGAGCAAAGGGGATTTTTTTTCTTCAATTAATATATATATTGTTTATTTTTTGGGGAGGGGGGGTATTTGATCTTTTTTCTTCCCTGCTAAAGAGTTTTTGTTATGGGATTCTTTGCTTGTTGCTCACAGGTGATTTTATTGTATTTAGGTATTCTCCACTGCATAATGTAAGGAGACCCTGGGAAAGGTATCCAGATCAACCCTGCCAGTACCCATCCACTATGTTGTTGACTGCCGATCATGATGATAGGGTTGTGCCATTGCACTCATTGAAGTTATTGGCGGTTAGTCTTTTTATCTTTAGGGCTCATTGAAGTTATTAGTCATAGCATATAAGCACTGCATGCCTGTATTTTGTTCTCTTTTCCTCTTCAGAAAAACCTTTCTGTTCATTATCAGACTATGCAATACGTTCTTTGTACGAGCTTGGAGAACAGCCCCCAGACCAATCCTATTATCGGTCGCATTGAGTGCAACGCAGGGCATGGAGGTGGACGACCTACACAGAAATTGGTAATTTTTTTTTTTCTAACCGAAATAAGTTACCATTTAACTCCATTCATACATACATATTTGTATATATATATGTTCTCTTTTCTAAAATAGTTCTATTTTATTCTCTGATTGTTTATTGGCCATTGGCTCTCTTACTCAGATCGATGAAGCTGCGGATCGGTATGGTTTTATGGCTAAGATGTTGGATGCTGCATGGATTGACTAGGTGATTGTTTGGATTGACCGAATGTATCATGCATTTGGAAGATTTAATGGGAGGTTGGATAAAAAAACATATATTTCTCCCCCTTTTTAATTAAAGAATTAAAACCACAACAAAGAAAAATACCCTTCCTCCCATACGCTATAAATCTTGTTTGCAAGTTCCAATTATGATTATCAGCAGTTGTCTATACTTGCTTTTGGCCATAATTCAACCGATGAAGTATTTCTTGACTTTTTTTTTTATTCTTTCCACTTCCTAGTCTTTTGATATCGGTTACACAATATAAACTACAAGAAATATGAATAGATGGTAAGCGACAGAGAGTGCTATAAAATTATTTTCGATAAACGTGTGTTCTTCACATTCTGTCATTGCAATTAGACAGTCCATTCGAGCACGTAGAATGAAGGAGGCTGGCTCATGTTAATGCTTTGATTACTGAGTCCGGCTTCATGTGTGAAAGCAACGTGTGTACTCACACCGTTAATTTAGGGAAATTCTCGGAAAGAAAACTACTTATATGCTACCCTGCAACCCATCCAAGGATACGAGGCACCAGGGGTTGCAGGAGCTCATGATCTGGCTTTCTAAGAAAGGGGGAGAACATGTGCCGCTTCAGAGTGGATGTATCCCTTTCTTTTTTGGTTGGGGCGGGGGTGGAGAGCTTGGTCAGATTCAGAATTGAGTTTTGAGACGGGAAGCGTGATAGGAGTTTGCATGGGACATGACACGAGTCAGTTTGTCATTGCTAGTTGCGCAGTTCCAGACTCCCAGTGTACTTGAAAAGGATAAAAAATTGTGAAAAAGAGTAATCCCATGCATAACTAGTACATAAGTGACGTACAATATAATTGTTTTGGAAGATAGTAAATTTATTATTAAAAAATTAATTTTTTTTTTATGTGAATTATATTTATTCACTTTTTAAAAAGAAAAAAATTCGATGCCTTCGCCTCCAGGTATACAAATATTATATAAAAAATTATATATATAAATATATAAAAATTATATTTCAAAATAATAATCAAGAAATGAATAAATTATATATATATATAAATATATATATATGTAAATGATCTAGTGTGATTTAGGATAAAAAAAAATAGTAATAAAAAAAAAAAAAAAAAATTCTCAAAATCTGATATAGTCGGTACAGTCAGAATATAGGCCAATGTGATCGGTATTTGAGCCGGTATAAAATAGATCCTATTTCTATACTGGCCATTGTTTTGATACGACATGTACCGGCCGGTACGATACAAAATTTAAAACACTAAACTTCGATCACCCTATTTTCAGATGGGGTTAATGCTACGCCAAGAAAAGCCACCAAAACTTTTTACTGATTGTGCAATTTTATTTTTAAAATATATATATTTAAAAAAAAAAACACACTCATTAAGAAACAGTTCATAGTAAAAAAGAATAGGACCGATAGACTTTGTCAGTGATTTTTATCGGTGGAAATTGGCCACCTCGGTGTCAACGACCCGCTTATGACGATGATTCGGCCGAAGAGGAAGCAAAAGCCTCCCAATGATGGCCATAAGGCTGGTGTATTTGAATTTACCGATATGCATAATTTGGATTAAGAGGGAGCGCGAGCGCCCTTTGAGACAAAAAAAATTAACTTATATTTGGCAATTTCATCCGGACCCTGCATGTCAGTAGGATCCATTCTCAATTGCATTCCCTCGGGACAAAATAGAAAAAAAAGAAAAAAGTAGACACTTATCGCATTTGGTTCATGCTTGGAAATCATACAGAAGAGAATGTATGAGATGGTTTGAAGGCTTGAAGCATCCCCGACAAATAAAAAACAATATTAAAAGATGTCACAATTTAAATGTATAAGGTAATTTTAATAATTTTTTTTTTTGGATAAATACATCTAATAAAGTGCTTATATGACATAATTTAATTTGAAAAAAAAAAATCAAATTTTGATTCTCATAAATCAGATCTTACCATCTAAGATATGTAAATGATGTGCTGCACACCAATTTGAGAATAAAATAACCTATTTTAATAGGAGGACGCACCTGAATCAAATGAGAAAGGCTCTCTTTTCTTATGTTATTATGAAGAGCAACATTAGGCTTTTAAAATCCTAGCTCTCTCCAAGAGCAAGCTAAAGAAAATAACTACTTTTAGATCACACTAAAATACAACCAGAGTGCTGTATGTTTATTCTGCACCCAATTAATTCATAATGCTGAACTTAAACTATGGATATCCACATATCCAGTTAGCACCGTCCGGTTTCGTTCTTTCACCTTCGCCTGATATATAACCCTGCATATTTCAACGAAGATCTCAATGCCCCACACATTTAGATGGAAGTGGAACAATGCTAGAAGTTAACGTTGAACTTGAGATTGGTATCAAAAGGGGGAAAATTTTCATGATCTCATGAATGGCACAAAAAAGGTTACCTTGAGCCTTCAAGCCACATTTCAGTGATCAAAGTTTCACCAGGGTACACATGTAAAAGGAACCGTGCTGATATGCTTTTGACCAAGTTTGGATCTCCTTGGCAGATACACTTAATGATTGCCCGAACTGAAAACCCGAGTGTGCACAACCCATGCAATATTGGTCGCGAGAATCTTCACAAATTGATAAGAGAGTTAAAATAGTTAGATAAACACAACTTTATGTTGCATTCAGATTTCCCACTATAATAAAGTTCAACTCTATATCAAGGGGAAGCTTTATTACAAGTCATTTCATACATCCCAAGAAAAACCCCAAGTGCATGACAGAAACAGACTAATTTAAGATTGAATAATCATGTAAGTTCGATTTAAATACCATATAAACATTTCGCCAATCATGGTTCAATGTACATGAAGATAATCAATTGAAATTGAGAACAAGCAAAGAAGATCCTGCTGGGATACACCTATTCTGTTTCACTTATAAGTATAGCGGGGAGTGAAATATGGTAGACAGAATGGTTGAGATCTACTTCAAATGTTTGATCATGCTGCCTAACTGATATTTTCTTTTTAATTTGTTTCCTTCAATGTCCAAACACAGAAAATAAAAATGAAGGCAAATAGCATTACAGTGAGCACATAAATGAGTCCCAAATTGAAAGAAAAAGTTCAATATGGTAGAATAGCAGTCATGCAACCAAGTGGACTTGGGGAGTATACAAACCCTGCAACTTTAGCAACCATAGGATCTGAATGCAAAGGATTATAATCACCAGAGAGCCTATACAGCAATGCCTGCAGAAAAACACTGAAACAGTATTACTATGAGAATCTTTTTCATTCCTTGTTATGAGAGTTCAAGATACTAGATTTACAAAATTTATTGCATAAAAGCTAAAACATGATGCTATCAACAGTCAGCTATTATGTACCTCCAGTCCCAGCAAGAATGAAATAAATAATACATGCCTGAGATGGTTGGGTACAGTCTTCAAACACTGCAAATGGTTGACTTTTTGGGATTTTCACACTTGAAACCTTGTTGGATGAATAGCTTGAGTAGGAATATGGCTGAGATGATTTTGAGAAGCCACCAGCACCCCGCAGAAAGGCTGTCATCCTGCAAAGTAATATCCTAGCTGAGTCACTTGCAAAAGAGGATTAATCAGATGTTTAAAGAGAACTTACCGGTTTATGCATTATAATTCACCATAATCTTTCTCGTAGCTTTTTGTCTCGATCTCAATAATAGCTGCCTTGCCTGAAGATAAAATCAAAATAATAAAGAAGTATCTCAATAAGTGCTTATCATACCACCACGCTTCTCAGGAGGCTGCTAAAAAAATTAGGAAGTTATGGAAAGCATTAGCTATTCCCTCAAGCATGCCTTTATTTCTCACTTCATATAAAAGATGTGAACTTCAAAAGCAATATCTACCCAAAAGAGAGGCAGAGTTTTGACACGTATGAGAGTCTTACATTTGATCAACACGTATGAGAGCAATATCTAATACCTAATCCTCGTCATTTTCTACGGGATTTCATGCAGATATGTGATCACGTCGATTACGAGAAGATAACTCATGAACGGAAATTATGGCAGAAGATAAGCATCACCACGAAACCTATATAAACCAGGTAACCTTACATGAAAATGAGACTTCTTTCTCTGGCCTTCGAGCTACTTTTAAAATATTTAATAAGATTACTGACTTAGGTATCGGAATTTTCTCAAGCGAAGATCACTGGACCTCATCAAATTCTTGCAGGTGACTAGTTGCAGGAGGGAAACGAGACACGTTATTAACAATACAAATCCAGACTGAAGGTTTTTCCTATTATATATATTGAGTGTCAGTTTCATTTTATCAGAGTTTTCTTTGTAAATTCGAGTTTAAATTGAAAATTTCAAAACTTTCACCCATTTCAATAGCTCACATAAGCATCAAACCCTTCTCGGCCATGGCTACTACAACCACATTTGCTCTGTTTTTGCAGCCATAAAAACATTGCAAATCTTAACCATGCCTACTACTCTGCATTTCTTTTCAAAGTTTTTAAGCTGAAAATGCCTAAAGTATATACATCCAAATGAAAATAAAATGGATGCTATCACTATAGTTAAAATTCACTAAGTACACATATAAATGAAGATAAAGAGGCCATTTAGATTGAGAAATACTCTCAATCTACCTCATCTTATTATTACAATTTTCTTAAATTTCGATACAAAATATAATAAACAATTCAATATTTTCAAATTTTAAAACAATAATAATATTAAAAAATAATATTATAATAATATTATATTCTACTTTCAATTTTGATCTGAATTTATCTCATCTCATCTCATCTCATCTCATCTAAGTATTCAATCAATCTCAAAATGCAAAAAAGGTAATTTTGAATCATAAAAAAAAATATATGTTTACAAATCACTTGGGTGTGGTTTAGATAGTGAGATAAGATGAGATAGTTTTAAATGAAAATTGAAAATTAAAAGTTGAATATTGAATAAAATAATATTAGAGTATTATTTTTTAATCTTATTGTTGTTTTAAGATTTGAAAAAATTGTATTATTTATTATATTTTATGTGAAAATTTATAAAATTATAATAATAAGATGAAATAATATATTTTCAATATCCAAACAGGGCCACACATTAATGTAGGAGACCTTTTTTTTAAATTTGTTTTCTTGAACTTGGGCAGAAGGTTCAGAAAAATGATTTATATAAGCGCTTGGTGCAGTCGGCATCATTTAGCCCTAGTTTGGATTTAAAACTCATTTTATTATTATAATTTTTTAAAATTTTTATATAAAATATAATACAAAATACAAAATTTTCAAATTCTAAACTAATAATAATATAAAAAATAATTTTTTATTTAGTTTTTTATTTTTTATCTAAATTCATCTTATCTCCAAATTAAAACTAAGGCTAAATTTTTTTTTCCCTCTATTTCTTCAGGGACTGGACCTGGCACTTCTTCAACACATATATCGAGATTTGCACAAAGGAGTGAAGAGGATACCCCAAGCACCACGTCTTAATGCCAAAATGTCTCTACATATTGTTGCGTTCATTTTCTCTCAATCTTTTCTACCATTATTATTCTTCTTCGGTCGTTCTCTCTCTCTCATCCTTCCCCCATATTTTATTACACTACTAGTTTTTTTCATTTTCTTAGGCAAAAGAAGCAAAAATAATAATAATTTCTGTTAAAAGAAAACGCGTTAATCACCGTTGTTTCCTTTTGTGAGGGGGTAATTACGAAAGGGGATAAAGTAGCGGACGCCCATCGAAGTGGCGCCCGCCTATCGCCTTTCTTCCAGAAACTTAGGAGGAATTGTATTCGGTAAAATTCCTTAAGTTGGATCCCGAGTGTTTCCTGCTCAAACTAAACTCCTCCCACATGGACCCTTGTTATGCGAAGATGATAAATCTAGTTAGCCTATTATAGTTACTCCTGACATATTGATAGTGTGATAATTGAAGATCTTATAAACATTTAATGCCTGGCAGGGTGGCATGTCGCATTAAATGCGAGATGATGAGGATATTCCAAGAGATCTATTGATCGATCGGAGGTAATCATGTTATATGAGATATTATTTAGAAGAAACAAAACTAATAAATGACCTCAAGAAATCTAGGATGGGAAGAGGAGTAAAATGTTCTCCGACATTCCCGGATAGTGACACGTGTATCTAGTCAGTAGTCCGACCCATATAAAAGAAAGAATAGATCACTGGAAACAGGTATGAACATCTTTCTAAGGCTCATTTGAATTATTGTCTGTCTTCTTTTCTTTTCTCGCTTCCATCTCTAACTAAACCTTCGGAGAGTTCTCAGGGTCGAAGAACCCAACCCTCTGCCTTGGTTGTTACAGATTAGGACTGGAAGTCGCGATCCAACTCAGGGGTGCAGAACACACATCAACATTGGCGCCGTCTGTGGGATTCTTTTTGGTGTTCTCTGCAAACCGGTTGTATTGTGATTACTAAGGAATAACTGCAACTCAAAGCACATCTCAATGGAAGAACGATTAGCCGCCATGGAAGCAACGATAAGGGAGCTCACTGGAGAGAATGAGAAATTACAAAAGAGTAATGAAGAACTGAATGCTCGTGAAGAACCTTCTGTCAGTAAGTGCGCGGAGTCACACCGAGTCAGTGAGCCAAGTCATAGAGAAGCAGATGAAGAAAGACGTAAGATGCAGCTGGAACTCAAAGAACTAGAAGACAAGTACGTGGACATAACCAGACGCATCGAGGCCCCTTCCATTGCTGGACAATTACGCCACAACCATGACACCCCTTACAGTGCAAGTGTCATGGCAGTGCCACTGCCCCCTAAATTCCGAGCGCCTCAGATGGAGCTGTATGATGGGAGCACTGACCCCTACGAGCATATAGAGACGTTTAGGACGCACATGAATCTGCATGGCTATCCTAGTGAAGTAGCGTGCCGAGCGTTCCCCCTTACCCTCAAAGGAGTAGCCCGTACCTAGTTCGGGACGGTCCCTACCGGCACGATAGACAGCTTTGACTGTCTGGCTCGCCTCTTTATAACCCAGTTCTTGGGAAGTCGGAAGAGGAAAAGGCCAACTGCATATCTCCTCACGGTAAAACAGGACAGCCAGGAAAACCTCAAAAACTATCTTTCTCGGTTCAACAAGGAACTGATGACAGTGGGGGATCAGGATGAGAAGATTACTCTGGCCACCCTCCTGAGCGGAATATGGCCAGGAAGCCCTTTCCTGACGGAGATTGCCAGACGAACTCCTGCCACGTTGGCAGAGTTCATAGACAGGGCGGACGGATATATCAATGCTGAAAATACCTTGCAAGCGCTCGTAGGGCCAAGGCGGGAAGAAATAGAGCGCGCCAATCAAGCCGAAGCCAACCTGACTGCGAGAAGAAGAAATGCAGCCGATTCGAAGAGAAGGAATATACAAGGAGGGTCGTCATCTCAGGGGAACCTGCAATACAGACCACATCCTCATACCAATTTAGCAGTAGACAGGGAACCTAGGGGAAGGCAGTATCACCAGCAGCGTCAGTACCGACCGGGAAGCATGTACTGCGAGTACCACAAGTCAACTGGGCACAATACCCAAGACTGTAATAACTTGAAGAGGACGAATGCAGACGGAAGAGAAGAGCCGCAGAAAAAGAGGGGATATCCTAACAGTAGGCACAGCCCAAGCCCCGGGGAGAAGGAAATGCCAAAGATTCATCCCACAGACAGGGACCATTGGGCGAGATACGAACCATCGCCGGAGGAGTACCGAGAGGATGGGAAACTTCAGCTTCAAGGAAGGCGTACGCGCGCGAGGCTCGATATGCCAAGGTGTTCACCATGTCAAAATCCACTCGGGACGGACGACCTTCTGAAGATGTCCCGATCGTCTTCGATAAGCATGATGAAGGAGTGATGCAGCCACACGATGATCTTTGGTGGTCACCATGTTGGTCGCCAATTTCGTAACCAAAAGAATCCTTATAGATAACGGAAGTTCGGCTGACATCCTGTACTGGGACGCCTTCGACCAGATGAGGATTGGGCGGGACAGACTAAGGCGGGCCCTGACGTCCCTTAGAGGGTTCGTCGGCGAGGTGATACAACCTGAAGGGGTCATAACTCTCCCTGTAATGGCCGGCGATGCACCTAAAACCTCGATGGTTATGGTTGATTTCCTGGTAGTCAAGGCCCCTTCTTCGTATAACATCATATTGGGGCGATCCGCCTTGAATCGCCTGAAAGTCGTAACTTCAACATACCATCTGAAAGTGAAGTTCCTGACTCCAAATGGTATAGGGGAAGTCCGAGGCGAACAATCTGTGGCTCACGAATGTTACTCTCGGGAGCTCAAGCCTCTAGTCCAAATGATGATTGGTGTCACCGAGGAGGGCCTGGTGCACAATGTTTCATGTCATCATGGCCAGGAAACGGCCCCCTTTACTCCACGTTCAATGATTAGAAGACGAATCGTCCCTGTATACAAACCAACGGTTACTCCTACGACCATTATGCCCTTGTTTCACCCGTTCAAATTTGATTTTGCGCGGAATAAGGTTTCACAAATTCGAGCGATAAGGATATAATGAATCCCAATCGAATTATATTCAATTAAGATTCGTGGGGTACTGTGAGGGGGTAATTGCGAAAGGGGATAAAGTAGCGGGCGCCCATCGAAGTGGCGCCCGCATATCGCCTTTCTTCCAGAAACTTAGGAGGAATTGTATTCGGTAAAATTCCTTAAGTTGGATCCCGAGTGTTTCCTACTCAAACTAAACTCCTCCTACATGGACCCTTGTTATGCGAAGACGATAAATCTAGTTAGCCTATTATAGTTACTCCTGACATATTGATAGCGTGATAATTGAAGATCCTATAAACATTTAATGCCTGGCAGGGTGGCATGTCGCATTAAATGTGGGATGATGAGGATATCCCAAGAGATCTATTGATCGATCGGAGGTAATCATGTTATAAGAGATATTATTTAGAAGAAACAAAACTAATAAATGACCTCAAGAAATCTAGGATGGGAAGAGGAGTAAAATGTTCTCCGACATTCCCGGATAGTGACACGTGTATCTAGTCAGTAGTCCGACCTATATAAAAGAAAGAATAGATCACTGGAAACAGGTATGAACATCTTTCTAAGGCTCATTTGAATTATTGTCTGTCTTCTTTTCTTTTCTCGCTTCCATCTCTAACTAAACCTTCGGAGAGTTCTCAGGGTCGAGGAACCCAACCCTCTGCTTTGGTTGTTACAGATTAGGACTAGAAGTCACCATCCAACTCAAGGGTGCAGAACACACATCAACACCTTTATTTTAGATTTGAGGTCGCATTTTTTGTTGTATGTTAAATTATCTATAGTTATTCTTTATCAAAATCCTAATACAAGGTTTGACTTTCATTTTGTTCTATGTGACTATTATTCTTCACTCCGAAGCTAAAACTTTCTTTTTAATTGAAAGTTCGTTCTCAATTTCTTGTACTTCCATATTGGGATCTAAAAGCTATCTTTATTTGATCAAGCTAAACTTTAGGCTTGAATTAAGATGTAAGAAAACCAACCTACTAGTCTTTGTCTTGTATTCAACTT
Source organism: Platycarya longipes (assembly GCA_036559045.1). Lineage (NCBI taxonomy): Eukaryota > Viridiplantae > Streptophyta > Magnoliopsida > Fagales > Juglandaceae > Platycarya > Platycarya longipes. Next base: position 23,970,928 of record CM071796.1, on the reverse strand, counting down.
AAATAGAGATTACAATTTACTAGTATATGTAACGGCTATTGACAACTAACATCATGGTTGTAAAATATTCTATACAAGGAAAACTATTTACTGTCTAGTAGGCTATACATGGAAATAAAGATTAATTACGAAGCAGAGAAACGTTACAGAGTAACATTTAACGTTTTGAAGTAATGTCTAAATTCCAGATCATGTGCATCTGTTTCGGGTTATATCTCTTCATCCCCTCTCAAGCTCAAGGCGGTATTGGACTGATGAAGAGCTTGTTTTGATTGGACTAGAATTGGCTGTACACAATGGTTTTGTAAAGATGTCTGCTAGTTGGTTTGAACCAGAGATGTGTTCCAATGATAAGATTCCTCGTGCAACTTGTTCCCGAACAAAGTGAACATCTATTTCAATATTTTTCGTGCGATGATGAAAAACAGGGTTCTTTGCCATATTGATTGCAATGATGTTGTCACATTATAATTTGGGGGCAGGGATGTTGTATTTTATGCTTTTTAGAAGATTCAAGAACCACATGAGCTCAGCCGTGGTTGACGCCAAAGCACGATACTCTGCTTCCGTTGTTGTGCGAGATACGGTTGCTTGCTTTTTAGAACCCCATGAAAGCAAGTTGTTACCCATATAAATTGCAAATCCAGTGGTTGAGCGTCGATCATCCCTGGAACCTGCCCAATTCGCATCACAGAAACCACACAGTGCAGTGAGTGGAGATTGAACTAAGTTAAGGCCAATATTGAGAGTACCTTTGAGATACCGAAATATGCGCTTAGCAGCAATGAGATAAGTATCTCTTGGATTTTGCATGAATTGACAAATGTTGTTAACTGCATAAAAGATATCCAGGCGTGTCAAAGTGAGATATTGCAGTGAACCAACAAGACGTTGATAGTGTGTCGGATCAGCTAACAAGTCTCCATCATTTGTAGTTAATGATGTACCTGATGCCATAGGTGTTGAAACTGGTTTGACACCCTCAAGACCAAAATTCTGAAGTAGAGACAGGAGGTAACGTGTCTAATTAATAGTGATGGTTGACTCAACTCTTGCAATTTGAAGCCCTAAGAAGTAGTGAACGTCACCAAGGTCTTTCATGTGAAAAGCAGTGGAAAGATGTGAGATGAAGCTGCTAATTTTTGAAGAGGAGTTTCCAATGATGAGTATGTCATCAACATAAATTAGTAGTATAATTAAATCAGATCCTTGTTGTCGAGTAAACAATGATTGATCATATGGACAACGTTGGAAACCCATTTGTTGAATGTAATTACTGAACTTCATGTACCAAGTTCTCGGAGCTTGTTTCAATCTATAAAGTGCTTTATGTAATTGACAAACAAAATTAGGATTAATCGAATCTTTAAAGGCAGGTGGTTGAGATAAAAAGACACGTTCTTGTAAGTCCCCATAAAGAAACGCATTACTTACATCAAGTTGTTTGATTGGCCAACCTTGAGACAAACCAAGTGTGAGGATCAATCGAATGGTGCCATGCTTAATCACTGGACTAAATGTTTCATCATAATCCAAGCCAGGAAGTTGAGTGAAACCACGAGCCACTAGCCGAGCTTTATAACGTTCAATTGATCCATCGGATCAAGTTTTAATTTTAAAAACCCATTTACTGCTAACAATGTTCATATCCGATCTTCTTGGCACCAAAGTGCATGTTTTGTTGCTATGAAGAGCATCAATTTCAGCTTGCATTGCTTGCTGCCATTTTGGATCTTTTAATGCTTGCTTATACGTGCGAGGCTCTTGTTGTTATTTTGCAAGATCATCTACAAAACATGTAGGTACAAGGTGTCTTGTAGAATAAAATGCTTTTGGCTTTAATTTTTACGTTTGAGCCTGTGTGATCATATGATGAGTCCGGTGTGGAACATTAGTCTCATTGGCTGAGGAAGTTGATTGCAATGCACCCAAAATAAAAGTTTCAATATGGAGTTCTTGAGTTGATACAGACTGAGGTAATAGATCCGTTTGTTGTACTGATGAGCAATGTTCATGATCTCCTTGAACAGCAGCTGCAGGATCGAAAGAGACTAGTTGCATCCAGCAATATTAAGATTTCTGGAAAGCACTCGAACATTGAAAACATGAGAATCATATTTAGTAGTCTTTTGTGTGGATTTGTATGGAAAAGATAATTCATCAAATATTACATGTTGAGAAGTATATATACGACCAGTTTTCATGTCAAGACATTGATATCCTTTATATTGGATAGTATATCTGAGAAACACACAAGGCATTGATTTATAGTCTAGTTTGTTCCTTCCAATTGGCAAAAGTAACGGATAACATGCACATCCAAAGACTCGTAGAGAAGTATATGATGGTGATGATCCAAAAACAAGTTCATAAGGTGACTTGTTACCAAGAGTTGAAGTTGGTAATCGATTAATTAAAAATATTGCAGTGGAAAATGCTGCTGTCCAAAATTGCGCAGGAACATAAGCATGCGCCATTAATGTTAAACCAGTGTCCACAATATGGCGATGCCTACGTTCGTCCAAGCCATTTTGCTCTGGTGTTCCCAGACATGATAATTTATGAATAATGTCTTTGGCTGCAAAATAAGCTTGTAAAGTTTGATTTATAAACTCGCCACCACCATCACTTTGAATTATTTTTACACTTGTATTAAACTGAGTTGCCATTCGCTGAATAAATGTGGGGAATATTGTTGTGACATCAGATTTACGAGTCAAAGGTAAGTGCCAAATAAATCGTGAATATTCATCAACAATAACTAACTAAAATCGAAATCCATAAGCAGGTCCCCATACATCAGTATGTAAAGTATGTAAAAAAGAAGTAGGATATGCCTCTCTTGATTTAAATGGCAACTTTGTAGATTTTCCCAATACACAACTTTCACAAAATGCAACATTTTTAGTTGAAGATGGTAAACATAAACTTTGCAAAACTCGAGATTGAGGGTGTCCAAGCCTAGCATGCCACAGATTGCTCGATACTTTAGTTGAGAGCAGTCCAATATGAGTATTTGAATTTTCCTGTAGTCGGATTGGATATAGACCGTCGACCATTGAGCCTTTAAGGAGCACTTTGTTTGTCTTCATGTCCTTAAGAAGAAAGTCCCAAGGATAAAATATGAAATAACAATTATTTTCCCTCATAAGTTGAGAAACAGACAACAATTTCTTTTTAATATCAGGAACAATAAGAACATTGTTGAGTTTAATATCTGTTGTAGGTAATGAAACTTGGCCAGTACCAGAGACAGATAATCCATTTCCATTGCCAACCATTACAGTATCATTACCATTGTAAGAATGAATACCTTGCACTTCATTTTGATCAGCTGTCATGTGATTATTTGCACCGGTATCAGGATACCAAGGCTCCTTTGTAGTGTCGAAAACTTGTAGTGCAGCAAAGGCTTTAAATTGATCAGCTTCCTTATCTAAAGCAATGCAGCCATCGGCTTTGTGATTTGGTCCTCCACATCGGAAACAAGTTATGCCTCCGCGTCCTCTACCATTGCTGCGTCCACCACGAGTTTTGTAGCCAGTATTACCTCCACGACGAGATTGAGCGTTGGACTGATTTGGTGCACTGTTACGAGCACGAGAAGCAGATGATCCATGAGACCTTGTATTATTTCGACCATGATCCGAATAAAAAGCAACATTGGAAGGACTTACCCGTGTTGCTTGAAGTCGAATTTCAAAATCACGTAATTTGCCAATTACACTTTCAAGAGATGGAAACACATCTCTTGCGTTTAACACTGTAACTATAGGATCAAATTCTAATCCTAAGCCTCGAAGAATACATATGATGAATTTATCGTCATCCATTGGTTTACCTGCACCTCGAAGAGACAATGCCAAGCTCTTGGCTTTATGCAGGTAATCCTCCAAAAAGGTACTTCCCTTGTTAAGCGACCGCAACTCTCCTTTCATTTGCTGAATACGATCCCGAGTGTGACTACCATAGAGAGTCTCCAAAACATTCCAAGCTTCATGAGAGGATTCGCAGTTGATAACTTGGGACAGGGGACCGTCAGATAGAGAGCTATTGATCCAACCAAGGATCAATTGATCAATGCGCAACCATGTAGTTGCCGCTGGGTTGGTTCGAGACACACCATCTTCACCGATGATGGTTTGCACTGGGCAAGGAACCAGATTTTGCACATAACCAAGAAGTCAATTTCCACGCAGGATGGGAATAACTTGTGCTTTCCACAAAAGATAATTGTTAGAGGCTAGCTTAATAGAGATATCAGGTAAATGAGTGTGGGTGGGTCAAAATTCAAGGACATTTGCACTGGACACAAGTGGGATCGAAGAGGGAGAAGACTCCATCGTGAATACCTCTGTGGCTGTTGATACCATGTAAGAAAACCAACCTACTGGTCTTTGTCTTGTATTCAACTTAAATAGAGATTATAATTTACTAGTACGAGCCTATAACCCGCGCAATGCGTGGATTGTTATTTAAATTAAATTTTATAATTTTTAATAGTTTATTATATACAGAATCACTACTAAAATTATTAAAACTATATAAAAAATAGAACATCCATGTGTAAAAGAGTTTAATTTACTAATTTTCATGGTTAATTTACAATATCAAAATATAATTTATATATAAAAATAATTGTTTAATGTAAAATAATATAAAACAAATACAATTAGTATGCGATACGATTGTATTTTGTATTTTACATATATAAAAACTATATTTAATTCTTTTAGTTGAATTTAAAAAAAAAAATCTTATTCAAATTATATTTAAATAAATTTTAATAGTTTATTATATACATAATCACTACTAAAATTATTAAAAATATATATAAAATAGAACATCCATATATAAAAGAGTTTACTTTACTAATTTTAATGGTTAATTTACAATATCAAAATAATTGAGCTTAAAAAAAAATAATTGTTCAATTTAAAACAATATAAAATAAATATAATTAGTATGCGATACGATTGTATTTTATATTATACCTATATAAAACTACATTTAATTCTTTTAGTTGAATTTCAAAAAAAAAAAAATCTTATACAAATTATATTTAAATGGATCAACTTCAGTCAAACCCTATATATATATATATAGAACATATTTTTGGCAGTTCGATTTTACACGGTAGATTGAATTTGAATGTATCTCTATTTATCTACATTATATGGATTGGTGTTTGAAAAGTAAAAAGTGAGATTGACATTACCATAAAAGACCTGGTTGGATTTGTGGCCGAGCCCCAAAAGTCCATCATGATAAGTCCTCGGCTTGTCACTATCAAGATTCGAGAGTCCCTTATCTTTGCAAACTTATACCTGGACAATAAAGAGAAAGCTAAAAGAGGAACGCACAACACCTACTCGCTATAATGCTGTAGAGAAGATTTTTCGAATTGACCAACCTTATGATTAACCTATTTTTCAGTACAATACGAAATGACCAAGGCCAGTATTAATACAATACTTATAGATTTTTTTAGGTCTCGTTTGAATTCGGAAATGAAATGAGTTGAGATGAGTTTAATTTATTTTTAAATATTATTATTATTTTAAAATTTGAAAAATATGTGTTGAAATTTGAAAAAAGTATACTAAGATTTAAAAAAGGTGTATAGAAATTTGTGTTTTATATAAAAAATAATAAAAATATAATAATGAAATGAAGATGAGTTGAGATGAGTTGAGATGAGTTGAGCTCATCTTCAAATACAAACGGAACCTTAACCTATTTTTCAGATAGAAATATAATTGAAAATATTTACAAAAATGCACATATTTGGTTAATGAATATGTTTGAGATCCTTCCACACTATTCCAGCAAGTCTATTGTGCAATTCGAGATTTTGTAGCAGAGGCGTCTGTTAATGCTAAGTCACCATGTGCTCTATTAAACGGATAACAAAACGTTGTGTTGCACGGAATTAGTTTACCTTCACGCTTCTGTGCTTCATCCTCATGCAATTTTCTCTGCCTTTCCTCTTCTAAACTCAAATAAAACTTCAACTTCCTGATTTCTCTCTCTCATCTCTCCTTAAATGCAAGATTTGTGAGATTCGGTCTTCTCTCTTGAAATATCTTGTCGCAGGCCAAGCGCAGCAAAAATAAAAAAGAATCAGAGATTTTCTCATTGAGATTTTCTTCGTTTCTCCATTCAATTCTTTGTCATTTCATTTCTCTGTAATTGTTCAAAACTTTGTCCTTTTAGGGAGAGAGAGGGTAAAGACACTTACAGGCCAACATTATAGAGAAAAGAAGTGGGGGCTTTCTCCGAATCAACGTTGTAGTGATTGCTCGGATCTTCCATTGAAAATTTTCCATGGCCAGTGAATTCGAAATCGGTTATTTGAGAGAAACCTAAGAAGAAGGAAGGGAGAGACAGAAACCAAAGACGAAGATGCGTCCAAGAAATTTGGAAATGAACGGGATTACAGTTTCGAGATTTTTTGGCCCATGTCTTCTTTGGTTATTGAGATTGACTTTCAAAATTATTGAGGCATGTCCTTCCGTTTTCAGCCCTTTATAGTAGAGCGAAAATAGTTAATCACCATGGTTAACGTTCTTCCACCGCTTCAAGTTTTAAAAGGTGCATTTCATATTACAAAACTTTAATCCAGAATTTGAAATTCGATTAACGCGGTATGAGTAGTTGTTTTTTATCCGACTTATGCGGTCTGTCTGGCAAGTCGGATGTCCTGATTCCGCTTTTATATATATAATTAGATATGTAACGGCTATTGACAGCTAACATCATGGCTGTAAAATATTATATACAAGGAAAACTATTTATTGTCTAGTAGGCTATACATGGAAATAAAGATTAATTACGAAGCAGAGAAACATTACAGAGTAACGTTTTGGAGTAATGACTAAATCCCAGATCATGTGCATCTGTTTCGGGTCATATCTCTTTATAGAAAACGGAATGAGAGGTCTCAAGAGAAAAGATATTGAAAATTTTTTAGTTGCGATGCAAAAATTTTGGTAGAATCTCAAGTCCTTGATCATGTTCTTTTTAATTTTATTGAAAGCTATTGTTAAACTTCGTGGCTTCAGGAAGCAGCTTCTATTGTCTTCCAAATATGGGTGTACCAAAATGTTGAAGACGAAAAGGTGAAAGAGAAAGTGAAGAAGAAAGAGAAAAATGTACCAAAATGGGTGTATAGATTTAACAACATATTTGGAATACTTGATCATGTTCCGTTTGGTTGCGGTACAAATATTTGGCAATTTTCGGCTAGCAGCCGTAACCAGGATTCTTTTTATTTCTCTGGGCGAAGGGTTAGAGCTATGACTTCAACCACCTCCTCTCCTAACTGTTCATTTCTTTTTTTGTCATTTAGTTTTTCATTCTGTTTGGTTTCTCTTTAGTTTTTTCAAGCTTAATCTTGTCGATCTATTTCATACTAGTGATCTACGACCAACACGCGCCACCTTTCTAGCCTCTATAGCTGTCGATCTTCAGTTTCTTGAAAGAATAATCTGCTTCTGTTCGGCACATACGGCGCACGCACGATCCTTGTCATGCGCATCTCCCATGAGTAGCTACCTCTTAGAGAGGCTTTGGGGGCCATGCACGGTCCCGCACGACTTCAACAAACTTAAATTCTTTAGACCTGGCCGCCCATTCTCCCTCTTAGGTGGTTTATGTAATGGATGCGTCATCACCGTTGTTCGTCCTCTGGCAACGACTCAACATAGATTATGGCTACTTTCTTATGTTACCGCTTTTCCAAATAAGTGATATTGAAAAATGGATCGTCGACTTCTCCGACAATTATTTCCAGACAACGAGCAATAGCGCACATAGTGCATCCGCCACCTATACTGCTTTTAGTGGAGGATCCACCGCTACCAGCAATGGTTCCATTGTTCGATTTTATGCTAATACCTTAATTCCATCTTTTTATAAGATGATGTCCTATTGCAAGATATGGGTAAGGACCACGAAATTGGTAAAAAAAAATATATATTTTTTTTCCTTTTTCCACTTATGCATTGTAGTTTATTATTTTGGGATATTTGTTGGGGAACCCCGTGGCCCTTCCTCATGTATCATTTTGTTAGTTTAATGAAGTTTACTTAGGCTTGGTTTGTTTTTAGAGATGAGATTGAAATGAGATGAGATGAGATGAGTTGAAATTAAAGTAAAAGTTAAATAAAATATTGTTATAAAATATTTTTTTAATATGATTTTTATATTGAGATTTGAAAAAATTTAATTGTTTATATTATTTTGTATTGAAATTTGAAAAAATGTAATAATTAAATGAAATAGATAAAACGAGATTTTTTTTTGTAAACACAGGGGGCCTTAGGGCCGGAGTGGGTGTAAAGGAAAGTTTTACACCCATCCGGCTGGTAGCTTCACCCCTTCTTTTTGGTCTGTGATCTCTCAAACATATATGTCATCCCAGCTAGCTTTAAAAGAGTAGTAAAGATGGCGAATAAAGGTTGGGAGTGTGAAGAAACTAGTCCCACTTCAAGATTAAAGTTGATTTAAATCACTAATGGATTGACTTTTTCATGAGCATCACTAATTCTTGCAGCTTTAATTGAAAGATCGAACATTCTATAATTGAAGGACGGTACAAAAGGACCCAATTATTGATGAGAAAAAGAAAGACATTGGAAGATGATGAGAAAAAGAAAGACAATGGAAGACCGTGTCCTGCAATACATTGTGATCAAGCAAAGAAGACTAGACTACTAGTGCAGGATGTGATCAGTACCATGCATGGATCACGTGTACGTAATTTTTTTCTATGAAAATGTACACTAATTTTTGAAAAGTCAAAATATATCCCAATTTTTAATCATAATTATATATAAATATATTAAGTAATTATAATATCGAATACACAAACTAAATAATTGATTTAAACAAATAATAATTTTTTTAATATGATTTTTATATTGAAATTTGAAAAAAATTAATTGTTTATATTATTTTGTATTGAAATTTGAAAAAATGTAATAATTAAATGAAATAGATAAAATGAGATTTTTTTTGTAAACACAAGGGACCTTAGGGCCGGTTTGTTTTGGGAATGAAACCAAAAATTTGAAATTCATTTTAAACTCATCATTACATTTTTTCAAATTTTTATGAGATAAATAAAAAATTCTACTTTTTCAAATTTCAAAATTATTTTCAAATTCTCATATAAAATTAATATTAAAAAATATACTATAATAATATATTATTATTTTTTTAACTTTTTATCTTTTTTTTTTTTTGAAAATAAATAGGATCTTAATTTTTTTTTTAAAAGTTGTACGGATAGTAAGGAAAAACACAGTGAGTCGAGAAAAGAGTAAGCCGAAGAAAAAAGAGAGAAATGTTCATTTTTGTCTTGCTGCTTGCCTCCCATTTGTACGTCCGGTTTGTATCTAGCAAAACTAGAGGATGAAAGAGCTGTACTAGAGAAGGGAGAAATGCCAAAAATTTGTAAGAGCAGTGCTGGGTACAAGTTGCTTGCTTGCACATTACAAGGAGTATGGCTGTAATCGATCCAAGCCGAATCGAGTTTTTGGGTTATCGAGTTAAGCTGGACTCAAATAACTTAAGCTCAAGCTCGAGCTCGATCTCGAGTTGAGAGCTTGCTGAACCAAGCCGAGTTCGAGTGGATCAAACACGATCTCGAGTCAAGTCGAGTTATTTATCGATCTTGATTTTTATTCTTTGACAAGCTTGAGTCGAGTCGAGCCGAGTTGAGTTATTACTCGAGTTTTGTTTATACTCATATATATTTTTTGAATAAACTGAAAAATTAAAAATACCAAATTATAAAATAAATATTAAATTTAATAAAAACTTAATTAATATATAAACCTTAAATTAAACTATAAAATTATAACATCTTTATGAATATATTTTTTTATATGGTTACACATTATAGTATATAATGAAATCACTGACTCTTATATATTAACTATTACACATTATATATATACTATAATTATTCACTTAAGTACTTAATTAACTAACATATCATTATAAATTATATTCAATATATAGGTATAAATGATTAGGTGTAAGTAAATGGGTTATAGACTACATATTTAATTTTCAAGATAACTATGTTTATATTATTAAATTTAATATGCATAGAAGTATGTGTGTGTGTAAAAATACTAATATCTAGAAAAAAAATTATATATATTCATAATTTATAGACGAGTTCTAATCGAGTCGAGCTAACGAACCGAATCGAATCTAAACGAGCGAATCTTAACGAGTTTTAATCAAGTCGAGTCGAATTTAATCGAGTATGTGTCATTTACTATTCGAGCGAGTTTCTGATTTTATGATTGAGTTTTTTTTTTAGAGTCAAATTTAATTTAAATTTAATTGAACAAATATCAGACGAACAATTAAATAGTCTGATTCATTTAAATAGTCTGATTCATTTACTGCTGTAACAAAAAGCTTACAAGGAGCTAGCAACACTCTTTGCTTTTGCTTTTTGTTTCATTTTATTTTTTCTTTACTTATTCGACTCGATACTATTGGTGCTATTCGTGCATTACAAGGAGCTTCTCGTAGCAACACTCGCGGAAGATTGATGGAGGTTAAAAAAGAGGAACTTTTTTAACGTAATACTTTTTTAACCTATTACGTCATGCTACACGGGCTGCTTCGTCAAGAGGGATGCTCAAGCGGTGGCCCGAGGGTGTAGCTTTTTCCATGGAAATAAATAACTATTAGCGTTAGCTTGTTGACTCTAATTACTCCCCGCAAAGACGAGAGAGAGCCCAAGCCGCTTTACAAACTATAATCCAATCTTCTCCTTCCTCTTCTTTGTGCTCAAGCCCCACAATGGGATCGATTGGTGCCCTAAAAGAGTATTTGCAGTACCCGATTGCTCGCAGAGACGAGACCGTCGTCGACGACTACCACGGCATTAAGGTCTCCGACCCCTATAGATGGTAATTAAACAAAACGGGTTCTCACTGGAATACCGTATATGAGTACAAAGATTCTCTTCTCGATTCCCGTGGAGGTTTAATCGTCGAACTATTCAAAAGTAAATTTGACGAAATTTTTGTTTTTTGTTTTAAATTTCAATCTTTAGGCTTGAGGATCCGGACGCCGAGGAAGTGAAAGATTTTGTGCAGAAGCAGGTGAAATTGACTGAGTCGCTGCTTGAGAAATGCGAGACGAGAGAGAAGTTTCGAGAGAGCATCACGAAGCTCTTCGATCACCCCCGTTTCGAAGCGCCTTTCAGGCGAGGGGACAAATACTTTTACTTCCACAACACCGGGCTTCAAGCCCAAAACGTCCTCTATGTGCAGGTTCGTGGCCTGTAATTTGAATTATGAGAACTCTATTCGCTTGGTTTTATCAATGACTATTCACAATCTACCCCCCCGGCCCTTCGTCCTATCCAGGACAGCTTGGATGGAAAACCTGAGGTTTTGCTGGATCCAAATACGCTTAGTGAAGATGGAACTGTCTCTTTGAACAGGCTTTCAGTCAGTGAAGACGCCAAGTACTTGGCTTACGGGCTTAGCACTAGCGGTAGCGATTGGGTGACGATCAAAGTAACGCGGGTGGAGGATAAAAAGGTTGAAGCTGATACTTTATCATGGGTGAGTAACTTATTGCATCTTATTCATCCAAAAAAAGGAACGGAAAATGCTTTTTTTAGTAAGACTGATGAAAGACGTTATATATGTTGTAATTCAGGTTAAGTTTTCGTCTATTGATTGGACTCATGACAGTAAAGGGTTTTTCTACAGTCGATATCCTGCTCCCAAGTAAGTGATCATCATCGGATTCTTACTTTCCAGTAAAGTATCAATTTTGGATTCTGACACGTGCCTCTCGGGTGATCGTGGGTGTTAAAAATTGCATGTACTGATTCTTAGGGAATAAAAGAATTTGGCACGAATCTGGAGAGAAAAATGCTTGGGGAAGTTGAAGTGGATATTGAAACTGCTAAAAATCCAGTTTTACCAGAAGTTTAGCGGACAAAAGAAGCAATACATAGAATATTATCATTTATGAACCGGAATTATGGTATAGAATACCTATAAAAAATTATGGTACTGCAAAATAAGTTTGGGAAGGACTAATTGGATTTAGTACGTTATTTTTGTGATCGCATTGCTTGTTCTGTTTGATCCAAAATAAGTAGTGTTTCTCTGTAGAGAGGGAGAAGGTATAGATGCTGGAACGGAGACCAATTCTAACCTTTACCATGAGCTATACTATCATTTCTTGGGCATGGATCAATCTGAAGATATTTTATGCTGGAGAGATTCTGAAAATCCTAAATACATGTTTGGAGCTGATGTTACAGATGATGGGAAGGTAATTCATCTCTCGTTTCGTGTATTTTTGGTTATACCACATTTGTGGCCACTGTCTTGTGCTGTTGATCTAAGTACATGATTCTTAATGCTCTTTTTTAACGGATCCAGCTTGTTTTCAATGATTTTTATTCTTTATAATCTTTCTACTTAAAACATTATCTTCAGTTGAGTAAAATTAAGGTCCATGTAGATTGTGCTTATATGCGTGTTATGTGCATTCTACTTAAAACATTCTTTTCAGTTGAGTAAAATTAAGATCCATGTATATTGTGCTTATATGCATGTTATGTGCATTCACGAGCTTGAGTATCTAAACAATGATCTATTCTACTCAGCAACCCTACACCACACACCCGTTGAGGAAAAAGAATAAAAAGATAAAAAATAAAAGCAGTTGTGTGGTGTAGGGTTGTTGAGTAGAAATTTTCCTAAAAAATATGGTTTAAATAAGAATGAAAATGAAAATGATTTTTATTATTTTTTTGTTTAAAAATGAGTTTCCATCGAACTGACTCCACTTTGATGTTATTGTGCAGTATGTTCTTTTGAACATTGTGGAGGGTTGTGACCCTGTCAACAAGTTCTATTACTGTGACTTGTCTGCACTTCCTAATGGGCTTGCTGGGATGAAGGGGAAAAATGATCTACTCCCATTTATTAAGCTTATTGATGAATTTGACGCACAGTATATTGCCATTGCCAATGATGACACTCTATTTACCTTTCATACAAATAAAGATGCTCCAAAGTATAAGTTAGTCCGAGTTGATCTTAAGGAACCAACTGTTTGGACTGATGTTATCCAAGAGGCCAAAAATGATGTACTTGAATCGGCTTGTGCTGTTAATCGTAACCAGATGATTGTGAGTTACCTGAGTGATGTCAAGTATGTTCTGCAGATAAGGGACTTGAAATCAGGTTCCTTGCTACATCAATTACCCATTGATATTGGGACAGTTGTAGGAATTTCTGCGAGGCGGGAAGACAATATTGTTTTTATTGGGTTCACTAGCTTTCTTACACCCGGTATTGTTTATCAGTGTAACCTAGGAACTGAGGTTCCTGAGATGAAGATATTTCGGGAAATTGTTGTTCCTGGGTTTGATCGCTCGGAGTTCCATGTTAATCAGGTATCTTGTTGCCTTGTTGATACGTTAGTTCCAAGCTGTATTTGTGTGGATGATTAGGGTAGCTGTTTCTCTGTCTCTCAATTCCCCTGGGGGGTGGGGTGTGTTTGGGCCCCATTTGGATGTTCATCTTACTTGATTGGTTTTTCTCACATCCAGGTTTTTGTGCCCAGTAAGGATGGTACCAAGATACCGATGTTCATTGTGGCAAGAAAGAATATTCTTTTGGATGGATCGCACCCATGTTTGTTATATGGTTATGGTGGATTTAACATTAGTCTCACACCGTCATTCAGTGTTGCTCGAATTGTGCTCACTAGGCATCTAGGTGGTGTTTTTTGCACAGCAAACATTCGTGGTGGTGGAGAATACGGAGAAGAATGGCATAAAGCAGGTGCACTTGCAAGAAAGCAGAATTGCTTTGATGATTTCATTTCTGCTGCTGAATACCTTACATCCGCTGGTTATACCCAGCCCAAGAAGTTGTGTATTGAAGGTGGAAGCAATGGTGGACTTCTTATTGGGGCTTGCATAAATCAGGTATTGCTGTATTAGAGAGCCATTTTCTTGATCATATTCTAGGTTCTATCTCCATTATAATCGTTTTGAGTGCTTAGAATAATTACTTTTGTGGGTTTTGGCAGAGACCGGATCTTTTTGGTTGTGCTTTGGCTCATGTCGGTGTCATGGACATGCTGCGATTCCATAAGTTTACCGTAGGTTGGTCTAAATTCGTGGATCCACTAATTAAAATTTTTGAGTCAATGTATTGAATTAGATTGCTTTCTAGGCCATGGATGGACTTCTGATTATGGCTGTTCAGACAACGAGGAAGAGTTCCATTGGCTAATCAAGTGAGTAAAGTTTATCTTATATCTTATATCAAGTATCTAATAGCAATCTTTTCATCTTTCATTTGTAATTTATACTACATTACATAAGATTCTAAGAAACTAAAAAACTAAAAAACTTCTGAATTTTCTCAATGTTGTGGTTTGGACTCGAGATTTATTTATTCGCCGTATTTTGCATTCGTGATATTTTTGCTTGTTTTAACCTCATAGTTCTAGCATTATTCGTCTTGAATTTTCTTTCCTGATTCAATGGCACAGTAGCTATCTTACCTCGTTTAGATGTTATTTGCCATGAATATTTATGTTCGCTGAAGCACAGATAGTATTTATGAGTAAAAACTTTTTTGATAGTAGAAGGCATAGCCCAAGCACCAATTCAAGCATACATGGTGTATGTTTACAGTAAAAAATGGTAAATAGTTAGGATAAGAATGCTCACTGTTCTAGAAAAATAATAATATATTGAACCTTAACAATGAAAAGTGTTAAAGAAAATCCCAAGGAAATGAAGAAAAGTTTTGCTTATAAAAGATAAAAGTAGAAGAGAATAAAGAAAAGATTGAAGGAGAAATAAAGGAGAGTATATAATTTTCTTTTTGATAAGTAAATGTGTATTATTGATGAACGAATGGGCAAAATGCCAGTTACAAAGACTTTTATGCCCTCTTGAGTAGGAGCATTAGAAATAAGGAAATCATGCATGCCCATGCCATTAAAGTTCACGACAATGGTCCAAGTACAAAGAGTTCTAAAAAATAAAACTTTAAGCTCCTCTGTCGATCTCTTTTTGTCTTCAAAAGTCTGCTTGTTACGCTGTTGCCATAAACATCACATGATGCAGATAGAGATCATCTTCCAAACTGCTTTGATCTGTTTCCTGCCTTGAATCGACATCCAACATGCCAATGCAACCACCCCAATTTTCGACATTCCCATGCTATGTCCAATCAACTAAATACCTCATTCTAGAGAATTCTAGCTGTCTTGCAATGCAGAGGTAGATGGTTTACTGATTTACCCTTTCTGCGATATATGCAACACCAGTTGGCAATGATAATCTGCATTTTCCTCAAGTTATCCGTAGTGAGAACTTACCTAGAGCAGCTAGCCACACAAAGAAAGCAGTTTTGGGGGGTGCCTTATGTCACCAAAGCTTTCTCCAGGAAACTGACGTGTCCCTGTGTGAGAGCCTTATAAAAGGAGCGCACACTGAAAATACATTTTCTTGCAGGTGTCCACCACATACCATCGTCATGCTGTATGTTTGGTCTAAGGGAGTAAATGAGACAATAGAAATCAGCAAAACTACTCAAATTTCCAATCTTGAGCTGCCTGATTGAAATTTACGTTCCAATGAATCCTTCCACCTGTAAACCCCATAACCTCTGCCGTTATGGTATCTTTGTCACTTGCAATCTGGAATAGCATAGGAAATAAATCTTGCAAAGCACCGCTCCCACACCAAGTGTCCCTCCAGAATCTAATCCTGGTACCTGCACC
The DNA here is from genome assembly GCA_036559045.1 of Platycarya longipes. Lineage (NCBI taxonomy): Eukaryota > Viridiplantae > Streptophyta > Magnoliopsida > Fagales > Juglandaceae > Platycarya > Platycarya longipes. The sequence continues at coordinate 23,955,118 of CM071796.1, read as the reverse complement.
CAAATGTAGTCTAGTATGTTGGTGGAAGAACCCCCATCCTCTGCTTATGTTTTTCCACAGCCCTACTCCATACGCCTCCCCTAACTTCATTAGTACACCAACCCCAACCCCCCCTCCCCCAAAAAAAAAACTCCCATATTTGCTTTCTATCACTTGTTTCCGTAAGGCTTCTGGTTCATTGTGGTATTTCCACAACCACTTAACAAGTAACGCCCGATTGAACACCCTCAAATTTTGAAAACCTAGCATGCCATTTGAGATAGGGCGACATACCGTCTCCCACTTGACTAGGTGGTACTTGAACTCTTCTCCCAAACCACCTCACAAGAAGTTACGTTGTATCTTCTCTATGCGGCTCGCCACACTAGCCGGTATAGGAAATAGAGATAAGAAGTAGGTAGGCAAGTTCGAGAATGTGCTCTTGATCAAAGTGATACGACCCCCTCTAGATAGATACATTCTCTTCCACTCAGCTAATTTTCTCACCATTTTTTCAATCACCGTATCCCAAACTGCAGACGCCCTCGATGCTCTCCCCAATGGAAGTCCCAAGTAAGTCATTAGTAGAGAAGCTATCTTGCAGCCCAGATCTCCTGCCAATTCCTAGATGTCATGGACATTTCCAACTTGCACCATCTCAGCTTTATCGTATTTCACTTTCAGATCGAAGACTGCTTCAAAGCAGAGTAACAAGGCGTTCAGAGCTCGCACCTATTCCTGATCAGTTTCACACATTATGAGTGTATCATCTGCAAACAAGAAATGAGAAATATTAGTAATGCCTCTTAACATGTGTGCCAATTGGAAACCCAATTATAAAACCGTTCTCCACTAAAGCCGATGCCATTCTGCTCAATGCCTCCATAACCAGAACGAATACAAAGGAGATAACGGATCCCCTTGTCTTTAGCTGCGAGAACTTAGGAAGAAACCCTTTGGACAATCATTGATCAACATAAAAAATCTAACCGTAAATATGCATTAGTAGATCTACTTTCTCCACCTTTCTCCAAAACCACACATACCAAGTAGATATAGAAGAAAATCCCAGTTGACGTGATCAAACACCTTTTCCATATTTGATTTGTACAAAATCCATGTGAGACCATTCTTCAGTCTACTATCCAGACATTTGTTAGCGATGATAACCGCATCCAAGATCTGCCTACCTTTCATGAATGCATTTTGAGGCTTAGTGATAAGCTTCCCAATCACCTCACTAAGGCCGTTAGCAAGCACTTTAGTATTAATCTTGTACACTCCACTTACTAGTCTGATAGGCTGGAAGTCCGTAATTTCTATAGCCCTCACCTTCACCTTTTTGGGGATGAGAGTAAGGAAAGTGTTGTTAAGACTTTTCTCAAGTTTTCTGGCCGATGATAACTCCTAAAACACCTTCATTACGTCCTCTTTTATCACTCCCCAACGTTCTCGAAAAAAGCCGATGGAGAAGCCATCTGGCTCGGGTGCTTTGCCTTTGATTGTTTTCCTTACATCATACGCTTCTTCTTCCTCAAAAGTCCTCTCAACAGAACTACATCACTCAGCTGAATAGTATCAAAGGTAAGCCCTTCAAGAGTGGGCTGCCATCTCACCTGTTTAGAAATAAGTTTCTCATAGAAATCAACAATATGATTTTGGATAACCCCATTATCTCGACATTCTACCCCATCAATCTTTAGCATCTCAATATTGTGGTTTTTTCTATGGGAGTTTGCCACTCTATGGAAAATTTCGTACTACGGTCCCCCTCTCTTAGATACAATGCTCTTGATTTTTGACGCCAAGACACTTCCTCTAGTAAGATTATCCTCTTTAAGTTTGTAACCAGCAAGGTCTTCTGCATTTGTTCTTCTTGGGTGAGTGGCCGCCCTTCTTGGATTTGTTTTAACTCCTGAAGTTCCATTTATTTCCTATCCTTGTTTTCTTGAAAGTTCCTGAAAGACTACATATTCCACTCCTTTAAGTCTCTTCTTAGGGCTTTCAGTTTGTTTACAAAAATGAAGCTAGGAGTCCCAATAAACTGGTAGGAGGACCATCGTTGCTTAACCTTATCTTCAAAGTCTTCCGACTTCAACCACATATTCTCGAACTTAAAGTAACGACGTCCACTTCGAAGTCCCCCGCAATCGAGCATGATTGGCCAATGATCCGACGCTAAGCGTACCAAACGCTTTTGCCAAACGTCCGAAAAGTGACATTCTCACTTAGGAGAAACAAGGAAGCAGTCTAACCTAGACCAAATCTGGTTCGACCTTGTTGCAAGGCCCTCAGCAAGCGGTAAATCTTCCAAGTTTAGTTCAAAGTTACACTCCGAGTGTACTCCACACTTGCTTGTCTCACTCTTCTATTTTTGCTCGAAAATCTGACTTCATTGAAATACCCCCCAATGCACCACGACATGTTCCACCAACTATGCACTCCTGCTAATTCCTCCCATAATAATCTTCTATCCGCATCTACATTTGGTCCATAAACACCTGTAAAAGTCCACATAAAATTGTCAGAGATGCATTTAAAAGAGCAGGCTACCATATACCACCCTACATAATCTTCTATTTTCTCCACCACCCGTCTATCCCACATCACTATAACTCCTCCTGACGCACGTGAAGAGGCCATGAACGACCAGTCCACGTGATTACCACCCCATAAACTTCGAACAATACTCTTATTGATCATCTTCAGCTTCGTCTCCTGTAAACACACAATGTCTGCTTTCTACTCACAAAGCAAATGCCGAATCCGAAGACGCTTACTAACCTCATTGAGTCCCCGTATATTCCACGACACGATCTTTGGTTTCATTGGGGAACAATCGGCCCCTTCCCTTTTGTCATTTTCTTGCTTGAGCTACCTTCATTCATTGACCAAGTCAATCTTTGAAGATCTTGATTTTGTTTCGAGCCCCTTTTTTTTCTTTTTCTTTATAACCCGCTTCAATAACCGTTAGGAATGCCATGAATTGTTCTTCATATCCTTTGCATTCAATTCCCAAGAAATGTCGCAGCCCTCTGACCTTATTCATTACCCAATCAGAGCCTTGATCTAGAAATAAGGAATTCAAAGGAATAGGATTCCCCATCCTATTATGAAAATCCCGAAACTCCTCTCCCACAAAAATATCACTAATCCTTGTTGCTCAGGAATAATTCGTCCTCCACCAAGTGCATTAAATCATCTAAGTCTTCATCCTCCTTTGAGAGGTCGAAAAATTCATACGGGGGGACACACAGGTTCATTGGAGCCATGCCATCGTCGTCCAGCCTTGTCGGTACATACTGAGCATCTTGCGAGGGATTTTGAGATGGCGTGGTCTGAGTCTCCCCCGTCAGCACCTCCTTCACTGGCAAGCTGTCTGGCACAAATTCGAGCCCTTGCATATCCTTTCTCAACGAACTAGGGCACTCGATGCTCGTTTGTGTGATGGGCTGGGTTGGGTCATTTCCATTCCCGGACCCAGAACCTATGGCGTTGGGCTGGGCCAGACCCAGAAACCATGTTAGTGCCCATGGAAGTGGGTTGCTTCGGATCAAGCCCAGCGCCGGGCCTAGTGGCAAACCCAATCCAAGACTCGAGTCCAGCGTTAATGGATCATGTTCATGTCGTGTTAGTATATTATACTATATGGGTTAACTCAAACTCAACCCGTTAAGCTTATCGTATCAAACTTTCAAAGGCTAACACGACCCGTTAACATAACGGGTCGTAATGTGTCAACCTATTTTGACCCATTAATGAATATTATAAAATATGCTAACACGACACAATACGCCCGTTTTAACCTATTTATGTAAATTGGTTGGATAAGCCCAAAATTACCCCGTTTGACCTGATTAAATTTAGTATAATTTTATATAAATGTTAAAATTACAATATTTATAAAATTTAGAAAATTAATTACAAGTCCAAAATTACAATCTAAACAATAAAAATATCAAAATTAGAATATTAACAATTTTATTTTTAAGTATGAAGATATAGTTGTAGTTTTAACTTTTTTAACGTGTCATAATGGGTCAAAACGGGTACACTTGTTATCAACCTGTTAAGCAATCATGTCCTAACGGGTCAACTCGTTTTTACCTGAACTTATTAAGGCTAAATTCTAATCCGCTATTATCGTGTCATATTTGTATTGGATTAATGAGTTGTGTAATATATTGTTGCCCCTACTTGTGGATATATAGCCTCGAGTCCTAGGCTTGGGCCGATATCCAGGCCCACCCGACGACCTCCACATGGCCTTGCCCTTCCTCCTCTCGAGTTCACATTTGGGTTTTATTTAAGCCAGACTCATGCTTGCCTGCCCCCCCCCCCCCCCCCCCCCCCCCTCTCTCCTAAGAAAAAAATCAAAAGCTTGACCCAAGCTTTTAGAAGATTGTGAAATTACAAATCTACCCCCCAACTCATCTTCTACCTAAAATCTGCCGACAAACTACAAAATGTCAGCCATGTCATGCTATAGGTGCCGCATTTGTCCTTGCATCTCCAACAGAAGTTTTCGGACTTGCCAAGCCTCATGACAAGTTGCAGACCTCCTCTGGTCATGGCTCGAGGCATGGTATGAAGTACCCACTGGACCACAACAATTACCCGCTAGTTCACAGCACTTGCACACTAGTTCGCAACACAAACCACCAGCGTCTTCCTTCTTTCCACAATTCGAATCCGTCGCAAGGGCCTCCTTATATGACCGTTGATTCCTTCTCCCTAGCTCGCCCCTACCCATATCCTTGTTACCACCTTGTTTCGGGGTCCCACAACCAAACTCCTTTGACACAGTCCTAAGTTTCCTCCATTCCCACCCCTTTTCCCGCTTAGGAAGACAAATGATATTCCTTCTTCCCCCTGGTTGTATTCGGAAACCTCTAGAAACCGACCCCACTTATTCGACCAGCTTTGTGCTATGAAGCCCGATATCCATCTCTGGTAGTTGAGTATAACTTTTTCTCATCTTTCAGACTCTCCTCTAAAACCTTCCCTAGCCAAGGAACAACAGAGGGTCCCAACAATACAGAGTGTTCAGCCTTCCAACCCCTCTCCGTTACCCTCAAAAGACCACCCTCTTGCTCAAATATGAATAGCTTAGCTTTGATCTCCACCTCAGTGGTCTGACCCATCGTGATCACCACAAACTAAGCCAACGTTAATGTTGCACGCATCAATGGAGGCCAAAGAAAGTGAAAAAATTGTACTTGTACGGAGAGAAAAGAGATAGGAGAGAGAAAACTCCAAAACTCCTCCAGCTGCAAAAAGCATCCCCTGCTAGTATATAAATATTACATGCATTGAGTCCTATTTTTGAGGGTGTGTTCCCGCATGCGTGTGTAATATTTGGCCTCTACATAACTTTTTGGGCTACTTATCAAGAAAAAAAGAGCTCTGAGCCAAACTTTTAGTTTTTAAGAAAATCTCATTTTTATTTATTTATTATGATTTGGGGTTAGGGAATGAATTTAACATAAAGCTAAATGTATTCATTTTGATTTTTATATTTAAAAATCTGGTATACACTTTGGGGTAATTGAGGTGTTTTTTTTTTGGGGAGGGAGGGCGGGGTGGGTGGGGGGGGGGGGGAGTTTGAAAGGGAGCAAAGGGGATTTTTTTTCTTCAATTAATATATATATTGTTTATTTTTTGGGGAGGGGGGGTATTTGATCTTTTTTCTTCCCTGCTAAAGAGTTTTTGTTATGGGATTCTTTGCTTGTTGCTCACAGGTGATTTTATTGTATTTAGGTATTCTCCACTGCATAATGTAAGGAGACCCTGGGAAGGGTATCCAGATCAACCCTGCCAGTACCCATCCACTATGTTGTTGACTGCCGATCATGATGATAGGGTTGTGCCATTGCACTCATTGAAGTTATTGGCGGTTAGTCTTTTTATCTTTAGGGCTCATTGAAGTTATTAGTCATAGCATATAAGCACTGCATGCCTGTATTTTGTTCTCTTTTCCTCTTTAGAAAAACCTTTCTGTTCATTATCAGACTATGCAATACGTTCTTTGTACGAGCTTGGAGAACAGCCCCCAGACCAATCCCATTATCGGTCGCATTGAGTGCAAGGCAGGGCATGGAGGTGGACGACCTACTCAGAAACGGGTAATTTTTTTTTCTAACCGAAATAAGTTACCATTTAACTCCATTCATACATACATATTTGTATATATATATGTTCTCTTTTCTAAAATAGTTCTATTTTATTCTCTGATTGTTTATTGGCCATTGGCTCTCTTACTCAGATCGATGAAGCTGCGGATCGGTATGGTTTTATGGCTAAGATGTTGGATGCTACATGGATTGACTAGGTGATTGTTTGGATTGACCGAATGTATCATGCATTTGGAAGATTTAATGGGAGGTTGGATAAAAAAACATATATTTCTCCCCCTTTTTAATTAAAGAATTAAAACCACAACAAAGAAAAATACCCTTCCTCCCATACGCTATAAATCTTGTTTGCAAGTTCCAATTATGATTATCAGCAGTTGTCTATACTTGCTTTTGGCCATAATTCAACCGATGAAGTATTTCTTGACTTTTTTTTTTTATTCTTTCCACTTCCTAGTCTTTTGATATCGGTTACACAATATAAACTACAAGAAATATGAATAGATGGTAAGCGACAGAGAGTGCTATAAAATTATTTTCGATAAACGTGTGTTCTTCACATTGTCATTGCAATTAGACAGTCCATTCGAGCACGTAGAATGAAGGAGGCTGGCTCATGTTAATGCTTTGATTACTGAGTCCGGCTTCATGTGTGAAAGCAACGTGTGTACTCACACCGTTAATTTAGGGAAATTCTCGGAAAGAAAACTACTTATATGCTACCCTGCAACCCATCCAAGGATACGAGGCACCAGGGGTTGCAGGAGCTCATGTTCTGGCTTTCTAAGAAAGGGGGAGAACATGCGCCGCTTCAGAGTGGATGTATCCCTTTCTTTTTTGGTTGGGGCGGGCGTGGAGAGCTTGGTCAGATTCAGAATTGAGTTTTGAGACGGGAAGCGTGATAGGAGTTTGCATGGGACATGACACGAGTCAGTTTGTCATTGCTAGTTGCGCAGTTCCAGACTCCCAGTGTACTTGAAAAGGATAAAAAATTGTGAAAAAGAGTAATCCCATGCATAACTAGTACATAAGTGACGTACAATATAATTGTTTTGGAAGATAGTAAATTTATTATTAAAAAATTAATTTTTTTTTTATGTGAATTATATTTATTCACTTTTTAAAAAGAAAAAAATTCGACGCCTTCGCCTCCAGGTATACAAATATTATATAAAAAATTATATATATAAATATATATAAATTATATTTCAAAATAATAATCAATAAATGAATAAATTATATATAAATATATATATATATATGTAAATGATCTAGTGTGATTTAGGATAAAAAAAAATAGTAATAAATAAAAAAAAAAAAGAAAAAAATTCTCAAAATCTGATATAGTCGGTACAGTCAGAATATAGACCAATGTGATCGGTATTTGAGCCGGTATAAAACAGACCCTATTTCTATACTGACCATTGTTTTGATACAACATCTATGAGCCGGTACGATACGAATTTAAAACACTGGACTTCGATCACCCTATTTTCAGATGGGGTTTATGCTACACCAAGAAAAGCCACCAAAACTTTTTACTGATTGTACAATTTTATTTTTAAAATATATATATTTAAAAAAAAAACACACTCATTAAGAAACAGTTCATAGTAAAAAAGAATAGGACCGATAGACTTTGTCAGTGATTTTTATCGGTGGAAATTGGCCACCTCGGTGTCAACGACCCGCTTATGACGATGATTCGGCCGAAGAGGAAGCAAAAGGCTCCCAATGATGGCCATAAGGCTGGTGTATTTGAATTTACCGATATGCATAATTTGGATTAAGAGGGAGCGCGAGCGCCCTTTGAGACAAAAAAAATTAACTTATATTTGGCAATTTCATCCGGACCCTGCATGTCAGTAGGATCCATTCTCAATTGCATTCCCTCGGGACAAAATAGAAAAAAAAGAAAAAAGTAGACACTTATCGCATTTGGTTCATGCTTGGAAATCATACAGAAGAGAATGTATGAGATGGTTTGAAGGCTTGAAGCATCCCCGACAAATAAAAAACAATATTAAAAGATGTCACAATTTAAATGTATAAGGTAATTTTAATAATTTTTTTTTTTTGGATAAATAAATCTAATAAAGTGCTTATATGACATAATTTAATTTGAAAAAAAAAAAATCAAATTTTGATTCTCATAAATCAGATCTTACCATCTAAGATATGTAAATGATGTGCTGCACACCAATTTGAGAATAAAATAACCTATTTTAATAGGAGGACGCACCTGAATCAAATGAGAAAGGCTCTCTTTTCTTATGTTATTATGAAGAGCAACATTAGGCTTTTAAAATCCTAGCTCTCTCCAAGAGCAAGCTAAAGAAAATAACTACTTTTAGATCACACTAAAATACAACCAGAGTGCTGTATGTTTATTCTGCACCCAATTAATTCATAATGCTGAACTTAAACTATGGATATCCACATATCCAGTTAGCACCGTCCGGTTTCGTTCTTTCACCTTCACCTGATATATAACCCTGCATATTTCAACGAAGATCTCAATGCCCCACACATTTAGATGGAAGTGGAACAATGCTAGAAGTTAACGTTGAACTTGAGATTGGTATCAAAAGGGGGAAAATTTTCATGATCTCATGAATGGCACATAAAAGGTTACCTTGAGCCTTCAAGCCACATTTCAGTGATCAAAGTTTCACCAGGGTACACATGTAAAAGGAACCGTGCTGATATGCTTTTGACCAAGTTTGGATCTCCTTGGCAGATACACTTAATGATTGCCCGAACTGAAAACCCGAGTGTGCACAACCCATGCAATATTGGTCGCGAGAATCTTCACAAATTGATAAGAGAGTTAAAATAGTTAGATAAACACAACTTTATGTTGCATTCAGATTTCCCACTATAATAAAGTTCAACTCTATATCAAGGGGAAGCTTTATTACAAGTCATTTCATACATCCCAAGAAAAACCCCAAGTGCATGACAGAAACAGACTAATTTAAGATTGAATAATCATGTAAGTTCGATTTAAATACCATATAAACATTTTGCCAATCATGGTTCAATGTACATGAAGATAATCAATTGAAATTGAGAACAAGCAAAGAAGATCCTGCTGGGATACACCTATTCTGTTTCACTTATAAGTATAGCGGGGAGTGAAATATGGTAGACAGAATGGTTGAGATCTACTTCAAATGTTTGATCATGCTGCCTAACTGATATTTTCTTTTTAATTTGTTTCCTTCAATGTCCAAACACAGAAAATAAAAATGAAGGCAAATAGCATTACAGTGAGCACATAAATGAGTCCCAAATTGAAAGAAAAAGTTCAATATGGTAGAATAGCAGTCATGCAACCAAGTGGACTTGGGGAGTATACAAACCCTGCAACTTTAGCAACCATAGGATCTGAATGCAAAGGATTATAATCACCAGAGAGCCTATACAGCAATGCCTGCAGAAAAACACTGAAACAGTATTACTATGAGAATCTTTTTCATTCCTTGTTATGAGAGTTCAAGATACTAGATTTACAAAATTTATTGCATAAAAGCTAAAACATGATGCTATCGACAGTCAGCTATTATGCACCTCCAGTCCCAGCAAGAATGAAATAAATCATACATGCCTGAGATGGTTGGGTACAGTCTTCAAACACTGCAAATGGTTGACTTTTTGGGATTTTCACACTTGAAACCTTGTTGGATGAATAGCTTGAGTAGGAATATGGCTGAGATGATTTTGAGAAGCCACCAGCACCCCGCAGAAAGGCTGTCATCCTGCAAAGTAATATCCTAGCTGAGTCACTTGCAAAAGAGGATTAATCAGATGTTTAAAGAGAACTTACCGGTTTATGCATAATAATTCACCAGAATCTTTCTCGTAGCTTTTTGTCTCGATCTCAATAATAGCTGCTTTGCCTGAAGATAAAATCAAAATAATAAAGAAGTATCTCAATAAGTGCTTATCATACCACCACGCTTCTCAGGAGGCTGCTAAAAAAATTAGGAAGTTATGGAAAGCATTAGCTATTCCCTCAAGCATGCCTTTATTTCTCACTTCATATAAAAGATGTGAACTTCAAAAGCAATATCTACCCAAAAGAGAGGCAGAGTTTTGACACGTATGAGAGTCTTACATTTGATCAACAAAATGAGAGCATATTTCCTTTTTGGCAACAAATACAAACCTTTATCATGCAATCCTGCAAGACTGACTTTATTGTGTATCTGAATCAACAATACGGGTAACATAGGACGTTTGGTTAGTGTAATCTTTACGAAAAAACTATAAAACAAACAACACGGAAAAGAAATAAAGATGATCTTATAGTAGAAATGGTAGTAAAACAAGATGAAAAACAATAAACTTAGCGCGTTCATTGACATTGTCTACACTATTTGGACCAAATACGAATGAAGGAGCTTGATTTTTTCTCCAAAGAAATTCGAGACTTAAATCACATGAAATCCGGCAGAACGAAGCCAAAAGTATTATGCATTCAGGCATATTATGAAGCATCATCAAAAGCCTCGAGTCAGAAATCATACACAACCACTTGATGGAAACGGCCTGTATAATTCTATGTATTGTTGTCCGTGCAACAGAAGACGTGAGTCGTATCTGGTAGCAACGAAAACCACAGAAGTCCATTAGTTTTTCTTCCCTACACGAAAGCGCTAAAGACAATATAAGGAGACCTTATGACCCAGCGAAACAGAATGGATTCTAGAATGATGAATCATTCAAAAGAGTAGTCAGATAAGAAACGCGTAAACAAAACCCATCAGATCAAATACTTACTGCAACCCAGGCAGGTCGAAACCATTTGGCGCGGATGCAAGCGAAAATAGAGCGGCAAATGTTGGCAAGACCTGCAATTACAGAGACAAATACATATCATAACTCTATATGCACAAGCAAACGAAAAACTTACCAACCAAATTAGTTAATGATAGAGATTGTGATTATCCCCATTTTCTAAGAACAAACAAAGGGTAAAGAAACTAATAGTCAACGAATTGAATAGGCAAATGAACAGAAAGCAAAAGGTTACTTCAAGAATCGCTTCGCCGATCAATTAACAGTACCTGGACAAATTGTTGCCCATTTTCATGGTAAATATATTTAAGCTCGTCCCCATCCACGGCGTCCCGTCCACAAGCTCCAACGCCCAACGCATAGAGCACAACATCTCTGTTCACAAGGAGAGTGATTATTCAATTGTTACGTTGAAGCAACCAGACGCCATAACCAGTTGCAGTAACCGGATTAAAAAAAAAAAAAGGTCACCTTTCGGTATAGTTGTATGTGGTCTGAAGCCCGTTCCACACATGTACCAAAATTCAATAAAACAAAAAAATCAAAGCAAAGAAATTATAAATCTCGAAGAGAACGAAACCAATTTGAAAGGGATTGAGAAAGAGAGAAAAGAGAAACGGTACATCAGGGTATTTGTGAGAAAGAATAGATTGAGGATCAAACTCTGAAGAGTTGGCCATCGCTGCTTAATCAGTAACAAAAGCTCAAGCTTTGAGACTCCGGAAGGGGAAAGGAGAGTACAGAAATATCAAATAGCTTGATTATCCGGTTTTGTACAGAAATATCAAACCAGTCGTAAATTGGTCGGTATGGACGAAGGACGAGGGACGAGGGAAGAGTAGAGAAGATAGAATAAAAAATTGTAGCATCCGCGAACGGAACGACTATCGAGGTGTACCCTATTATTGACCGAGAAATGATAAAACTCACCGCTAAAAAACAATTTATATTGAACTATTTAATAAAATTTACTATTTTAAAATTTATTATTATATTTTACTTTTTAATTTACCCTTTTTAAATATATTACTATATTTAAAAATTGAATAATTTTATTTATAATTCACATAGGTGAACTGTAATGCAATCCACTAATAAAATGTTGCATTTCATTTTTATTAAGAAACTCTACGTTCCTATCCGAACAACATCACTTTTGATTTGTTGTGTCTTTTGAACATAGCTCACATCCCTTAACTTTAATCTCAACCTCCAAAATTCCTAATCCTCGTCCTTTCAAATCTCTAGCCATTGTCCTCCCAAACAAGCGAGAGTTCACTTTCAGCAACTCATCATTTTGCATATCTCCTAGTAATTTGTTATTGTTGATGTCATCATCCCAATTGAGCAAATCCTAGCCGGTGATGCCCATCGCTTGACATCGTCGTAGTCCTAGTTGAGCAAATCCCATTCTCGTTTCGGAGCAAAATAAGTTGAGCAAATGTGGTCGTAACCACATCAGCATCTCTCAAAAGATTTTCCATTATTGGTGTTAAAAGAACTCAAACTAGATTCTGTTGGTGGGTGTTTTTATTGGTGCCGAGTATCCAATCGAGTAATCCATTGTTGGTATTTTTGTTGTAATGTATTGTATTATAGCCGACGCTTTTAGTTGAAGCTCAAATCAGGTTACTTTTTTAATGCACAACAAATGCTTGAATGTATTCCTAAGATAAAGTTGTTAGATTGTTTTGCTCAAATGTATTGTTTTCTATGTATATTTATGTACAAAGAAAATTAATGAGAATTATACAAAAGTTTTTCTCATCTCTTGTGTTTTTCTACAACTTTAATTTTTTGTTTGAAGTACTAAGAAGTTTACATTGCATATAACTCTCTCTTCCATCTATGGACCAAGAAAGCACACTTCAGCTGTGTTATTAAATAATCAATGGAGATTTGAAAAGAACACTCACGAGTCCATCTGTGAGGAGGATGGGGTGCTAAAATGATTTATTTTTTAGTTCTTAAACACTCTCCACGAGATGCCAATAGAGACATATGGATAAACATCTAAATATCAAAATTCATGATCACTGAGTCCTATATTACATTCCCATCTCCAATTCTTTTCTTCGTGTCGGTAACTGTACCTTTGATCTTGCACCTCTACTATTAGAAAGGTTAGAATTATATTAAAAACAGTAATTTAAAGCAAAATTAAGAGCAGAAAAAAAATTATATGGTATACATATGTTATAACTTATTTCCCTGTTCTATGTATATGTATGTGGGAAGTTTTGATTTAATTTGAGGTCTTGAGCACGCAGTCTTGAGCGGCATTGAGTTGGGGTCTTGAGCAGCTGGTCTCGCTTGGATTCGGAGATGAGATGAGTTGAGATGAGTTTGATTTATTTTTTAATATTATTATTATTTTGGGATTTGAAAAATGTGTGTTAGAATTTGAAAAAGGTGTATTGAGATTTGAAAAAGGTGTATTGGGATTTGAAAAAGGTGTATAGAAATTTATGTTTTGTATAAAAAAATTATAAAAATATAATGATGAAATGGAAGTGAGTTGAGATGAGCTCAACCCACTTCCCAATCCAAGCAGCCCCAGTCTTGAGAGGTATTGTAGATTGAGCAGGAAGCGGGATGATTGTTTTGATTTGTGAGTGTTTTAGTCAAGACATTGATAAAATGAGAATTTTTTATCTATTCCTAGAGTAGACTGCAAATAAATCTACAAAATTAGACGGTACGTAACATCACATTTTTAATGAAGATTATAATATAGTCAACCAAATATGAACAGCAAAATAAATTAGTCAAGAAACTTACTCGACTCATTTTTGAGACCCAACATTACAACGATGTGTAGTTGCATACTGAAATCTTCCGAACAATCGGTATATTATATATATATTTACGGTGTGCATGTTCTATATTATTTTTTTGAAAACATTACATGAAAACTTTTTTTGACAAGTACATCACATGAAAACTTTTTGAAGTACTATTTTCTGTACAGGAAAATATTTCACTACAAAGATATTTGTTGTCCTAAAATATGCAAGTCACATGTACTCTCAATAAATAAATTTAAAATTTACATAAAAAAAAAATAGTTTTTTAATACAAAATAATTATTTGTATGTAGTTTGTATACTTTTTGCATACATATTGTATATAAATATAATTTTTACACAATTTCTAATTTAATTATTTGTGTTTTTTTTTTGTTTCCCTCTCATATTTTTTTAATATATTTTCTTTAATATTTCGACTGATATAGTATTATTGTCATGTCACCAATTTCACAAAATGTACGTGTGGCCGTGTACATGTAACATTACTTTTTTTAATAATATATCATACATTTTTATAATGAATGCAAAATACTTGCGCATCATAACAATTGCTTTTAATTTAATCTTATAAATTGAGATATTTTAACGTATACGTAAAATTGTAAATTAGTACATCAAACCACGTTATTATATAAATTTATTTTTATAATATCAATTGCTTTTAATTTAATCTTATAAATTGAGATATTTTAACGTATACGTAAAATTGTAAATTAGTACATCAAACCACGTTATTATATAAATTTATTTTTATAATATCGTTGTATTAATTTAATAATTCTCTTTTTGTTATGAAACTAAATAAGAATAGCAAATGATTGAAAGATTGTAAAATACTTTAAGAACTCAATCATTCACTTCACTTCTTTTCTTATCTCTTACAAATAACTCTCAAGACCTATTTTATAAGTAACTTACATGGTAGTTATGCTAATTAATTCACATGCTCAACAACCAAATAACAAGTACAGCAAACTCTCACATGCCAACAACCAATTCACATTTTGAGTGGTAGTTGATGGTTATCCACCTATTATGCAACATTCCCAATTGGATGATTATTTCTAAAGAATCTGTCTCGTTAAAATCTTACAAAGAAAAAATCTAATGGAAAGAAAAACTAATGGCGAAGGAAAAAGAGTACAGTATTCTTATGCACCTCTAAGTACTTTAAGATTGCCTCATTAAAATCTTACAGGGGAAAATCCAATAGGACAAAACCTTAGCGAAGAAAAAATAATACAATCAGTACAAGTTTTTAAGACATTTATTCCCCCTGAAAAGTACATTACGATAGATCTTTAAGTCTTTACATTCTAATGATCTGCACAATTTTTCTTGAATGTCGTAATTGATAATGACTTCTTGAATAATTATGCCAGGTTATCACTTGATCGTATATTTGATATATCCTCTTCTGATTTAAGTGATACAAGCATTATTATCTTCATATAAAATTTTTGGGATATCATTGATAATGAAAGATCACATTTTTCCTAAATATATTGAGTCATTGATCTCAGCCAAATACACTCTCTACTTGTTTCATGAATTGTAATAATTTATGAGTGACTTGAAGATGTGGAAGATAATATCTGATTCACAGACTTAGTAGAAATCTAATACCTGCAGTAATATTTAAACTCTCCCTGATAATATGCGTTAGTGTTTCAAGTAATAAGCAAACATGATTTCAGCATATATACCAGTTTAAGAATTTAAACATGATTTCCATCTAAATAATGCATTAGAGAGAACATGATAATTTTCTCATCTAAATTTTTTTCTCCCTCATTCGGCGTTATTAGGGAGAATTTGTTTATATACGGCGGAAAGAATATTGGAAACCATCCATATATGATAAAAGCTGTAAAAGTTTGAGGTTTAATTTAATCGGTTCGGCAAAAATAAATTTGCTTCATATTGTTGACAAATAAGATCTTGAAGAGATTTGAAGACTTTGGATTGCTATTTAAATATAACTATTTTACCATTGGTTTACTCCAAAAAAAAAAAAAAAAAAAAAGAAAACTCACATTGTTCATAGATCTAATTGTGGTTCATCCAGAACGATATTATGTCTAATAGAAATTCTAATGTCCCAGATTTGAACCATGAACCTTTTATTTCTCAACCACTCAGATTTTCTCCTGAGGTTGTAAACATCATGATAGGAGTAGAGATATATCTTTCTAGTAAAACTGATCCTGAAATTATTACAGCATCAAGAACCCTCAGTGCTCAATATGCTGCCTCTCTTACAACTATATCTCAGAGAATACTAGCGAGAACGAGTGAGGTTGATCATTTTAAAAATCAAATATCTGAGTTGCATCAAACGCTTGCAATTAAAGATAGGAAAAATAAAAATTTAAGACAAGAAAACAAAGAGCTGAAGAAATTTATAGACTGGTATTCTCGTAACCTGAAAACACGAATAGAAGTGCTGGAATGAGAGAGATCTCAAATACAAAGTTCACAACAACAGCTAATAGCAGAGGTTCAGCGTTTACAAGAAAATAGGGATAGCTGCAATTAATCTCGCTGGCTTTTGAAATTATGCATCCAACATATCTTGTAATCTTGACTAAGTGAGATTTGAAGAAATGATAGTTTGTATTGTTCTTATTTCCATTTCTATAAGAATTATCTTTAGCTTTATATAGTTCGCATCAAATCTTCTTCTCATATCTATAATTCATCTGTATTTACATTCTTATTCTACAAATTATTAATGGCTCATCAGTTTCCTTTCAATATTTCTCACGATCAACCTATAAGGTATCATTCACCTCAGTTACAAGTTGTTCCTGCATCTTCTACGGGTGTCATGTTGCAGCAAGTGAATGATCTAACTAATAAGTCAGATCGTGAAGCCGTATATGAGTTGGTGACTCTCGGCACTCGATATTTCTCCTTTATTGTTGGATTTTTCGACCGGTTACAATTCAAAAATCGTGAGATTGAAGAGCTTAACCAGAAGGTTTACATACTTCAATAACTCGTTCAAGACTTTAACAACAAAGTTGTAGAGTTAAAATAACAAAATAAGGATTTAAAATCATTGCTTACCTCTTCATTTCGACTGCCTAATCCTTTAGATAAGGATGACATGTTGTTTTATGAAGAGCAAATGCATTTAAGAGACGAGGTAAGAAATCTAAAATTTTTGTAACTCATCTAGCATTTGAATAATAAGATATTTCATTTTCAAATGCATTCTTTGAATTTATAGTAGTCTTTATGATTTCTTCATCAACGTAAATTGAAATAATGACAAATTCGAGTTCTGATAAAAACACATAGGCATATAGGATTATTCTCAAATCCTTCTTTCAAATACTCACTAATTCAATTATACCACATGCATCCGGATTGCTTTAACCCATATAAAAATTTTTGAAACTTTATAAAGTACATATTCCTAATATACTTGGATTAGATGCTTCAAACATTGTATGTCATGATCTAATGATTTTTATAAATATGCAGTGACCAGATCCATCAACTATATATCTAATCATTTTGTAATCTGAATGTGATTGCATTTATAACGAGGAAATATATTTCCTCATAACTAATTTTGAGTTTCTGCAGGAAACTTTGTGCGACAAATCGTGCTTTGTACCGTACAATTTCATTTTTATTATTACGCTTTTGTATAAATATTCATTTTTATCTGACAGGTATTACACTCTTTACTGTTTGGACAACAGGTCCGAATACATCTCGCTTCACTAGCGAGTTTAATTTAGTTTCAATAGCTGCTTTCAATTTTGTCTAATCATTTCTACATTGACATTTTTCGACGGTTTTTAGCTCACTTTCTTCATTATTTCTGGTAATGTCAAGTGCCATCTTATATGAAAATATGTTGTCGACAACAGTTTTATTTTTATCCATAATTTTTTCATTACTCATGAAATATATTGAGATCTCATTATTTTCAAGTACTTGTTCCTCTTCAGGGGAAAACATTTCATGAAAAATTCTTTAGGGGTTTTCTCTTCTGGAAAATTATACTCTTCAGGAGTTCCTCTTCAGGAGATTTATACTTTTCAGGAGTTCCTCTTTAGGAGGTTTATACTCTTCAGGAGTTCCTCTTCAGAAGGTTTCCTCTTCAAGAGATTTATACTCTTCAAGAGTTTCTCTTTTGTACAGAAAGTTTGGATAGATCTTATTGCTTGTTTTGTAAGTACGATCTTTTCAGGAGCACCAATTTAATTTCCTTTTGCTTTTCTCTTTTGCACTAATAGGTTTTCAACACTTCAGGTGTGTCTTAGAGTAATTTATTATTGTTTAACAACTTGTCCTTCAATGACTTAAATTCTTACTTAAGCATTAACAATAGTAATACATGATTTTACAACACATTTAGTGTCAGTAAATACGTCAAGTAATTGATTTTCAACACTTTACAAATATGTAACTCTCTGAACTTCTGGTTTATTCATTTATAAGATGATTAAATTTAGACAGGATTTTATTATTTCAAGTAATTTCTTGTCGTGCTTTAGGCATTGATTTTTTGTTATTTTAAAACATGATAAAACTTTATTATAATGTATAAAAGCTTAGTATAAGTAAGTCAAATGTTTGGCCATACAATAGGTACGTGGTCATTATTCAGTCATACCACATCTATAACAAACATCTTCATCTTTCTATGAAGAATTATTCTGAAGACTTTTATCCTTCTTTGAGTTTGATCACTTCTGATTATACGGTATATTATTATCATTTTTAGTGTTGTCACTTTTAGAACCAACATTTATATAGTTTTCTACCACGTCTATGCCATTGGTTCCTTTGAAATGATGCACTGTTCATTTATGGAAATGGTGTAAACCCAATATCATTAATATAACGTAACTAGTGATTTATTAATAAAAACTCATTATTTAGCTCAATCACTTAGAAGACAAAATAAAAGTTCATAATATTTATTGAACTTTCGCTTTCGATATTGCTATTATAGGAGCACATTTGAGGTATGAAAAATAATATATGTCTTCTTTTAAAATATCATCATCAGTGACCTTCTCAGTACATAATTTTAATGTTAAGCTGATTTTAAAGAATGCAGAGTTATATTCACTATCACTTTTAAAATCTTGCAACTTCATGTGCAATAAGTCATAATGTTCTTTTAGGAGAATTACATCTTCTGGTGCTCATATATCTTCCTTAAATCATTTCACACAATAAGATGATTTTTCACCATGAGATATACAGTACGGTCCTGTAGGGACACGTAATTTTTTTCTTTGATTGTATCTCCGAAATAGATCTCATCAAGGATCCTGGATAAATAACTTTTTTTAGAAATATCAATAGTAATAAATTTCAATTTTATAATATTTGATATTATATATATATAAATCAAAAAAATAAATTTGTGAATTTAAGAAATATATTCACATAATTATCAGAATAAAAGAAAAATTTTATCAAGTAATATTTAGTAATATTACCTTTTATATTCATCTCGAGAACTACAAATAATATATTGAAAAACTTACTTGAAGTAGAAGACCACTAGCTTCAGTATCGATAGAATTTTGTGCTGATAACGTATTATGAAACTAAAGAAAAATAGCAAATGATTGAAATATTGCAAAAGAGAATAAGGAAGATTGAGAGATTACAAAATATTTTGTTTTTCTAGAGTTCAATGTCATTCACTTCACTTCTTTTCTTATATCATACAAATGATATTCAAAACCTTTTTTTATAGGCAACTTATATAATGATTATGCTAATCAATTCACATGCTCAATAACTAAGTGACAAGTATAACAAATTCTGATATGCATAATAATTAATTCACATCTATGAATGATTAAATTTATAATAAATTATGTGTAGTAATTGATAGTCATCTACCTATTATATAATAATATAATAATATATATATATATATATAATGTACATTTTTCTCGGGCATTAAGCAATGATGTCGGAGACTTCTGCCATATCATTCAATGTTGACGTTCACATTAAGATTTTATTTGTTTAATTGGAAGATGTGAGAGAGTTTTAAATTAAAAATAAAAATAAAATAAAATAAAATATTATTTTAATAATAATAATATTTTAATATATAAAAAAGTAAATTAGTTATATATATTTTTTTACATAATTTGATAAAATTTATAATAATTAATCTAAAAAAATAAAGATTCCAAATAATTCTATTTGTTTTTTTCTCGTATAGTTCGAATCTCTTATAAGAAGAAATAAAATTTGGATAAATATATTCTTAAATTTTTAAATAATACAAACAAAGATGAAAAAATAGTAATATATATATAAATTCTATATATACAAATTTTATACAAATTTTTTGTGATAATGTGGGTCATAAAAAAAAGTTTTTATATTTTTTTATAATAATTTTTTTAAAAACAAAATTATGCATTTGTATGCATAATTATTATGAAAATAAAATGTCAAAAATAAAATTTAGGTTCGGTTTAGATTCGAAAATAAGATAAATTAAAATGAGTTAAATTTATTTTTTAATATTATTATTATTTTAAAATTTGAAAAAATTAAATTAAAATTTGAAAAATATATATTAAAATTAAAAAAAAATTATATTAAAAATTATATTTTATATAAAAAAATTAAAAAAATATAATAATAAAAAAAAATGAGTTAAACTCATTTTCGAATTCCGGATCTTATCCAATTCAGATGAGGGAGAGAAAGTACGCCCCGCTTGGATTCGAAGATGAGATGAGTTGAGATGAGTTTGGTTTATTTTTTAATATTATTATTATTTTGAGATTTGGAAAAGGTGTGTTGGAATTTGAAAAATGTGTATTGGGATTTGAAAAAAGTTTATTGAAATTTAAAAAAAGTGTATAGAAATTTATGTTTTGTATAAAAAATTATAAAAATATAATGATAAAATAAAACTCTAGAGCTCAACCCACCTCCGAATCCAAGCTGAACCTAAATGGGAGTAGACACACGGCGAGAAAATGTGGAGAAGTGACAGAGGCAGAGTGTGGGACTGATTTGAAACGTCAATAATTACGAATAAAACTGTTGCCCACCGCAAAAGGCTCGGAGCTTAAGCGTTTTATGGACACGTGTGCAAACAAGGTTCCGTATCGAAGTTTGCCAAAGCAGAAACTTGCTCACTTTCTTGAAAAAAAAAAAAGAAAACTTTGATTGGACTCCGTGATCTGAGAAAGCCAGCTATAAAGGCCTTTGTGGTATGTTCCGATTCGAACACGTGGTATATCGTACTTAATTTGGTGCCACGCCATTGACGACCCCACTTCTTTCCCATACCTAATAAATGAATTATTTAATTCGGTTTGGTCGTTGACACGTCTTTCTTACAAGGGAAAATTGTGAAATACTTCGGATTTGTTTGGAAAATAATTTCACTCTTCAGATTTTA
Source organism: Platycarya longipes (assembly GCA_036559045.1). NCBI lineage: Eukaryota > Viridiplantae > Streptophyta > Magnoliopsida > Fagales > Juglandaceae > Platycarya > Platycarya longipes. The sequence goes on along the minus strand of CM071796.1, from coordinate 23,933,975 downwards.
TTTCATTTTATCTTCTCTAGTTTAGATCGAGAGATAAAATAATTTAAGATAAGATAAATTTAATTTATTTTTTAATATTATTATTATTTTAAATTTTAAAAAAATTTAATTAAAATTAAAAAAATTTATATCAAAATTTATATTTTATATAAAAATTTAAAAAAATATAATAATGAGTTGAGATGAGCTCGTCTCAAACTTTTGTCTATAAATCTAAATCGATTCTAAATATTATTTAAAAATAAATATCTTCAAATTAATTATTATAATTTTCTCAAATTAATCATTATAACTTTAAAATTTAAAATTAAAAAAAGATAATTTAATTTTTTAGAACTTTTAAATAAAAATAACATAAAAAAATTATTTTTAAAAGTATTCTCATCTGAATGAACAAACCTTCAGAAAATTCTAGCTAAAACTCATCGCTCTAAATTTTTTCTTAAATTTGATTTATCATTCTAAAGTCTTCTACTTCTCACTTTCTATTCTTTAATCATTTTTTTTAAAAATTTACTTTATTATTTTATTCTTTCTCACTTTTATTTATATTCTTTCATCATATTCTATTAAAATATAAGTTTGGAATAAAAAAAATTAAAACAATGATTTAGAATGTGTATAGTTGTACACACCCTAAACAACTATACACGTTCTAAAATCAAAACTTGTTACAGGGACGATGTAGCTTGTTTTTCTTTCCTTTTCATATTTTTTTTTCCTATAATTTAGTTACGGATCAATTACGAGGAACCAGATCATAGGAATGATCAAACAATATTTTAATTTTATACATTTTTTATAAAAAATTTTGTCTCTGATTTCTCTAACTTTCATAAAATATTTATTTTTATTAATAAGATGAGAGGAGTTAAAATAAAAGTTGATATTTGAATAAAATAGTGTTAATATATGTTTTTAATTGTTTTTCTTAGATTCAAAAAATTAAATTATTTATTTTATTTTATATAAAAAATTTTAAAAAATTATAATAATTAGATTAGATGAGATAAAATGAATTGAGAAATCTTATAAAAAAGAAACGAAGTATAACTCAAATTATCTCACTATTATGCACAAATTATTTTATTACTATTTACAAAATTTTCTTTCATCTTATTCTCTAAACTTGTTCGGTGATGCTAATAAGATGAGACGAGATTATAATTTTATTAATATTAATAAAATGTATTTTTGAATAATATTAAAATAATTTGAATTGAGTATTTATTGTATCTTAGAAAAGGAGAGAGAAAAGTTGCATAAAATATTATAAAATTAAGATATTATAATAATATAATATTATAATACTAGTTTGTTTTGGTCTTTGAAAAAATTAATTTTTTTTATTTACTGTTTAAAATCTTAGTGAAGTTGTAATGATTAATTAAAAAATATTGTAATTATTCATTTGAATATATTTATGTCTAAATGTTCTTTGGGAAGAAAATTAAATGAAGCGATACGAGATGAGATAGAATGTGAGAAAATGAAACATGTTTCCAAACATCTCTTTATGTTTTATTTCCAACATTTCTGATCATGTGTTGGCTGAAGTCTATGCATTATGGGGATTCATGAAGTTGTGAGATGAACTGATCATGTGTGTTGTGAATGGCATAGCCGAATGATAAAATATCTGAAGGATGTCTTGAAAAATAGAAGGCATTGAAAAGTTTTATATGTAAATAGAATTTATAATTGTGTTGCACATAATCTTGTTAAATTTGCTTTATTTATAAATGAGAAAAGAGCTTGAATGGATGGTCGTCTTCATAAAATTTAGAGTTTTGTAAACTTTCATAAACAATGCAAGATAAGTTGATATATAAATACAACATACAGGTTTTGATTTAAAAAAGAAATTATATTTTTAGTGTGATTGAATTTTTTATAAATAACTTGAGTGAAACTTATCTATTTGAAATTTGAGTATTATTCTTTAGTCGAAAGTGGGATTCTTGGACATTCTTAGAGCCCATTATCAAAGTAGGAACTATTGGTTCAGAGGAAAGGTTTAGGGGCCCAAAATAGAAACCCAAGTTTAGTTTTCTTCATTATTATTATTATTTATTATTATGTTGTGATCCAAGTTTCATTAAAGGTAGTTTAGATTGAGAGATGTGTTTTGAAAGTTGAATAAAATATTATTAAAATAATATTTTTTAATATTATTATTACGTTTAACTTTAAAAAAGTTGAATTATTTATTATATTTTATATAAAAATTTTAAAAAATATAATAATAAATTTAAAATAAATTAAGATGAGATAAACTCCTCGAATCCAAACCGGGCCAATTCTCAACTAATCCACCTGACTTTGTTCCTGATCAGCACCCAAATTCTACACAACATAGTACAAGCTGCTTCATTGCTGTCGGGCCCCAAACTTTTACACCTGTTCTGCTTACAACAATAATAATGGAAAGGTTCTATAACACTTCCATCTGTAGGTTTGGGTTGTAAATTTCTGGGTTGGGTTGTAACAGGGTTCATCTGTAGGTTTGTCTACCGGTACACACAACGCACTAATTATTTATGCATAAGTTCCTACGTTAATCAACATTAAAAAATTGTATTAATATTTTAATTTATTTTATTAACGTTGGGAGCGTTATCTAAAGAGGTGAAAATTCTAAACTATAATGAGTATTGCGTGAGTGATTGATTTTACTATAATAATGAAAATGTCTTGTAACTACCATTTTTTTATGGGCTAAAAGAAAGACAAGACAATTCACAATTGGATCAGGTGATCTTCCTGCCTAAACATGACTATAATACTACCATTTGGCTAGAAATCGGACACGAAAAGCCGACATGCTCTTTCAAGACATCAACATGTTTGAGTCATAGACTTCAATTTTTGTTGTGCGTTTCACCTTATAAATGATGCAACAACTAGTTAATTATAACGTTGACGCAACTATTTAAATAATGAAAATTATAGTATGATTATTAAATATGTCCACTAAAGGTGTCTATTCATTTTTCTTTAATGATTAAGAAATTGACTATTAGTAAATTTATTTATTTTTTCTTAGTAATTAGAGATACTTAAAAAATGCTTAAAGAAAAGGAAAATAAAAATAAAAATAAAACGCATTTGTGTTAGTGTGTATATTTAATGGAAAAATTTAGTAAGCACTTTCGCATTATTTATTTAATAGATAATTATATAAAAATTACAAATTAATTATATATATGTCTATAGTTTCCACCTTTGGTTGCATATTGTCGATGGTCGATACGCCAGATAAAATAACCACCAACCGGTAATTTTATAAAGGAAAAGCGATTTGTTTGAATAATGAGATCAGATGAGATAATTTTAAATTAAAATTAAAAATTTAAATAAAATATTATTTTTAATAATATTATTATTTTAAAATTTGAAAAAATTGAATTGAATTTTAGAAAAATTGAATTGTTTATTGCATTTTGTAAAAAATTTGATAAAGTTATAATAATAAAATTAGATAAAATGATTTGAGATAATTTTTCAATCTAAATAGAGTTAGTAGGTAGCAAAACTTTATTTCACTATATGTCAATTTATATTGATATGCTAGAAATTATAAAATTTAAAATCTAAAAGTTTATATTAAAAAAAACTAATAAAATAAATATTATAAGTAAAATTTTTTAAGTACACATAACACATCTATTTTATAAAAGAGTAATGTTAGGGTCAAACATGAGAGACAAATGCCAACTCACGGCCCTCAAAGTTTTCATTTCCTTCAGTTTCAGATCCAAATTTATTTCGCAACTCACAAATATTCTACAGCATATAGAAGATACCAAATAGTACAAATTATCAATTGGCATTTGTCTGTCGTTTGTTCCTAGCATTTATCCTTAATATTTTTGTTTATAAAATAGTGAATAAGCATGGAAAACATAACTACCAATATATTTTTATTTTTTTCCCCAAGGAACAATGAACGTTGTAACGCTTCCTCAGCCAGCCCCTTTGGCATTTGAAATCAAATCCCTAATTCCCTCTTCACATCATGTTCTGCTGAGCTTCCAAAATAGCTATAGCATTAGCACCCACCATCAATTAGATTCCCTCCTCTATCTGCTTTGTTCACTCCTTTTTTTTTTTGTATTTTTTCCTTCTCTTTGAAGCTTGGATGACTAATGACTTCCTAATCCCAAATTCCCAATTGCCTTTTTTCGCATATTACTTGTTTTAAGGGGAAAAAAGAACAACAAAATTGGCGCTGAGTAAATGCATGACTAGGCTAGTAGAGGTAGGGAGTGGACAGTCGAATGAAATTATGAAATTTTGTATTGCTTCCCCTCCCATAGAGAAGTTCAATTCAATCCATCAACAATATTATATACAATTATAAAATAAGTAAAATAATTGATGATGAATCTATCTCCTCTATGTATACTCGTTTTATTAACATTATAAATAGCTTGACAGCTCTTAGAAAAGTTTATTCTAACTTGGAAATAATAAGAAAATTTTTTAACTCTCTGCCAAAACGCTGGGAATCAAAAGTAACGGCGTTTCTTGAAGTTAAAGATATCAAAAAACTCGAAGTAAATGAATTTATCGGGTCACTTATTACCCACGAGTACACATTAAAAAGAGGAGAAGAAGAAGAAGGAAAGCAAAAGAAGAGTTTGACACTCAACGCTGTTTTCCATGAAAGTGAAATGATGAAGACGAAGAAAGCGATAACAAAGATGAAGAAATTGCAATGATCACAAGAAAATTTAAGAGATTCTTAAAGAAAAATAAAGCTTCTCCAAGGAAATCTTTCAAAAAGTTTTTCAACAAAGATACAAGTTAAAATGATTCATTAATTTGTTATAAATGTAAAAAACCTGGACATATCAAAGCAGATTGTCCCCTGCTAAAGAAAGATCGATACAAAGGCAAGAAAGTAATGATAGTTACATGGGATGATGTTTCGAGTAGTTCGGACAGTGACGTAAGCAATGAAGAATCTGCAAATTTTTGTCTTATGGTTAAAAATGATCTTGAGATAACAAATTCTGAAAATATTGAAAATCATTCTTATGCAGAATTATAAAATGCTTTGGAAGAGGTATATAAGGATTTAAAAAATTAGGTATTAAGTATACCGCTTTGAAAAAGAAAAATTCTTTTTTAATAAATAAAAATGATGTTTTAAGAAAAGAAAATGTTGTTTTGAAAAATAAAAATCATAAGTTGAAAAAGAAAGTGATTGATTTATAAAATATTGTTGAAAACTTTACAAATGGAAAAAAAAAATTTTGAAAAACTTCTTGGTAGTCAAATATTTGTTTTTGATAAGGTAGGCTTGGGATACATGCCAAAAGAAAAATTCAAACCCTATAAAAATTTCTTTGATAAACCGACTAAATCAAAATCAGATTTTCAAAATTATTTTCATAAAAATAATTCTTTTAAAGAAAAATATTATTACAACCACTCAAGGTTTTCAAATATGTTATGTTATTTGTAATTTTTGCAATAAAAATGGTCATAACTATTATGCTTGTCCTATTAGAAGAAAACATACAATGACTATTAGGGCCATATGGGTACCGAAGAATCTTATTTTTTCTAATACCAATAAATAAAAGACCCAAAGAACTTGGGTACTAAGAATTTTTTTTAATTGCTTTTGTAGGTATGCATGAAGTCCTCCACAGGTAAAAGTAAATGGTTTTTATACAATGGATACTCAAGACACATGACAGGAAACAAAACTAAATTCATTGACCTCTCTTATAAAGAAAAATGATGTGTGATATTTACAGACAATTCAAAAGGAAAGATAATGAGAATAAAAGGTACAAATAATATAAATAATTTCAATCTCAACTAAAAGAATATAATGGAAGAAGTCCATCATGCAGACATCAAGAAAGATCATCAAAATTTAGTACAAGATGCAACCAAACAGTGGAAACATGCGAAAGACAGTGGAACAAATTTTAGGAGAATCTTCATGAGGTGTAAGTATTCGATCGTTTCTTATAAATATTTGCAATCACATTATTTTTCTATCTCATATTGAACCCAAAAATATTGACGAAGTACTGTTTGATGAATCATGGATTTTACTTATGCAAGAAGAGCTAAATCATTTTGAAAGAAATGATATTTGGACACTTGTTCCTAGACCCAAAAATCATATTGTTATTGGAACAAAATGAGTTTTTAGAAATAAGAAAGATGAATCCGGAATCATCACTAGAAATAAGGTTAGACTTGTAGCCCAAGGTTTCAACCAAGAGGAAGGAATCGATTATGATGAGACGTATGCACTTGTCGCAAGATTAGAAGCTATTCAAATATTATTTGCATATGCATGTTATAAAGATTTCAAGTTTTTTCAAATGGATATTAAAAGCTTTTTCTTAAATGATTTTATAAATCAAGAGGTATATATTGAGCAACCTCCAGATTTTGAAAATCGTATTTCTCCTAATCATATTTTTAAACTCATAAAAGTATTATATGGATTTAAACAAGCTCTTAGAGCTTAATATGAGAGGTTTAGTATTTTTTTTTATTGAAAAAGGTTTTTCAAGAGGAAAGATCGATACAACTCTTTTCATCAAATAAGAATAAAATGATATTCTGCTAATTCAAATTTATGTAGATGATATAATACTTGGTACTACTAATGAAAATATGTGCTAAGATTTTGCTAAAAGTATGCAAGAAGAATTTGAAATGAGCATGATGGGAGAACTTAATTTTTTTTTGGATTGCAAATCAAGCAAGCAAAACGTGGAATATTCATTAATCAGTCAAAATATATCAAAGAGTTACTCAAAAAGTTTGAGATAGAAGGTGCAAAAGTAATTAGAACACTAATGAGTCCAACAACCGAACTTGATAAAGATGAAAGTGGGAAGCCAGTTGACTCAAATGTATATCGAAGTATGATTGATAGTTTATTATATTTGACAGTTAGTAGACCTGATATTATGTTCAGTGCATGTTTATGTGCACGCTTTTAATTATCTCCAAAGCAATCTCATTTGAGTGCAGTCAAGCGTATTGTTAAATATCTTGTCGGTACTATTAATTTAGGGTTATGGTATCCTAAACACACTTCTTTCGATCGTATCAATTATTCAGATGCAGATTATGCTGGTTGAAATGTGATAAAAAAAAGTACTAGTGGAACATGTTATTTCTTAAGTCATGCTCTTGTTTCATGGTTTAGTAAAAAGTAAAATTCTGTTGTATTATCTACTACTGAGATAGAATATGTTACTGCAGGCAATTGTTGTGTTTAAGTTTTTTAATGAAGGAACAACTTGAAGATTTTAAACTAATGTACAATCATATTCCTATTAAATGTGATAATACTAATGCTATAAATCTTTCAAAACACCCAATACAACATTCTATAACTAAATATATTGAAATTAGATATAATTTCTTAGAGATCATTGCAGAAATGTGATATTATACTAGAATTCACAAGCACATATGATCAATTGGTGGAAATTTTCATAAAACCCTTACTAGAAGATAGATTATGCATGATTAGAAGAGAAATAAAAATGATGCATGTCATGAATATCTGTTAAACATTTTTATTCCATTATATCAAATGACTTACAAAAACTTGAGACTTTTAACCTCATCTTTCAACTGCATTTGCTCTTCATAGATCGACATTTTGTTTTCGTCTAAAGGATTAGGCAGTTGAAATGAAAAGACAAGCAATGATTTTAAATCCTTATTTTGTTGTTTTAACTCTACTATTTTTCTGTTTGACTCATAAACAAATCGTTGAAGTACAGAGACCGTTTCGCTAAACTTCTCAATTTCGCGAGTTTTAGACTGCAATCAAGCGGAAAAGGCAACAATGGATGATGAATATCGAGTTCTGAGACCCACAAGCTCATAAATGGCATCATGATCTAATTTATTATCCAAATCAGTCTCTTGTTGCTTCATGGTATCTACGACAGATGCAGAAATAAATTGATCACGAGAAGTATTGAAATGAAATTGACGAGCTATTAAAAATTTGTAGAATGAGAATGCAGACGAATTACAAAGATGAGAAGAAGATTTGATACAAATTAGATAAAACTAAGGATTGCTCTTATAGAGACGGAAATAAGACCAAGACACACTATCATCTCTTTAAATCTTACTTAGTCAAACTTACAAGATATACTGGATGAGACGGGTGAGATGGCCAATTGAGACAGTGTTTGGTTCAAATCTGGAAGATTACCATAAGAAATTTTTTCCGTCATTTTGTCGTTTTGGATAAATAGATACTTGATCAATGAGAAATGTAAGAATTTTCTTGTGAGTATTCGATGGGTGAAAATTGTCATTTAAACAGACATCGAAAGTTTTCAAATCTCTACAAAATCTCGTTTGTCAATAACGTCAAGCGGATTTAAATCTCTTTTCGCACCGAATTGCCAAAGATAGGCCTACAGCCTTTGTAAGCTTTGTAGGACACGGGTGATTCTAATTATTCAGCTCTCTACAAAATCTCTTTCCACACCAAATTGCCAGAGTTAGGCTTCCAGCCTTTACAGGTTTTTTCGAACACGAACACGGAAAAAAATATCATTTCGTACCAAATCTCGATAATATTTCATTTGTCAAAACCATCAAGCGAATCTCTACACCGAGACGATAAAATTAGGCATTAGCCTTTACAGCTTTTGTCAGACACAGACGGGAGAATAAATTTTACTGAAACTAATTGTGATTCCTTTTTAATGATGCCAAAATGGGGAGAAATCTTATACTAGTATTATACTACCCTGCTATATATGCTAGAACTGTGTCTATATTTTACTTGAAAAACTAACGCATATTTTCAGAGGGAGCTTAAGTATTACTGCAAGTCGTAGATTTCTACCAAGTATTTGTCATCATCAAAAAGAGGGAGATTGTAGAACTTAAGGTTTCAAGTCTCGTATCTACGTATAAATTTTAATGATAACAAATAAATTAAAAACTTAATCTTAAGTTGTCTACGCATGAAGAGAGCTAAGCACATCAAGAAATCAAGCATGAGCAAAAAGAAGAACAAGTCTACAAATGAAACTCATAGAGTAGTTTTGTACATCTCTTAAAATTTGAAATTGGATTAAGGTTCAAAATTAATATTTTCTCATAAAGCATCAAATGATATTTTTTTACATTTGCATAACTTTATTAAAATATCTAATTTCGAAATTTTTTTTCCACATATGCATAAAGATTTGAATTTGTAAGATAATTGATTGTCATCTTTAACATGTGCATGTGTTGTTTGAAAATCTTGAAGGGTGGTTGTGTGTTTTTTTGACAAATGTAAAAGATAGATGATTTTGTTTGAAAATCTTGAAAGGTGGTTGTGTGTTTTTTAAACATATGCAAAAAAAAAAAAAAATGATTTGGTTTGAAAATAAATCATGCTTATTTTGTCATGTATGAAAAGTAAAAGATTTGATTTGATTTTTTTGAAAAATGAATGGAGTTTTTTTTGACAAATATAAAAAGGAGATGTTTTTATTTGAATATTTTGAAAAGTGAATAGTGCTCTTATTTAATATGTGAACATTTTCAAATTTGAATATGAAGACTCATTTGCCTATAAATAGCTCACTTGAGTTTTGCAAAAATCATAACAAGAACTTACACATCAATTGCTAAGTTTTGCATTATTCTTTTGAAATCCTTATTCTCTATTCTCTAAGTTTTGTACTTTAATCCTTGTTCATATTGAGAGATATATAGGTTGCGCTATATTGTTCTTATTTCACCGATTGAGGAGTGTACTCTGATAATCTACCCACTATCAGCTCTTGTGTTTGTAAAAGGGTGTGTATAATCCTTGTGTGTGTAGAATGTATTCTACACAGGGAATAGTTGAATCACCAAGTGTGAGATGATTGCAAGTGTAGAGGGTGTTCTACACGGATTCTTTGTAGCGGTGTTGCTCAAAGGTATAATAGGTTTCTATCTCCACTTAAAGGAGATTGAATAGTAAATTTGGGATTCTCAAGGGGTGAGGTTAGGACGTAGGCAGTAGGGCTGAATCTCGTTAAAATATTGAGTTTGTTTCTTTTTACCCTTACTCTTTATATTTCCTGCTATTTCGTATTTTGTTTATATTTTATATTGTGTATTTATTTATATGTGCTAATTTTTTTAATATAATCCAATTCATCCACTCTTATGTTAGTCATCTGGACAATAATAAATATTTTAACAATAAAAAATATTATGTAAAGTAAATTGATGATATAATATACTTATAACTTCTTTACAATTATGTTATAACTTCTTTTCTTTTTTAAATTGAGTAATGTTGTATATAATTTTAAGGTAGGTAAGCATCGCATTCTCTTACAAATATAATTATGCATTTTAATTTTATATAACTATTCTTCATTTAAGTAAAGTTGTATAATACTTTTACAATAATTGTAAGTTTATCATTTTTTGAAGGACAAAGTTGTATAATTATATTTATATCTTGACAAAGAACTTACACTAAGCACATGTTACATAATTGAAGGACAAAGTCCCTATTTTTAATTGGCATGAGGTATACATGCACTAGTTATCAAAACTAGCTTCTAATTTTGGTGGACTTCATGTAGATACATCTTATTCCTCGAATATGAATTGCTCTCTAATCTCGATGATTATCAAGGGATCATATTTTATGGCATTAATATTTTCTTGATTTAAACAATAGTATCAACATTATAAATATTTCGATTTAAAAATATTATCATTTATCCAAATAAAATTACTAAGTACTTGAATTGTCAATAACATTACATTCCAACATTATCATAAGAATTACATGAAAATTACTCATATTATATAAAAAATAGTAAATAATTATGATATAAAATCCTCTGATAAAACGAGATTACCACTAGGGGTGTAAATGGTTGGTTAAAAAATTTTCCCACTCTGGATCGGACTGAATTCCTATTCGATCCATACCGATTCGGTCTATACCGATTCGGTCTAATTTGGTCCAGGAGCGGTCTGGTCCGATCCAGAAGCACCAAATATGATTAAATTGATTAAATTTAATCCAAAATCTTGTAATGATGAAAAATAATTTTTAGCCCAAATTTAATTATTTTCAACCTACTATACATATTTAACACAGATTTAAGCCAAATAATATTAAAAAAAATTATAAATTATAATTTTTATACTACAAGTAGTCAACTACTATAAATTATAATATGTTAATATTATAAGAGTATATATTATATATTAATATATTATACTACCACTCGTAATCTATTAATATTAATATTATAATTTATATACTATTATTTATATATACATATATATAAAAATAAATAAAAAAATCATTCGGTCCGATCCGATCCAGGGAGAAAATGCCATAAACTGGGATGGACCAGAAATGTTCGGTCTATGCAAAAAATGGACCGTACCAGACCGAATTCTCTTCAATCCAATTCGGTCTTCTTATATTCCTAATTACCACGTGCTCATACACTAAAAATATTGAATAATAACTAAATATTCATATTTTTAAGCTCAAACATAATAATTATGGTTTTAAAAAGAATTATACTACATACAGTTACTTTTGCGTTACACACTTTATCGATGTGATTGACTAAAATAATTATTTTATATTAAACAAATGACGTAGCCAATCATATTAGTAAAGTATACAAAAAGTACATAAACTTGACAGCTTATAAATTAAAAAAAAAAAAAAAGACATCAAATTAAATAGGATATCTCAATATAAGAGACCCAACAAGATTTGATCATGAAGAACATCTCCTTACTTCATATAGAATATAGTTCTAATACAGGTATGAAAACTTAAAGAATAACAAAGGGGGATAGTCTTCCTAGAAAAGAATGCGACCTCGAGCTAAGGTCATTTAGAACCCTAATGATACATATAGCATTTCTCACATTAGATCACTCAATACTAATATCAAGAATCAACACAAATCCCTCTAAGCTAGACAGGCTTTCCCCCCTAACCAACTGCGGATTCTTCTATTTATTTGCTATATCTTAGAGAGGCCGTGTGTGTTGGCCTGCAGCTTTTCCACAAAGAAGTGCATTCTTTGGAATGGGGTATTCATCTCTGAGTGAAGTTGAATCAGTATAAACTCGCAAATAAAGCTGTTGTCCGAGATATTGTCTTGCCCAGAACTCGGATCTCAAGTTCCACATTCCTACATTATCAAGCGCCACATATATAGCAGTCCATGACTTGGGATAAACCTGCATTCTCACCAAGAATAAACAAACCATCATGTTAATGTTATTTTGCTTAAAATTCTGAGCTATCTCTGAGTTGGAGAAAACGAAAATGGCGTTTAAACTCACCTGAGTGGTGCAACGTGCAACTGCATCTCGGAGATTGTATGAGTTTCTACTACCTGGATTCCACTGTCCTCCATCCATACTACGTTAATTGCAGAGGTTTTAGATATTAGTCAGAGCAAGAAAAACAAGACCCCAAAAAAGAATAAAAAAAAAAAAAGCAAGCAAATGGTTCAGAAACAAACTCGGGCATGGAGTCAAACATATTATGCAATGTTAATATGGTGACTTACCCAACCACCCAGAAGGAATAGCCATTAAGGTGCCAGCTCTGAATTATATTCTCAGGGTTTTCAAATATAATCTCGACAAATGCCCTGTAGTCAACACCCATCACTGATGTGTCAAGGTATATTCCACCGCCTGTAGGGTTGCTGGATATACTCCCAACCCGGAAAATTCCAAGTTTGAAGTAATCGGCAAGCTTCAAGGGAGTGTCTGCTGCGACAAATGATACACTGTTTACTGCATATCTTTGTTTGCCGTTGACTTGACCGGCGGAGCTTTGTAGCCTGATGGTCTTGGCTGTTTTGATTAGACCATAGTGATACGAGCCTTGTGGGTTCGGCCTTGGTCCGCTTGCAGTCAGATTAGTCCTGTAATCAACATGATGATTAGTTCCATATGTACGAAAATCAAAGTGGAGTTTGCAATCATCTTTTCTTTATTTTTTGATAGATATATAAAATAACAAGGCCAAGCGTTATTGTACAAGGAAGTGCAAGCCTGGATTTGAAAAGAGAGGAATGACATGGGTCTTATGTACCTGATAGAGCGGGCCTGGTTCAGAGACCAGTCAATTTGAATGGTAGGTCCACCAGGGGGCGGGCCTGAGACTTTGCCGGCGGAGTTGCTGTAACGAAGAATGCCGGTGGTTGTGAGGATAGTAGAGGTGAACCGAGAGGAAACCACAATGTAATAGTCTTGTGCAGGCTGATCGGCGGTGACTAGAACAGAGTAAGATTGACCAACATGAACATCAAGCGAGGAGTAGGTAACCTGAAGAGTGTGAGTTCCTTCCACTTCCACCAACTTCATCTTGTGGTTCTGAATGCGGAAGTTGAGGGAGTTTTGCAACCCAACATTTGATATTCTAAGCCTATAGGTTTTTCCTGTAAATTGATAATGAGAGACTACAATGTTAGGCCATGAATGGGAATTGACAGCAAAATAATTATGGTTAATTATCACGGTAACATATGGATATTATTGAGGTGCTCATAAAGTTCTTTAACATTACATATAGAATAATCCGTATATACAATAACAATTGGCTTCTAATCAAACTTCAAACAATTCAAACACAATGACATCGAGGGAGATTTATCGAGAAAAAGATAGTCTTGCATAATCTTAAACATTTCAAGTTGAAATACTCATTTTGTAGGACTCATTATAAGCAGCATTAAATGCTCAATTAATATTGTAGGACTCATTTTCACGTTATCTATCTTCCGTTTGAAGCATTCAATTTTGAACAAAAACTTTGAGAGATTCTGATCCAATTTATCATTTCGTCTTCACACCTTTTCCATTGAAGAGTTTAAGGTCTCGTTTCGACGTTGAGATTATTTGAATTTTTTATAAATATTAGTGAATTGAGATGGTGTAGTGAATTTTTGAAGACACTTAAAAAGAATTTAGATGCATTTATAAAAAGTTAAAAAAGATTTTAGGTTCTACGTGTAAAGAGGTGCCAAGTTGAAAAAGATTGTGGATCTTACATGTAAAGAAGTATTGAGTTAAAAAAAATTGTGGGTCTCACGTGTAAAAAGATTTTAAATTGAGATAAATTTAGTGATTTAATAATTGAGTATTCGGAAATTAAGCTCAGCTTAAAATTCATTAGTTTTTTAACTGCCCATCCAAAAGTTCATGACAAAGATGTTGACTTTGTTGCTCCTTTATAATCCCACATCGTTGGGATTTGTAAAAGGGGGCAAGGTCATGTGGTTATAAAAGATCAGCCCTCTTTAGTTTAAGTACACAGGTCAGAAACTTATCTAGTAACTTTTGACTTTAATGAAATTCCTCTGTGATTTTTTTTTATATATAAAAATGAAGAGAGGTGAAAGTTAAAATTTTACTAGTGGGAGAAGTTTTTGTAGGTGTCGTTGGGGTGAAGAGAAAAATTGTGTGATTATAACAACTTTTCACATTGTGAATTTTCTTCTCTGGGTCTGGTGATTTTTCTCTTGTTTTGGAGTTTTCACGTAAATTTTTGTGTTATGTTTATTTCTCTATTTTTCTTGGTATTCTATTAAAAGTAGATCCTGGTGGGAGGAATTTAAGAGGTTCAGATTCCCAACAAGTGGTATCAGAGCTACTAGGTTCTTTTTGCAAGATGGAGCTTTGGTATGGTAGTGTGGATACGTACAGACTAATGAGATTCTATCTAGGAGATTGATAATTTTAAGTGTGTCCGTTGTGACCCTCCAATTTTTTTGGGAATCTTGAAGTTCTGTTTAAGAAATATCAGTCTTTCTTGGGAACTTATTTAGTGGGTACTATTCATTTCTACGGTAAAATTCATCAAAGCTATATCAGGAGGTAAGGCTTCAAATCCTATAAGATTTGAGGTGGAGAAATTTGATGGAAAAATCAATTTTGGCTTGTGGCAAGTACAAGTCAAGGATATCTTGATTCAATCAGGATTACACAAGGTGTTGAAAGACAGACTAATCCCTGAAGATAGTAACAGTTCTAGCGCTACTGGTGAAACTAGGAGCAGATCTAGAATGAGCGATAAAGATTTAGAGGATCTGGATTTGAGAGCGGCAAGTGCAATTCGTTTGTGCCTGGCCAAAAATGTTCTTACAAATGTGCATGAAATATTCACGGTAAAGGGACTCTGGGAAAAACTCGAAGAGTTGTATCTCAGACGAAAGGTGTCTCAAATCAAGTGTACCTGAATAAGCAGTTTCATATACTGCAGATGAGTGAAGGTACGACTATTTCAGATCATTTAAGTGTTCTCATAGCATTGTCTCTGAGCTGGAATCTATTGGAGTTAAAATTGATGATGAGAATTAAGCCTTGAGGTTAATCTGGTCTCTTCCATCTTCCTATGAGCATATGAAGCCTATTTTTGATACATGAGAAAGAGAAAATAATTTTTTTAGAGGTTATCAATAAACTCTTTTATGAAGAAAAGATGTTAGGTAGTGAAAGTAATGGTTCACCCGAGAACTTAGCAATAATAACAACTGGTGATTGGAAGAGGAAGAACTCCATGAAAAAGAAAGTAGTTTGCTGGGTGTGTGGACAACTTGGGCACGCCAAGAAAAATTATCCAAGAGATGGAGCAGATTCGACAAAAGCTCCAAGTCAATAAATGGAGATACTGACAATGAAACTAACATTTGTCTCTTTTTACAGAAGATGATGTCTGTTAAAAAGAAATATGTATATCCTCATAGCATGCCGCTAATTCCAAAGTCGTCATGATAGAGGATGTGTTAATTTTAGCAGTTCCACAAGTTTGCACACGGGCATTGGTTTGACATTGATGTAAGGTGTGTGGTGGAAATTCACGTTGATGACTGATAAACTTCTAGAAAAACCAAACGTGGGAGTTGCACCATAATTTTCCAGTAAGGTTATTTTCGACATGGGCCGAAGTGAAATGTTTGGAATTGGTTTATTCTAAGTGAGTATGCTTTTATGGTGGAGCATGATAGCGAAAGCTATGAAAATCTTCATTACGGTGGAACGTGGCTGTGAGATTAGTCAAAGTCGTAAGGTGTAAATTGTTGACTTTGTTGCTCCTTTATAATCCCACATCGGTGGGATTTGTAAAAGGGGGCAAATTCATGAGGTTATAAAAGAAGACTAGCCCTCCTTAATTTAAGTACACTAGTCAGAAACTTATCTAATAATTTTTTACTTTAGTAAAATTTCTCCATGGTCCTTTTTTGTATATAAAAAGGAAGAGAGGTGAAAATTAGAGTTTTACTTGTGGAAGAAGTTTTTGTGGGTGTCATTGGAGTGAGGAGAAAAATTGTGTGATTGTAACAATTTTAATCACACAATTTTTTACATAGTGAATTTTCTTCTCTAGGTCTGGTAGTTTTTCTCCTGTTTTGAAATTTTCTACGTAAATTTTTGTATTGTATTTATTTCTCTATTTTTTTTGATATTCTGTTAAAAGTAGATCCTGATAATAAGAATTTGAAGTCCAAATTCCCAACAAAAGATAGCAAAGACACAACCAAGGAGAATTGACCATATATGATAAAATCTTGGCAAATTTTGAAGGAGATCGTACCTTGTTCTACATTGAAAGAAAAACCACCGGGGCCACGACCGTTGATAAGGATTCCATCAGGAAAAGGCAGCTTCTTTCCGCGATCTAGAATAGCCTTCAAGGCCTGCCCAGACATACAAAAAATTCATTACTCACAAGTCACAAGTAGGAGCTTCAAAGCTGCATTTATGACTTTAAAACCAACACGTTATGGTCCTGAATGTGGACAGTAGGTGGTGGCCCTGTCACGTAAATGATAATATTTTTTCCAAAATTTAAATAAACGAAAAAATTGTTCACATAAACTAAAATTGAATTACAACGAGTTTTATTTTTATTTTTATTATTCAAGCAAGAGTTTTTTTTAAAAACAATTATTAAAATAATAATGATAATATCAATTTCTACTTCTACTTTTTTATTTGAAGAACTTTTATGCCCAAAAACAAAGTCATACTCCATCACTGCCAATTAGTTGAACACGATTTATCCATTGGGATTCACCGATCGGAATTATCGAGGATGAAACGAGGGAGAGCATGTGCGACCCACAAACCAGGACATGGTCTGTGATCTGAAACAATCCATGTCACCATGTGCAAGACATTTAGGGAAAGTAACATCCATTAAATGTGTTCTAAAATATGATCATCTGCGTAGTCAACAAATGCCAAAAGGGCAAAAAACACGTAGATTTGCTTTAAGGAAAGTAACATCCATTAATTGTGTTCTAAAATATGATCATCTGCATAGTCAGCAAATGCCAAAAGGGCAAAAAACACGTAGATTTGCTTTAAGGAAAGTAACATCCATTAATTGTGTTCTAAAATATGATCATCTGCATAGTCAGCAAATGCCAAAAGGGCAAAAAACACGTAGATTTGCTTTAAGGAAAGTAACATCCATTAATTGTGTTCTAAAATATGATCATCTGCATAGTCAGCAAATGCCAAAAGGGCAAAAAACACGTAGATTTGCTGACGTTAAAAGTTTAACAAGATGCATCCAGAACAAGGGACAACTAGTATATAAAAGGGCCAAAAATTAAAAATAAAAGAAAAAGAACAAGCATGTTGGCCTTTTTTTTAAAAAAAAATTGTGATATTTATGAACGAAAAAATAAATAATGGATTTGTTTTAAGCCCAATTTAAATTTAGAGATAAAATGAATTGAGATGAATTTAATTTATTTTTTAATATTATTATTATTATTTTGAGATTTAAAAAAAGTATATTAAAATTTAAAAAATATATATTAGAATTTAAAAAAAGTATACAAAAATTTATTTTTTATATAAAAAATTATAAAAATATAATAATAAAATAAAATAAAACTAAATTATGATAATTGATATAAGTTTTAAATAGAATAGAGACTTTAAATGTGCTCCTCTCAAAAAACAACAAACAGGAAAACAGCTGGCTGAAGAGAGAGAGCATCATTAAAAAAAGTTGAATGTTATAATATTCACAGCAAGAATCCCCATATATGCCACCGACACAAACGCAATGTGAAAAATCCCAGAGAATCAAAAAATTACCAGAGAATGCTGAAAAATAAAAAAGAGAAATTACCGTGTAATTGTTCTTGTACCAATCTCCGATAAGAACAGTGTAATCGCCGGCGGGTTCAGGGAAGGGGACAGGGATTCGTGGCCTGCTAAGGATTCTGATCCCTCCAAACGCACCGGCAGCCTTGTGGAAAGCGAGGGAAGGGTAGTAGTAATAACTCCCAATCTGGTCCTTGACTTGGAGAATGTAGGTGAAGTTCTTCCCCGGGGGTATTGGGCATGTTGTTCCGTATACACCATCCTCATACGAATTCCTCCTGTTCTGAATTCCATTCCTATTCATACCAAAACAGAATTAACATCTTTTATTTTTTATGTAAGTGATTTTGAATGATATGGTGATTTTGTTTTTTGCAATTTTTTTAAAAAAATAATATTAAACTATTTAAAAAAATATATGAAAAGAAAACTAAAAAAGTAAAAAAATTAAGCCTTGGCAGGATCGGTCGGGATCCTGCCAGAGTGGCACTAGTGCTATTCTTATTTTAATATCGTGTAAAGTTATTATTTATTTTAAAAATTTTAACTATTAAGATAAATTGAAATTATCCATAATGTATTGTATGAAAAAACAGAACATTTCTGGGTGTTATTAATCTTTCACATGTGTTCGAGATTTATGGTGCGTTCTCTAAACATAAAAAACAAAAAAAAGTTTCTGCATTTGCCCAACTTCAATGCACTGATATTTCGAGGACATGATAATGAATAAGACTGCGATCTCAGCTGCCTATTTGTTAGCAGCTTGAACTCTGTTGAGCGTGAGAAAGATCAAGCGATAAACATAAATGAAATGGTTTATCACCGCATAAAATCATTTTTTGGGCAGATAAATCTCTTTTTGTAATCTTTTAATTTATAATCCAAGGAGAATTAAATATGAATAATGTTACATACAAATAAATTTATAGACTAATTTATATACTAATACATGCTTATTGATTGCATTCTTAAAATTTGACTTTTTATTTATGTTAGATGGTTGGGCATATTAATTTGCAAAATTATTTATAATTAATTTTTTTTTAAAAAAAATTCATTTTTTAATAATATCTCTTCTTTTTTTTTTTAAATGATTACCCTAAGACTATGTTTGACATTACTATTATTTCTTTAAACTGTAAACATATTTTGATGATGAAATTGTGTAGATTTTTAGTTTGAACCATAGACAAAGGTCAACAAAAGTCACCATCCTTGGTTTGGAGTTGGTGGCCGATACCTAAAAGAGTGGAAGACAGCTAAAACTCTTTAAAAAAAAAAAATAGAAAGGTTTAAAAAGTTTCCCACTAATCCGCCCCGCCCATCTATTTCTGTCACTGAATCATAGGAGAGTCGCTTTCTGTTTATAGAAGGCTAATCCCCTCAACACTAAAGTCATGACTCCATTTATGAACTCAAATAACGAACTGAATTCCCCAATCACGGTCTAATCTTCTTATGTTTTAAATCTCTGCTCTCTATAACCGTGACTGTATATACATAGTCCGACCAAAAAAGTGAGATCTTAATCAGATCAATGTCCAGTACATGGTTTTCTCTTAGGATTCACATTAAATATGGGAGAGAGAACAAGAGAGAGTTAAATAAAGTTATTATGTCGTCTTATTTTACTTCTTCTGCTCATATATTCAATTTAAGTTTTTTAAATGATTAATCAAAAGGTAATACATGTGAAACTAACCCCAGGTCATTAGACAACCTTTTTTTTTTTTTTTTTTGGTATTTTTGGGGGCACATTAGACATTCTCTTAACCATAATCCAAGAAAATGTACGAGCAGAGTTGGGCTTTGTCCAGTGCAAACGAATGTAAATACAAATATGCCCTTAACACTGGCAGTGTCGTACAATAACAACATGTACCACACCGACTCTGTCGTTTATCGAAGGGCGCGCCAATCACCCCACATGATCTTGTAGAGAGAGAGAGAGAGGGAATGTACCAGGAGAGGAGGAAGGACTCGTTCAAGTTGTTGAACACGTTGATAATGAGGTTGTCATTCGTGACGGAGTGAATATCAGGGCCTGGGAATTGTCCATTGATGAGGAGTCCCTACAAGAGGCGCGCGCGCGTTGGGTGTAGATTGTCCATTAGATCAAACTAAAATAATCACAACCCAGATCATGAAAATAGGACCAAGAATCCAGCAGATCTGAACCACAAACCTGTTGGCGAACGCCGAGAGGGTAAATGTAACCGTAAGTGATGTTCCAGCTGAAGAACCTGTAGGGATCTTCGGCCCCGGCGAGGGAAAGGAAGAGGAGAGAAACGGCGACACATTGCAGGGCACTAATCATTTTTAGCGGCATTTCCTTCAACCAAGAAAAGAGAGCAGAAAGAGTTTTGGCTAGCACAGCGCGGCTAGCTCCCTTGTGCGTGGTGTATGAGTGTTTTAGTTGGGAAAGGGTGAAAGAGATGGAAAGCGAGAGGCAAGTGTTTTAAAGAAGAGGGAGGAGATGAGGTTAGGAAATGATGAGCAACATGGCAGCTATTTAAGTGCGTTACAGAGGTGGTGAGATGGGTGTGTTGCCATGAAGAATGGGAGGGAAAATGAAATAAAATAGCAAAGAAAAGAAAATTCGAGTGACTGTCGGTAGCAGTGGGGTACAAGTACAACAGTATGATATGAGGCATTGAGGTTACTCTCTCGCACACTTTGAACTATGGAGGTTTTGTTTGGACGCAAAAGAAAACAGAGACGAGCGCATGTGATAGAGTTTTAACATGCAGTGGGCCCCCTGATCACTTTGTTGTGGACATGTCATGTGGTCATGAGCATTTAGGAGCATGAGTCTTGTGGTTCAAGGTGCTATGCCCCCCCCTTTTTTTCCTTTTTAAATGTATTGCTGAGAAAATTCGAAATGAAAGGTATGTTCAATGTTGTTTCGAAGAATTATTCTTTATCCATGTGATGAAAAACTCATTTAATTTATTTATAAAATGACAGAATTTCAATTAAGTATGCAATATAATTTATAAATATAGACTACAAGAAAAATTATTATTTATTTATTAGATATATATTATATATATAATATATATATATATATGAAGATATCCCATCATTCAGATATTTTTGTCAATGACAATTATGTGTATTGACAATACAGTTTAAGTAAGCACAATTTTTTTATATAATTTTTTATATAACCATATTTCAAATAAGAGTATTTATATTTTATAAATTATTTTATAAAAGCACCTATCACTTACAATATAGATGTATGAAGAATTATAAAAACTGTTTTATCCCTATCCTTTTTCATTATTCTTTTTATGATCTACAACACATTTTAATACACATTTTTTAAATTTTAATATACGTTTTTTAAATCTCAATTTAACTTTTTTAAAATTTAAAATAATAATAATATTAAAAAATAAAATAAATTCATCTTATCTCTCAATCTAAACGAAACCTCGTAAACTTAGAAATAGATTTTTTTTCCTACAATTTTACTTTTTCTGTTTTTGTTGCCGATCGTTCCAAAGAATAAAAAAGGAGGGGTAAGAATCTTGCTCTTATAGAAAATGGCAAGTGCCTACTATTTTGGTTACTGGCCTAGTTTGTTTTTATAATTTTTTTTTAAAATTATTTCGTTTAATTATTATAATTATTTTATATTTTTATACAAACTAGAATTAATAAGTAGGCTAAGAAATAGGCTACGAAACTTCTTGTTCTGGTTTCTATCTATAAGTAGCTTTTACATCGTCGGGTCTATTACTATCATATGCTATTAATTATGTCGGGTCTATTACTATCATATGCTATTAATTATGCATGCTTCTATCGACATAGAGAGGGCAAAAAGCTTATGAAATAGTGAAATATACCAAGTTAAACGTACCAACTTAGGTCAAACATCTAAAATGACAACGTTTTAATTTTTAATATACTAGCTCAAGTGTAATAATAGATACAATTTTGAGGTGTGTAAACTTCATTCACTTATTTTGAAAAAAGTAAAATTTACCATTAAAAAATTACTTTTTAATATAAATTTTCATCTTTGAGTGTACATAATTTACAAACATGCTGTAAATATTATTTCTCTTTAACGAGATTACAATGTTAATCGTTAACATTTCTTCGATTTTGATGCCAGCAAAACATACAGATCTGAACCCATCAATAAATTAAGATTTGAACGATACGTGTGTGACCCACCATTTTGATTAGATAAAGAATCCCACAATGAATAGCTTAACTAGTACTTAAAACTCAAGACCTAGCCAGGCTATCTCTTAAACCTTCTCAGATTATCACATTTCAACACTGATATAGTCCTAAGTCCGATCATAATTATTTTGGAAAAATATAGGAATCCTACTGGAGAATCTGCTTACTCTTTATCTTCTTAAAGGATAATGATAAGAAGATTATCCTCTTACCATCCATTTCCTATTCTTTTTGTATTTGAATTTTTTAATTTTACTTGAAGGTTAAAAAAGTAACTATTAATAAAATTATATATTTTTAAAATTCTTTTTCTTAATGATTAAAGATATTAAATAAATAATTAACAGAAAACAATAAAAATAAATAAATAATTCAAATACACTATAATTAATAAATGAATATCACTACCCATTCTTAAAAGGATTCGACCTTGCGTTGGACTTTTTTGACGACACATGTATCCGAAACATTAAAAACATAGATGTGCAGCAAATAATAAAATAAATCAAACAGATAACATGCAATTCGGGAAGTCCCCACAATGAACAAACACTTGACTTTATCGCATGTGCAATCATTGAACATGTTCTTGCGCTTAGAAAAAAAAAAAAGAAGAAGATGTTTTGTATTAACTAGTTGATGATTATGTAAAATTTAAAAGTTTTAATAAAAACACGATGTACAAACTCTATGAATTCTCTTAAAAAATAGTAAAATCTACAGCTAGAAAATATTTTTTCATGTGTAAATTTGTAATCCCAACTCTACCCACTTTTTGTTTTTAAAATGCGCAAGATTACACTACTTTAAAACTACAAATATCGTTTATATGAGATGAGATAAAAATGAAAAAAATAATAAAATATTATTGTAAGATATTTTTTTTAATATTAATTTTATATGAAAATTTGAAAAAGTAGTATAAAAATTTGAAAAAATTAAATTTTTTATTATATTTTATATAAAAATTTGAAAATATGTAATGATGAATTTAAAATATGTTTTAGGTTTTTAGTCTCATCCCCTAAAACAAACCAAGCCTAAAACTATCATATGAACATAATTATTCTTTCGTTTCTTCATAAAGTTCGCGGGTACGAAGATTTCATGTCTGAATGTTTTTGAGAGAAAAAGAAAACAGCCTTAAAAAATCAAAAACCTTGTTGAACGAGTGATTTAATTTATGAATCAAAATCATCACAAGACGCAGGAGACATTAAAAAGACGCGGCAGATTAGAAAAAACTTATATTATAATGTATTGGTGAGGGGTCTGAAATACAAATTATAAGAGGCTCAGAGCCAACAAATTAGAATGACTTATCTGTCTGGTGAAAGTAGTTGGGGGTGGTGTGTTTGATGGTCCCGCAGGAACCATCGACCCACGATCAGTGGTCATGTTACCTCAACCATACACGCAAGGAAAGCATTGATCATGTCACTCCCTACAGCTGTTCAGTTATAAGCATTTATGCCAAAGTTGCGGCTTAACTCGGTTCCAGACTCTTCCAGTACCATTAACTTGGGAAATACTATGTATGTTTTATTTATTTTTTATAAGTAAAAATTTTATTCATCAAAATGCAATAGGCAAAGCCCATGTACACAAAAAATTATTACAAAACAAACGCCTAGTTACATTCTAATACTAGAATAGTGACGATAAAAACTCATTGACAGCCCTGCCATTGAGTACGGTAGTAGAAAACCAACTAAACAAGGAACTTATAAAAAAAATTCCTAGAGTTCATCTACATTGCATTTATTAAAAAAAACCTCTCATGCCTTTCCAACCAAATGCACCACAAAATACACAAAGAAATCATCCTCCACACAATTGCCACTTAAGAGCAAGTATGAAGTGTAGTCCAACATAGAGTAAATCTACTTCTACTATGTTTGTTTTATGCAAAAACAATGCTACTGATCCCTCCCTACGCACAAGTCATGCTGTATAAATCATTTCACCATTTGTCGAATCGGTTGGGTTAGTACATATGTATGATAGTAAGGCGTCTTAAACCACATCACATTGTCCAGCATATATCCTCATTTCATGACCAAGAATCTTTTTTGAGTAACAGATATATATTGCTCCTTAGAAAATTAAGATTTTTAGGGAAGTGCTCGGTTTACACAGAGATCTTATCAAATAAACTTACAGATTAACGTGACATCATTTGAAATTTGAGATCTCCTTTACAATAAATAGATATTTACAATCAAACTGCATTAATTTTGTAAGTTCACTTTTGTAAGATCTGCGTGTAAACCACGCCATTCTCTTCAAGAATCCCATTAGCTAGCTCCTTCCCACAGATACCTATACTCTACCTATTTACTCCTCAGCCTACTCTTCAAAACCAATTTTTGAAATGATCCTTTTCTTCCCCCTCAAAACTAATGGCTTCTATTTCTAATTCTAGTGATCCATGAATCACTCCCTTCCCCCTTTCTCTTCACCAGAAAAAGCACCAATTCTGCGGAATCAAGAATCCTAGTAAGGTCACCACTTTGTACAGAATGCTCATAATACCTTTTTTTTTTCAAAAAAAGGCACTAAAATTGTCCTCCAACTCAGTCCTTAAATTTTGTTTGCAACTCAGCCAAATTCAAGAATATCAACACTGCATCCAAAATAAAAAGGAAAAGATACACGACTTCCTTAACTATTACCATCATTGTAGTATCACCATCAAAGTTAAAGTTATTAAACTGTCCCCAATTTCAGTCGTATGTTACAATTTGCCCAATTGTTAAAATTTGAATGTTAGATAGATGAAAAATAGATAACAATGCAGAAGTAATAGTTTGTGGAAATAAAAGTGTGCTTTTGTCAAAACAACAAAAAATGCTGATGACGACAAAAGCTTTGGCAAACCTCAATCAAAATGCTAAATTATAATCAAGTCAAACTTCATACGGAGTCAACTGTAAATCAACCATAAATACTAAATACCCTTACACCAATCAATCCGTTTAGAAGAAGCCATATCCAATCCCTATCTACTTATCATCCAACCCACGCTTTTTTAAGTCCCACCGGAGGAGAAGTGGTTGGAAATTACATGCATCTCATTACGATCGTGCAGGGAAAAGATATCCAACCATCTCGTGCATTCCTCTAGCCCAATTAACCAACCACATTAAATATGTATCAGAGAAGGCGGATAATAAGGGGCCCTATGAACGTCGTCCAAACAATTCATAAGCCCGATTCTGGGCAAAAAAGTCTGGATTATTCCAAAACTTGCGTTTTTGGAATGTGTTTATTTAAACCACAAAAAAATGCTACCCGAACTGATCATGGTAATAGAAGAAAACACCGAAGACGAAGAAAACACCAAAGGCCCAAAAACCCTAACTGGAGCAGTACGGGGTAACTTACTAAACCCTCCGACTCGTCGTCATCTTCGTCCCAATCAGAGCAAAACGTAATCATCGAAGAACGCCAAACAGCTTTTAAAACAACCCTATACTGAGTAAATTTCCAAGAGATCAGAAGATAGCGAGCCACATAATCAAAGCATTTCACTGAAGCCTGTCGATTTCGAGTTTTTTTTCGAGTAATTTTTTGTCAAAATGATCATATCAGAGTCATACGAAAGACAGTTCACGGGACTCATGGAGTAAAACAACATAGATTCATGACTAATCGAACTCACAGAAGCGAAAATGAAGAACTCACAGTACAGTGACCTCGGCCCGGTCAATCCTCCTCGCCGAATAAAAGCCGAAGCCTAGAGGAAAGGAAACCGGTGGAATCGAGAGAGGCCTCGTGTAGGAGGTCGCGCTTGATGTTCTTCATGCGCTCGGTGAGGGTGTCTCGCTCCTCTATGAGAGCAGACGTGTCCTCTTGGAGATCGTGGATGCGGTACTTCTGGCCCAAGGATCTGATGCTCAGGAGCAAAATCCCCGTCATGGCGAAGAACTGTAAAAAGCTGTCTTTGCGCTTCATTGCGTTCGCTAAAAGACCCATCGATCTCCTAGGGTTTTGGACGCCTGGACCTGAGCTGGGTGGTGCTGAGGAAGCCATGGATGAGAGAGCGTCGGCCGGTTCAGAACGGGTTGCTTCGAATCGGCTGTGACCTTCGAGTCCGCAACCTGTTGAGGCGTTGGTTAAGCGGAAAATACGTCTTGGGCTTCGACCTAATCGGGACCAATGGCTTCTATCTTAGCCATTTGCTCGATTTATGTAGAAATAAACCCAATCAGAGCCCAATCGAAAGTCCACAAAGCGGCCCATTGCACTGAAACGCGATTCTCATACCAGAAATGAGTAATGTTAGTCTTAGATTAAAAAAAAAAAAAACTCTAATCACAAAATTACATAAAAATAATTTTATAAACTGATATAATTTTAATATAATTTTATGTAACCTATCAAATTGTAAAATTATTTTTATTATAAAACAAAATACATAAAACCATGTCACTATTTAAAATTATTTTTGTATAATCTCTTTATAATTAATAACTCTCCTCCCGTTAGATGGTCATAAATTATGCTGGCGTCACACGCTTTTTTAAAGAAATATAAAATTCACCATTTAATTTTTTTTTATTTTTTATTTTTATGTAAATCTCATTTTTTTTTCAAAATAAGTGGACAATACTTAAATACTCTATAACCACAAATATCATTTCTTTTTTCTCAAAAGATATGCATGAAAGCTTGCACACCCAAGGCTAAAGCACACATAAAGCAAACATAAGACTCGTATTTAGCATTATTCATCAATAAACATGTGTACTAGTAAGTTTTCTCGTTATATAATAGAAACTAAATTTTTTCTCATCAAATAATAGTTGTCATCGTTCAAGTCGTTCAAGTTCGCATAACTAGCAAACTTCGAACAACTTCTCTGAAAGCAAACTGATTTTGTAATGTGTACCGACAGAAATTATGAAGGGCATTCAGCCATTGTCATAGCTGAGGGCAGTCTCCGCCATGTTAACTCCATGCTATGTAATGGGATTTAACCCAGATCAATGAGAGACTATTACCCCACCAAAAAACAATTCCTTTCCTCTAATTGGTTCCCTTGTCTTTTTCTTTATCATTTCATTTTGTTCTCCTATGAAAAACCAAAAAGGCTGGATTCAATCCAAGCAACCAATTCTACAACTTCATTGTCCCTGGAGTTTCTTCACAAAAGCGTGATGCTAACATGCTATTCAGAAGTCTAAAGTTCCACATTGCTTGCTCTCAATACTCTTTGTTCCAATATTTTCTTTTATTCCCTTCTTACAATCATCATTAAGACCTCGACTCCGCCCAATGCCCAGCTTTGGCAATCCCCGGTTCAGTCCCTCGAGCAAGACACAAGCTTTACACCATTTCTGCAAAATAAAACAAGAATGATGAATCCCGTGCTCAAACTGGGTGTAATCTGGGGTTTAGCGCACATGTATGCATCTTCAGTCTTGCAAAACATACAGAGTGACAGAGAAGGGAAGAAGGGGGAAACGATGGCAATCACAACATCAAATATAGTGATGACATTTTGATTTAGCCATGAGTCTGATCTCAGAACTGTCCTTACAAATATAATTCGCCTGAAATCTCAAAAAGAAGCACTGGCTCACAGAAGAAAAGTAGAGGCCAGAGCCAGTAGCTCATATGTTCTTATAGGGGAAAAATATGGTTGATTTTTTTATACCACGAATTCGAAACATAATACCTAAGGCGAGAACAGGACAGTTGCTATAATTGACCCTAACATTGATCATATGGTACTGAGTTCTGGTTAAACACATGGTCATGGAATATACTGGTCAATGCTGCATATGGAGTGCTGAATAACTTATAACTCTTTGAAATCTTTGGGTTTATTGCAGATGGAAGTAAAAGAAATGCTTACCTGGCTCGAAATGTAGCCACAGCGTTCACAAGTCCCTTGCTCTGGCATTTTTGTGGAAGTGGAAATCCTGAAATCCTCCCCTGACTGGATTATGTCAAGTATGGCCCTAGGTCTGCCTCAGGAGGATTCAATGTAAAATGTCAAACTTAAAATAGATGATCGAATTGATAATGAATAGCCGAAATGCCAACCATAATGAAACAGACTCATCTAGAGAAAAACCTGATTCTTTCCAAATCCTTTATGAACTCACGAGCAAAACCACGATATGCATTTGGAGAGTAAATGCCTGCAATTTCAAAGAGAACAGGTAGTAATGAGTATACCTAAGAATCCACTCACCAGAATCAAAAGTAGAACACTATAATGAACATCTCGTGATTGATTGACTTTAGATCATGCAATCTATATTGGTAAGATCAGTTGCAAACTCGTAAAATAGCATTGAACATTGTTAAGTATCATGAAATCCTGGTCTTAAAGGAAACAAACAAAGAAAATACAATGAGCCACCGAAAAGAGAATTAACGAAAAATGAAATCAAGGACATACATTCGGTGGAAAAGTAGTCCAGCCTCTTGAAATATGCATACGTGAGCATCTGGTTAAGTTTTCATATATAGTACAATCAAAGAATTAAATGAAAACACATTGCTAGACATTCAAATCCGTTGGCAGTTTCAATAAAAAGGATATATAACAATCTCCTTCTCATACGTGTACTTAAAAGGTTTGCATCTTGGAATTGGTCCATCTTCACCAGTGATTATTGAAGTGCATCTACTCAATCTATAGAGCAAAAGAATCAATGAGTTTATCACATAAAGCCTTTAGCAGAAACAACAAACATGAAAGTTGATGAATGCATTCACCTTGCAATATCTCCTCGTAAAATGTTTAAAAGAACTGTTTCAGCAATATCATCTGCATTATGTCCAGTAGCAAGCTTGTCTACTTTCAACAACGCAGCACCTCGATCAAGGGCCTAAAAGATAAAACAGCCAAGATATGAATAATCATTCCATCTACTTTCACCTCTCATAAAATTTTCATCCTCGTGATTAAAGACAGCTTAAGCAGGCAGAAAAACTTCTTGGTTTAGCATCAAATCATGCATTTGATGCTATCCATGCTGAGTGTTAATCATCAGTGCAAAGTGCCTGCCACCAATAGCAAAAATGGCAGAACACGTTGATGATGCCATAATGAACATCTATACATGTTTAATTCCTTATAGGAAGTCATGTCCAATACCTGGCGGCGGAAAACACCACAAAATGTGCAATTATTCTTTAAACCTATCATCTTCACGATTTCATCCATTGTCCACCCGTACAGATCCTTGTATGAGACAATTTTTAGTGGTAGTCCATACTGAAAGTAAAAGGTTACAATGATAACCAGTTATCAGAATAATAGAAAGAATCAAAGTAAATGAAGTCAGAAAATAATAAATGGAATGCTGAGAAAGGAAATTAACAAAGTTTCACTCGGATCCCTACTCCATCCTGGTAATGGGGGAATAGGACAAGAGAAGAACACTGAACCAACGTCAACGGGTATGCACGGATATCAAATCCGATGAAAATGAATGCAGTAGAGCAAGGTTTGCCAAGAGGGAGAGGAGGCCCTAAAGGAGTTCATACGCCAGCCGTTTTGTTCTGCTCCATCACGTTCACGCCCTCAACTTGTTCTAGTTAGTTGTGTACATCAAAATCCCATCTTTCTGTTTTCCAGAGTTTGCTTGCTGCTGCAGATGCATGTACCATAGCTTGAACATATTTAGTAGTTTGTGAAAGAACGGGCATTGTCCACATTTGTTTACATAGAAATTACCAAATAGTAAAGTTAGCTAAGGACCTAGCAAATTAGGTCCCCTATCTTTAAGATCGGCCTATAGATCTCATGGAAAGGATGAGGATTACTACATATAGGTGGTTGTCAGTGTCACCTCCATTGCGCGATTTTCCAATCAAAAGAGAGCGGTTATCTTGTTATAAGCTTTTGGGCTACCTTCTACTTCATTAAGTGCAACTCTAGTGAAAGTTGAAGGTAAAAAGGCTGCATCCGAGGCGCTAAGTCTGGACTACCACTATGTATATTCTATCGGTCTGTCACTGGATCTAGTGATATCTTATAAAAGAACTGAGCGAGGTTAGGTTGGAAGTGGTTTGGAGACCGATAATTTTCAATCAAAAGAGGGCGGTTATCTTGTTATAAGCTTTTGGGCTACTTTCTGCTTCACTAAATGCAACTCCAATGAAAGTCGAAGGTAAAAAGGCTGCATCCCATGTGATAAGTCTGGACTGCCACTGTGTACTTTCTGACAGTCTATCACTAGATCTGGTGATATCTTATGACAGAACTGAGTGAAGTTAGGGTTCGCAACCGAATAAATAAGGCATACCCTCGTATTGTCAACCCAGTGTTTAGAGAAAGCAAGTAATTTGCCCCTCGTATGTCCTATCCAAACTAATCGGGCAGTGGGGGTGACACTGACGGCCGCCTGTAGGCAGTAACCTCACCTTTCCCATGAGATCCATATGCCAATCTTAAAGATAGGGGACATAATTCGCTAGGTCTTTAACTAACTTTGCTATTGGTAATTTCTATGTAAACAAACGTAGATGGTGCCTAGGTTCAATAAACTCTCGTTCTGTCATAAACTACTAAATATGTTCGAGCTTTGGTACATGCATTTGCAGTAGCAAGCAAACTCGGGAAAAAAGAAAGATGGGATTTTGATGTACACAACTAACTACAACAGGATGAGGGCATGAATGTGATGGAGCAGAACAAAATGGTTGGTGTATGAACTCCTGTAAGGTCTCCTCTCCCTCATGGCCAACCTTGCTCTACTGCATTCATTTTCATCGGATCTAATATGCATGCATACCCGTTAACCTTTTGATCAAGCAACAACTTCTAAGGAAGGCCTTCATTCTCCTTTGAGAAAAAGAAAATAGTACCAGGGAAAGACCAATGGAGAGAGAGAAGGTTGCAGAAGTGCTTCTAGATTTCATGGAATGGAATAAGGCAGAATTTAGAAGAACACTTTCCATCTCTTGCTTTCATAGAAAAAGAGAATTTTGGAGATGCAATCCTAATAACATTACTGTAGGCCAAAATTGGATTTGGAAGAGCAGAAAATAAGCATTGAGATAATCTACTTTCATCCTAATCTCATCTATTGAAAATGAGGGCCCTATTGATCACTTGAAGAGATTTTTGGACAGAATTGACATAATTATTATCATGAAGACTAAGTTGCCAAAATATATTTGAATCCATTTTTTGGGTTGGAAGATAAGCTTTATGCAGTCCATAGAAAGGAAAACAAATTCTAGTCATTTCTGCAACTGTCAATGGGTTCTGTGACCCAACGCCATTCCAAGTAGTATAAAACCAAAATTACTACAATCCTTTTTAGAAAAATGTGGATTAATTAACGAAAGAAAGATGGAACCAGATGCATTCTTAAAAGAAAGCACTTTGCATTCTCTAATACCTTCAATCAACAGCTAATGGAAGACTTTCTAACAACTGTTAAGGGATATATGATAAAGTGGCCTTTAGAGCACGTTTTAACACCCTATTAAGCCCATAGTAGAACTCCTAGTCTTACTCATACTTCTTACTCCTAAACTCATAGCTTATTGATGACATATTAGATTAGAAAGGATCGTTACCCCCCAAAGTCTCCCTTGGGGGGATTAGACAACAGAAACTACTGCACAAACTTTCAGCTAATTCAGTTACCTCGATTGTAAAGAGAATGCGAACTCCTTATTGCACATTCCGTAAGGTTAAAGAATACCATGCATTCAAAGAAGGGGTGCTTCTAACTTTACTCTGGAATGAGCATAAGACTTTCCAGCGATACCAAGCAAGATAGTATGCACAAAGGAACTAACTGCCAATATCACAAAGCCAATTTCCTGAAAGTAAAGTGTTTCAGGGATTGCTTACTCTCCTTCCTGTGCTCATAATTGTGAGAGCGTTCGTGCCTCATGCCTAAGAGTCATTTCACTTACTTGGAGTATAGTCACAAGTTTATAGCTGCTTTTCCTATTACTTATTTATTATTTTAACCAACATTTATCGAATTTGAAAAAGGGCCAGAAAAAATGGTTTGATCCTCGTATTTTTCTTTCTCGAACAGAGAGATCTATGAATCAGGATCCTAATGCATATAGATACAAATGGTCCAAAGGAAGCAAGAATTTTCAAGAACATTTGGAACATTTCATTTATGAACAGAAGAGCCATTTTCATTTTCAAGCAATGTTCGATTGATTACGTATTAATCAATATTTGATCGATTGGTCTGAGGTTAGTGACAAAAAAGATTTGTCTAAATCAATTCATTTCTTTTTGTCCAAGTTACTTTTTTTTTTCCAAGTTTCTTTTCTTTTTGTCTAACTCACTTCCCTTTTCTTTGTGAGTTTCGGGAATATCCCTAATCTTAAGTCCTAGATCCACATCTACGAATTGAAAGGTCCAAATGATCAACTCTGCAATCAGTTATTAGAATCAATAAGTCTTCAAATCGTTCAATTGAAAAAATGCAAACCCTTCTTATTGGATGATCATGATATTTCCAGAAATCGAAATTCTTGATCATGATGGTGATTCCACCCCAAGCTCAATAAAAAAATGGAACCTACAAAGGGTATAAGCAGAGGTTGAATTCCAGACTTTTCTCTCAAGTATACCCATTACCAAAAAATGGACGTCACTTTGGGACACATGCGGATAGCCAGCCGGCGTGGCTAAAAAGAAGCCAAAAGAGCTTAAACTCTTTTTTTCCTTTTTAGTTCCAACGAGAAACTCGAGTCTTATAAAAGATGCCCAAACAAAACAAAAGTGGATACCAAAAAGTACGATGACACGGCAGGTGAATCAGACCAATTGACTTTGATAATCCTTAACCCCATTGAAAAAGTCTGAAGATTCAACTGCAAACGGGATAGTTGAATAAGAAAGATTTCCAAGCTAGAACAAGTGGTACCCATAAGAGAAAGTAGAAGTGCGCTTCTTCCCCTTAGCACTCAAAGCCTATAAAGATAGATAGGTCTCTAGGTAAATTGGTTTAGGTACCATTTTTTACAGCAATTTGACGACTAGTTCGAAGATATGGATTTAAAAAAAAAAAAAAAAAAAAAAAGAGGATAGTATCCCAATTTTATTTATCTACCCTCACTTTTGGCGGAGAAATATCACATACAAGCAAACTAAAAACAAAAACTTTGCAAAACTTTACCCCATATAAACCAAAGACAAAGCAGTAAGACTATCAAATAAAGTATAACTAGTTAAGAGTAGCTCTATCAATGTTGGAATTGAAGCAAACCACTCTTATCCAAAACGTTCTCAAAGCTCTAAAATGAATTTCATACACTAGACAACGTCGAATAACAGTGATGCAAAGAGGATAGTAGCATAACTACCCTCTTAAGTACTGAAACAAGTAAGAGGGATTTATCGGGGATTTAGGAGAGAGAAAAGTTTCCTAGGAGATTTCAACACCACCCGTTTCCCTAGCGAGCGTTTGGGAATTTATTGGAATTCTTTGACTATGGAGGAATTTTCCGAGTTCATCTTTAATCTGAACCTCATGGATATTCCTCTATGTGTGAGCAGAGTTTACCAGGTCGACTGGAAGGTGTGGTCGAAACTCGATAGATTTCTAGTCTCTCCGTCGTGGGAAGCCCATTATACAGCACTTTGCCAGAAGTGGTTGGCCCGAGTCAACTCAAATCACTTTCCTATTTTACTAGATTGTGGGAGCATTCATAGGGATCGTTACTACTTCAAGTTCGAGAACTTGTGGCTCACAACAGATGGGTTTGTGGATTTGGTACTGGCTTGGTGGGCATCATATCAGTTCATTGGCACTCATAGTTTCATTCTTACAGGTAAGCTTAAGGCATTGAAGCAAGATCTAAAGAAGTGGAACTTGGAAGTCTTTGGGCACATTGACAATCAGAAGTCGACTCTCTTGGAAGAATTGCAGGAGTTAGAGGGAAGAGAGTTAATGGGAGATCGTTCTAATGAAGTTTTATTGAGAAAATGTACAATTTTGACAAATTTGGAGAGGGTTCTTTTGTTAGAAGAGATTTCTTGGCGCCAAAAATTCAGGGCCTTTTGGTTGAAAGAAGGTGACAGATGTACAATATTCTTTCACAAAGTGGCTAACTCACATTGACGAAGTAATGTTATTGAGGTACTTCATTTAGGTACTCAGGTGTTATCTTTCCCTTCCGATATAGAAAGTCACATTGTGCATTACTATGAGGACTTTCTCACTGAACCGTTTGATTGGCGGCCGAAGCTTGATAATTTGTCTTTTGAGGCAATCGATCCGCAAAGTGCAAGTTGGTTGGAGAGACTTTTTGAACAAGATAAGATTTATAAGGTTATCTCAGCCATGGCCAAGGACAAAGCGCTGGGTCCGAATGGTTTTTCGATGGGTTTCTTTCAAATTTGTTGGGACATTGTGAAAGGTGACGTGATGCAGGTCTTTAGCGAATTTCACTCTTTCCAAAAGTTTGAAAAATATCTCAACGCAACCTCTATTGCTCTCATCCCTGAGAAAATTGGGGCCTCGACTATTGAAGAGTTTCGCCCTATAAGCTTGGTCAGCAGTGTTTACAAGATCATCGCCAAGGCCCTCGCCAACCGTCTTAGCCCTGTCTTGGAACAATTTATCTCCAAGCCGCAGAATGCATTTATTCATGGAAGACAAATTCTTGATTCGATTCTAATTGCAAATGAATGTTTGGATTGTAAATTGCAAGAAGGGAGTGCAGGCATTCTTTGCAAACTTGACATGGAGAAGGCCTATAACCATGTGAATTGGGAATTTCTTTTATATATGCTGGAGATGTGTGGATTTGGGGGTAGCTGGATCTCCTGGATGAGTCATTGTATCTCCATTGCACGGTTTTCGATTTTAGTCAATGGCACACCTGCTGGTTTTTTCGAGAGTTCCTGGGGTTTGAGGCAAGGAGATCCTCTTTGTCCTCTTTTGTTCGTGATTGTCATGGAAGCTCTTAGTCGGATGGTAACAGCCGCAGTTGGGGGTGGTTTCATTTTTGGCTTTCAGGTGGGAAATAGTTCAGTTAACATCTCACATCTTTTATTTGCAGATGATACTCTTATCTTCCATGAAGCGGAGACCAGCCAAATCCAAAGCCTACGTGCATTGCTACTTTGCTTAGAAGCAGCGTCAGGACTTAAGGTGAATCTTGGTAAGTCTGAGATGGTTCCAGTGGATGCAGTTCCTCATATTTCCAGGCTAGCAAGCCTCCAAGACTGTTCGGTATCTTCCCTACCAATGAAGTATTGAGGCCTTCCTCTGGGTGCAACTTTCAAGACTAGAACCATGTGGGATGGGGTAGTGGAGAAGATTGAAAGAAAGTTGGCGGGATGGAAAAGGGCTTACTTATCGAAAGGGGGTCGCCTTACCCTTATCAAGAGCACCCTTGCCAATCTCCCCACTTATTTTCTCTCATTGTTTCCTTTGCCAGCGGGGGTGGCTTCAAGAATTGAGAAACTTTTCAGGGGCTTTTTATGGGGGGGCATGGGGGAGGAAAAGAAGTTCTGACTGGTTAATTGGAAGACTGTGTGTTCCCCAATCTCCTCTGGTGGCTTGGGGGTGTGTAGCTTGCATGTCTTTAACAAAGATTTGTTGGAAAAATGGTTATGGAGATATCATTTGAAGGGGAGATCGTTGTGGAAGGAGACTAATGATGCTAGATATGGAGAGGCTTGGGGGGTTAGTGTTCTTTTGAGGTTAAGGGGGGAGGGGGGGTGTCATGGGATGAGCTTATGGAAGTTTATTAGGAGGGGTTGGTGTTTGGTGAGGGTAATAAAATCAGAATTTAGAGGGATATTAGGTGTAGTGATGTGGCTTTGGAGAGAGCTTTTCCAGCTCTATATCATATTGCAACTAACAGGGAGGCTTCCGTTGCTGATATGCGTGTATTCTCTCATAGTTTTCATCAATGGAATATTATTTTTATTCAGGATTTTCATGATTGAAAATTATCTATTGTTGCGATTTTTTTTAGAGTCCTACACTCTAAGGAGACTCCCACGACATCAGGTGATAGATTGAAGTGGAAGTCCAATGATCACAAGAAGTGCACAGTCAAAGCGTATTACAAAATCTTAGTCACACAAGCACATGTCCCTTTCCCATGGAAAAATATTTGAAGGTCTCGTGTACCCTCCAAGGTAGCTTTCTTTGTATGGACTGCTATACTTGAGAAGATTTTGACTACGAACAACTTGAGGAAGAGGGGATGTGTTTTGTTAGATTGGTATTATATATGTAAAAAGCATAGAGAATCAGTGAATCATCTCTTATTACATTGTGAGATTGGAAGGGCGTTATGGGATGAGGTCTTTCGTAGGGTTGATCTTGCTCGGGTTATGCTAGCGAAGGTGGTAGACTTGTGGTGGTGTTGGAGGAATATACAAGGTTGTCCTCAAGTGGCAACAATGTGGAAAATGGTTCCGTTGTGCATCATGTGGTGTATTTGGGCAAAGCAGAATGATCGCTGCTTTGAAAACAATGAGTGCACATTGGCGGAGTTGCAAAATTTTTTTCATTCACCCCCTATTGCTATGGTTTTCAGCTATTGCCATACATGAGAATAATGTTCATGAATTTTTGTCCTTAGAATGTATTTATGTGCTCTTTTGTATACTTCCTGTGTACCGGGGTTATGCCTATTTCATTTACATTAATAATACTTCTTACTTATAAAAAAAAAAGTTAATTTTAATAAATAAACTCCAAAATCCACATGCCCATAGACAAAACCATGAATTGAAAATTATCATATGATGAAGCAGCATGCTTGGACAATATAATATGGTCACCATCTTTCTCTCAAATTCAGGAATAACAGAAAAAATTAAAGAATGAAAACTCTATTACAACTTATTCAAAACATCAACAAAATGATAAGAGTCCAAATTTGAATGAATAAAAAAAACCTGATCTGGAAAATGGTATTAAATTCTTAATAATAGCACAATATGAATGAAAATGAAATGGAATATTAATAAAAAAGATTTGCGCACCTGAATTTCATTTCGTTTGACAGTTTCAAGAGAGTCATCCCTGTACCCTGTAATGCCCTCATCAACTGACAAGAGGAAGAGATCCAGACCATAATTGTGTCGCCGATTCAATTCTGATAATACATAAGCAAGGACTGTGGAATCTGCAAGCAAGGGAAGAGATAATGAGATACAAAAAGAAACTAAAAACAGAATTTAGCATCATATAACATAAAACACAAAGAAGTCAAATAACTAACGAATAGGACATGAGAACAACTTTCAATTTCTAGCATCTTAGCACTTAAAACAAACCCTGAGCCATAAAGTATAGATATATTCTACTTCAGCTATTTAGGCAACCTGTGCTCCCAATTTTGTGGAGTACATAATTGAACTAATACCTCTTTCTTTTACAAGGGAACTTTATACATTGCAATATCAATTGAATGTGAGGAAATGTGTTTAACCATTGCATATGTTCCAACAAACCCAATCATATGTTCCTGTGCCATAATCTGGAGAGGTGACTATCTATTAAGTTAAGATGATCTGATTCATCACATGAATAATTAAGTCAATCCTCATATACCCTATGTGGACGATAAAATATCAGGCCCAGGCCACTAGGGTGACAAGAGAGGAAGAGAGCGGAGGAAACAAGTAAGGACCATGGGTCAGGAGGTGCAAGAGGGGGCCTCACCAATGTAGACAAGAGTCAAGCCTGATTGCTACAGACAAGCACGTACCAACATGTCCGTGTCCCTTTCTCTTTATTTCCTCTATACTTGTTTTTCATTCACCATCATGGCTATATGTACTGACTCCGTATAGCCGCACCAGACCACTGTCGGGGGTTTCAAATGAAACTGACCAAGGCCCAAGTCGTCATAGTGGGCAATAATGACTCTGTTTCTTCTTCCGACCCGTAGTGCAATTTTTCACGCATCAATAGTGGCGCAAACTACGGAATCTGATTCTTTTTCCACGCCGGCAATGGGAGAAGGATGATTTTCCAGTGTGTTGAATAATGTCTGAATGAACAAACAAAGCTTCCACCAGATAAGTACTCCCAACTTTCTTGTTCTTATTTTTATTTATGACGACATCAAAATAATTGGGGAATAAACTCTTCCTTGCCTATGTAGTTGATCATACTATACACTTAAGTACCTGCACATGGCACTTGTAGATTAAGTGACCAGGCCACTCATCTTTCTGGCTCAAGGAGTGTAGTTTAATGCACAAGACGCATGCACGTAGCATGTGCACTGATGGACAAATATTTTACATTTAAAAACACAGTGCTCTATGCGTAGTATCTAGGCACATGCACAACAGGGCGAGCACTAAGCACTTAAGTGCACATGACCCGTTGGCCATGCACATCCCGATTGTGCATCGAATGCATGGTGCCATGCATAGTGCAAGAACAACCCCACGGAGGCACAACTAAGGGGCTCACGGCAGTCAACTGTGAGCCCAACAGACCTATCGACAAGAACCACATGACTCGCCGACAATTTTTGAAGACGACCGACCAACCCTGACGGGGGCAGCCACATGTGCAACCACTCATGTGGTGAAAACCACAAAGCCCAACCCCACCCTCGCACAATTGGACTGTCTGCGACCACCTGCCAACTCGCCCCGCGGTCCGCTGCCCCTGAGGTGGTTCCCGACCACCCTAGCCGCTGCCAACCATTGGCCAACCATAGAGGCACAATTAAGAGCCTGTTGTGAACCTAACAGACTTGCCGACAGGAACCACATGAACCGCCAACAATTTCTGACGACAACCGACCACCCCCCAACAGGGGTAGCTCTACAGGGATAGCCACATGCGCAACCTCACATGTGGTGGAAACCACAAAGCCCAACCTGTTTTCGCACGACTGCTTGCAACCACCCAACAACTTGCCGGAGCTATCTATTGCCTCTGAGGTGTTCCCGCAACTGCCGTGAGCTCCATGTCTCCATGTCTCTGAGGCGATCATTACTCGACCACCAGAAACTTCTGCGGACGCAAGGGCTGTTGTTGATCACCCCAGCCAACCAACAACAACAGTTCGTAGCACATGTAGTGCACGCAACGTGTGCCATCGCGCACAGCAAGCTCACAACACTGCCATGAGCACCGTGTCCCCGTTGGCGACGACCACTGGACTACATGCACCTTTTGCTGCCCCTCAGGTTGTCCCCCAACCACCATGGCAAGCACAAGGTGGCCCCACCTTAGCCAATCACTCTGCTCGACCACCCAGCAGAGGGCATGCCCCCTCAGCCAAGCACCCTCCTCAGTCACTCAGCTCGGCACCCAGCAGCAGGGCTCCCAAGATGACCAAGCACCCTCCTTGGTCACTCAGCTTGACACCAAGTAGTAGGGCTACCAACACGGCCAGGGACTTCTCCTTGGTCACTCAACTCGACCACCCAGCAACAGGGCTCCCAGCATGGCAAGGGACTCCTTGGTCACAACACTGGCCTAACCACAAAGGTGTATAGGCTACAGGACATGCTTAGCACCCCAGGAGAAGCAGCTCACATTGCATGGCCTAAGGTTAGCTCACCCAAAGTCTGTTCCCCCCCCCCAACATGCTCGCAAGCACAACATGCTAGGAGGGAAGAAGCTCACCCAAGTTTGCTCGGGCACGAAAGCCTCTCACCTAAACCTCTCAAGAAACAAACTATAAGCTACAGTGGCCTCGCAAAAAAATAAAAAAGGAAGAAGTGCAACAGGGCGAAGGAATTGCCACCAGTTGTAGGCAGCTTTCCATCAAGTAGAAATTGACTAAATCAACCAAAAACTCCCCACATGGACAAGTATCTTTGTCGTCCATGCCGTGTCGCTAGACTCACCGCAACCCAACGGTCGAAGACGAGTCCCTCAACTTGTCGACCCTTGTGCTACAAGCCGATTCACTGGACTTGCTGCGACCCAACGGTAGAAGAAAAGTCCCTCGACTTGTTGACTCTTGTTCTACAAGCTGTCATTGGACTCACTGCAACCTAACAGTCGAACACAAGTCTTTTCTCTTTTCACTTGTTGACCCTCGCGCTACAAATCGAGTCACTAGACTCACCACAACCCAACAATCGAACACAAGTCTCTCAACTTGTTGACCCTTAAGCTACAAGTCAAGCCTATGGACTCACCGTGAAGTTGAGGCCAGACACTTGTCCTAGGACCTACCCAAACGATTGTTCAATCCTCGCTATAAGCCAAGTCACTAGACTCGCCACGACCCAATGGTCAAACACAGTTCTCTCGAATTATCGACCCTCATGCTACAAGCCAAATGTCACACTTAAGCCATAACCGTTGCCAACGGGTTACCATCAAGAACGAGTCTCTCAATTTGTTGACCCTCACGCTACAAGCTGAGGCCATGGACTCGCCGCAAAGTTGAGGCCATACACTCGTCCTAGGACCTACCCAGACAGCCGTTCGATCCTCACGCTACACGTCAAGTCATTGGACTCGCCACGACCTAACGGTCGAACACGGGTCTCGAGTTGTGGACCCTCGCACTACAAGCAGAGTGTTACACTCGAGACATAACTAGTGCAAACGAGTTACCTTCCAGAACAAGCCTTTGGAGTTAACGGGCCGAGCTCTACAACCGCCTTACGCGGGCTACCATCTGGAACGAGTCGACAAGCTTAACAACAGCCTAAAGTGGACCCGAGGGGTCAATGGGCCCTCTAACCACTTTATGTGGGTTGGTTCACACAAACTCCGACACTAACAGTAAATCAAAAACAAAAACATCGAACGAACATACACTTTTCAAATAACGACACATACGTACAGATGCACCATTGGACCACACATCATACGTAGCCAAGTACACCTCTCGCCACATCCGAGCTCGACGCTTGTATCATACACAATCGAGTACACCTCCCGCCACATCCAAGCTCCATGCTCGTAACATATGTAGGGAGGACAATATATTCCACAATCCGTTAACCCAACACGAATACGTCACAATAATAGCAGGTTAGTATTTAGTTTTAATGTTTTCGGGTCAAAACGAGTTGACCTACCCATTAAGCAATCGTGTCTTAACAGGTCAATCCATGTTGACCCCTTATAATACGTTATGATATATTAAGAAAAATAAAATTATATCCTTATACCTAAAAAAAAATTTATTAGTATTCTAATTTTAATATTCTTATTGTTTGGATTGTAATTTTGGACTTGTAGTTAATTTTATAATTTTATAAATATTGTAATTTTAACATTTATATAAAATTATGCTAAATTTAATCAGGTCAAACAGATTAATTTTGGACTTATCCAACTCATTTACATAAACAAGTTGAAACGGTCGTATTGTGTCGTGTTAACTTATTTCGTAATATTCACTAATGGGTTAAAACGGATTGACACAACACAACCCGTTATATTAATGGTGTTAGGTTTTGAGATCTTGACACAATAAGCTTAACAGATTTGGTTAAGATTGACCCATATAATAAAATATACATGCATTGACACGATACGACCCAGACCCATTAACACGATTTGACACCCTTGATTCATATGCAATCGAGTACACCTCCCACCACATGCAGATCATACTAGATTGAGTACAACTCCCATCACATCCAGACTCTACGCTCGCATCATACGCGGTTAAGTACACCTCCCATCATCCGAGCTCCACACTCTCATCATATGCAATTGAGTACACCTCCTAACGCATCCGAGCTCACATCATATGTGGTCGAATACACCTCCCGCACATCCGAGCTCTACGCTCGTATCATACGTGGTTGAGTAGACCTCCCACCACATCCACGCGGTAGAGTGCACCTCCTGCCACCTTCGAGCTCCACGTGCACATCATACGCAATCGAATACGCCTTTCATTACATTCAAGCTCTGAGTTCGCACCTTATGCGATCAAACGCACCTCCAACCTAAATTTTCACCCCGAAGGGATTTATCGCTTAACGCAAGGGGAATGGAGAACGGAGAACCCATTTTCGAAGTTTTTTCTTATGTACGACCTCTGATGCATTTTTTATTTTAAAGATTCTCAAGGTGTTTGTTGGAACAAATTGCCCTTAAGAATCAGGGGCATCTGTGGAGGATAAAATATTCAGGCCCAAGATCAAGCCTAATCCACTAGACCACCACTAGTAGATAACAGAGGAAGCAAGTGGGGGACAAGAAAGGACCATGGGTCATGAGGTGTATGAGGCTTAAACACGAAAAGGGTCTCACCATTGCAAATAGACATGCAAAAGGTCAGGCCTAATCACTACAAATAAGCACGCGCAAAGGGAGTTAGATAAAAGCTAGTAGCCAGACAACCAAGCAAGGATTTCTTCTTCTTCAACCTCGAGAGAGAGAGCTCTAGGGCAAATGTCTTCTCAAGCAAGTAGATTTCCAACTTTCTTTGTACAATGAGAAATGAGAGATCATGAGAGACTGTAAAAAAATATATTATAGTGGAGTATCCCTCTCTAAATACCCGTGGACGCAAGCAAAATACCGAACCATGTAAATCTATGTGTCCCTTTCTCTTTATTTTTTTTGCACTTGTTTTTCATTCACCGCTATGACTATATGCACCGACACCGTACAGCTTTACCACACTACTGTTGGGAGCTCCAAACAACACCAATCAAGGCCCAAATCGTCACAACATGCCGAGAATGACTCTTTCTCTCCTTTCGGCCTGTTGTGCAATTTTTCACGCATCAACACTCCCAACTCTCGTATGGATTTATTGATTACTGCTCCTAGAAATTCTCAAGCATGTAGTAGCATTTAATTTACTAAAATATAATTTAATCGTCGGCATTTTTGTATCTATTGTAGTATGTGTTGTTTACCAAACATTTATTCTACAACTTTGCACATGGCTAAAATAAGAGATGTGACTATTTTTTCCCCAAACCATCATAGAATTGTTGAGTGATGTCATGAATGGAAACCAAACTTGGACTTAATTTAAGGAGCCAAACTTGGAGACCATTATTATAATGAAACCATAAATTGTCAGTTTCATACATATCCCTAGAGGTAATAAAAAGCAACTTGTTCAAATCACGCGGGTAATAAAATGCAAAATCAAAAG
This sequence comes from Platycarya longipes, assembly GCA_036559045.1. Lineage (NCBI taxonomy): Eukaryota > Viridiplantae > Streptophyta > Magnoliopsida > Fagales > Juglandaceae > Platycarya > Platycarya longipes. The sequence continues at coordinate 23,890,598 of CM071796.1, read as the reverse complement.
AAACCAAGCACAGAGTAATTAGGTGACACCCAAATAAGAATGAACATATTTGCTTCTGTCAGTATGAAGTAAACCTGGCGTTTCCCTGGGATGTGACCCAGAATGTATCATCAGCTAATAAGCATGATCACTGGAATGTAAAAGAATAAAATAACGAACAAAGCATTCACCTTTTCCACCAGAGGCGCCAATAGCAATTCGTTCACCAGGCCTGAATAATTGGTTGTCCACAATTACCTGATGGATCTCCTCCTCAAAGACCTCATAGAAACACTCCCTGCAAATCTTCACAGAGATTAAAATTTTTCAGCCCTGCCATAGTGCCATCGTCTCTCTTTCAATTCCATTGGGGCACCACTATATTCAGCTCAATATATTTACAGATATGATTGTTGCCTAAACCCTAATCACACTAACAAAGTGGAGAGAAAGAATGAAGTAGCGGAGCTCAAATATAACTGCCCATTACTTAAAAATTCTTCTCTTTTTTTTTTTCTTCAGAGCCGAATAAGAACTAGAACTTTCAAATTTGCTTCAGCAATTAACTCTTCACGGTAATTTGCAATCAGTTCAATTAAGAAATCTAATAAAATACAAAAACCAATCTGCTCCGCCTTCGTACTTAGCTTCAACGTTCTTTGCTGAACTAATTCATTGGAAGGCGGAGGGAGGGAGGGAGGGAAAGAAGAGTTCACCTGCTCAAGGGTTTTGGGTCTTTTGAGGGCGGCCCTTCTCTTGTTACAGACGCAGCACAGGCGACCCCTGCCCTTCATGGACTTCCCATTTCCGTCGGCTTCCTCCATTCCAACCGGTTTCCGTTGTTCTTTCTCGGAAAGAGCACGGAGGAAAAATGATTGAAAATCATGGAGCGCAATAACTCAGCTTAAATAGAGCGCAAGAGGCATTCAGAAAACCCACGAGGCATAAATGATAAAACCATATTTTTATTAAGTTAAGGTGGAAGTTTTGAATAGAGATTATATTCACATGATATTTAGAAAGAGTAAATATAATATTTGCATAAAAATATTTAATTTTTAATAATAGATTTAATTTTTAAAAATAAATAAATGATGTTTATTCACTTCGCATGTATATAATATTATTTTTTAAATAATTTTGCTCCTCACATACCACATTAAGATCATTCTCATTGGGATCTTTATATTTTTCTCTAAATTTTAGCTGAAACGAATACTCATTATAATTTCTTTTCTAAGTTTTACTCATCTTTAAAAATTTCTATATCTCATTCTCTATCATTTTTTTATTTTATTAAAATAATATTTCTCTATTTTTTTCTTATTACTTTTTCTACTATTTTATTTCTACATCTTTAACTCTTTTCAATATTATATATATATATAAACTGATTTGGAAGATGAATAATAACTCTTCCAATATAAAAAGTTACTGTTTATATTCTAAACTTATATCTTAAAAAAAAAAAAATTAAGTTGATTTTCTAAGATTTAGGAATTTGAGAAGTTTAGGAACTCCAATGCAAATGCTTATGCTCTTTACCTTGTAGTCTAATAAATTATAAAGTTATAATTTGAACTAAAGTCGTGAAATGATCCTAAGATGTAGCACGTGTAACCTTTTTCTCTTATGTTAAGAAAGCAACAAATTGAATTAATTTCCTTTGACAGAGCCAAGAGAATAGAAAGATTGTGGTTTGGGCTTGGTTTACTTTTATATATATAAGATGAGATAAAGTTAAAAATTAAATAAATATTATTATAAAATATTTTTTAATATTAATTTTATTTTAAAATTTAAAAAAGTTATTATTATTATTTTTTTTTAGAAGTAAACAAGTATTATTGATGTAAAAATATAGATAGACTGCCCTTTACAAGATTTTATGCCCTATCAGGTAGGAGCATTAGAGATAAGAAAGTTATACATACCCATGCCATTAAAATCTACAGTAATGGATTAAGTACAAAGACTTTTGAGAAATAACACTTTAAGTTCCTCCATTGATCTTTTTTTGTCCTCAAAAGTTCGATCATTGCACTTCTGTCATAAACATCACATGATACAGATAATGATCATTCAAACTGTTTTGATCTGTCTCTTGCCTCGAATCGACGTCCAGCATGCCAAAGTAGCTACTACAGTCTTCAGCATTATCCATGCTATGTTCAATCTGCTAAAAGTCTCATTCCAAAGAATCCTAACCATCCACAATATAGAAGTAGATGGTTTACTATCTCACTCCCTTTGCGCCACATGCAACATCAGTCGGCTATTATGACTCTCATTTTTCTCAAATTGCCCGTGCTAAAAATCTTACCTAAAGCTGCTATCCACGCAAAGAAAGCGGCTTTGGGGGTTGCCTTATGGCTCCAAAGTTTTCTCCAATGAAAATTAGGATCAGGACCTTGTGTGAGTGCCTTATAAAAGGAGCGCACACTGAAAACACATTTTCCAACATGTGTCCACCACATACTATCTTCATATTGCGAGTTTGGTCTGAGAGAATAAATAAGGCTATAGAAGTCTAAAAAACTGTTCAATTCTCAATCTTGGGCTGCTTGAGTGAAATTTACATTCTAATGTACCCGCCAGCCATGAACACCATAGCCTTTGCCACTATGAGATCTTTGTTGCTTGCAATCTAGAAGAGTGAAGGAAATAGATCTTGCAAGGCAACGTTCCCACACCAATCATCCTTCCAGAATCTAATCCTAGTTCCATCATCCACTTGTAATCTAGTATGTTGTTGAAAGACCCCCTACCCTCTTCTTATGTTTTTCCATAACCCTACACCAAACGCCCCCTAGCTTCACTAGTATACCAACACTCCCAAATACTCTTATATTTGCTTTTTATCACCTGTTTCCAGAGAGCTTCAATCCTTGTGGTATCTCCACAACCACTTACCAAGTAATGTTTGATTGAACCGTCTAAACTTTCGAATGTCCAACCCACCATTTGAGATAGGGAGACAAACTGTCACCCATTTAACCATTACTAAAACTCCTCCTAAGGCCCTTAAAGATGCCAACTACAACCTGTCCACGTGAATGTCACCCCATAAACTACGCACAATACTCCTATTGATCGTCTTCAACTTCGTCTCCTAAAGACACACAATGTCTGCTCTCCACCCCCGAAGCAAATATCGAATCTGAAGGCACTTATTAATCTCATTGAGCCCTGAACATTCCACAACATGATTTTTGGCTTCATTGGAGAATAGATGGCCCCTTCCATTTTACCCTACCCTTGCTTGAGCTATCCTCATTCATCGACCAAGCCATTTTTTTAAGTTCCCAATATTGTTTCAAATTCCTTTTTCCTTTTTCTTTATGACCCGCCTCGATTGTCGCAATCAACATCATGTGTTGCCCAAATGACTAACACAAGAGGAGGGTGAATTGGGTTATATTAAAAAAAATTAGTACTTATAAACCAAATACACAATATAAAATATAAACAAAATACGAAATAACAACAAATATAAAGAGTAAGGGCAAGAAAAAGTAAACTCAGTATTTTAACGAGATTTAGCCTCACTGCCTACGTCCTCGCCTCAAGCTATCCCTTGAGAATCTCAAATTCACTATTCAATCTCCTCTAGGTGAAAATAGAAACCTATTACACCTTTGAGCAACACCGCTACAAAGAATTCGTGTAGAACACCCTATATACTTGTAATTACCTCACACTTGATGATTCAACTATTTCCTATATAGAATATATTCTGCATACACAAAGGTTATATGCACCCTCTTAAAAATACAAGAGCTGATAGTGGATAGATTATCAGAGTACACTCCTCAATAAGTGAAATAAGAACAATACAGCGCAATCTATATTTCTCTCAAACATAACAAGGATTAAAATACAAAATTTAGAAAAGAGAGAATGATGGTTTTGAAAGAATTATATAAAACTTAAAAATTGATGTGTAAACTCTTGTTGCAAATTTTGCAAAACTCAAGTGAACTATTTATAAGCAAATGAGTTTTCATATTCAAATTTAAAAAGGTTCACATGTCAAATAAGAGCATTATTCACTTTTCAAAAGATTTAAATAAAAACATCTCCTTTTTATATTTGTAAAAAACAACTCCATTCATTTTTCAAAGAAATCAAACCTAATTTTTTACTTTTCATACATGATAAAATGAGTATGATTTATTTTTCAAACCAAATCATATTCTTTTTGCGTATGTCAAAAAAATACACAACCACCCTTTAAGATTTTCAAATAAAATCATTTATATTTTGTATTTGTCAAAAAAACACACAATCACCCTTCAATATTTTCAAACAAAACATGCATATGTTAAAGATGACAATCAATCATCTTACAAATTCAAATATTTATGCATATGTAGAAAAAAAAATTCGAAACTAAATATTTTAATAAAGTTATGCAAATGTAAAAAATGCAATTTAATACTTTATGAGAAAATATTGATTTTGAGTTTTAATCTAATTTCAAATTTTAAGAGATGTACAAAATTATTCTATGAGCTTCATTTATAGACTTGTTCTTCTTTTTGCTCATGCTTGATTTTTTGATGTGCTTAGCTCTCTTCATACGTAGACAACTTGAGCTTGAGTCTTGAATATATTTGTTATTATCAAAATCTATACGTAAATACGAGACTTGAAACCTTGGGTTCTATACCATGAATTGATCCTCGTAAAAGAAACCGTAATTGACTTCAGTAAGATTTCTCCTCGCAATAACCAATAACCAAATAAAATTGTGCGTTAGTAGAAACTATAGAGAGTTGAATAATTGGAGCCACCCGTGTTTGGTAAAAGCTGCAAAGGCTGAGGCCTAACTTTATCGTCTCGGTGCAGAAAAAGACTCAAATTCGCTTGATGTTGTTGACAAATTAGATGTTGCAGAGATTTGAAGTTGAATAATTGGAGCTATCCACGTCTGACAAAGGCTGCAAAGGCTGAGGCCTAGCTCTTGTCTCGATGCAGAGATTTGAAATCCGCTTGATGTTGTTGACAAATTAAATATATCCGAGATTTGAAATCTTTGAGTTGCTATTTAAAAGATCATTTTCATCCATCGGATACTCAAAGAAAAATCTTACATTTCTCATTGATCCAGTATCTGTTTATCCAAAATGATAGAATGGCGGGCGGAGAAAACTTCTTCTGGTAATCTTCCGGATTTGAACCAAGAATTGTCTCAATCAATTATCTCAACCGTCTCATCCAGCATATCTTGTAAGTTTAACTAAGTAAGATTAAAAGAGATGATAGTGTGTCTTGTTCTTATTTCTATATCTATAAGAGCAATCCTTAGTTTTATCTAATTCGCATCAAATCTTCTTCTCATCTTTGTAATTTGCTTGCATTCTCATTCTACAAATTTTTAATGGCTCGTTAATTTCCCTTCAGTACTTCTTGTAATCAATCTATTTCTGTATCTGTCGTAGGTGCCATGAACCAACAAGAGACTGATTTGGCTAATAAATCAGATCATGATGTCATTATGAGCTTGTGGGTCTCGAAACTTGATACTCATTATCCATTATTGCTTTTTTCGCTCGGTTGCAGTCCAAAACTCACAAAATTGAGAAGTTTAGTGAAACAGTTTCTGTACTTCAACGACTTATTTATGAGTCAAACAGAAAAATAGTAGAGTTAAAGTAACATAATAAGAATTTAAAATCCTTACTTGCCTATTCATTTCGACTACCTAATCTTTTAGACGAGAATAATATGTCGATCTATGAAGAGTAAATGCAGTTGAAAGATGAGGTTAGAAATCTCAAATTTTTGTAAGTCATTTGAGATAATGGAATAAAAATATTCAACAGATATTCATGGCATGCACCATTCCTCTTTCTCTTCTAATCATGCATAATCTATCTTCTGGTAAGGGTTTGGTGAAAATATCTACCAATTGATCGTGTGTGCTTGTGAATTCTAGTATAATATCACCCTTTTGCATATGATCTCTAAGAAAATGATATCTAATTTCAATATACTTAATCCTAGAATGTTGTATTGAGTTCTTTGAAAAATTTGTAGCAATAGTATTATCATTTAATAGGAATATGATTGTACATTAACTTAAAATCCTCAAGTTGTTGCTTCATGTAAAGAACTTGAGCACAACAACTACCTGCAGCAACATACTCTGCCTCAACAATAGATAATGCAACAAAATTTTGCTTTTTACTAAACTATGAAACAAGTGCATGACCTAAGAAATGACATGTTCCACTAATATTTTTTTGATCAACTTTGCAACCAACATAATCTGCATCTGAATAACTAATAAGATCGAAAGAAATGTGCTTAAGATACCATAACCCTAGGTCAATGGTACCGACTAGATATCTAAAAATACGCTTGACTACAATCAAATGAGATTGCTTTGGAGATGATTGAAAACGTGCACATAAACATACATTGAACATGATATCAGGTCTACTAGCTGTCAAATATAATAAACTACCAAGCATACCTCGTTATACCTTTGAGTTAACTAGCTTACTGCTTTCATCTTTATCAAGTTTGGTGGTTGGACTCATTGGTGTTCTAATTACCTTCGCACCTTCCATATCAAACTTTTTAAATAACTCTTTGATATATTTTGACTGATTAATGAATGTTCCACTTTTTGCTTGCTTGATTTGTAATTCAAGAAAGAAATTAAGTTCTCCCATCATACTCATTTCAAATTATTCCTACATACTTTTAGCAAAATCTTGGCATATTTTTTCATTAATAGCGCCAAATATTATATCATCCACATAAATTTGAACTAGAAGAATATCATCCTGTTCATATTTGATGAAAAGATATGTATCGATCTTTCCTCTTGAAAAATATTTTTCAACAAAAAAACCACTAAACCTCTCATACTAAACTCTAGGAGCTTGTTTGAGTCCATATAATACTTTTGTAAGCTTAAAAACATGATTAGGAGAGACATGATTTTCAAAACCTAGAGGTTGCTCAACATATACCTCTTCATTTATAAAACCATTTAAGAAAGCACTTTTAACATCCATTTGGAAAAGTTTGAAATCTTTATAACATGCATAGTTAGAATTCATGATTCATCAATAAGTGTTTCATCAATATTTTTGGGTTCAATTTGAGATAGAAAAACAGTATGATTGCAAATATTTCTAAGAGATGATCGAGTACTTACACCTCGTGAAGGTTCTCCCAAAATTTGTTCCACTGGATGATCTTTCACATGTTTCCACTGTTTGGTAGCATCTTGTACTAAATCTTGATGATCTTTTATGATATCTCCATGTTGGACTTCTTCCATTGTATTCTCTTTGTTGAGATTGAGGCTATTTGTGTTATTTGTACATTCTGATTCTTCATCAATAGATTTCTTGAAGAGTAGAGGGTTAGATTCATCAAATACTACATGCATAGATTCTTGTACAGTCAAAATCTTTTTATTGAATACTCTATAAACTTTACTATTTGTTGAATACCCAATAAAGATACATTCATCAGATTTTGTATCAAATTTTTCTAAATTATCCCTGTTATTGAGAATAAAACATTTGCATCTTAAATACATGTAAATAACCAATTTTGAATTTTTTCTCATTCCAAAATTCATAAGAGGTTTTATCTAATTTAGACCTTAACATAACTCTATTTATAACATAACATGTAGTACTTACCGCTTCGGCCCAAAAATAACTAGGTAAATTATTCTCATTAAGTATTGTTCTTGTCATTTCTTGAAGAGATCTATTTTTCCTCTCTACTACCCTATTTTGTTGAGGAGTTAAAAGAGCAGAGAAATTATGCAGAAAACTATTTTCATTACAAAAAGATTCAATATCCACTACAACAAATAGGGCTAATTCCTGCAACATTTTTTGCTGCAATTGACTATGAAATTTGTAGCTATTAAATCAAAACTGGCAAAAGTTCATGGTGGCATGGTTGTAGATAAAAAAAAACTGGCAATTTCCACATTGTGCAAAATTGTGACTTGTCACAAATGGTTTCTTTATTGTGGCAATTTTAGTTGCCACACTTACAAGAAATATTTGCCAGAAATAGCATCCTAGATCTCATCCAAATTGACCTATTAAATTAATTCTCACTTTGCATGTTGCTAGAAAAAGTGTTATATTGACAATATAATTGCCGCTATTATTTTTTTCCTACAATGGTATATAGTAGCTATCTATTTGTATTCACTGCCTTTGTCGCCGCTAATCCACTATTTCCTATAAACGGACACCCTCATATATGTGCTTATACCAATGGCCACCTTCATGGGAATTATGTTATTATCTGAGAATTAATTTTGTGGACTAAAGAAATTTCCCAAAACATCAATTCTTGGAATTACACATTTCTGGCAACATGCATTGTAGATAATAATTTTTTTCTACCACATGTTTCATGTATGGTTTTTCATTTTTGGCAAACATGCTACTAAGTTTTTTGCATTTCCAACGCCTATGTTTGTGGTAACCTACTTTGTATTGTTGACAATATATTGCTAATAACGATAAATTTTTGGAAGAATAAGGGGCAGTTGAGTTCAAAAATAGTATTGCTTTTTTGTAGAAACTATTGTAATATAGACCAAATGTTACTGCCGATAACATGCAGTTGCAGCAAGTATTCATCATATGGTCCAGGTAAGTGAGTCTTTTCCTACCTTATAGATCATCAGTATATATATATCTGGTACTTTCATACACAATGTCCATATATATATATATATATATATATATATGTCCATGCGCGCATATGTATATGGCTACATATCTTGTAAGTTTATGCCAGTAATATCAAATGATCTTAAGCTATCTTGTAAGCTGCCAAAGATTGCTATAACAAACACCATTTATGCCATTTCATTGGCATCACATTAATTTTGTCTGAAGGGAATCACCCATAATAATTAATGAAATACATGGTCTCATGAATACATGCATAGAATATTAGATATTCTTGGCTTGTATTGCCTACCCACCAAACTATATATTCTTTCACCTTGCATGCATGTTAGTAATTGTAACCAGCCTGCGTATAGGTACTGTCCATACAAATATTATTCCTGGTAAGAACATATTTAATGTGCATGCAGTCACTACATGCACTTGTCCATGCATTCAGCCATTGAAATAAACTATATATATAAGAATAAATTCGAAACATTAATATTTCTGCTAAACAACATATTAATGTGCATGATGCAATCAATTACAAGCACTTGTCCATACATTAATCAGCCATTGTAATAAATATAGATTAAATTCCATTTGACATCTACCATCATTAAACATAAGAAAAAATATTCACAATCACTTCAACTCCTTTTCTAATATATAATATTACTGTTATAGGCATCCCAAGACCCAGTATATACAAGGAAGGGCAAAAGAGTCTACAATTTGAACAAACTAGACACAACAGTAGTAGCATATATAGACATTCAATGCCCAGCAATCTATTAATATAAATCAAGTCAATAACCACATAAAAGTTGAAGTGTGCAAGCAGCCAAGAATCAGAAAAATCTAAGAATGGATCACATCTAATTTCCATTCATATAGCAACTCCTATTAGTAGTACACACCTTTAGCTATTTTAATCCAACTAATCATACATACAGGACATATCTTCTTTCCATGGTCGATCATATATGGTTGGTGGAAGGCCAAAAAGAGATAAATATGCTCCAATAGGCCGATTTGTTCTCTAAAACGGCAGCATTGGGTCTTTAATCATTTAGTCTAATCCAGAAATATGTGCTACTCTCTACCAACCTGAAAGTTCAAGTAATAAGCAAAATATTACTTTACCTATCTTCTAGATTTCAATAATTGATCATGAACCACACTAAACAGGAACCAAGTAGGTATGAACTTATTGTATGATGTCCAATAGCCAATTCTCCTAGCATCACTTATGTAATCAAAAGTTGCAAATAGATCTACATATGATTTATAAGGTAAACCAGATATGCACTATTGGTAATATATATAATTATATATAACTGCACATATATGGATGAATTTAATACTTTTATTAAATAATTGATGCCTACTCTCTACAGACCTGCAAGTCCAATTATAAAGTAAAATATTACTATATAAAGACTATGTTCCAAAATTTATAAGCAAGAATGTACCACATTAACATGAAACCAAGTCAGTTTAAAGCTAGCAATCAATTCTAGGATTGAAACACAATCATCTCCTATGACTATTTGGGTATTCACGAATATAAATGTATATATATGAAAAAAGCATACAAAATGCCTTCTATACTTCTCAAGTATAATCATGTCTAATAAGGAGTACTGTCAGCATCAATCATGTAATCAAAAGTTGCAAATTGATCTACATATATTTCTTAGATAAATCAGATATGCACTATTGGAGATATATATATATATATATATATATATATATATATATATAACTGCATATATATGGATGAACCTAGCAATCAAGTAATTAATGCCTACCCTCTACAGACCTGCAAGTCCAAGTCAAAAGTAAACTATTACTTTTGAAGACTATGTTCCAGAATTTATAAGTTCCAAATTTTATAAGCAACAATGTATCACACTAACATGAAACCAAGTCGGTTTGCACCAGGCTAGTATTCAATTCCAAGATTGAAACACAATCATCTCCTATGACCATTTGGGTATTCAAGAATATAAATGTATATTTATGAAAAACACATGCAAAATACCTTGTCTACTTCTCAAGTATAATGTCCAATACCCAGTACTGTCAGCATCAGTCATGTAATCAAAAGTTACAAATTGATCTACATATGATTTCGTAGATACACCAAATATGCACTATTGGAGATTTATATAACTGCATATATATGGATGAACGTAACAATCAAATAATTAATCCATGCCTACCTTTCACTGTGCACCATGCTACAAAGGATCACAAATAATTTCCCTTGATTAAATACTGATTAAAACAACCTTAATTATTTAGTGCATCATTAATTTATAGACATAAATTGGTACAAAGTCCATGTGTCCTCATTTTCTAGATCATCACCAAGATCGCTAGCTAGGATAATTAATTGCGTCGGTACATATATATACACTTCTACATTTAATTTAGAATAAGGTTAGCTATTTATATATTTGAAAACTTTTACATCAGCATCCACATAACATAACTTGATTTGTAATATTCAAATCATTAGCCCATGATTTGAAAGGATCATGATCTAAAATAGTTAAGCGAGTACAGGTTATTTTTCATTAATAGATATAGTACTCTATATGTGACTGGCTAAATCTTAACCTAGAGTTAAAATTACTAAAACTTGGTAGTTAATTTAGAGAAAAATTAACAATTTTGGCATTCTAGAATGAAAGTTTAAAAAAAAAATACTAGAATATCAATCTACCATTGAAGAAATCGAAATAGCTAGCTATAAGGGAAGAATTTAAGGAGTTGAATCAAGCCAGATAATCATCATGATATCTAATTAATTAGTTGCAGTAATTAATCTACAAATATTATACATATTTATATATATTCACATGATCAACTTGGCTTTAAAAACGTGAACATGGTCAACAAGAAAAATGTTAAAAAGAAGATCAATTAAGAAAGTAGCTAGAAATGAATGTACCAATTATATTAGCCACGAAACTTAACTATGGGCTGAATGAGCCTCCAAATAATGATGAATGCAGATCATCCCCCTTCAACGATCTTGATCTTAAACTTCAAACAATCTAATTGATCAATATGTTTCATGAAGATGGTCAACCTCTCAATGAAGATTGAGGTATAAACAATCATTTTAAAAGTGCTAGCTTATATAATTAGTTGGTTGGACGTTCATATCTGCAGGTGATCCAGTGGAAATATGTGGAAACGCAAAGGAATATTCATTCTAACCATTTCAGAGACCTTCAAACTATGTGGAAGACCAATTACTGTGGCCGCTCCAACCACAAACCCGACAATAGTAGCATGGGGGAGGAAATCCACAAGAAATCCTAATCTATAATTTTTTTAAGAAAAAAGAACAAAAAACAAATGATGAAATAGTACTATCACACTTCTTATTGAGATTGAATTGAAAAGGGCAGTACTTTCTATTACCTCTTTTCAGTGTCAATACTGGCACAAGGTTTTGCCATACTTTCCTCATTATCGCCATCAATAGATGGAAATAAGAACAGAATTGGAAAGCAATATGCAATAAACGGATTCTACTATGATTCTCAATACACTAAAAATTGATAGTCTCACCTAGCCAGTCAAAAGCAATGGCATGATAGTTCTTAGAGAGTACATGACAAATAGAAGTATACTTGCAAATATCAGCTAATAAGTATAGTTTACATATGCATACTAAGTTAAAATAAGTATACTTTATTTTTTTCTCTTAAATTATAAATCAAATAGTTAAACTTATCTCTTCAATCAATTTAAATGTTTTACACAAAAAAAAAAGTAAATAGGCAGAAGTTATATTGAGATCTTATATGGTTTTCAATTATCAAGTTAAACAGTGTTATAATATAAATTAAATAACTAAACGATTAGAAGAAAGGAATGTAAATATGTAGATGATTAGGAATGTAAATATGTAGAAAGGAATTTAAATATATAAATGATTAGGAGACATTGTGAGGACCATCAAGCTCTTAACAATAAACCCAGCCAAACTTTCACCCTCAGTGTCTGATCCAACCTCTTCTGAATCAGTTTCAACATTGTTGTTTGTAGGGATACATCTTGATACGCTTTAAATTTTCTTTGCATGTCCCCCTCCCCACACACACATATGCTAAGCTTCTAAAAGTGTACGAAACCATTGATAGTACTTCATTGATATTGTTATTTTAACCCAAGTGCATTACCCCACCCACTAATAAAACTACTAATTCCAAAAATCCAAGCACTCAAAATCTCTCGAAATGACTCATTCATTCTAGCAGTGAAATACCAAGCTGAGCCATCAACAACACTTGCCTTACAAATGATTGAGTAATATAATTTGAACCAATTTATTTTATAAGATAACATAATTCACCAGAAAATATCCACACGATATATGAATTTCAGAAAACATAGTGATTGCTTTGGATAACTAGATCAACTAATCTAGGTCTTTCTATTGCTTCATGTGGATATTTTCGCACACTAATAGCAAGTAGGCAGATTGTTTTTAACTGAAGATTGGGAGTCACCATCACGTGGATGAATTTATGAGTTTACTAGGGACATTTGAGAGTGTAGGTAATTGAAGCTTTAGGAAACGGTTTTACTTAGAACAACAGTAAAATATATTAAAATTAGATTAATTTATAATATAATGTCTGTCCTACTTTGCCTTGTATAAATAATGCACCTATGAGAGACAAAACATTTGTTGTTCTAGATTTTTCTTGCTCGTTTGTCAGGACTGGGAATGCCTAAAATTTTTAGCCATGCAATCTATATGGCAAGTTGTGGGGAAGCAAACATCCTTCCAAACAAGAAAAATAATGTATCGGTACATAAGGAAACCAAAAATAGAAACCAATGAAGGAAAAAAAAAAAAGAGGACAAAGAAACCCAAAATAATAAAATAATAAAACAAAACAAAACCAATGTCATACACAAAAAATACAGATAAGGAATGCCACTCTTAAACAAGACATGAAAAAACAGAAGAAACAAAACAAACAAAGCATCAAAAAACACTTGTTAAAGCGGATTATCTTTGGTTGTGTTTTCTAAAGTGTGTTTACATGTTAATGTACATCTAAAAGAAAACACTATTTCACCCTAAATTAGTAGGAATTAGAACTAAGAACTTACAAAAGGTTAGAAACCCAGATATTAAATTGAGAGAGTATCATAATCTCTTATACCTAGACACATTCAGAATACTAAAACATCTTTCTAGACAAGATCCTCTACATGGCAAGTTGTGGGAAAGCTAACATCCAACAAAAGCAAAAAAAAAGAATGTATAAGTACATAGGGAAACCAAATATAGAATCCAATTAAGAAAAATAATAATAAAACAAAAACAAAAGAAGACAAGGAAACCAAAATAAAAATAAAAATAAAAAATAAAAAGAACCAAAAAATAAGACGAACATAAACATAAATAATACATGAAAAAAATAGAAGAAACAAAACAAATAGAGCATTAGAAAAACACTTGGTTAAGTGGATTATCTTGGTTGTGTTATCTAAAATATTTTACACGTTAATGTATGTCTACAAAAAAACAATATTTCACCCTAAAATAGTAGCAATTGGAACTGAAAACTTACCAAACGTTAGAAACCCAAACCTCTACCTAGGAGTGTGCATGATCTCTTATACCCAAACACATTCAGCCCCATCAATCTTACATGCGTCTCGAACATTGAAAATAGAAGAAATAGGAAGTCTTAGGTAATTGATAAAAATCGAAAGTATGTAAATTAAAAATGCAATGGAGCAAAGGGATCCACTTCAACCGATGGGGGTTCATATAGTTTTAGAGTTCCGGAATGTATTTGCTAAACAAAAGAAATATTATTGACCATTAAGATGAGTGAGCAACACAACAACAAAGCTGATAGGGAAACAATCAGAAAAGAAAAATGAGGCCAGAACACAATAACACCAAAAATAAGCTATATGTTGGGGAAACTTTTACTGATGATAAGATCCTGAGATTATAATTCCATGCGTGTGAACAACATGAAGTCCAAACAAGTCACATTTTCTTTGTGTGGATATCACTTTGTTAGAAGAATTGCAAGATATGAATTAAGTTATATAGTAGAACAAATTTCTCAATGCAATGGATATAAAACTAATTAAGAACCCTATTTAGCGGAAGATAGCAAGCAAAGCCTACTAAATCTCTCTATATATGAACTGAGCCAAACAACTCAAGGCTAAATACTCCAAAGATAAGTTAGTAGACTAACTGTAGGGCCTATTATGTCATAACTTAATTGCATTGCAGCACACAAAACCTCAGCCAGACATGGTGATTTATCCAACTTAAACATTATGTTTGGACAAATTTCTGACACTTGTGTCCTAAATATGCAGAATGATGTTTATTTCAAAAAACAAAGACAAAAAAGCTGAAACCAATAAACATAAATACAAACAACAAATAAAAACATTGCCGGATTGCATATAGGGCTTACATTCATAAAATGAAAATGCACAGTTATTAGTGATATAAAGCTAATGAGAATAAACAATAGAAAACAAGGGAAGAGCTGTGATAATATAAACCCTCTGCACCATGTCATACATATTTTTTACTCGCATTTAGATATTTAAGTGCCCCCTCCCCCAAAACAAAATGCAACAATGATGGAAAAGGTAGCTATGATTTTTTTTAACATTAAAATTCTATCAGTCATATGTCATCAATGATTTCACTCGATTGAAGAAAAATATACACCAATAATTTGATGCAATACATTCACCACGTTCTCTTCTACAAGAAAGAAAAAAGGTCAGGAACTATGATTCAAGAAGAAAATGGTAATGATAATGAAAAATAAATAAAAAATTTCTACTCCCAATATTACTTGTACTATATCCTGATGTTGTGATGTTATTTTGCAAATGTATAATAATTTGATGTAATGAAACATTAAACATATATCAGCTTGTGTGGAAATATGTAGAAGTAACTCTCTTGCGACAAACAGAAGAGCCCAAGATGTTCCAAAATTTTGGTGAACTATTTTACTCCAAACACATCATAGAGAGATGTGAGCATACATTTCTCTCTATTTTGAACTAAATTCAACTTCAAGACAAAAAGCATATACTTCTATGGTTAAAAAAATCCTGGTACTATGTATGGAATAGCAATCAAACATTTTAAACATATTTCTAGCAGAAAGACATACATTTTTATTTATGGTTAAAAAAATATTAGACATGTTTTTATTTAGACATACATTTTTATGACGTTTCACTGCAATGTGCATGCCTTGCCAAGAATATAACTGCATCATGTGTGTTAGAAATGCAGTAGATTTTCAATAAATATAGTGATTTGGATGATAGGCTATTACAAACATTGTTATTGTCCATACCTTAAATCTCACCAAATAAAGAACCATCAGGGCTCCATATTGTATGCCTGACCAAGACACGTGGATCTTTAATTAAAAATGCCTATATTACATCATATTTAGAATTCATATTTCTTTGCTAAACTAATTACTGACTTGCTTCTAGTTATATTGAGAAGGAACATATCTTTAATATCATTGAACTTGCTCCAATATTCCATACCTGAAAGATCTTGAAACCAACTTCTTCCAGGAACTAATTTCACACATCCTATGGTTCCCACAATGAATTGAAAAATCTCATTAGTAAACACTAATAAATTTTTGCCTTAAAAAGAAAAATCGAACGTCACATAATAATCACCTTAAAACCAATCAGTCATTAAAGAGAAGCTTGTGGAAACAAACCTTAATGGAGTGTCTATTGAACACGATGAAAGCCCTTACTTGTGGGAACATACATTCCTGATTCTTGCAACTATAAACGGGTTACATATCACATATTGTGATATGTGATAAATATTTTTGCTATTATATGCTATATAATAATTTTTTTTTTTTTTTTATAGAAAGTAGCCCCACAAAGTGAACAAAGGTTAAATAATTTGACAGCAACAGGCTAGCTATGAATCTAAAATTTAGAAATCACTTTATGTAATGAGTAAAGTGGGTAGGCAGTCCAAATACAAACCTGACTCACGAGAAGCGTAGCTAATGAGAAGAGAAGAAAGTATTAGGTTATCAACTAATGGCTTGTGCTAGCTTTTATACTATTTTAATATGGGTAGGCAATTGAAAAACACGGCTAGTAACAACAATCATGATCTTCAAACTAAATAAAATAATATTATAGAATCAAAAAAATATAAGTGATGTGCTTAAAAGATAGATATAATTCCTAAATTCTAAAAACCACACGACAAGATATATTCACATGTTTACTTCCCATGCAATAATAAGCATTCACTTTTTATTCCTTTTTATTGGATAGCAGGGCAAAAAAATGTATTTGATGTTACTATATGATTCTCCATCTCATCCAAATAAACATGTATCATTAAAAATAAAAGTGAATCAAAGGAATATTTAAGAACAATAAAATGAATTAGAAATGTTTTCATCTAAACAAAAGTACCCATAGAACCAATCAATTAAATTCATGGTATGCTATCGCTAAATTTGCTAGCAAGTTAAATTCAAGCACGTACATATAGAACCAACCAATCATTTTATACTAATCAAGTTCTAAACTTTAATGAGTACAAATGCCAAGAAAGCAACAAAATGACAAAATATGTAAAATCAATGGGAACCACATGGTCCATGCCACCAAACATAAAAGCCAACTAATGTACATCTTGCAACCCCAGCCAGAATCCCACCTACCAAAAGTTCAAATCCAACACAACTAATTAGAAATCACAAACTTTTTCTTGTATTTCAATTAGGAAGTACGGAAACCAGAGAGCCCCATCATTAAGTTGCTAACACATAATAAAAATCGTCTTGTAGACCCCACTCTCATACTTTATTCCACCAAAACTTGTTTTGCTGGTGGCATTTCCCACAGCTAGATTCACATGAAAGTATTAAAAACAAGAAGACAATACAACTTCCATGTGCATTTAAAGATTCTTTTCCCCCAAAACAATCTTTAAAAACTCCATCTTTGGCTTTCAGAAAATATGGGAAAATAAAAAGAAACAATAATCGAACTTTTCATCATCCAAGCATCGCAAAACGAGTTGAGAATACATTTTCGTGAATCATCAACAACGGCCAACATATATTTCATTTGAGAAATTAGCAACCAAACAAGTGAAATATAAATATTTCCATATATACAAATATACAATGGTTGAAAACCAAAAGGGCTTCGGTGTATACAGGGGCGAAACTAGGATTTAGTGTTTAGGGGGCGATCGATAAAGTGTATGATATATGTAAATATAAATAATATATATTTTTTATACATAACTATATATAAAGATAATAATCATATATTATAAAATTATATTTACAATAATCTCACAATGATATAAATTAGAGTGAGATTAAATAAATATAATCAATTAATTTTGATAATTATAAAAATTTATAATCATTTCAAAATGACAAATGAGCAAGTTAAATATTAAAAAATATTTCATAATTCATAAATATCATGACCAACAAAAGAAGTGAAATTAGCCAATCTAAGATTCACAAATCCAAATATCAACACAAAAAAATTAAATAAAACTTCAAAAAAATAAAACATCAGAAAAAAAATTGGGAGCTTAGTCTATTTGTTTAGTAAAAATTTAGTAAAAATTGTTGGGGGATAATTTTATTTTATTTTATAATCTGATGGAGTAATTTTAATTATATATATAAATTATTACATATATTTATATACTATATATTTTTTTTGAAAAACTTTGGGGGGGCGGTACCTATAATGTAGGTCCGCCCCTAGGTGTATATACGTACAGTAAAAGTTCTTCCTTCATAGCATCCAAAAATCTCCAATTGCAATTGATTTCTCTTAAGAGAAAAAAGAAAGAATAAAAAACATATGAGCAACTGATGAATAATCATTATGGAAATTTAAACCAACAATAAAGTAGAAATTCAAAGTGTAAAGATCAAAATAAATAGAAAAAACCCATGGGAGCCTTTAAAAAAAAAAATACGGACGAACAGACAAAAAAATATGGACAAACAAATAATAAAATTTGAGTTAAAAATGAAAAAATACCTACTAGTTCTGGTAAACTTGGGGGAGGTCGGTGGAGAAAGGGGAAGCTGATGATGGAGACGGTGAGGCCATACGGCGATGGATCTAAGCCATTAGGTGGATAAACCCATGGGAGATGGGTCCTTGCGTGGGGGAGAGTGGAGGAGCTAGGGGCTGCATGTGGCGAGGGGGAGGTGCAAGGAGGCTTGGGGATATTGTTGGTGGCAGCCAGACTGGCATACGGTGGCAGTAGGAGCCCACGGTGATGGGGAGTTCATGCCGAAACCCATTTCAGGAAGGGATCACGTGTGTAGGAGGTGGGCTGCCGTGAGGGTTGTGGTGGCTAGGGTTTGGTCGTCGGGGTGAGGGAAGTTGATGGTGGGTGACGGTGAGGTTGGGGGTTGACGACGTCGGAGTCGAGAGAGAATCCATGGGGATGCCGTGCGGAGTCGAGGACTCGAGAGAGAATTCAACTTTCGAGAGGCAGGGGCTAAATGGAAGATGAAGTTAAAGAGGCAACTATCAATTGTCAATAAAAACCTATTACGGCAACTATTAATTGTCAATAAAAAGTGTAGATATTATAATGATAGAATTCACATAATTGGCAACAATTATTTGACATAAAAAGCATCATTATTGCCAGTAATTATATTTTAGTGTCAACATTATTTGTGGTGATATTATGTTGCAGAAAAAAGCTAGTTTTATTGACAATTTTACTATTTATTTTTGAAGAAATATATCTTGTGAATAAAGACCCACCTTTTACTACAATAATTTAATTGCAGGAAAACAATTGGGGCCACAAAAGGTCCTATTTGTTGTAGTGATCTTTATTGACAAACTTTTTCCTCCTATTACTTCGGATGTTTGAAATAGTATAGCGTTTTTCATTTTGAGTTCTCTTGTATAACTTGGTAAAAACAGTATTTACCTCATATTTATGAGTAAGAAAGATGACCTAAGTATATCTAGAGAAATCATTAATAATAACAAATGCATAATATTTTCCTCCCAAACTCGCAACTCTGTTTGGTCCAAAAAGATTCATGTGTATTAGTTGCAATGGTCTAGTAGTGAAAATATATTTCTTGGTTTTGAAAGAAGTTTCTGTTTGTTTACTAAACTGGCATGCATCACAGATTTTGTCTTTAAAAAAGTTCGTTTTTGGCAAACCTCTCACAAAATCATTTTTTGAAAGTTTGGAAATAAGTTTCATATTTGCATGACCTAATCTTTTATGCCATAATCAACTATTTTCATGTTGAGCTGATAAATAAATAGCATCTTGTGAGCAATTTCTTCAAATTCGATTATATAAACATTATTGTTTCTAAGAGTAATAACATGTGACATATTTGAAAACATTGAGTGATTGTAATAATGTTTTTCTTTAAAAAATTTATTTTTATAAAAATAATTTTAAAAATCTAATTTTGATTTAGTCGGTTTATCAAAAAAAATTTATAGGGTTTGAGTTTTTCTTTTGGCATGTATCCCAAACCTACCTTATCAAAAACACATCTTGGACTATCAAGAAATTTTTCAAAATTCATTTTTCCATTTGTAAAGTTTTCAACAATCTTTTCTAAATTAATCACTTTCTTTTTCAACTCATGATTTTCATTTTTCAAACAACATTTTCTTTTTTAAAACACCATTTTTATTTATTAAAAAAGAAATTTTCCTTTTCAAAACGGTATACTTGATACCCAATTTTTCAAATTCTTCATATACCTCTTCCAAAACATTTTGCAATTCTTTATAAGAAGGATTTTCAATATTTTCAGAATTTGTTACCTCAAAATCATCTTTAGCCATGAGACAAAGATTTGCAAATTCTTCATTACTTGCGTCACTGTCTGAGCTACTTGAATCATCATCCCATATAACTTTCATTGATTTCTTGCCTTTGTATTAATCTTTCTTTAGCATGAGACAATCTGCCTTAATATGTTATGGTTTTTTGCATTTATAACAAGTTAATGAGTCATTTTTATCTTTATTTTTATTGGAAAACTTTTTGAAATATTTCCTTGGAGGAGTTTTATTTTTCTTTAAGAATCTCTAAAATCTTCTTGTGATCATTGCAATTTCTTCATCTTTGTTATCGCTTTCCTCATCTTCATCGCTTTCATTTTCATGTGGAATAGTTTTGAGTGCCAAACTCTTCTTTTACTTTTCTTCTTCTTCTCCTCTTTTCAATGTGTACTCATGAGTAATAAATGACCCAATGAGTTTATTTATTTCGAATTTTTTGAGATCTTTAACTTCAAGAATTGTCGTCACTTTTGATTCCCAACTTTTGGACAAATAATTGAGAATTTTTTGATTATCTCCAAGTTAGAATAAATTTTTCCAATAGCTGTTAAACTATTTATAATGTTAGTAAAATGAGTATACATAGAGAAAATAGATTCATCATCAATCATTTTAAATATTTCATATTTATGCATAAGAATATAAATTTTTGAATATTTGACTTACGAAATTCCTTCACAAGTTACTTCTAAGTTATCCCAGATTTCTTTTACTGTCTTGCAAGTCATCATTCTGTTAAATTCATTACCATTGAGAGTATTATACAGAAGATTCATAACCATTACATTCACTGTATAAAATCTATCATCTTCACGATCAAACTCTTCTTCTTCCTTGTTGACCTTTACTCCATTAACAATTTTTGTTGGAATATAAGACCCATTTACAATACATTTCCAGATTTCTCGACCTTGAGATTGAAGAAATATTCTTATTTTAGCTTTCCAGAAAGTATAATTGTTTCCACAAAATAGCGGAGGCTGACTATTGGATTGACCTTTAGCGAATGTAGCTGCAATGATAGTCATATGATTTTAACTCAACAGATAATTAATCTTATAATAGAGCCCTTGTTCTGATACCAATTGTTGCCCAGATGACTAACACAAGAGGGAAGTAAATTGGGTTATATTAAAAAAATTAGTACTTATAAACCAAATACACAATATAAAATATAAACAAAATACGAAGTAACAGGAAATATAAAGAGTAAGGGCAAGAAGAAGCAAACTCAGTATTTTAACGAGGTTTAGCCCCACTGTTTACGTCATCGCCTCAAGCTACCACTTGAGAATCCCAAATTCATTATTTAATCTCTTTCAGGGAAAGATGGAAACCTATTACACCTTTAAGCAACACCGTTACAAAGAATCCGTGAAAAACACCATTTACACTTGCAATCATCTCACACTTGGTGATTCAACTATTCCCTGTATAGAACACCTTCTACACAAATAAGAGTTATACGCACTCTCTTAAAAATACAAGAGCTGATAGTGAGTAGATTATTAGAGTACACTCCTCAATGAGTGAAATAAGAATAATACAGCGCAACCTATATCTCTCTCAAAATGAACAAGGATTAAGACACAAAACTTAGAGAAGAGAGAATGAGGGTTTTGAAAGAATGATGCAAAACTTAGCAATTGATGTGTAAGCTTTTGTTGTGATTTTTGCAAAACTTAAGTGAGCTATTTATAGGCAAATGATTCTTCATATTCAAATTTAAAAAGGTTCACATGTCAAATAAGAGTACTATTCACTTTCAAAAGATTCAAATAAAAACATCTCATTTTTATATTTGTCAAAGACAACTCCATTCATTTTTCAAAGAAATCAAACCTAATCTTTTATGTTTCATATATGACAAAATGAGCATGATTTATTTTTCAAATCAAATAATCTTCTTTTTGCATATGTCAAAAAAAATACAATTATCCTTCAAGGTTTTCAAACAAAATCATCTATATTTTGTATTTGTCCAAAAAAAAACACACAACCATCATTCAAGATTTTCAAACAAAACATGCACATGTCAAAGATGACAATCAATCATCTTACAAATTCAAATCTTTATGCATATGTAGAAAAAAAAATTTCAAAATTAAATATTTTAATAAAGTTGTGCAAATGTAAAAAATGCAATTTGATGCTTTATAAGAAAATATTAATTTTGAGTCTTAATCCAATTTCAAATTTTAAGAAATGTACAAATTTATTCTATGAGTTTTATTTGTAGACTTATTCTTCTTCTTGCTCATGCTTGATTTCTTAATGTGCTTAGCTCTCTTTATGCATAGACAACTTGAGTTTGAGTCTTGAATTTATTTGTTATCATCAAAATCTATACGTAGATACGAGATTTGAAACCTTGGGTTCTACACCATGAATTGATCCTCGTACTCTTTGCATTCAATGCCCACAAAATGTTGAAACCCTCTAACATTGTTTATTACCCAATCTGAGGCTTGATCTGAAACAAAGAAGTTCAAAGGAGTCATATTCCCCACCCTATTCTTCTGAAAGTCTTGAAATTACTCACCCATAAAGTAATCATCCAATCCTTGCTGTCCATAAGTCTCAGACAGGAATAACTCGTTCTCTATCGAGAGCATGCAATGAGTCTTCGAGAGTCGCTGGCGTGGTCTGAATCTCCCCCTCTATCACCTCCTTTGTAGATAAGTCATCTGGTAAGAATTTGAGATCCTGAAGGTCAAAGATCGTGGTGCTAGGGCTCAAGATGCCCGTTTGAGGAATGGGTTGGGTTGGTTCAAGCCCAGACCCACTAACTAGATGAATGGGTTGGTTTGAAACGATCCCAGGAAGCATAAACCCAATGTGTTGATTCTTCTGCAACGGGCCAAAGAGGGTTAGGACCTCGTCTGAAAAGGCCCAAACCCACCTACCAGTCTCCACACCTTCTTACCCTTCCACTTTGGGTGGGTTTTAACTGGTGTCCGGCCCTTGTAGCAATAGCTTGGCCTGCTATGTTTGAGTTGTACACAAAGACTAGATTACCCCATCCTTCCTTCTTCTACCTTAAGCAACCCGACAACGTGTAGAACATCAGCCATGTCACGCTAATTTGCCGTATCTGTCCTTGCATCTCCAACAGTAAATTCCAAACTTCCCAAGCTTCCTGACAGGTTGTCGACCTCCTCTAGTTGTGGTTTGGTGCATGGTACGAAATGTCCAACGGTTCATGGCTAATACCCATTGGTTTGCGATACTTGCAGGCTGGCTCATGGCGACTCTGACCTCCGCCATCTCCCCTCTTCTCATGATTCACACCTATTGCGAATACCTCCTTATATGACCATTGGTATGAAATCCTTCTTCCAGGCTCACACCTACCTTTGTCAGCAAAACCACCCTGTTTCGAGAACCCACAGCCCTTCTCCATTAGCAACGCCCAAAGCGTCCCCCATCCTTAACCATTTTCCCCCTCAGAAAGACAAATGACATTCCTTCTTCCCCCTAGTTGTATTCAGATACCTCAATAAAACGACCCCATTTATTCTCTCGACGTTGAGCTATGAAACTCTTGTATCCATCTCTGATAGCTAAGTACGTCTCCTTTCCATCTTTCAGACTCTCCTCAAGAACATTTCCCAACCAAGAAATTGCAGAACACCCCAACTGTAGCGAGTGTTCTGCCTTCCAACCCCTCTCCATTAGCCTCAACAAACCACCCTCTTGCTTGAAGATAAACAGTTTAGCTTCGATCTCCACCTCTATGATATGCCCCATCACTATAGGCTAACGCTAATGATAACGTTACTCATCAATGGAGGCCAATGGAAGAGAGAAAGATTGCACTTGGATAGCATCTTCTTTGAAAAAGTTATTTTATAATTTGAAAAAAATGAATTGTTTATTTTATTTTGTATGAAGATTTGAAAAAGTAATAATAATGGGATGAAAATATTTGTAAAAGCAAATCAGGACCTAATCTCTATCAAAAATTATTTATACAATTTTTTAATTGTACTTTACTTTTGAGAAAAAGTCATAAAAATCTAAAACTTATGTATAAAAATCAATCTTTCATAGTGAACCTCATTATTTTAAAAATGTACACGCAAAATTTACATACATTGAAATTATATTTAACATTTTTTATTTACTATATAATATATAATTTGGAGAAATGCTTTAGCCATAAGAGATTCTATAAAAATAACTCCACAAATTAGAGTAACTTGATGAAATCCAATGAAAAATACGATGACTATAAAGTGATTATACAAAAATAATTTAACAATTTATGTGACTTGATATGATGTGTCATATTGTAAAACTATTATTATTGTAAAGTAAATCTGATAGAGCACATGAAAACATATCAGTTTGTAGAATTATTTTTGTTACTTTTGTATAATCCATGTGTAGCTATAACACTCTTCAAGTACAATATTATATAAAACTATGTTAAGTTTAGATTTACTAAAATTTGATATGCGGTCCTCACTCCCAAGGGCATGTTTGGTTTTCCTATTTGTAGTGATTTTTTTTTTTATACATTTGGGAGAGGGAGGTTTTGAACTCCAAACTTCCATTATAAAGGTAGAGAGTTATGTCAAACAGACCACAAATTAGGGGAATATATTGGGGGTGTTTATATGTAGTGTTTTTTTTCTTTCATGTTTATTGTAATTTATTATCACGTCTGATTTTTATAGATATTTGGCGTCAAAAGATTTTGATTTCATTTTTTTTTTTAGGTAAGAGTACTCATAATAGACTCAACAAAATTAATGTTTAGTTAAATAATAGCTAGTGAGAGTGTAAATAAAGGGCTCCAACAACTTCAATAAATGAACTGTAAATTTAACTCTATTGTTTGGCTCAACAAATATAACCAACCCCTTTGAACTAGTTAAATAGTTTTTTGAAATTAAAATATTCACTTTTGATCTCTCCATATGCTTTCAACCATGCAGCTGCTTCAAAGTTTTGATTTTCAATTCTGGAACAGTTCTAGAGTCTCAGGATCAATCTTGCTTTAATTCCCTAATTGTACCCCCATGACGGAAAATTCTTACAAGCAATATCGTGCAACTATTGCGCACCCATCAGATATGGGACTCAGTTTCCAAAATTTTCCAATTACAAGTTTTCTTAAAGTCATTTCAAGTTTACATCTCATCTGTTTCTTTTCTTTAACTTCAAAATCCACGAACATACTGTAAAATAAAAAACTTAAAACTTGAGTTCATCGCTGAGACCAAAAAGTGGAAGAAGATACTCTCAGGGCATAACGAGTGCTGCAGAGTCGAATAAATAGTGGATATTGAGCTGCAGAGATACTCGCCACATGTACCAAATTGGGATTGCATACGTTGGTTTTGCTATAGCTTTCTGAAATAGCAGAGCTGCATTCATCGGCATTGCAAAATGCGGAGGCTTTTTGGAATAAAAACCAGCTGAAGTTATCGGATGGCAACACCTGAATTGGTAAACATAGGCAGCTGTCAAGGTGGAAGACCAGATGGCTTCTGCGGGAAGGGCGGATTGTAGAGAAGGAGAGAGCGATCATGACCATTGCGACATAGAAGAAGCCAGAAGATCTCATAAATTTATAATCCAAAGAATCTTCACCGTATAAATCCTTCTTTAGACTTGAAATTGCTAAAATCGAGGAGAGAAAAGAGTGTCAACTGTCAAGCCATCTTCTTCTTTTCAATTGTTTTTAATTTTCTTAATGAAATAAATGTTGACATCAATGAGGTGTCTAGATCCTCTAAAATAGGGTTATATATGAGCCGAGCTCGAGCGAGCTTGGAGTGTGCGAGCTCAGATCGTATTGCTCTCGAGTCGAGCCCAAGCTCGGCTGGTTTATGGGCCGAGCCGAAGCTAATGCTCGAGCTCGGCTCGTTTATAGCGAACCAAAACTCGAGCTTGGCTCGAACTCGGTTATGTTAACGAGCCGAGTCTAAGCTCGACTCGAGCTTGGCTCGTTTACACTCATCCCTGATATGCAAATTGTTCCATTCTCAGATCAGGAATTCAAACTCTCAATTTAATCCAACTAAAATAAAATAAATAATAGCAACTTAAAGTTGCTGTTGTTGTCAGCAACTTCAATTCACTAGTTTTTTGATGGAGAATAATAGCAACTTAAATTTAAATTTACATCATGAAGCCTTCTAGAGATACCCTTTGCATTATTATATTAAATGACATTTACTTCCTAATAGAACTAGTGAATGAAAAATAACTTTACAACAATAAGAAATGAAACTTAGTATATTAAACTTCAAAACAAAAAAAGGTTCTAAAAGTTAAATCAGTGAAGTTCTCAATCTTCATAAATACAACCCAGATCTAGATACATTGTTGTTCTGCTGCTTGCATACACTAATATACTAAAAAAATTGTCAACAGATTTTTAATCCCTTGCTTAAGTACTGGTAACTTAGTATATTGTCAAGGGATGTCTAATAGGAATGCAAAACTTAATTTTCAAGAAAAATAAATGGCATATCTCAAACATATTTCAAACCGGTTACTAAAACAGGTTGAAGCAAGTACTAGCATTAAAAGTTAGAACTAGCATACTGTAATACCACAAGCAGACAAGCAGCTATCAAAAGAGTTACCAAAACAGCTAGACAACTTGACAGTAAAATCATATTTGAAACAGGTTAAAGCAATTTACCAAAACAGCATGACACAAGTCACACAAGAAGTATTGAATCTACCAACTAGCAATCAACTTACAAAAGACATCTATTAATAAGTTCTCATGCAGTTACCAAAACAAAATCAACATGACACAATAAGTCATATAAAGCAGCAGGCTGCAGTAGCAATAGGCATACATAAGTTCACTAATTTTTGTTGAACAAAATTAGCTTAATTACCAATAAAATACACAATGACTAGAAGTTACCAAACTTATACAAAATTTGAGATCACCATGACAGAAGTCAACAAGTTCCCAAACTTGGACAAAATCACCATGACAACCTGCACACACTAATATAGTAAAAATCATTAATATAATTTTTATTCTCTTGCAAAATTACTCAAGTACTTTTAACTTAGTAATATTGTCAAGGGATGTTTGGAATGCAAAATTTAATTTGTCATTTAAAAGAATTTAAGAAATCTAGATGGTGAGAAGTTAGAACTTAGAAATTACTTGAATTGTCATGACTCATATCATCCCAAATAGATTTAGATAGAACAACCAAACTGTCCAAATATTACAAAGTAAACTATATAAATATAAGATAGCAAATCATATAAATTAACCAAAACAGACCAGGTAAAAGTAGAAAACTACCCAAATGCAAAATAGATTAAACATGCTAAAAGAACAGAATCTAAGTCTGTATGGGCCTATGGCTATGGCAAGAAAATCTGAGTTTCTGATGGAACCTCCGTCTATTTACAAAAAAAAAATAGTAGTTAGTAATTTTGTAGATAAATTAATAATAGTAAGTATAAAATAGTAAAATAGCAATAGACAGTTAAAATAAAATAGATAGATTTCACATACAGAATTTGTTGATGATCTTTTAAGCCCATATAATGTTCTAACCCAATCAAACCCACATAACAACATATGGACAGTTTCAAATGACAATGAAGCTTGATAAGGATCTATGACTCTGCCTCCTACGCTGAATGTTGATTCTGAGCTAACAGTGGTAATCAGTGTAGCCAATATATCTCGAGCCAATTTGGACAAAGTTCGACACTTGAGACAATTTGTTTTAATGTTTTCCACCAGTCCAAGGCATCAAAACTTGCATCTGAACCCTCTTCATAGATACAGATACTCTCCTCTAAATAATTGTCTAGTTCTGATCTACTAGGTTGCAAGGTATCAGCACTTCTAATGAAATACTTAAATAATAACTGGCCACTCTGCATGCTTCTTCCAGTCCCAACACTTGAGGAAGAACCAGATACATTCATTCGAGCATTATCTTTCTCTCTTTGTGTCTCAAGAGTTTAATTGTTGTTTATTAACATACTCATCATATAACTCATGCAACACTTGAGATACATGATCAACATTCTTGAAAACGTCTGGCCCGTGATAAGTTAAAGGAAAACAAAACTGGAATAGGACCATTTTGAATCGAAGGTCTAACACCGCAGCAATTGACATCAATAGATTACACTCTCCCAATATTTGTCAAACTTCGCACTCATTTTTCTTACCATTGATTTCATGTACTCATTCTCATCTATACTTTTTTTTACCTAAGATGTTTTTCATTCTCCAAACTTAAGAAAGAAATAAGTTTGCTGTTGGGTAATCACTTCCGGATACAACATTGGTGACTTCATTGAAAATAGCTAGTAGTTGACAAACATTTTCAACTTGCCCCCACTCTTCAACAGTTGGAACTCATTCTAAATATCTATCTCTATCACCATATCTAGGAAAAACTTCTTTGAACTGAGACACAACATCCAACATTAAATAAGTGTTGTTCCATCTTGTAGGCACATCTAAAATCAGTTTCTTTGAGGGCAATTGCAACTGTTTTGCA
Organism: Platycarya longipes; assembly: GCA_036559045.1. Classification (NCBI taxonomy): domain Eukaryota; kingdom Viridiplantae; phylum Streptophyta; class Magnoliopsida; order Fagales; family Juglandaceae; genus Platycarya; species Platycarya longipes. The sequence goes on along the minus strand of CM071796.1, from coordinate 23,861,515 downwards.
ATTTCAGTAAATTGTTTTAGCCTACTCTCTGATGCTACCAGATATTTTATAACATCTCTAACACAATCAACAACATCCCTAATCTCCCTAAGTCCATATTGTACAAGTAAATTTGTTATATATGCACAACAATGTACATAAACAGTTTTCCACCTACAGATAGTGCTTTCTTTAACCCAAAATCATCTTTCAATATCCGAATGGCAACATCATTAGAACTAGCATTGTCAACAGTAATGCTACTAATTTTATTCTTAATCCCCCAATTTTGGAAACACTTTTCTAAAGCATCAACAATAAGAAGGCCAGAATGTAGAGGTGGCACATTACAAAAATTCAACACGCCTCTGAAAATACCAATCAGTATCTATAAAATGACATGTCACTACCATCTATGAAAGTTTTTGACAAGAAGTCCACATGTCAGTTGTGATATGAACTTTATTCAAGGGTTTAAGCAAAACTCTTAACTTTGTTTTTTCATTCTCATAAGTTCTCGTACATTCTTTTTTTGTAGCAGCCCAAGACATTTTTTTTCCCTATATGGAGTGTTTGCACTCATGAATTTATTAAATATCACATGCTCCATTAAAGAGAATGGATATTCATGGTAGAGTATCATATGAGAGGCAAGCTCTCGGACCCTACTACAATCATAGGTAAAGTTTGATACAGTGAAGCCACCACTTGCCTCCTTAGACTTAACTACTAAGATTTTTTGTTTTTTCTTAGACCACATGTATGGCAAACAGGTTAGTAAGTGCGTACATAGTGTAGTTGTACAACTTGATCGAGAAGCTTTAAAAAATGTTTTACACCACTTACATTGAGGCTGTTTAACCTCATCTCTATCAACCTTGACAAAATCATTCCATATATTAGAAGTTCTCTTTCTTTTTTTTTTTTTTTTTATTTCATAGGCTACTATTTGAACTTCTATGGAAGGGCCCTCAGTAGACACAATATTAGGGTTTGAGTAGTTGCAATGTCTCCATCATTATCATATATGGGCTCTACTAAGCTAATCTCAATCGAGTTTTCATTTTCATACTCCTCTACCGGATCAACTTCATTCACTGGATCACCCATTTGCTAGGGTCTAATATTTTGTAAACACAAAACCATAAATATACAATAAGCATATAGACATTGACCAAAAATCAAAACAACCTTGTCTTGGTGGCTCAAGGTGCTTCCAGAAGGCAAATGTACTAAAAGATGTTAAAGTCAAAATAATATGAATCCAATAGTTTTGTTATACAGCCTTGCCTTGGTGGTTTAATGTGCCTCCAAAAGGTAAGGCTAATATAGTTGATTAAAATCAACTGAAACAGATGTTCAAGTCAAACTAATTTGACTCGAACGGTTTTAGTATACAATCTTGCCTTAGTAGCTCGACCTGCCTCTAGAAGCAAGGCACTTCAACAACATAAACACAGAACAAATTGTATAAAATTTATCAACCAAGACATATTAAATACTAGTACATTTCATACTTGAAGCAAGAACATAAACAGAAGATAGATTGGATAAGATTAATCAACAAGACATGTTAAAGAGGGCATGATTAAATAGTTGAAGCAAGAACCATGAATAATAATTTAAAATCAACTAAAACAGTTTCAAGAAAGCATGCTTTAAATCTTGAAGCAAGAACATAAACAGATGACAAGTTGTATAAGTTTAATCAACCAAATCATGTAAAAGAGCGCATGATTAAATAGTTTAAGCAAGAACCATGAATAATAATAATAAATGCTAGCATTTATGAACCCCTCTATCAGAGCTGACTGCCATCTCTGAGAGTGAGATTGCAGTCAACGAAACTGGTTGAAATCAACATCTACGATTGCGAAGGTTTTGAGCAATTGTAGATGTCGACTGTCTCGTAGAATTCTAGAGTCCCAAATACAAAATAAGCTCTCAAGAATCAAGAATCAAACCTTGATTCAAGGCTTTATTCGAAGCATTTCATTGATTAATCAACCAAGGTCGGCGTACGAAGCTAGGATTTCGAAAAAGAAATCACAAAAGTGAGAAGTGAGGGGACTGTGAGAGATCAAGACGGCGTAACACGAGGGTGAAGAGAGAAAAGCAAGGTATTTATATAAGTTGGACGAACAGTCGAGATTAATCCTAGGGTTTTCAATACTATTAGTCCATTAAATTATATGCATAATATAAACTATTAATAAATAATATATGACTCTAAATTTAATTATACATTTACAATACTAGTATACTGTAAATATTAGACTATACTACTTCATAAATTAATACTAATAAACTAATAACTTATAATACTATATTAGTCTATATATTTATTAATAAACCAACATATGTATATAATATAGTTTATAATACTAATACTTATAAGTTATATGAACTTATTGTTTAATAATAGACGTTCTAATAATACTATCACTATAACTAGATCATTCTAACTAATTTATCACTATAACTATAGGTACTAATAGTAACTATATAGTAAAATTAATAGTTACATAAAATATACTAATTCTTAGAATAGAGTATAGGCTTATAAATAATATATAATATAATAGTAATAGACTAACGGTAATAGTAATATAGACTATAGTTATGCTAGTAATAATAATGTAATTATGTAGTAGTATTAGTAATGGTAATTTATATAAATAGTAATATACTAATTATATATACTATTAAATATTATTAGTAAATTAGTAATACTATTAATATAGTATATATCACATGCTACATTAATATACTATTAATATAGTATAATATTTAGTGTAGTATTAATAATTATAGTTTCACTATTACTATATAGTACTAAAACTAATACTAATACTACTACTATATGGTATGGTACTAATACTAATACTACTCTTATTAATAAAATAATACTAAAGTCTAGTTATAGTGATTAATTATACATAAAGTAATAAGAATTAAGTTTAATAATTAGTGATAAATTATTAATAGTCTATATTATTATAAATTATATTATAAATTTATATTTTATAGTCTATGGTATTAGTATATGACTCTTTAGATTATAATATTATTAGTAGACTAAGACCACCATATTTCTTTCATATATTAGTATATATTAATGACTATATACATCATTATGTATTATGTCTATATATTGACTTATAAATTATGTATATTAGTCTATATACATCATTATATATATTATAAAAAAAAATATTGTATTATATGTGTAAAAATATATACAAGTCGAGTTCATGCGTTTATACCAGTCGATCGAGCTTTATACAAGTTTGTTCACGAACATTAAATGAGTCAAGTCGAACTTGAGTCGAGTGAGCTATATACGAGTTTGTTCACGAACATTAATCGAGTCGGTCGAGTTTTATACGAGTTGTATCGTTTAATTACTGAGCCTAATTTTGTGTTCACGATCGGACCATTTAATATACGATTCGAGCCGATCTCAAATTTTATCGAGTCGAGTTCGAGCTGTCTATTGAGTAACTTGTTTATTTTACAACCCACTCCAAAATGTCTGAAAAAATTGATATTAAAATAATAATAGATACGCGGATTGTTACGCCAACCCGCTTGTATGTAGCACCGCCCTTCGTTTGATAGAGAAAACGTTTTTTTTTAGTTTTTTAAAATTTTTAAATTTCAAATTCTCGTCGAAGCATCTATGCTAGTTTAATTTTGCTGCAGTCACTATTAAGTATTATAAGAGGAAAAAAGTTGTAATTTTGCAGTAGTGATGAAGCGCAAGGAATCAAATATTTTTATTTTATGCATATAACTTTCAGTGATGATCGGTGTTTTACTTGAATAAATATTTAAATTAGAATTAGAATTAAAATAAATGAAAAGCTAAAAATTAATATTTTAATAAAATATCTATTAATTTATTGAGTTTATTATTTGATGTGATAAAAAATGACTAGCTAAAATTTATAAAAATGAAATTTATAGTCAAAATTTGATTAAATAATAGCTAATCTATTATAAGTGTTTTAAAGACGCTATCTTGGGATAAAAAAATGATTTTAATCAACTTGAAAAAAAAACCCAAAAAACACATCCCATTAATTAATTATTTTATTAATTCTCGCTAGTGATCTCTCGGAAAACCTATGATTTCATGAGCCAGCATCAACTGGCGTTAACGATTTTGATTGGAAAAAACATGAATCCCCCATTCTATGGAAATTCAACCTGACTCAACTTCTTGGGTTTAAATTTAATTAAATAATTAAAATTTTCTCATATACCAATATTATTAAAAAAAAAAAACAAAAACAAAAACAAAAACAGTCGTAAACATAATGCCAAGAGATCACTATGGAATACGATCGTTCAAAGCCTGAAAGCCATCTTACGAGTGAAGAACATTTGATCGAAACTTGAGCAAAATGTTATTGGCCGTTGGATTCCCCCAGGCCGATGAATTACCCCCCACCCACTTTGGCAATCCTTCTTTCTTCTTTCAATGATAAGACAATTGTTGCACCCACATGTTAGATCAAACGTTTTCAGAAGGAAAAATGATTCATGCTCCAAAATTGTAGATACTCCGGGCCGCATCGACGCGGTCGAACAAGTTTTGAAAAAACTAGAGGGGGATAGTTGCCATGATCATGCATAATATCCCTTTGGCCTTATAAAATAATCAACTCAATAATTTCTGATAGTAATTTGATACAACCATGAACCCGAAGTTTTTTTTTTTTTATAAGTATGAACCAGATAAGTGACTAACAAAACATATCAACTATAAGTCAAAAGCAAACCATATGACAAACCTACATTCAAAGACGTCAAGTAACTGCCAATAACACCCAGCAGATTCAATAATTACCAGCAAAGCCTATGGTGCGTGATTTGGCCTAGACTCGCCATGAAGTCGTTGATGAACATCATGGCGCAACATCTCCATATATTCCTGTATATATAAGCCAAAAATATCTGATGAGCTCAAACCACGGAAGTTCACAACTTTTGAAGCAGTCAACTGAAGACTCGCACTTCAATCAACTGTTAGCAGACTTATACGCATAACATAGAAAATAAGATTTTCAAGCTGGTTGAATAGTCAACCCAAATGTCTGATACTACGACTGTTTTTGAGTGGGTCAAAACTAACGGCATGGCAATGCAAAGTGCAGCTTATTGTGCTTCCATTCAAACCCACAAGTGCCCCACCCCGCAAGCGGGGCCAGGCGTGCACAAGCAAAAGAAAAAAAAAATGAATTGGCAGGATTGGGTTCACAAATCATAACACATTGGAACACTTACATCAGCAAGACCTTCATCGCTGCACAATTCATTAATAAGATCTTCGGAACCACTTCTACCAGATAACTGAACTGCATTTTCGACCACAGAATGGAAAATATTTTCAGGTGGATTCAGTCGCTCAATCCTCTGAGCCACTTGTTGGATATTGGTCTGAAAAACAAATAAAATAAAGACACGATTAGAACAGAAGATGGTATCAACACAATCAAGAGACATAAAAAATCAGCCCAAGAAAAAGGCAAGCAACAGTTTCAAATGGCTAGATATGGTAACAGGTAATCCAAATCGACGGCAAGAGGCAGAATGGTGACTTTAATTGTATTTTAGCTAAAGTACAAAATTTTAGCATTAAGCACCAGACCCACATAAGAACGACCATGAAAACAATGGTCCACAAAAAACAATAGTCCAGAAAGTGTTATCATAGTATGTAATCTAAGCAGTCCTTCAATTTCTCAGTTAGCAACAATAATATACAGATTTACTTTCCAAACTTGGTTTGTCAACAGAGGTGCTCTGAAGGGAAAAAAAAAAAGTCCATCAACAACCTGAAGCAGTTCAATGAGGTAGCAGTATCAAAACAAATCCAAGTATTGAAGCCAAGGCTAAAAAGTTGGGACTCACGCAAACGAAGCATTGTTAGTATATTTGACTTACAGCCCATAAAACATAAAAGAGCAAAAGAAACTACTATATAAATTACTTTACGGATGTGTGCCTATACAAACCTGGAAGTTTTGTTCATTTTGTTTGTCATCCTTGTGCATCCTTGGCTCATCATAGTGCGGTTGGGCTTCAGCTTCCATGGCAGGAACAGGCTGAGAGTGGGTTGATCCACCTCTGAGGACTTGGGAAACAACGGGCAGCATCTGTTGGAACATCCTAGGCAAATCAAGGCCACCACCTTGGCCTCTTCCAAGCCCAGCAAACATGTTTCCAAGATCTTGGCTATTAACCTGTTGAACAACTTGACTGACTGTGTTCCTCATCTGGGGACTCAGAGAGAGCTGTTGCAACACATTCCTCAAGAAATCAGGCGAGCCAACGCCAGCTTGCTCTGAAACACTAGTCAACAAACCATTCAACGAAGGAGTTTGCATGACCTGAGACATAAGACCTGCCATATCAATTGGAGAGGGTAACTGCTCTAGGGACCGTTCATTTGCATTCATATTATTTACAACAGAGCTACGGGATGCTAGAGACTGCAAAATCTGTTGGCCGCTTTTTCTTATCTGCTGATTCTGATCACCAGAAGTACTAGTGGTCCCACTATCACCACCCACGAACTTTGTCTTTTGCTGCATACCTCGCCTCTGATTGCATTAGTATTACATGGATTAAGTATTTACACAACATGTGATTGACTCGTCATGTCACCAAAAGCACCCAAAAACTAAGCAACGTACAGATAGCCCACTACTTCATTTGAAACATAAAATAACATAATTACAAACAAAGCAAGGTGGCACATGGCACGCATATCCATTCAACACAGAGAATCACACCTGAGGAAGAATACTCACGTACTACTTTGGAAATAAACAAACTCAAGCCATCTGACTAAAGCATATAGAATGAACCTACAACGGGCATCCAGAATGCCAAACATGATAATCAAAGCTTCATAAACTTCTATTGCTTAATCTGACACCAGCCATACATCTTAAAACAATGTTATCTAAAAAATGAACATGAAACGGCAAAATACATAGATAAAGCAAGGACACAAAAGCACAAACTAACTATAAGAAACAGTTGACCAAAAGATAAATAACTTTTTAAAGATTCCATGCAGTAAGTCTTGCATTTGAAGATCCTTTTAGTTATTATGAGCCCTTTTTTTATTATTCTATACAGAAAGACCCCCCATATGGTATTTTCATGAGATTCTGACACATTATACCAAGAACACCATGTGCAAGGAAAGTTAAATATATAGCAGTAGTTTAAGGATATCATATAACTTCCAATAAGCTATTTAAAATAATATTGATAGAAATACATGGCACAATTACCTTACGTTCCAAACCTCCCAGCCCTAAACCAAGCGGAACAGCTTTGGCACCCTCAGTTGTATCATGCTTCTGATCAGATCTCAGAGTACTTTCCACTGTCATGTTATTTTGCTGTTCATTCCCCACATCCCTGCCTGCGGCAGATTCAACAGAAGAATTTTGAACAACTGACTCTGGTTGGCCACCTGTGTAGACAAAGAGCAGGTTGGTGAGTTGGATGGCATTACATTCATTGACACAAACCATTAATGGCTTCAAAACCAGAATACTGAATGAAACGACGGCAATGCTAACAAGTTACCAACGAAATTTCTAATTCCTGAATCGACTTAGGACATAACAGATGATAGTGAAAAAGAGTCAGAAGGTGGATCTGAAACTGAAATACCTATAATAGGTTGTTCTACACCAGAACCTGCAAGGCCACTAGGATGTGATGTGCCAACCACTGGATTGACATTCCTTGTTGGTAGCACCCTTGTTGCACTGGAATCATCAGAACCAGAACCGTTCTGACGTTCTCCCTGCATTACTTCTGCATTACCGGCCCTTGTACCAACTGCAGAAACAATTGGCGCAAGTGAAGTCCCTGATATTAAATAGCATTATATCGTCGTATAGGAAAAAAAAATCTATGGGTAAATAATAATTTTATTGATGATAATCCTTGTACTAGAAAAAATAAAGAAGAAAACTCTAAGAACTACACAGGTTGGGTTTGTAAAAAGAATTCCTCTTATTTCTAAATAAGTAAATTAAAGTTTCAGTAGAAAAGAGAAGAAAACACGTGAGATAAGCAATTTCTTACCAGCATGTATATGAATGTTAATATGCCTTGGAGTAATCCCTATACCAACAGGGCCGGGATTTGATTGAGGAACAGAACCACCAAAGAAGGAGCTGGTTTGAAGAGGAACTGGCTGCAAATAGTATATGACATCAATGTATAATGGACATCAAAACAACACAATTTTATATAAGCCATAACTACTAGGGCTTAAGGATGATCAGGAGTAGCCAAGTTAATCTACAGTTTCTTTTCTATTCTATAGCTTGCTCTACTTATTACATTGCACTTGTTAGATTGTTCTATTTGTTCTCTACTCGGAGAATAATGCATGACTGGTTCATATTGAATATACTTACTAAACCTTATCAAAATTCAAATACACTTCATAAAGCATTGGCCTCGGATGAACCAGTCTTACAGTTTCAGGAAAAAAATTGTTTTATTGCAGAATACAACTGACTCAGAGACAAGAATGATTCGGTCAACCTATTGACAGCTAATATTGCAAATAATTGATGCCTAAATCAGATTAACCTCCCAGTAACTTACCTATCCAATTTCTTCTAAACTAGTCAAAATGAACCAAACACCTGAAAAGCATATGATCATGGACAAACCTGAACCATTATGGGATTAGGCCCTGATGAAGATATGTAAACTGCAGGTCCTGCATTCAAAACAGATTCTGCCTGCAAATTGAACCACGAGATGTCAAATGCCTTCTACTTACCAATGGATGAAGGGATACATGAAGGATAAGACCCATACTGGAGACTGTCCCATTCGCAATGTCAAAATTGTGCGCCCAAGCTCAAGAAGCAAAGCACCTAAATGTTGCATTCCAAGCCCTAATTGCATTGACTCTGCCTGTAATTGGGCCCTTATTGTGGTATCAGAAGAAGATCCCTCTTGCTCCAAGCGTCCTGCAATATGCTACAAAGTTGCAGCAAGTTACAAGTAACATATGATCAGGTAAGTAGCAAATGTAAAGAATGTAAAATTGACAAATCTAAGAACATCCCAGCTTCATTGATATCACTTTACAGAAATTGGAGCTTTTTTTTTATGGAAAAAACTCTTTATCATTTAATTAGGAGACCTTTTTATCCATAAATAATCTAAGATTTCATTAAAATTGCAAAAAGCATAGCCAAGTACACAAGAAGAATTCGAGAGGAATGCCTAATAAAAGAGGATAATTAGGAGACATATAACAAAGAAATTCATTATTTTGAGCCCTTATCAACAAATATAAACACAATTCCAAGATTGGGTAAGGGGAACATTTAGAGAACTAATGAAATGCATTCCTCCCTTTTCCTCATGATAAATTGTTCTTTGTAATATAAGAAAGATTAATTTTATTAATGATAAAAAAAGACACCATCCCAACTACACGAGGTATGCATCGTACACGTAATTCATAGCGAATTATTCTAAGGCCTCGTTTGTTTTCGCAAAGAGTTGAGATGGGATGAGTTGAGCTGAGATTAAAGTTCAAAGTTGAAAAAAATATTATTAAAATATATATTTTTATTTTTATTTTTGTTTTGGAATTTGAAAAAGTTGAATTGTTTATTTTATTTTGTGTGGAAATTTGATAAAGTTGTAATGATATGATGAGATGAGATGAGTTGAGATTAGTTGTGAAAACAAACAAGGCCAATGTTGCTGAAGCACCAGAAAACCCAAAAGTTATTCTCTTCCACAAAAGAGGGCAAATAGTTTCCAGAGATAATTAATATCATAAAACAAAGCACAAAAAGAGGTCAACAACAAATGTACACACTAACAAAGTTTTGATGCCAGACATAAAAATTAGAGGTCCAAATACCCAAGAGGAAGAACCAAGCCACTAACAAAAAACATAACTACTAGTATTTTGCATGTAGCGATTACAGATAGCGCAGCAGCTGCTTGACCACCAAGAAGTCGTTGCATGTGGCGTAGGACAATGCTCAATGCTTCAGGGGTACGCAACCCCTGTGCATTGGAAGGTAATTCCACCCTCAATGGGTCACCAGCATTGGTTGAAGATGGATTCGGCTGATACCCTACGTCAAGGATAACTGGTTACTTTATGTACAGTTTGCAACTACAATATTAAAAGGTATTGGAATATTTACCATTTTGCGAAAATGTTTGCTCCATGCGATTCATAAACTCGGAAAGAGTACTCAGAGAGTCAGGAATAGGCTGAAATGGGAAAGAAAATGACATTGAAGAACAATAAAATGCAAAAGACAAGTAAAACATCGAGAAAAGTAAATATCACTACCACATGAAAGGAAGGAACAGGTGCTGCTGCTGTGGCCAAAGGGATTTGCACGACTTGAGGTAAGGATTGGAATAGTTGACCAGAAAATGCCTGCCCAGACTCTGCTTGATTTCCTGCTTGGATCTGGATTCCAACATTGCCCCGTATCCCTTCTGTTTCATTTCCTCGAGGAGCCTGGCCAGCAGCATTTGGCTATGACAGGAGGGAAATGCATATAATTATTCATTACATGAAAAAAGGTCACATTATCTCTTTAAGACAAATTTCTCTACTGACTCAAAAAACCCCACTGAAAGACGAGCTTAGTTGAAACCATCTAACAACAACTAAAAAGTCTTTGATTGATCAGATGTCAGGTGCCATCCAAATCATAAGCCCCAAAATATGCATAATTTATTGCTTTAAGTTGCAGGTAAATGCCGAACAGCATGATTTATGAAGTCTAGCCAATAAATTGTAATTCTAGCATATAAACATGTGGATTGTGGTAAAAATGCCTCTCTGTGAGATGAGATTTTTTATTAAAAAAATGAATACAATATTATAACCACAATTTCAGAGCTCATTCATCACTCACCAAAGTAGAAGACTGTGTGCCACTAGTACCAACAGTTGTAGTCTGGCCACCAAGTCCTATAGAATTCAGAACAGCCCCAATAACCTACAAACTCAAATAAAATAAAAAGCATAAATGCTTGTGTCAATACTAATGGACATAATCCTACCTCACCCCATACCCCACTAACAACAAATTAAAGCAAGAATTTCATAAACTACAAGCAAAAAGACACACCCGGGAAAGGTCCGGAACAACACCTTCACCCTGCTCCCCAACATTAAAGGTCCCAAGAACTACACTCTGTGAAATTTGCCCAAGGCGATTACGAGGGTTGCCGGTACTAGAATCACTCCCTACCAACTCATGTAAATAACCGCTATTAGTATAACTTAATACTGACTGACTTTCATTCTTGCTCTGAGCTCAATATATAGCACAAGCACATAGCCCCAAAACCAACCTCTACTACCATTACTCCCAGATGCCTCTCCAGAGCCGGCACCAGAAGAAGGTTGTGCCTGTGATGGCTGCCTCTCCACCAAATGCAAGGTATGCCCATTCTCCACATCTACAACTGATTAAGGAACTACTGTTGGAAGTCATGGGAATAAGGGTGACAAATCATGTTAATGGGTCATGTTGTGTCAGGTCGTGTATATGCTAAGATTGTGTCAATCCGAACACAACCTGTTAAGCTTAACAGGTCATATCTCCAAACTCTAACACGACCCATTAAAATAACGGATTGACATGAACCGACCCGTTTTGACCCACATGAATTAACTAAAAATTTATCGACACGACACAACCCATTTATACAAATGGGTTGAATTGACCCAAATGATTCATTTAACTTGATTAACATAATTTCATATTAAAGTTAAAATCACAATATCTCCCAAAAATATAAAACTAACTACACAAGTCTAAAATTACAACCCAAATAACAAAAAACCAAAGTTACAATCTAAAGGAAGTGTGGGAGATGGTCGTGATTTGTGAGAACTGACTCGACTGAGAACTAAGAGAGTGGGGTCCCGAGAAAGAGTTAGGGAATATGTAGGGTTAGGGCATTTGTTTTTATGCTAAAAAGGATATCATTTTAATTTTGAGTAAACAAAAATTTTACAGGTCTAAATGGGTCACTGACAGGTTAAGCGGGTTGACTCATTAGTGACCCGTTAATGAATTATGTTTTAATGGGTCAACCAATTTTGACCCGAATCTGTTAACATCAAAGCCAACTTGCTAATTTTGTGTCAAGTTCGTGTTAGGTTAACAGGTCGTGTCACATATTGCCACCCCTAATGGGGATAATGCTTTATTATTTAACATATCCTAGAAACAATAAAATGCCAGTAAAACTTATAATCAATCAGAACTATGAACCCCCACTATGCATGAGAATTAAAACATGAACAGTGGACATATACAATAGAACCCTGAAACTAAGCCCTTTGCAAACATTAAGAATTTCAGAAAAGATGAACAAAATACCAATTCTTCTCATTACATTAATTTCAGTCAGCTTGTATTCACAAAGACAGAGACACATCAGTGGTCAATAAAGCCCTTTCAAACTTATCATTGTGACTTGGCCAACAAAAATCTGACCAAGTTAACCATGTGTGTGTGTACACAACTTTAAAAGTTTTTTACTTCAATCCATTAGGGTTTGCTTGATCCTAAATTCTTAGATAAATGGCACTCTTATTCATATGCTAGCTGAATACATGTTTTTATAAGGCAAACTAATAAGGATTGCTGTAGATCTCGAAAAAAATTTATGTCAGCTCACATGAAAAGGTTTTAATAAGTATCCAAGTCATAGAACTGACTAATGTGATCAGTTATAAATGCCTGCGATGCCATGGTTGGATACGATAATCCAAGAGAAGATGGTCATCCTTTAACACCTTTCCCCTGAAAATCAGCCGTTGCTGACCAACTGGGATGCCAGTTTCATTAGCTATTGTCTCCTTAAACAACGAAACACGCATCTGTAATAACTCGATAATGGCAAAAGTTAGACAAAAAAATATATACAATAGACAAACAATCCCATGCATATTGCAAAACATAACCCTGAATAAGATCGACTGGCGCTCACATTTTTGTCCACTTGAAAACTGTAGATCTGGGAATCAAGAGTCTTGATATTGAGCTGAACAGTCAAATCTGAGCTTTCCCCAGAAGCATTTCCAGTTCTGGAACCTTGATTGGAGTACTGATCCACCATGCTATATCAACAGAAACTGATGTCCAAAACCCAAAGAATGTACTCAGACAATCCTGTTCAGATCATTTTAAATGACAGAAAAAAATACACAGCATAGGTGGCATACTATAAAAACAGCAAAAACCCCTAGTGGTTAAACAAAGTGCTATATAGGGGGTGCAAAAAACCAAAATCCTCAATGTCTCAAATCGAGAACCACCTCAAAAGGATTGTTAATGACGTACAGGGAATGTATTATCACTTAAGGTAACAACATTTTCTGATGTAATTAATATATGTTGTAAGCAACACAAAAACTAAGATTTCTTGCCCATTAAAGACATCTCTTCTTTCGTCCATTAAAGGGTGTTGCTTCCAAATGCAAGACTGCAATCTGACCTTTCTCACATAGAAAAAGGGGTGCAGATCAGCGAATGCAAATACATTAAGATGCCAACTTTTAACTTTCCATTACGGTATCTACTAGGCCAACCTCCTTAGCAGAAGTTAAATTCAGAGAAAAACTACTAAAAGTTTTCTTTTTATGAGTGTTACTAACAATTTACTTGGACTAAAAATAGACATATAGTGCCAGGTAGCGTATTCCCCCACAAACATTACTACAGTTGACAACAACCAAGCCACAACATCTAATATGTATATCAAACCCATGAGTCATTAATGTCCATAACGATTCATGGGTTTGGCCATGTCATAATTGCTGATTTCAATTCCACACACTAATTCCCATATTCAAAATGAATTTGAATCCTCTAACGCTACCCAAGATTTCAAATTGGTAACTATGAATGCTGTCAAGTTTACTTCATATATCTATTTCTCCCCACTCTAGGCCCTAGAGTTCGGTCAATAACTCTTGAGGATCCAAAGTGCATTATCTTATGGTAAAGCCTCCAGGTTCACAAAATCCCTCTTTTCCACCACCCGGAACTGGGTTCGACACCAGTAGGCCACAATCACCACGACATGGATTTCATACTCCAGTATCAATGAGATTTCACTTCCTTCAAAATAAATTCAATATGTAACAAAACGCAACTTCCTTAAGTTGTTTTCTTGCCAAAAGAGAAGGAGAGATATTATCAACCCCTCAAGACTTTTAAATCACGCAAATGGGCGTAGCCCCTAACGTTTGTTAAATCATGCTGTTCAACTCTATCATTGTTTAACTATGGCTTACAAGAAATTAACTCGACAGAAAAATATCCACAAATACAAGATAGATAACTCCAGAAAACAAGGAAAACGATTCCTCAAAATTTCTTCCACAATCAACGAACGAGGATTTCCAGGACAATAGGCAAACTGCCTATCGCCAAATACACATAGTATAGGCACGAATCGACCCAGGAATTCAGAAACGAACCTCGTTGGGTGTGTGGATGGCTGGGAAATGAATCGAAGATGAGAGGAAGCTATGAGTTGGGCTGTACTTAACTACTGATCACTGAAAAAGTTGATAACTTGGTGAATAAGCAAAAAGAGACGAGCTTTACTCGGGTTTAGCACCAAAAGGCTGGAAAAATTGGGGCGTATAAGGATCGGTTTGATTCAAAATTCATTTTAATTTATTTTTATTTTATTATTATATTTTTATATAAAATATAAATTTTTTAAATTTTAATACATATATTTTAAATTTTAATTCAATTTTTTTAAAATTTTAAAATAATAATAATATTAAAAAAAATTAAATTTATCTTATCTCTAAATCTAAATGAGACCTAAAAAACTCTTAGCCCCTATTTATCATGAAACAGATTTTTTTTTGACAAAAGGATCACATTTCATTTTATTAAATTAGATTTACAATTGAAATCAATAAGTACGAGAAAACTCATATTACAAATCTAACTAAACACTGATTTGTAATATTTCCGCATATAATAATAGTAAGTTTTGTCTTAATTTCTAATCTATCAAATGACAAATCAATACTGAATGTGATATGTCTGAGAGAGTATATGGGTAATCAAGTCCTCATCCTCCAAAAAGGGAGAGGAGATTACCATCTCTATCCTCTAAAGAGGAAGAGGAGATCACCACCTCTATCCTCCAAAAGAAAAAGAGGATAGTCAACCTCCATCCTCTAAAGGAGAAAGAGGAACCAAGCAAGAAAAATCATATTCCTATTACTGATACAAACAAACTAATAAAGCAGGAAGTAAAACAACAACACAAGCAAAATCGAAGCCCAAAAACATAAAAGAGGACTCAGTAAAAGCAGACACAACAACACAGCACCACTTGAGTTGTCCGGTCAGATGATCCGTGTACAACTAAGGTCCCTGATCTAGCGCTACCACGCGTGGCAGATGTAGGCCTCGCCATGTGTGGCATGAGGATAGCCACGCGAGATCACCATGTGTGCAAGGAAAGCGCTGTCTCTTTTAGGTGGGACTTCGGTAGATAGGAGGATCGGCGACTCCAAAACCTCCCTATGGAGCACGTGTTGGTGCCCAGCCATCGAAAAGCACAGGACCTCCACTGATGCTGGGCGCTAAAACCAAAAGGAAAAACCAAAAAATTAATAATCAATACACTAATTATCACTTCTTTAATCATTAAGTAAAAAAAAAATTAAAACACACATCTGTGTCAAAATAAGATGTCAAAATGAGTGGGCATACTAGCATTTTTCATATTCAAATATACAACTCTTAAATTGCTAATTATTCAAATCAATACCTCTTTTACACATAAAACCTATAATAATTTTCAACTCAAAACGTTTTTATATGCGAGATTTACAATCTTTTTCAACTTTTCAATTAACTGATTAGTTTGATTCGGTTTTAGACAAAATTTAGAACTAAACTAGTAATACCAATTTTGCATTTTTTTAAAACCAATTACGCATAAATTACCCCTCTAAATCGGTACTTTTGATTTTATCGATTTCAGTCTGATTCGGTCCGATTTTTTAGTTTTAATATATTAAATATATTAGTATTACTAATATACTTATAAAAAAAATTATGTTGAAAATTTATTAGGCAATAAAATGTATTTAATATATATTTTATATTTAAATATATGATCAAATAAATATTCACAATTAAGACATAAAATATTATGTTTTAAATCATAATATACGTTGAACATTTGCGGCAATTATGATGAATGATACGGAATAATCTCAAGAGAAAGTAAGAGAAAATAATACAGAAACTTAACGTGGTTTGATAGTGTGCCTACATTCATATGAATGAGCAGCAAAATTTCACTATATGTTAAAAGAGGGGTTACATCATGTATTTATGGTAACCTTAACCATGTAGACATATTTAAGGAGAATTTCACTAAATGTTATGTCACTCGTTTCGTTTCGCTCCGCTCGCAACAACATCTACCTACTTTCTTTGTACACGTATTAGATATAAGCCACACACTTTAACAATATATGATTTCTTACATAATTATTTATATTATATATAAAAATATATATAATATAAAATATATTATATAAACTATTAAATATTGACAATATATCTATATATAATATGTGAACCGGTCTAGTCTAGTGTCGAAAAATTTAAAACTGATTTCAAACCAAATTTGACCAGTTTTTAAAATGAAGGAACCGGTTCCAAATCAAATAGGTCGAAAACCAGACCGAACCAACCCCTATTTTTCATAAATACATCTAAATTTATCTTAACATTTAAATATATCGAAACTCATCTTAGACAGACCCCACAAAACTCAATGCACCATTTCAACTCACTACTATTCTTAAAGAAATTCAACTCAGCTGAACATCCAAACACAACTTAAATAGTTAAATATATAGAAGAGTCTTGCTACTGGTACTAATAATCGATACCAATTGCAGCAGCGATAAGCGCCTTTTTTATTTTTATTTATTTTTATCTATTTTTTAAATATTTTTAAATATTTTTTTTTAAAAAAATACATAAATTCACTCATAATCACTTTCTTAATTATTAAGAATTTATTAAAAGAAATACACTATCTATTAAACCATCAGTTAAACTACCAATTCACTTAGCATTTCTCTATATAGAATAATGAGATTCAATTTTTTTAAAACTCATTATTAAAAATATTCTAAATAGAAAACTTATTTAAACTTGAGATTTTTTTAACTCATATATATATAATTTATAAGTGTAATTTTTACATGAATTTTATTACTTTTTACTTATTAAAATTGTTAGTTTTTCTATATCTATTTTATTTTTTATTTATATTTATTTATTTATTGGTATTTAAAGGAATGAGAAGGATTATTGAAAAAGAGAGTTGGATTTCAAGCCATTTTTCAGTTTGGAGGATGCTGCATGATTATTTGCTTGGGGTACAATCTACAAGCATTGGAATTGCATGAGCTGCACGTCTTCAATGAAACAAAGTCATATGGAGACTTAAATTGGGTCCACGCACCATAAGACACAAGCAGCAATGTCACTTTAATTCCTAAGACCTGGGCCACATGACCATTTAGAGCAAGACTCGGCTTGGCCCACAACATGCTTTTGAAAGTTATTGAATTGATGCAGGAAGAGAGTTGAGAAAGAGCCGGATGATAACTCCTTAATAGGAGACGGCACTTCATATATATAGATAGATAAGAAAGAGGAGCCAGAGGTACGAAGGAGGAAACGAAAGGCCGCAGCGCATCAATTAGGCGACTTCTTTCAAGTTTTTTTCGGTTTTTCTTTATTTTATTTTTATGTTAAATTTCTCTATTAGATTTTTATTTCATTTTATCATGAACTAATTTATTTTTCTAGGATGATGATATGGTCTAATTTTGATTATATGAATTTTTCGTAGTTGAATTAATTTAATATATTTTTTTTCTTATTGTTGAATATTTCATTTTGAATTTAATGCATGGAAATTAATGCATGTGAATGCTTGATCACCATTTACTTGATTTGGAGGCCAATTTGAGACTGAAAAGTGATAATTATTTAAGTTTTTATTTAAGATACCATAGGATGCTGTATGATAGAGATATCTATGGGCCTGTGTAATTTTTATAGGATTTCATTGTTCTTAATGACTTTTGACAGGTTTAGAATTGTCACAGAAATGTAAGAAATTTGCTTGTTGAGATATCTTGTTAATGCTTGAGAGAGATTAATGAATAAATTAGAGAAACCTGATTATCAATAATAGGAATAGATATTTTTAATTCAATGAAAAAAATTGTATAGGATTAGTTATGGTGAATTGGAAACCCTAGATTTTTACTTTTTTGATAAAACTTTCTTCTTTAATTTTATTAGTTTATTGTTTTAGTTTAGTAATTAATTCTTTTTATTCGAGTTATTAGATAGATATTAATTGAATACATTTCGGTATTTAGTAGTAATTTTTCAATTTTCATGAGACGATACTCTTACTCATCTACTTTATTACCTGTTACGATTCGTACACTTGCAAAATTAACAAACAATAATACTTAAGTCTGAAATTTTATATAGCTACGTTAGCCAAGTTATAAATAGGTTGTATGTTACCATTATTTTAAAATATCTGTTATCTTAAAAAATAATATATATTACACTTTCATCTCATATTTATTATATTAAGCTAATGCAACATTGTCTATTATATTAATAGACAATATCATATTATTATAATAGAGAAATGTCTAGGAATGGTTGTAGATATTTTTTAGAAGAGATTTTGATAGGTTTGACAAATATTAAAAAAAAATATTTTAAATAATAAATTACTTTTAAAAACTCAATGAGAAGAAAAAAAAAAAAAAGCAGCAATGCACGTAGCATGCTGACAGCCACCAGCAAGATAATTTTTTTTTTTTTTGATAACAAATCCCTCCATAAAATCCATTCATCAAAGATTACATTTGGGCATCATGCCAAACTACTTGTGAGATACAATAGGAAAAGACTCCCAAGTTATTAAGTCATCTAGATGCTAAGAATTCCTTGCCAAACTATGGGCAACATTATTAGCGGTTCTACTCTTATGTTGGACAATAGTATCCGGAATTCTACATGATAGACTTTTAATTTCCTCCACTAAGTTTCCCCACATTGAACGAGATTGATGTTCCCGGTTTATCCCTTCCACTACTAGCAGTGCATCACTTTCCACCTGTAGTTTAGCAAATCCCCAAAGGAAGGCAAACCTGAAGTCCTCTCAAGATCGCCAATAGCTCTACTTTCATAGGATCACTGCCTTGGTGTTTCTATAATAATTTTATTTAAATTCTGTGACCCACACTCTCATCTTATTAATTTAAAATGGTTCAAAATCTTATTAAATAATATTTGAATTATGAAGGGATAAGAATTATTTTTAAGAGATAAGATTAAAAGTCTATATCTCTAATTATAGTCAGACACAAATTCTTAGATTTCTTGATGATCGGAAGTTTATAAAT
The DNA here is from genome assembly GCA_036559045.1 of Platycarya longipes. Taxonomy (NCBI): domain Eukaryota; kingdom Viridiplantae; phylum Streptophyta; class Magnoliopsida; order Fagales; family Juglandaceae; genus Platycarya; species Platycarya longipes. Next base: position 23,841,972 of record CM071796.1, on the reverse strand, counting down.
AACATTGCAAGGTTCAAGAGTTCTCATCTATAACATCAGAGTGTCTCTAGCCATCGAGAGACACTTGTGAGGCAAACGTTGTTAGAGCAATCCTTCTCTCATAGTCAGATCAGTTCTTCATCAATCAGATGGAGAAATGTACGTTTCTTATATTGTTGTTTTATTATTGTAGATCATAGAAAATCCAAAATCCATTAATTAATGTCATGTTAAAATATCTAATATGTGGTATCAGAGAGTCAAGTTATAGATTTTTTTATGATCTCAATAAAATATATGATGAATAAATGACTATTTAATTTATATGCACTTTAATATATCCATAATATAATATTACGAAAAACCAAAAATAGGGCTTTACGATTTGATAGTTTAGATTTATCATGTTGTTCTCTTTCATTTATTTTGGCATTGGTTTTAATGAAGGCAATGCAGACACATTATGCATGTGTTTTGGATTTAGGCTGCTATGTATTTAATCTACATGATGAACAATACTTCTCCATGTTGCTCTTTGTTGTATTATGACGTATTTATGCCCCATTGCAATTTTCTTCCCTTTGGAACCGTGTTGCGATAGAAAGGAAGTGGAGAAACACCATAAGAAGCTGCTGTATGCTTGTTTAGACCGAGTATTGTAGCCGACTGTTTAGGCACCGTATGTGGTGGACAACGGCTTTAAAGGGGTGGCTTTAAGGGCGGCACAAGCACAGTGGGATTTCAAGCCCACTAGCCACGGTGATTGTACACCAAAAAAAGGGGGGGAGATGACCTGAAGGACGTCGGTGGAAGGTGGACGGAGAATTGTTACCATCCCCTCATCACCGGAAACCCCCGTACCGTGGCGTGTTCTGAAAGTGGGCGGCGGCTGCTTTGGCTGGAGGTTGAAGAAGATTAAAACTAGGGTTTTGTTTTTCAATCTTATGGGCCGGGTCGTGGGCTATGGCCCAATTCAGATTTAATAGAAAGACAAAACAGGGTTACTGGGCCACTGTTGCGACCCAGCCCCGTAACAAAAAAAATGTGTAAGGACTTTTGGGCTGGGCTTCATGGCCCAGTCCGATGGTTAGAAGGAAAGTGGGGAGTCGGGATAGCACAATAAGGCCTGACCCAGGTCAACCCTTTTAAGGGTTGACCAATTATAATCTAGATCCTGACTCGGTTTCCTGACCCAACCTATTTCCGACCCAACCCAAATTAAATAATATTATTTTATTATTATTTTATTTTTAAAAAAATATTAAAGTTTATTATATGCATACCTTAATGTTATATGCATAAATTTAAATTATGTACATATTATTATGATTATCTACATATATTTATGAAATGTTTATTTAATTTATATACATGTTATAATTGTGATTTTCTTGTAAAATCAATTTTGGATTAAACATGATTTTTTTTTTAATGAATTTTTGCTGTGGGAGTGTGGATGTGTACAAACTAAGACGGTTTTATCTAGGAGATTGGAAATTCTAACTGTGTCTGTTGTGGCTCTCCACTCTTTCTTGGAAACTTTGAAGTTTTGTTTAGGAAAAAACAATCTTTCTTGGAAACTTACTTCGTAAGTATTATTCATACCTGCAGTAAAATTCATCAAACCTTTTATTGCATGCATATTATTGTTATCTACATTTGTATACATATTATTATTGTGAACTGTCTATTTTGGCTCTTATTGTCATGCCATATATATACAATGTGGGACAAATGATTTACATCAAAATCAAGAAAATATTGGTTGTACAAAGGTACAAAATTTTCTTAATTTTGGTGACAAATCGTTAAATCCATAGTAAGGTGGATATGATGGAGGGAACACCTGGTGTGTCAAGATTTACTCCCAAAAGAGGGCCTTGATGACACTACTAGTTTATCCATCAAAAGTAAGGTTGGAGGGAATACTTTGTATGTCAGAGTTTATTTCCAAAGGAGAATTCTGATGATACAGCTAATTCATACACAAAATTTAATACTGGAGGGAATACTTTGTATGTCAAAATCACTCCCAAAGGAGGGTTTTGATGATACTACTAGTTCATCTATAATTGTTTAAATTCTGATTATTGTTTATAAGTGTCTAACTCAAAGCATAATGTTATAAAATTTTCTTGCAGTAAGTGTACCCACATCACTACACTTACAGACTTCATCTATTCCTGTTTTGAATTGCTCTAATTTTTCTGAATGGGTTGAGAGAGTTAGGTTCACCTTAGGAGTCATTGATTTAGACTCATCTCTTATGAGTCCAAAACCATCACCCATCACTAAAACTAGTACCAAAGATCAGAAAGAATCCTTTAAACAGTGGGAGAGATCAAATGGGCTGAGTTTAATGTTTATGAAAATGACCATAGCCGAAAATATCAAAAATTCACTCCCTAGTACTGAGGAAGCCCAAACGTTTTTGAAAAATGCTGAGAAGATGTTTAAATCTGCTGATAAGTCTTTAGTAGGAACATTGATGGCTAGACTCACCACCATGAAATTTGATGGTGTTAATGGAATGCAGGAGCATATCCTTGAAATGACCAATATTGCTGCCAGATTGCAAACTCTAGGAATGAAAGTAGATGAGTCTTTCGTTATTCAGTTTATTTTGAACTCATTGCCACCTCGGTATGGTCCATTCCAGATGCATTACAATTCTATAAAAGATAAATGGAATGTGAATGAGTTGGCAAGTATGGTAGTTTAGGAGGAAGCAAGACTAAAACAACAAGGACATCACTCTGTCAATTTTGTGAATAAAGAAGCTGGAAAGAAAAAGCACAATTACAATAAAAAGAAACGAACTGGACCATCGAAAGGAAAGCAACCTATGAAAGTTAATCAGGTTTAGAACAACAATAGCAAATGCTACTTTTGTAGGGATCATAGACACATGAAAGTTGAGTGTCCAAAACGTAAAGCTTGGTTCGAAAAGAAGGATAAGCTACTTACCTTTATATGTCTTGAATCAAACCTTGTAAATGTTCCTACTAATTCTTGGTGGTTAGATTTAGGTACTAATGTTCATGTTTCTATAACCATGTAGGGATACCTTACAAGCCAAACACCAAGCCCCAATGAGCACTTCATTTTTATGGGAAATGAGAATAAGGCTGAAGTTTTAGCCATAGGAACATTTCGTTTAGTTTTGAGTACCGGTCATTGTTTAGACCTTTATGACACATTATTTGTGCCTTTTGTGAGGCATAATTTAATTGCCCTTTCCAGACTAGATACTAATGGTTATTCGTTTTCGTTCCAAAATGGTAGTTTTAATTTGTTTAAAAACAGTTTATCTATTGGTTATGGGTTTCTTTCCGATGGTCTTTATCAACTTTGTTTTAATAATACATTCATTAAAAATACCTATACCTAACGCCATGAAACATGTATTGGAACTAAAAGAAACATGATGAATGAAAACTTATAAGACTTGTGGTATAAAATGTTGGGGCATATTTCCAAAGAAAGGTTACAAAGATTAGTAAAATAAGGGATTTTTCCGCACCTTGATTTTACTAATCTTGAAGTGTGTGGATTGCATAAAAGGAAAGCAAACCAAACCAACTAAGAAAGGTGCCACAAGAAGTAAAGAGTTTCTTGAAATAATTTACACATATATATATGGACCATTCTCCATAGAATGTTTTGGTGGAGAAAAATATTTCATCACCTTTATAAATAACTTTTCACATTTTGGATATATCTATCTGTTACATGAGAAATCTCAAGCTGTATCGGTACTTGAAGTATTTCTCATGAAGGTGGAAAGATAGTTAGATAGAAAAGTGAAAATCATCAGGTCAAATAGAGGTGGAGAATACTATAGAAAGTATGATGAATCAGGCTGTAATTCGGGCCCATTCGCCAAACTTATTGAACAGCGTGGTATTGTTGCACAATACACGATGCTCGAAACGCCACAGTAGAACAGAGTTGCTGAAAGGCATAATCAGAGCTTATTGGATATGGTCAGAAGTATGGTAAGTAATTCTGCCTTACCCAAATCATTGTGGAGTGAAGCCATTAAGACGACAATGTATAGCTTAAACCGAGTTCCCAGTAAGGCAGTTCCAAAAACTCATTTCAAGTTATGGACTGGTAGGAAACCAAATTTGAGACATATGTATGTTTGGGGTTGCCCAGCCGAACCCAGACTTTACAACCCACATGAAAAGAAATTGGATTCTAGAACAGTAAGTGGGTATATTATTAATTACCTAGAGAAATCCAAATGGTACACAGGTTTTGCTGTCCTAATCACAGTCCAAGAATTGTGGAAATAGGGAATGCCAAATTCATTGAACTTAACGAGATTAGTGGGAGAATAGAACCCAGAGATGTGATCATTAAGGAAGTATGTGTAGATGTCCCTATATCTACATTCTCAGAAAAGATAATAGTTCCTCTAATCAATCATCACAATGATACCGTGGAACAAGTAAATAATCATCCATCTCAGAATGATAATACCATTGATGAACCAAGTTCGGAGTCACCAGAACAGATTGTCTTGCGTAGATCTCAGAGAGATCGGAGACCTGCCATTTCGACAGATTATGTGGTGTATCTCCAAGAATCTGAATTTGACATTGGGACAAGAAAAGATCCACTAACGTTTTCACAAGTCATAGTGGGAAGTGATTCTAGTAAATGGATCAATGCCATGAAATAAGAGTTAAAATCCATGGATCAGAATCAAGTCTGGGATCTCGTTGAGTTGCCTGAAGGAAGTAAAAGAGTTAGGTGTAAATGGGTCTTTAAGACCAAATGCGACTCAAAAGGAAACATCGAACGACATAAGGCCAAACTTGTTGCTAAGGGTTTCACTCAGAAAAAAAAGCATTGATTACAAAGAGACATTTTCTCTAATATCTAAAAAGGACTCATTTAGAATCATTATAGCATTGGTGGTTCATTAGAATTTAGAGTTACATCAGATGGATGTGAAAACAGCTTTTTTAAATGGAAGTTTGGATGAAGTGGTCTACATGGAGCAGCCAGAGGGCTTCTCAGAAAAGGGCAAAGATTACTTAGTATGTAGGCTTAAGAATTCGATATACGGGCTTAAGCAAACTTCCCAATAATGATACTTAAAGTTCAACGATACCATTACTGCCTTTGGTTTTAAAGAAGACATCGTTGATCGGTGTATATACCTGAAGGTCAGTAGGAGTAAGTTCATAATTCTGATCTTGTATTTTGATGATATATTGTTGGCTAGTAGTGATCTTGGCTTACTTTATGAAATTAAGGGTTTTCTTTCTAAGAACTTTGAAATGAAAGATATGAGTGAGGCATCCTTTGTAATCGGAATCGAAATCTTTCGAGATTAAAAGTAAGGATTGTTGGGATTGTCTCAGAAAAGTTACATAGAAAGGGTTCTTGAGAAATTTGACATGAGAAGTTATTCATCACTGGATACTCTGATATCAAAAGGAGATAATTTTAGCCAATCACAGTGTCCTAAAACTGAGTGGCAACGTAAAGAGATGACAAAGATTTCCTATGTTTCGGTTGTGGGGAGTTTGATATATGCACAGATTTGCACGAGACTGGATATTAGCTTTGTAGTTGGCATGCTTGGGTGCTACTAGAGTAACCCAGGCATGTCTCATTGGAAAGCAGCAAAGAGGGTATTGCGATAATTGCAAAAAACTAAAGATTATCAGCTTACTTTCAGAAAAACTGACAATTTAGAGGTATCTGGATACTCAGACTCAGATTTTGCCGGTTGTCCTGATAGCAGGAAATCCACTTAGGTTTATGTTTTCCTGTTGGTCGGTGGTGCGATCTTATGGAGAAGTATGAAGCAAACAATCACTGCTTCATTAGCAATGGAGGCTGAGTTTGTGGCGTGCTTTGAGGCCACAGTGCATGGTTTATGGCTGAGGAACTTTATCTCAGGGCTTGGGATTGTCGACTCTATTGCCAGGCCGCTGAGAATTTATTGTGATAATTCATTTGCAGTCTTTTTCTCCAAGAATGATAGGTATTCTAAAGGTGCTAAGCACATAGAGCTTAAATACCTAAGCATCAAAGAGGAAGTACAGAAACAAATAGTGTCCATACAATATATTAGTACTTCGCTTATGATAGCAGACCCATTAACAAAGGGTTTGGTAGCGAAACAATTTAAAGAACATGTTAACAATATGGGTCTTATGATGTAAACATGTTATTGAGCTCGTAAATGTTATGATTCTATTTGGAAACTTAATGATATCAATTATGGTTATTTTGTCTCTGTTTTCTTATCTTTCCATTTTATATGTACATTGAATGGTATAGATGAATAATGATAAGATAATGTCTATGATAGACATGAATCGAAACCCAAGGCACTACTGTATTAGCTTTAATTATCCCAATTAAAGATTGTGTTAAAGTTTCTAGTGTTGTGGTACATGGAAGAGAATTTGTTGATTATATAACAGATGACCGCCATGACTCGCATTAGTAGCTGGTTTGACATCGATATTATGGAACTCATGAAATGTGTTTTGAGCTATGAAAAGTTTCAGGAAATAAATTTGCGCAGTATGGTTAATTTCTTGTGATAAGCCTATGAATGAAAAGTATTATTTTATGGGCATATGGGCTAAATGGGAGAATATAAGAGTTTTATTTAAACTCTGTGACCCACACTCCCATCTTATCAGTTTAAAATAGTTCAAAATTTTATTGGATAATATTTGAGTTATGAAGGGATAATAATTACTCATAAGAGATAAGATTAAAAGTTTATATCTCTAATTATAATCAGATACAAATTCTTAGATTTCTTGATGGTCATAAGTCTATAAATAGCATTGGGAGGTTCAAAAGTTCTCACCTACAACATCAGAGTGCCTCTCGCCATCGAGAGACACTTGTGAGGCAAACGTTGTTAAGGCGATCATTCTATCATAGTCAGATCAGTTCTTCATCAAATAGATGGAGAAATGTACGTTTCTCATATTGTTGTTTTATTATTATAAATCATAGAAAATCCAAGATCCAATTATTAATGTCATGTTAAAATATCTAACAGTTCTGACTTGCATCCTGATAGAATAACTTTCCCATGTTCATCTCTCAATACAAACCCAACTCTAGATTTGTGATAACCCAGAAAAAGAGCACAATCCACATTTAATTTTAGAAAACCTTCTGTCGGTGGCTCCCATTTACTTTGCTACAACATGTTTTGTTTTATTGAACTAAAGAATTTATGCTCATTAACTACAGAGAGGGTTATACCTGCTGCATCTTCAGGGAAAGCTTTTTTCCTTCATAATAAAATTGGTTTCTTCTAAACCATAGGCCCCATGCATATGTAAAGAATTTCTCCATATTCTCCAGTTTTCGCTCCTGCATTAATTGGTACACAACTTGTATCAATTCCCCATTGTCACCAATTTGCCGTAATACCAACACTTGTTCATGCATGAATTGTTTGATACATGGACAGTACAGAAAATCATGGTTTATATCTTCATCTTTTAGTTGACGCCATCTGCACTTTGCATCACTCAACACTTTTCTTTTCCTCAAATTCAGTAGAGTCGATAAGCCATTTAGACATAATCGCCAAGCAAAAATCTTCACTTTGTTAGGAACTCTCATCTTCCACAAATGCTTCCACATCTTCATCCATTCTTCACCATTAGAAACTTCCCCCTGGTTCCTTTCTGTTTCCAGCTCCTTAAATAGTTTAAATGCGCTTTTTACTGAGTAATTTCCATGTTTTTCATGCGCCTATACCAAACAATTTGGTACCTGTTCCACTGGCAGCCTCATATTCAGCACATCAAAAGCAATACTTGGTGGTAACAAACTGGTTACTTTCGCCATATCCCATCTGTGATTATCCTCAGCAATCAGGTCCAAGACTTTTAAAATTTGGTGAGAGCTCTTTAAATGATCTGGTGCAGTAATGATTTTATGGTTAAGGAGCCAATAATCTTCCCAAACCTTTATATCCTTCCCATTGCCAATTTTCGAGATGCAACCCTTTTTCATGAGATTTATTGCCTCACATATACCCCTCCACGCATAAGAGGGAGAGGCTCCCATTTTAGCATCCAAAAGACTTGAATTCGGAAAGTATTTGGCTTTGAATAAATTATGCAGCAAAGACTCCTCCTCTTTGAGGATTCGTCATCCTTGTTTTGCAAGTAAAGCCTTATTAAACATCTTTAAATCTTTGAAATCCATACCCCCTAGATACTTGGATAAACATAGCTTCTTCCAGCTCATCCACCTGATTTTTTTCTCTTCTTTTTTTTGTCCCCACCAAAATTTCGCCATTAAATTCTCTAATTCTGTGCAAAGGGCAGCAGACACTTTAAAACAGGACATGGAGTACGTTGGAATAGATAGGGGCACTGCTTTGATTAGGACCTCCTTGCCTCCTTGGGAAAGCAGTTTCTCCTTCCATCTTTGCAACTTGTGCCAAACCTTGTTCTTGAGTTCAAAAATGGCTTGGCGTTTTCCTCTACCCACCATGGTTGAGAGGCCTAAGTATTTATCATAGTTCAAGCAGTGTTGGACTCCCCAAAACTATAGAATTTCCTCTTGAAGTGTCGACTGAATATTTCTACTAAAAATCATGCTTGTCTTCTCACGATTCACTTTTCGACCAAAGGATTTTTCATATGTCTCCAACAACTTAAAGATACTTCTATTGTTTTGTAGTGTAGCTTTGCAGAATAAAATACTGTCATCTTCAAACATCAGGTGATTCACCTTGGGCACTCTTCTGCACACTCTAATACCCTCCACTGTCCTTTGGCTTTCAGCTTCATGTAATAGTGCAATTAGTCCCTCTGAACACAGAAGAAAAAGGTAAGGGGAGATTGGGTCCCCTTGCCTTAAACCTTTACTAGGAAATATAGGTCCCTTAGGTTCTCCATTTACTAGAATAGAGAAGGAAACAAACTTTACACAAAGTAAGAGCAAAGCAATCCACCTCTCACCAAACCCCATCTTCCTAAGCAATTTTTCTAGGAAGTCTCATTCTATCATATCATATGCTTTGCTCATATTTAATTTGAGGGACATAAAAGCATTTTTTCATTGTTTTTTATTTTTCAAAATATCAACAAGCACATAGGCAACCAATACATTATCAGTAATCAGTCTACTAGGAACAAAAGCACATTGTGTAAGTGCTATTAATTTCGGTAACAGCAGCTTAAGCCTATTTGCAAAAACGTTTGATACCAATTTGTAAACAACATTGCATAGGCTAATTGGTCTACAATCAGAGACCAATTCAGCCTTTTTCTTTTTTGGAATCAAGGTAATAAAAGTATGATTAAAATGAGAAGAAAAACAGCCACTGTTAAGAGAATCTAAACTAGCTTTGGTAATTTCACTTCCCACTATGGGCCAATACTTTTGAAAGAAGAGATGAGCCATACCGTCAGGTCCTAGAGCCTTTGTTAGGTGCATTTGCTTTAGTGTCGTCTCCACCTCTTCCATTGTGAAAGTGGCATCTAGGGTGGTCCTCATCTCCTCAATTACTCTGCCTTCCAATCTATCTAGGAATTCCATGCCTCCCTTGTCATGTGTGGCTGAAAACAGATTCTAGAAATAATCCAAAATCACCTCATCCTGTGCCTCATTCTCATGCCAGTTCCCGTCTGCATCCGTTATTCTCTTTATCACATTTTTAGCTCTTCTTTGGGAAGCTTTAAAGTGGAAAAAACTTGGGCTTCGATCCCCTTCAGACAGCCACTGCACCCTTGATCTTTGCCTCCACATGATCTCGCTTCTTTCCAGCCATCTATGAACCTCTTCTCTAGCCTTCTTCATTTCATTTATATTAAAATTTGTTGGATCCGCCTCATGGATGTCATTCAATTTCTGCAAGCCCCTATCTTATGCATTATAATTTCCATAGAGCTTCTTGATTGACCCACCCTCTAAGCTTTCTCTATCACTGCTTTACATTCACTATGTTCAGTCCATGTAGCCTCGAATCTAAATACTTTTTTCATAATACGCAGATCCTTATCACAACTAAGTTGCAACTGGATAGGGGTATGATCAGAATAGGCTGCCCATTCATGTGTAACTCTAGCCATTGGATATAATCTCTTCCATTTTAAATTTGCTAGACATCTATCCAATCTCTCACTAACTCGATGGGGTGGTTCTCTACCATTGCACCAAGTAAACGGATTCCCTTGATAATTTAGATCTAGCAGATTGCAAGAATCTAAAGTATCACGAAATTCTCAATCTATCGCTCTGTATGATCTCTTCCTCCAAGTTTCTCCCTATGATTTAAAACCTCATTAAAGTCACCCATTAGTAGCCACCCTCTTAAATTCCTAATTAGCCTCTAGGTTTCGTGCCTTAAATTTGCTTATGGGTGTCTGTATATACTAGTGAAAAACCACGGTTTGATCCATCCCCTTCTTCTTTAATACAAGAATGAAAATGAAACTTTGATAAGTTCAAAATACTTACAGAAATAACTTGCTTCCAGTATAGTGCAATCCCACTGCTCTAGAAATTGCTACTCACCGCCACACAATTCTCAAACCCTAGCTTTACCCAAGCCGTTCCATTGCTCTACCTTGCATCTTTGTCTTTTGTAAAAACAAGAGATTGGGCTCTTATTCTCTGATCAAGTCAGAGAGTACTCGAACTCCTCGTGGGTTCCCAAGCCCATGGGAGTTCCAACTGAGGAAACTCATGGCTGTCGGCAAGGCTGTGCCACAGCCGCTGCCGATTCCGTCGATGAGAACTATCCTCCATTGAGACCAACTTGCTCTTGATCTCTGGTATCATCTTTATTCCATTTCCCCTTATTTCTAGTTGCCTTCTGGGATGTTCATTCTCCTAATTCTCACTCGGGCACTTTCTCCCCAAAATCAGGATATTAGGGCTTGAATCTAGACTCTTGTTTCTGGCACGCTTCTTCCAAGAGTGAGAAGCTCTCTTTCCCGGTCGTGGGCTTCAGGGTCTATTGGATGCTGCTCACGGGCCTGTTAAGTTAAAGTAGGCCCATATGAATGGCCCAACAACACCTCATTTGTATTTCCTACTTTCAATCGGTCCAATCCGTTATTTTTATTCCCTGTTTTCGCTACTGAATCTTCACTTTCCATACCGATTTTATGAAAATGATTCTCATTCCAATCGCTGATGTAAGGCCCTGATTCCCGCTATTCCCTTTCTTGTTATGTGCATCAAATCTACCAGATTTCTCCCATTGCTTCCATGACATTCGCCATCTAATTCTGAAGATTTCGCTAAACAGATCTCCGTTCCAGTCACCGGCAGCTGGTCTCGTGGTGACCCCTCTGCCACCCACTGAGGATCTTTCTCCGATGGACTTGCTTCCTTCGTTGATTTCACCTCTGGTTGAACTAGAGGTTTGAATTTCTTCTTACTGGAATTCGCTCGCAGCTAACTTCCAAATTGTTTCTTCTCTGGCACCATAACATCAGCCACTGGACATCTTTCCTTGTCATGTATAATTCGACCACACTTCAAGCAAAACTAGGGAAGCTTCTCATACTGCATCGGCACCCACATGCGTGTACCTTGCAATGTAATCATTCAGCCCCTCACTAGAGGTTTGGTTAGATCCAACGAAATCCTTACCCGAAGTGAGAGACCCCAGTCCACATCATCCGCATCCACCTCTACCTCTTCCGCCGTTCCCATAGAGTTTCCTAGCTTTTCACCACATTCCCGTGACATTCCTACCAATGGGAGATTATGAAATTGTACCCATATTGCCGCTTTGTCCAACAACATATTGTTAATGGGAGTGAGTCCATCAAATTCGTTCATCACAAACATATGGCCATCAAAGAGCCATGGCCGTCCTCCTTCCACTTTGATCTTGTCGGCATGTGTGGCAAACGTGATTATAAATATATTTCTACCCATCTTAGTAAACGTGAAAATCATGATTTTGCTATCAATAATTTTATATGGAGTCGAATTTCTTGTAGTCCAATGGAAGTCGACTGATGTGGCAACACATATAATAAAGTGCACTTTAGGTATTCTTATTTGTTCGAGTAAGAAGAAACAAAGTGCACTTTAGGTATTTGTTGAAATGCCTCTTTAGGCAAAATGTATATTTGAATATTTTTCCTCTCACTTTTTTGTCCATATATGTACAGTATTTATAGTGCCCAATACATAAAAACCAATTTTCTATAAGCTCGACACGTGCAATACACATTTTTTTACAAGAATATTCTCATTTTTATTTCTAAAAATTCCTTGGCCTTTTGTGTTGTGTATTGCTACAGAGGTGCTGGTCGACTTCTCCATGCTTTTGGCTGTTGCTATTACCTTCATGGCTTGGGTATTGCCAGCTATGGTGAGTACTATCCATGGCTTAGGTATTGCTAGTTATGGTGAGCAAAGTTTTCAATTTCATACCGTACCGGCCAGTATAGCCGAAATATGTCGTATCGGCCAGGTAATCGGTACGCTTGATAGTTGTGTTTCGTTTCGGATTAAATACTGGCTGTACCGGCTGACATAGAAATACCGCCCAATAAGTTTCATTAGACTTTATTTGAGTGGCATTTTTGTTATTTTTGTAAACCTGTAGGGTTAATTGGACGATTTTGGCACTAGACTCTGCCTCTCACATTCTGTTTTGATCTTCCCTTAGGAACACGTGAGTCTCCTTTCTGACATATTAGATCTTCCATTTTCTTTGACCATTTCGTGTATATATATATATATAATTCCTTAGGAACATATGAGTGTCCTTTCTGACATAGTAGATCGATATATAATCTTTTAGGAACAAAGTATTTTTTTTAATTTTGTTTTAGTTTTGTTTACTTTAAACTTTTAAGTTGGCTGTGTTAATTTTTGGTACTTTAATAGTTAACTAGTGTTGAGTTATAAATGATTATGCAGGACTTGAGAGTATAAAAATGTCTAGTTTTTATTTTTAATGAGGATGAGTGATTTTATTTTAATGGTTGGATTAAATATTAATAACTTATTTAGTTTTATGTTTGTTGTAATTTTTTTTTTTTGATATGTTTGTTGTAACTTAAAATTTAAGACTTGTATTGAGAAATATTGAGGTGACTTATTTTATTGTTAATTTGGAATACAATTAGAGCTTGTATATATATAATTTATTTAGATGTAAATTTTTGAAATGGTACACGAAACGGTACCGATACCGAAACGATATCGGTATCGAAATATTATCTCGAAACGGTATCAGTACCTAAATATTTCGTACCAGTGCCTTGATCGGTACAACCTCCAGTACGGTATTCAAAACTTTAATGATGAGTGCCTTATCACCCCCCCTCAATACAAGTAGTATTTGACAAATAATGAGACTTAATCATAAGAAAGTAAAATGATCCGTATATAATGGTTTAATTAAAATATTAACAAGTTGCTCTTTGCTGAAAACAAAGAAGATCGTGATATTTTTTGTAACTACCAGTTCAAGAACAAAATGGTAGTTTAGCTCAACATGCTTAGTGCGGGCATGAAGTACCAAATTAACGGATAGCTACGCATCCCCCAAGTTATCACTCCATAAAGTAGGGGTTTTGGGTAAAAATATTTCAAGTTCTTTTAAAAGGGATTGTATCTATAAAATCTCACAAGTGGTGTTAGCCACAGCTATATGTTCAGCTTCGGTTGATAATCAAGCAACCATTGGTTGCTTTTTGGATCCCATGAAATGAGATGTGAATCAAAGAAAATACAAAACGTGCTAGTGGACTTTCTATCATCTGGGCATCTGGCCTAATCCGTGTTAGAGTATGCAGAAATATTAAACAAAGAATGAGTAAAAAAATACAGTCCAAAATGAGTAGTTGAATGAAATAATATTTGCTTTACAACTTGCCAGTGTGGATTTTTTGGACAATACATAAAATGACAAACTATATTAACGATAAAGGAAATATTAGAACTAGTGAAAGCCAAATATTTTAATCTGCCTAGGACACTTCTATAAAGATGAGGATCCTCAAATGAGGGTCCATCAAAGGCTGTGAGTTTAGTGGAAGTCGATATAGGAGATGATACAACTTTAGCATTTTGCATGTTAGTGTGGTACGTGAGTTCATAAATGTATTTGGACTGACTTAAATAAAGACCCTGACTAGACCGAGAACCGAGAGACCTCCATACCAAGGTAAAAATGAAGATGACCAAGATCTTTTATTGAAAATTGACTACTCATAGGAGTGATAAAATCAGAAATCAACAAAATATTTGAACTAGTAACGATTATATCAGCAACATACACTAAAAATAAAAAGGGAAGAATTAGACCTAGACTCTTGGCAACCAAGAGAGACGAGATGAGAGCTAAGCTTGGAGAACCAAGCCTGAGAGACCTGTTTAAGGCCATAAATAACCTTATTTTACTTGCAGATATACGTCAAAAAGTCGGGATTGACAAAACCAGGAGGTTGTTGCATGTATACAGTTTCATCCAAGTCACCATGTAGGAACGCGTTTTGGATGTTTAGTTGATGTAAGGGCCATTTACACAAAACAACAATGGAAATAAGCAATCTGATAGTAACAGGTTTTACAACAGGAGAAAAAATTTCAATATAATCTATCCTAGGCTGTTGATGAAATCCCTTGGCAACAAGGCTAGTCTTGCACTGTTCTAGGGAGCCATTAACATGCCTCTTCGTTTTCAGAACCCATTCCGTACCTAGAACATTAAGAGAGGAATATGGTGGTACCAAATCCCAGGTGGAGTTTTGAAGAAGTGCTTGAAACTCCAGTTGCATAGCTTGGCGCCAATCAGGAAATCTTGCAGCTTTGGTGTAGGACCTAGTTTCCTTCGGAATTTTAGAGGAAGTAGAGAGGGTGACGGAGGTCGAGTGTTTAGGGGAAGGCTAGGGCATGGTTACATCATGTCGCACTTTAGGACACTAAACATTGGCTTTCAACCGAGTGACCATGGAATGAGAGTATGCAAGTTTTTCCAAAAGCTCTCTTGGTGTTTCTGGTTTTCGTAATATTTTGACAGATTGATAGTAGGTAAAGGCACTAGTTCGGTAGGCGTGTCGAGTATGAGAATTCTAAAGTTTGAAGAAGTGCTAGATGGGGATGAGATGCAGAAGGGATTTGGACTCAATGGGGTCACGGGTTCAGAGACTATAGGGTAAGAGTATGGATTGAAGCTATTGAGTGGGCTTGCAGTAACTGGGTAGCTGGATTGTGGGTTAGAATTGAACCCAATGCTGTCAACTAGGTAAACTAAGGAAGCTGAGCTCAATGGGCCATGAATGAGAGGAATGAGTGGGGCCGAATGTTGAGCCCAAAATCCGAAGTTATTAGACATAGAAGGTCGAGTCTAAGACATTGAAGCAAAAGGGAAGAGATTTTTGTGAAAAACCACATCGCATGAAAAATAAGTTCTTCCCAACGATAAATGTAGGCAACAATAGCCTTTATGGTTTGGACTATATCCCATGAAAACACAAAGATTATAACAAAAATCCATTTTGTATTTATTAGAGGGATGTAAATTGGGCCAACGCAAGCGGCTTCAAAGGTTCTAAGAAAATTGTAATTCGGAGAATGATAAAAAAGTTTTTGAAAAAGCAATTTATTTTGTAAAACAAAAGTAGGCATTTGATTAATGAAAAAAAATCGTGGTTTGAAAAGCTGCAGACCATAATTATAAGGGCATTGAGGCATGAGCACGTAAAGTAGGGTCGGTCTCAACTATGTGGTGATGTCATCGTTCCAGTACATTGCCATTTTGTGCATGTGAATAAGGGCATCTGATACGATGACCAATGCCATATGATTATAGTACTTTTTGAAGGGAGCGGATCTCACCAGCCCCATCCATTTACACGGATTTCACATTTTTTGTGAAATAGTTTTTAACATAATTCCAAAAAGGCAATAAATATGGTAGTAACATCAAATTTTGCTTGAAGTGGAAAGTACCAAATATATTTAGTAAAGTCATCAACAACAAATAAAATCGACATCCAGCAGATGACAATACCAGTGTCAATCTCTAACCATCAATAAACAATAACTCAAAAGGGTGAGAAGAACAAGATGGAGAAATGAGTGAGGTAAGACATGAATTTTGGCTTGTGGACAAGTCGAACAAGGTGATGCTGAGATACTTGTGAAGCTTAAATTGACTAATAATAAAAGAAGTAACACGAGAAATGGGTGACCAAGACGCATATGCCAGTTGAAAGTCGTTTGCATTCGCCTAAGAGTGCTTGAGGATTTGATGAAGTGGAGGTGAAGTCCGAAGTGGTGGGAAGGATATATAAATCGTTCCTAATCGTGCCTTGAAGAAGCACCTCTCGGGTTTGTAAATCTTTCACAATAAAGCAAGAAGAGTAAAACTCAAAAGTAAACAAAATTATCAAGACAAAACTGATGAATAGACAAAAGGTTTTTTGTGATAGATGGAACATGCAAGAATTTAGATAAAAGAAAATTTCCATTATAAGTATGTAAATGACCAGGACCGGTATGCTGAATGGGAATAGTGGAGCCATCTCCAACATTGACTTAATCAGTGCCTTAATAAGACATAGAGTCCAAGTTGAGATTCTGAAAATCAGTGGTGAAATGGTTCATTTCCGCTGTATCAGGAAACCATGCATGAGGAGGAGGCAATGGCATTTGTGGGGCAACGGTAGTAAGGTTTGTTAAGAGGTTCGATGGAGGAGCTGACTGATAGTTTTGATCGAACCTATAATAGCACCTCAAAGCCATATGTCCAGCTTTGTTACAGATTTGACACAAAATTCTATTTTCAGTAAGATTGTAAAAGGGCCATTTCGACCCCCACGACCATGGCGTGGATTGCAAACCCTACCCCTCATATTAAGAGAAAAATTAGAGGGAGAATAGGACTTAGCTTGAGTGAGGTTGGTAGACATGGGATTGCTAGAGAGGAGAGAATGTGTTTGATGAGCCAATTGAGACTCATGGTTGAGTAATAACTGTATATTTGTTGAGGACTCAGATGTTCATATCTAGTGGTGAGAGAGGTCACTAGAGAGTCATAATCAGTGCCTAGACCAGCTAGCAAATACATTGAGAAGGCTGCGAGAAACTTAGCCTTGTGGAAGTAGTCTGTTATAAACTGAAGTCCCTTTTTAAGAGTAGTTAGTTGAAGTTGAGTCTGCATAAGATGAGCAGACAATTGTGTCGTGAACAAGTTTTGCAGCATGATCCAGATTTCATGTGTCGTGGACTTGTGCAAGAACATTTTTGGAAAAAGAGGAGTTAAGGGTTGAGATAATCAATTGGTCTTGTTGTGACCATTTCAAGTACTCTGGGTTAGAATTGTTATTGATCAAGGAAGGAGGCACAGGAGACGAGCCATCCACATGATGATACAACCAGTTACTCTTGAAGAAAGGCACAACTTGAGCCTTCACAATAGGTAGTTATTTATGACTAACTTAATAGTAATGAGGTAACTCGTCGAGTTAGAGAAGAGTTTTACATTGGTGAGAGGTGGAGGAATATTTTCATTGGAAGAAACAGAGGAAGCCATTTTCGTTGATAGCGAAAAGGAGAAAAGATCAAGGAGAAAAAAAAAACTAGGAGATATTGTAATGAAAAGGTGATGCACAATAAAGATGATGGTGTTTTTGTTGTTTGTAATTGATCGATAATGGTGGATGGAGGTCACTATTCTCTTTATACCATGTTAGAGTAAGAAGAAATAGAGTGCACTCTAGGTATTCATTGAAATTTCTCTTTGGGTAGAATGTATATTTGAATATTTTTCCTCACTTTTTTGTCCATACATGTACAATATTTATAGTGCCTAATACATTAACAACCAATTTCTTATAAGTTCGACACGTGTAATACAAAATTTTATTCAAGAATATTCTCATCTTTATTTCTGGGAATTTCTTGGCCGTTTGTGTCATGTATTGCTATAGAGTTTTTGGTGTTGGCAGACTTCTCCATGCTTTTGGCTGCTACTATTGCCTTTGTGGTTTGGGTACTGCAAGCTATGGTGAGTGCCATGGCTTGGGTACTGCTAGCTGTGGTGGGTGCCTTATAGATGAATTTCTTTTCAAGCGATTATAAGTTTTTAAGTTCTTAGATGTTTCGAAGGTTCATTGCATTAATTCTCATTATTGCCCTATGGCTGGAAGACGCTTTTTTTACATTAATTTGGTGTCTATTATATTTGTTGGCTTAGTTTTCCGAATCTCTTGAAAAATGTCTAGTTTCTTTTTGAAGTAGATTGAGGTTGGCATCTAGGGAGTATTTTATCCAAGAGTTTGATAATTGTATTTTCCTTTTGAGAAAAAAGGCAAAGAGTGTATATTTTTTAGAGATTTTCCACATAATAAAGATGTGTTTTTTGAGTGGAGTTTTGGGCTCAATCATTTGTGCAGAGTAGGTTTGAGCCATATGTCTATCAATTGGCTGTTATATCATAGATGAGTTCAGTCAAGAGGAGTTGTACTGTACTAGTTAATCTGAGAATTTGTACACAGTAGAGGGAGAAAGATTTTCATGCCTCAGTCCAAACTGATTTTGTTAAATGTTAATTTCTTTATAATTTTTATTACATTATTGTGTATTTCACCAACAATTTTAAAGAGATTCATAATGAAGCCTACAAAAATCCACGAGAAGTATTGGAGACCTCAACAAGCTCTTCCGTTTCAAAGGAGCTTATTTCAAGAGATGGAACTGCAAGGTGCTCTTCTATCTAAGCCTTCTCAACGTCTCATATGTTCTCACAGCAAAGAATCCTAGCAAAATCACTACCGATAACATGACTGAAGAAAAAATGAAAGATCATGAAGAAAAAGTTGAAAAATATGCCAAAGACGAATATAATTGGTGATGTTATCTTTTAACTTGGCTTGTTGACAAATTTTATGATTTTTACAATACTCAAAGTTTTGAATACCATACTAAATGCCGTTTTGATTAAGACATTAGAACAAAATATTTCAATAGTGGTATCGTTTCATTTACCATTTCGGAATACTCTATACATCAATAAGCTTTATATATATATATATACACACACACATAAACTACAAAAAAATAAAATTACTATTTGTTTTATGGTTCATACAAACAGAATATACCTTTTATATATACAAAAGAAAAAAAAGCAAACCCACTTTAAAAAAAGAAAAAAAGAAAGGGACTTTTTGTTGAAATCCAATAGATTGGTCGATATCTGCTGAAACAGGCCGAATTGGCTGAAAAATAATTCATTATGAAATAAGGCATTTTCTGTACCGACTACCTGGCCGATACGACATATTTATGGAATATCGGCCGATACAACATGGTATTTAAAACTATGACAATACTACTTACAAATCTGCAAAAAAAAAAAAAAAAAAATTAGAAAGTTTTATAGAGTAAATATGATACAGAAGAAGCTGGAAGGAAGAAATATGCAGTAAGTCGCTTCTTTTCGATATCAAATGATAGATGAAAAATATGATGTGAAGCTAGCACATGATTTTTAAATGGTTGTAATAGAAATTAGATTTGAAGACATCACGATTGGGGACAATCTAAATATTTGTTGCATAATCGACAAGCTACTACCTTTGTGAATAGAGTTTCAAAAGTTGATGAGCCATTAACAAAAGGAGATTTCCTTGGAGACCTTAATCACATGTGTTCTCGTAGAAGATGAAGCTAAAGGCCAAGACGCTTTGGTGTTTCAAAATGATAATGAGGATTCCATGACAAAGATAAATTTAATTTCTAAAGATGATAGCTTGCACAAAGGTCAAGATGCAAGAAATAGTTATTTTAAGCTGTAGAGAAAAGATTACAAAAAATTTAGTAGAGCTCACAAAAAGGGTTTTCAAAGCCAAAAGGATAAGAAACAAGGACCTCTTTCACAAAATCAATCTTGTTTTGTCTATGCTAAAATTGGGTACTTTGCTCGAACTTGTAAGTTTCGAAAATGAGAAAATCATCCTCAACTTAACATAACTGAGAAGGCATTTCTAGTAATGATTACAAACATTAACATGGTTCAATTTGTTGAAGGGTGGTAGACAAACTCTAGTGCCAATAAGCATGTTTGCTTTAATAAAAATTGGTTTAAAAATCTTACTCCCTTTGAAGAAGAGAAGATTATTATGCTTGGTAATTCAAGTAAAACCAAGGTCATTGGGAGTGGTGAGGTCAAGCTGAAATTCAACTTTGGACGTATATTGATGCTTAAAGATGTATTCTATATACCGTCCATGAAGAAGAATTTGAGGTCGAGTTTTTTACTCAACAAAGCGAGTTTCAAACAAACTATGGAATCTGATCAATATGTGATTAAAAAAATGGAGTTTTTGTGGGCAAAGACTACGTTTGGATGGAATATTTAAATTGACTATTGAGAATAAAGCATAAGATGTTTATCTTTATATGCATTCTTCTTTAAATTTTTGGCATGCACACTTATTTCATATTAATAATAGATATGTTACAATATCAAGAAGTTTATGATTAATTTCCAAATTGACAAAGAATTTTGTTTTAAAAAGAATGTGAAGCTTGTAGTCAAGCATATAAAAGTGTTGGTGAGAAAATACCAAATTGTTAGATTAAATTCACACCAATCTTTGTGATTTTGAAAGTTCTTTTAATATGTGAAGGAAATGTATATTTTATCATTTTTTATATGTATGTTTATTTATTAAAATAATAAATTTGATGACTTTGAAAAAAATCAAAAAATTCCAACATAAATTTGAAAATCAATTTGTTAGAAATGAGTTTAATTCATTTGATCAATTATTGGAAATTATCGAGAAAATTATAATTTGTGTTACTCCTATACACGAAAGAAAAAATAGTAGTCCATAATATATATATTTTTTTCATATTGGAAGAAACTGTATTTTGAGTAAGGTGTATTTTTCTTTTATGAAAAGAAAAATTTATGTTTAAATCTAAAAACTAGTGGGGGTCAAGTTTTTAGAAAAATAATATTATTTTTTTCACAAGATTTTGCCCCAATGTTTTCTTAAGTTTATTTTCTTTACGTTTCGGGAGTAAAGTCAAAGTGGTTTAAGTTTTGGGTTAGTGAAAGTTTGTGTATATTAAGATGAAATAAGATTAAATGAACAGGACCTTAGATGCACGAAAATGTTCCGAGCAGCAAGTAGCTTTGTACGTATTTACATCAAATGTAATTATTTAATCGGATGCCGTTTGCTTTCTTTAGAATTTAAATGGTATTAATTCTAAAGAAAGCCTTTGAACGTTTATAATTAGGTATAATTTAGACAGTGAGTTGATATGAGATGAATTGAGAAAATTGAATAAAATATTATCAAAATAATACTTTATAATATTATTATTGTTTTGAGTTTTGAAAAAGTTAAATTATTTATTATATTATGTATAAAAATTTGAGAAAATTATAATGATGAGATGAGATGAGTTGAGCTCAACTTACAATCCAAACATGGCCTTAATTTCCTTGTCTTGAGATAAATTTGGACTACTTTGCTTATTACCTTAAGCTATTTTAAGACTTTATTGCTTATTTACTTAAGCCGTTTTAAGACTTTATTGCTTATTACTTTCAGTCAACATATTTTTCTAAAGTCAACTTTGGAGTTGAAGTGTGTTGGTTTTAATATAGAAGCAAATTACTTAGAGATTTGTTCCTTTGGAAAAAAAATTAGTTTTCTCCATATTAATTCATTGTGATAAAACTACTATAATTAGTAGAGTACAAAATTGTTATTATAATGGTAAATTCAGATCCTTTAAAAGAAAAACACAATATTGTGAGATAATTCCAACGTTATGGCCGTCCCGCTCCCACCAAAATTCAAAGTATCGCAAATGAAGCTCTATGAAGAAGCTAAGGACCCGTTCGAGGACTTGGAAGTATTTAGGACGCACATGAGCCTGCATGACTACTAGAAGGAAGTGGTATGCAGGGCATTCCTGCTCACCCTGAAGGGTAGCCCAAGGGTGGTTTGGAACCATCCCTATGAGAACAATCAACAGTTTCAATTGGCTAGCCCGCCTTTTCACAACCCAGTTCTTGGCGAGCCATAAGAGGAAGGCACTTACTTGCTCACTGTCAAACAACAAGACCGAGAAAGCTTGAAGAACTACCTTTCTCGGTTTAACCGAAAGCGCATGACCATCAATAACCAAGACAAGAAGTTCACCCTGGCGGCTCTCCAGAGTAGGATATGTCTAAGGAGCCCATTTATGATCGAGATCGCTTAGAAAATCCCAAGTACTCTAGCAGAGTTCATGGACCGGGCCGACGTGTACATCAATGCCAAGGATACCCTCCAGGCTCTGATCGTGCCCTACTGGGATGAAATAGAGCGGGCGGACAAAAGGTCCACAAACCAATAGGAAGGCCCCACCTGGGGAAATTAAGAAAAAGGCGGGTCCTAACTCCAAGGGGAGGCAGGACTGAAACAACCAACGATCCCAACCGCGCCTCCAGACCAGTTTGGCAGTCGAGAGCGACCGGGAACTAGGGCCGAGCCGAGAACAAGCCTGACGGGCGCCCGAGAGGATGTATTGTGAATACCATTAGACCGACCGGCACAATATCCAAAACTACTACGCCCTTAAAAGAAAGAGGGAAGAACAGCATCAGAGTGCTAGACGAGAAATGGGATGCTCGGTGGGCCGATGCAGAGCAAGTCTGCGGAGGTACCAATCAAGGAGTGAGGAGCGCAGAAGCCTACCTAGGGAAAGAGAACCCTTGGGCGAGATACAGACGATCATGGGGGGTCCTAAGGGGCGGGACGACCTTCTTGTCATGGAAGGCGTACGCCCAAGAAGCACTTCACAACGAGGTTCTCATTTTGCGGAGTGCCCACACAAGGGCTCCCCATCCCTCTAAAATTCCTCCGATTACCTTTTACGAAAAGGATGAAGAGTGAATCCTCCACTCCCATGACGATGCCTTGGTGGTGACCCTATAGGTCACGAACTTCACCACTAGAAGGATCCTGATCGACCACAGCAACTTTGTAGACATCCTGTATTGGGAAGCCTTCACTAGAATGGGCATTGGGCACAAAAGACTATGGCCGGCCTCGACCCCCTTTAAGGGTTTCACCAGTGACGTGATTCAACCAGTAGGGCTGGTCACCCTATTAGTGCTAGTCGGGACGGCCCCCAACGGCAGTGGCCACGACTGACTTCTTAGTGGTCAAGGCACCGTCCTCATACAATGCAATACTGGGGCGCGTGATCTGAACTGCATGGTCACCTCCACTTTCCATTTAAAGATGAAGTTTCCAACCAGTAAGGGAACTAGCATGGTCAGAAGTGAGCAGAGCTTGGCGCGAGAATGCTATGCCGGCGAATTGAAACACAAGTGACAGGTGCTAGTTATGGCCAACACCGGCGACAGGCCTACCAAGCCACCCGTTCCCCCACCTCTAACTGATTGGGATGAGGAGGTGCGAGATGAGCAAACCTACAGGCAGGCCGAGCCTGACGAACCTTTGGAACTAATTACCATCGACACGATAAGGCCTAAGCGAAGAGTACAGATAAGTACCAGGCTGGTCCCAGAATTGAAGCTAGGCCTAACACTTCTTGTCGAGCATTAGGACGTCTTTGCCTGGACCCATGAGGACATGTTGGGCATAGAAAATTTCGTGGCTAAGCACCGTCTGAGTGTCGACCCTAGAGCACAGAAGGTCAAACAGAAGAGACGAAGCTTCTGTGCTAAGAAGTACGCAACAATAGCAAAAGAGGTCGATCGCTTCCTAGTGGTTGGGTTCATTAGAGAAATCCATTACCCCGAGTGGTTGTTCGACGTGGTGCTGATAAAGAAGGCGAGCGTCAAGCGGTGGATGTGTATTGACTTCACCGATCTTAATAAGGCATGCTCGAAAGATAGCTTCCCCTTGCCTCATATCAACCTGATTGTCGACTTGATTGCTGGGCACCCCTTCCTTGCTTTATGGACACCTACTTGAGATACAATCTAATAAAGATAAGCCTGGATGACGAAGAAAAGATTGCCTTCATAACCAACCGAGGCTCTACTGCTACAGAGCAATGTCCTTCAGGCTCAAAAATGCGGGAGCAACCTATCAATGGCTATTAAACTAGATATTCAAGCATCAAATCGGGCGAAACATGAAGATTTACGTCAATGAACTCTTAGTCAAGAGCAGATTGCTCGAGCCTCACCTGAGCGACCTATAGGAAGCCTTTGCCATTCTTCACCAGTATAGGATGAAGCTCAACTTGGCCAAGTGTGCCTTCACGGTAAAGTCGAGAAATTTCCTGGGATACATGGTCTTGGAGAGGGTGATCGAGGCGAACCCAGAGAAGGTGGAAGCCATCACCTGGATGGTTGCCCCACAGAACCATCACGAGGTACAACAACTGGCTTGAAGGGTCGCTGCCCCTCAATCGCTTCATTGCCCGGTCGACCGACCGTTGCTTGCCTTTTTTCAAGGTGCTAAGAAAGGCACAAGGGTGGGACACGGCCTACGATGAGACGTTCAGTGAATTGAAGAAGTACCTGACCCACCCTCCCCTGCTCACCCAGATGGAGCTAGGTGAAGTGTTGATCGTCTATCTGGAACTCTCCCCAAACACCGTCTCGAAAATATTAATCAGGGAAGTCGGCGAAGGCCAACGACCTGTGTATTACATCAGTCCAGCATTCCACGGAGCCAAGGCTAGGTATCCACGGATCAAGATGCTAGTCTTCGCCTTGGTCATAGTATCCGGGTGCTCATCGAATAGCCATTGAAGGATATATTGTAGAAGCTGGATACCTCCGAAAGATTAGCCAAGTGGGCGGTTGAGCTCAACAAGTCAACCTAGAATACGTGCCCTGAACGGTGATCAAAGCACAAGCACTGGCAGATTTTGTTGCCAAGTTCATCAACTTGCCCGATGAAGTCCCTCACGTACCTCAAGGAAAGCCGTGGACGATCTATGTTGATAGATTGTCTTGCCAGGCTGGAAGGGGCACATTGGTACACATCGTGACCAGTAGCTTAGAGGAGCACAACTATGCGATGAGTCTCGCCTTCAAAGTCACCAACAACGAAGTCGAGTATGAAGCTCTGCTAGCCAAGCTGATTGTGGCCCGATTCCTAGGGGCCAAAGAAGTCGAGACCCGCGCTGACTCCCAGGTAGTGGTCAGTTGGGTCCTAGGGCTCTTCGCCACCAAAGGGGAAAAACTGAAGAAGTATCTTCAGCTAGTGTGCGATGCCCACGACTACTTCTGATACTTTGGAATCTAGCAGAGAACTAGAAGATTGACCGATTGGCAAAAATTGCATCCATACAAGAAGAACTCCTTTCCCGGAGCATACCGAAGAAAATACGGTTGACACGCTATCTATCGGGAATGAGGTGTCACACATAGTAGCACCTCCTCCTGAATGGGCTCGGGACATCACAGAGTTCTTACAACAAGCTGCTCGCCGACCTAGAAGAGGCACCAAAAGATAAGGAACAAGGTTTCGCGATTCACCTTGCTTGAAGGGGTATTGTAAAGGAGGGGCTTCTCCAAGGCCCTCCTTAAGTGCCTATCTACTGAGGAGTCCTAATATGTATTGACTAAAATCCACGAAAGCATTTGTGAAAGCCATATGGGGGGTAGAGCACTAGCCGCTAAGGTGACCCGAGCTGGCTACTATTGGCTAGGCACCTTTAGGGATGCATAAGAGTTTGCTAGAAAATGCTCTAAATGTCAAGAACACGCCTCGGTGCCACATTGGCCCTTCGCCTAATGAGACTTGGATCTCATAGGCTCCTTCCCGATCGTTAGAGGCGGGGCCAAATTTTTCATGGTCGTAGTCGACTATTTCACCAAGTGGGTTGAAGCCGAGGCTTTGGCGAGCATCACCGCCTAAGCCATCACCAAGTTTCTCTGGAAATCAATCATATGCTGGTTTGGGATACCTTAAAGTTTTATATCGGACAACAGGAAGCAGCTTGATTGTGTTTACTATAGCTAGTGGTGTGCCGAACTAAGGATCAAGGTGAAGTACTAGTCGTCAAGCCACCCTTAAGCCAACAGTTAGGCGAAAGCAACAAACAAGACTCTCCTGTCCATACTAAAAAAGAAGCTGGAGGCGCAAAAAGGGTGTGGACAGAGGAGCTCCTGAGCGTTCTATAGGCATATAGAACGACCATTTGATTACTGGGGAAACACCATTCACCTCACCTACGGGAGCGAACCGGTGATACCTGTGGAGGTAAAGGTGCCCACCCTTCGAATCCAACACTTCGAGTAGGAAGTAAATGACAGAAGACAAGTCGAGTAGCTGGACCTTCTTGATGAAAGGAGGGAGGATGTGGCGATACGAATGGCCCACCACAAGCGAAAGGCTTAACAATACTTAACCAGGTGAGTCAGATTGCGAGCATTCAAAGCAAGCGACCTAGTTCTGAGGTGAATTGCGGTAACTATGGTCAATGAGCGAAAGTTGGGACCGCGATGGGAAGGCCTGTACCTCGTAACCACCAGAAACTGCCTGGGCTCCTACTGGCTAAAAAATAGTCAAGGAAACGAGCTCCCACACGCATGGAATGCAAAGCACTTGAAGAAGTACTATATGTAAAAAGTGATTCTTAGTTATATGTAACCCTCTGCTTTATCAATAAAATCAGAATAAGCAATTTGCATCCCAATCTCCATTTTTTTTTTCAATCCTATGCAATCTCTAATAAATCGCGGGGTCAAGGCTTAGGAACCAGCCCAAGCACTTAGTAAACCCTTGCATCTCCAATGAATCGTTAGTAGGAGTGCTAATGAATCGCGGGGTCAAGGCTCGGGCACTCGCCCCGAGCATTTAGTAAACCCTCACATCTCCAACGAATCGCCATCAGGAGAACCAACAAAACACAAGGTCAAGGCTCGGGCACTAGCCCCAGCACTTCGTAAACCCCCGTATCTCTAACGAATTGCCAGCAAGATGCCAACAAATCATAGGGTCAAGGCTTGGGCACTCACCCGAGCCCTTAGTAAACCCCCTCCCCGCTAGCAACTCCAAGTCACGGCAAAGGCCCAACGCTACCAGTTATCACGCATCCCGAACCCCCAACAAAATTCCTATCGAAGTCACTTTGATAGAAAATCATGGGGTACTAAAGGGAACAAGAACAACACAAGCAAGAGAGAGAAACACAGTGCAAAAAATATATAGCAGTTTCCATTACAGGCAAAGTCATTACAGTCAGCAAAAAAAAAAAAAAGAGGATGCAGCCAAGTCACTCGGGAGGCGGGGGAGCCCGAGGATTGTGAGAGTGGAAAGAGGATAGCCAGGTGTCTTGATCTTTTTAGCAAAGGCCTTTGCAATAGGATCAATAGAAAGAGAATACGGGTACATGCATTCCAAATAGAAGTCAGGATCGGCCAGAAGCTCGGCCCTCAACCTCCATACACCCTCCTAGTAATCGTAGCCCCAAGCAGATACGAGGATGGTTAGAGATTGAGAGACTTGGGCTCTAGCGCTTCCAACCGAGCGTTGGCCTCCTCCAGAGAAGCTTGAACATCATCCAACTCGGTCTCCCGAGCACCACACTCTTGCTTGAAAGCCTCCAACTTAGCTTGGAGGGCTTCCAGTTCGATTTCTTGAGCAGCCCGCACGCTCTAAAGCTTCTAGATCGGCCCTCAGAGTAGTGATCTCCAGAGTAGCGTCAACAAGGTCAGTCTCCCGAGCTACTAGGTCCCTCTCAGCAATCACCCGGCCATGGGTAGCCTCATTTCGAGCCTCCTTTAGAGATTGGCACCTCTCGTTCAGTGCCACGATGTTGTTCTTCAAGGTAGCATTGTTCTCTTCCAGAGCGGTATTGCTCAGTTGCAGAGCGGCCTTGCTCTCCTCCAAGGTCTTTTTCTCCTTCTTCAACTCTTGGACAGTCTTGACCATCGCCTTGTTCTTCTCTTTAAGGTCTTTGCGAGCCTCAGTCTACTTCAGATTGAAGAGGCTGAACCGGCACGCCGTCCCGACATCCTGGTTGAACTCGACGAGCTCTGTGACCTTGGACCCAACAACCTCTGCCACCTGGGTAGCAACCTGAATACAACAAAGAGTTCAAACAAAAAAAAAAAACCAAAAACAAAACAAGCACTGCAAAAAGGAATAAATGAGTAAGGAAGCTTACTTACAAAAGGAGAGGCTGAAGCATCAATGTCGCGTGCTTAGTTGCTACTGTCCGAGCCTACTCAAAACTTGAAGGTGGCTGCGCGTTACCACCCTTTGCCTCCTGCTTGAAAAGATGTTTGAGTGCCGGTACCCCGCTACAGAATCGGAAGGGAGATGGAGAACGGGGAGGAATAGGAGAGTGCGGAGGGGTGGGAGTCAAAGGAGGTGTGTGCGTAAGAGTGCGAGGTGGGGTGTCGCTGCGAGTACCTAAGCTAGACCCCACCTCGAAGGTCGACCAAAATCCTTGAGACTCGTCGTCACTGATCTCCACGTACGCCCCCTAGCATGTGTTGTTACCTGAGGCCTCACCCTCCAGGCCTTCGAGAATGCTCCCTTCGCCAGTCACGCCCCTGGCCCCGGGCTCCTCTACGTGATGAGTCTTCGCTTGGTCTTGCACCACTTCGCCTTCAAACCGCATGGCCCCACTGCCCACTCCTTCCTGGTCCGCAACCTTGCCACTCTTGACTTCCCTTGAACTGTCATCGACATGGGCGTTGGGCAAACCAAATCCCTCTAGGGAGCCAAAACGAGCCTTTGAGAAGAAAGCAAAAAAGGAATCCTCTTCCTCGAGAGTCCGAGGGAGTTAGCTGACTCGGACGTCCCATTCCTCGGGTTGCCATGTGAAGGCTCGCTCGAAAGGCTAAAACCATAGTCTTGGGAGCAAGGGGGTGGGCTAAGGACTTGTGAAAGGCAAGTTCCACCTCGTCCTCCACCTAATTCCCCACATACTCCTACTCGAAAGTCTACTCGAGAGGCTACAAACCGACGGCCCCAGGAGTTAAAGTAGGAGATGAGCTTAGGATTCACAAAAGGCCAGTTTCACCTCATCCACCACCTCATCCTTCGCCTCAATGGATGAGACAAAAGGGGACAAGAGGGGTTGCTGCCCTGCCCTATGGAGGGCCATAGTTCACGCCTCAGGCATTATCCTTCAGACGTCCTTGCTAATCACTAAAGTTTTGCCACCTTCGCATGGGCAAGTCTGGGAAGTCGGGGGCCGGGTGGAGATAGGAATGCTCGGGTTGTGCTGAGCCTTGGACCTCCTTTCCAGGGGGAACATTGGCTGGAGGCCCGTTTGCAAAGGTGAATCAGAGGATTCACAGGAACCTTAAGGAGGTTCTAACACTCGACGTAGGACCTGTCCAGCTGGACCGGGTACATCAAAACGTTCTCGTTCATGAGCAGTAAATCTGTCGCTAGCTTGTCGGAGTGGCGACGGGCCTAGGCCATAAGAGTCTCAACCCGGGCATGCCCCGTAGGATTGAGCGCGATCTCCAAGAAGGTTGTGGGTGGGAGCAACCCCCAATCAGTCTCCATAGTAAACTCCCTTTGAGTCTCGCCCACGAAATACTACCAGTAGCCTCCCGTGATGAAGAAAAGCCTCCGCTGGTAGTTCTTCATGTGTGAATGTCGGCCCTCAAGGCCGCCTAGCTTCCGTTCGCCATCCTTAACTGGAAGTCAACTAAGTTCCCAGGACGACGGATGAGGCGGTACAACGACAAAAAATCCCAAGCCGTTAGGTCAGGATAGACATTGCCCTACTTCAGAAGGGCAATGCGGAAGGTGACAAAGCCAGCCATGAGCAGGTGCTAGCCATTAGGTAGTAGCTGGGCGGGCGCCAACCCCAGGTAGTGAAGCATCTCTCGTATCAGGTAAGGCTGAACATCCGGTGCCCAAACCGGAAATCCGGGTTAACCCTGCCCGGAACCGGATAACCAAATGCGGTTTGGACTCCAACCCGGGTTAACCCGGGTTGGAATCTGGTTTCAATCCGGTTTTTTCAAAAACTGGAAATCCGGTTTTCGGTTTTAAACCGTTTTTTTTTCTTTTCAAAGCTTGTTTTATTACTTTTTTGCAGAAAGATTTGTTGTAAAAATATTTATCAAAAATCTTCTATTTTGTTATTATTTTTCCAAGAAGTAATGTTAAAAAATAAATTTTTTATTATATAAAAGCCTATATTTATCAAAAAAAAATTCTACAATAAAAGCAGTTTGTGCACATTGTTTGGAACTACAAAGCTAAATGAGCTTAACATTGTAATAAACTTGCAGCAAATTTCAAGTAAATAATACAGCAAATGAGCTTACACAAAATGTAATAAAATATATTGCAAATCATGTATATATTTGAAACTACAAAGCTAAATGAGAAGTAGCTACACTTCCACCAAGTGGATCTGACCACGCCTAGCTTTGTAGCAAATCATGAGCTTCTCCATTACAAAAGTTTTCAACAGAGCTTATTACAAGCAAACCTCTCACATACTGAAATTAAGAGGGGAGTAAACAGAACTAACAATAATAATAATAATAATAAAATTATAGCTTTTAACTTATTTTTCTTTTCTTTCTTTTCTTCTTTCTTTTCCTCTTTCTTTTCTTCCTTCTTTTCTTCTTTCTTCTTTTCTTTGGCTGGCCCAATTGATACTATGTCCACTTTCCCTACTACTTTCTTCAACTTCTTTACTATTGCCACTGTATCCATTTGCCCTATCACTGTTAACTTCTGATCCTTCAGATCTGCCGCTATTGAATCAATCCCTATTTATCAAAATACCAGGTCGACTGCCTAATAAGTGAATCGATTAATTAAACAAATTAAAACAGTCCATAATAATATCATTGACGTGATAATATTTAACCACAAAGACATTAGTATACATACATGCCACTTAATATATATACCTATGAGACAATTTTTCTACAAATTAACAACATCCTAATACATTTGAAACTTTTATTTATACCCGAAAAAAGATAGATAGTCAAAGATGTTCAAAGGGTGGAAACTTTGGATCTAAGGCATATCACATGCTTGCTTTTGCCACAGGGTGCAGACATAATTATAATTCACTTTTGTACATTTGGTGTCAACTCTCATCGTTTCACTCCCCTTCTTTATTGAAAGTCAATTGTTTTGTTATATAAAAGTGAACCTCATTTTCTAAATTAGGTTCTATTATTTTATGTTAATATTTATTTTATTCTAAAATATTCATAAGCATTGTAAGATTTTATATAGTGGATATTCTTTTCTATTGAACCAAATGAAGAGTGATATGATATATATACCTCAACGTTTTTAGAAGTTTGAGAAAAAACAGAGTTGGGAAGGAAAAGGCTAACAAAGAGAATGAAACAGAGGGAGAAACTGACTCACAAATTAATAAAATACATCCACTGGTAAGTTATTGCCATGCATGATCTGCTTATATAAAGCTGCTTATATAGTTAAAACAGACTCACAAATTTGGTTGGTTAGTTATTTAAGCAACAACCAAAGTGACATATTTTGCATTCTTAATATTAAGTTTTATATTTGCACTGAGTTTGAAAATAGCATGTATGAATTGGATTGAGTTTGGACTTTGGTGCATGAAATGGACTGGAACAACTGGACAGTTTTGTATAAGCTTAACATGCCCATCATGGTTGCTAAAACTCTTGACATTTTTGGTATGTTGTTCATTATTAATTAGTTTTTTCTAGTTTCTGTTGCTGAAACACATGGTGACAGTTTGTGTTGTTCATTATTATTTAGTATTTAGTATTGAGACATTTTTTTATCTTTTGGATGTAATGCAGGCTTGGGAGTGGTAGTTACTGGTGCTTAGTATGTTTATATTCTGTACAGATTTTCAAAGAGTGCATCTTCATTTTTCTTCCTTTTTTTTTCTTCAGTTTCCTATGTTCTTGCCAATAGATGAGTGTTGTTTTGTATTATTCAGTTCCAAAATTTTACAGAGTTTGTGAGTAAGTGAAGGGTCTGACTAAAGTCTTCAAATCACCCAACTATCTAATAAATTATGATAGATTTTTATACAAGCTTGTTTTAAAGATAAAAGTGCGGGAAGGTTTTGATCTCAAGCTACATGATGAAACCTCCTAACTAGCACTAGTTCAAAAAATTTCTTTATTAAATTCGATCCCACCGAAACAGAACCCTCTGGTGTTTGAGTTTGATCACAGAGTTCCACTGGAACTTCAATACCTCAAACCAAGATGAAATAAAGGCACCCAATGCACAAAAATCATATAAGAGGCATGTACATTTAACACACAAGCATTACAAGAGAAAACATGAAATACCCAAGCAAAGAGAGAGAGAGAGAGAGAGAGAGAGAGAGAGATTAGCTTAGAAGCAAAGCAGATGATGGCTTGGAGACGGAGAAAGACTTATTTATTTATTTATTTGATAACCACTAATTTTCGTTGGAGAAAGACTTGTACATGACTTTTTTTTTTGGTTTTGAGTGTTCGTACGTTATAGGCCTTCAACTTTTTTTTTTCTCGACAAATTTAACATAGTATTAGATAAAACTAACGGTTACAGACACAAATTCAATGAGGTGGGAGTCCCCTACAATCTTCCCAAAATCCAACACACAATGCAACACAATACAAATAAAAATAAAAAGGGGGTGACCGGAGCTAAAAGATTGGCTCACACCCATATCCCATAAGGGATGATCGCTTGGTGACGATTTTTTTATAGTATGATAAACTAATTATATAGCTGCGGTAGGAAGTCGCAGTGAAGGGGTATGTGTAGTACCATGTTGGTCTAGGCTAACTGTGGGGAACTCTCACGTCCACTTTCGCTTAGTCCTTGGTTGTGGAAAGTAGGAACATAGGAAAGCATCTAGAAACAGAGACGAACCGCTGATGAGGGGTCACCACTGGCGGTGACGGCGCTTGCAGCACACATGCCGTACCTGGAGAGGAGCTGGAGGTTGGTACAGAGAGAGCCAATGCAGCAGACCTAGACGGTGCCGCACGTGGCGACAGAAGGGCTTCCTAGACGCGATGGTGTGTGAAACTCACGCATGGCATAAGCCGCACATGAGGCGCACACGCTACTCAAAACGATAGTTTTCTTCTGTTAACTTGAAGATTGGCGCCTGAGGAAGAGGATGGAGGGGCGCGTGTCGAACCAAGCATGACAGAAAGTAGCAAATCATCTTGTTTGGAAGCAAATGGAAAATCTAGGAAAAAACCTACCGAAAAACATAGAAAAAACAACGAAAAATGGTAGCTGAGACTGGTGAGGGAGGGAGGTGGGTGGAGCCAAAGCTCCTCCCCTCGGCGAACGAAGGGAGAAACCGGAAACGACAATAAGCGAGTAGAGAATAGAGAGAGAGAGAGAGAGAGAGAGAGAGAGAGAAGTTTGCAGGCGAAAGCTTATATAGGCCTTCGACGTCCAATACTATTAAATGAATTTCTTTTCAAGCGGTGATTTTAAGTTCTTAGAAATATCGAAGATGCATTGCTTTAAAGTTTCATTGCATTAGTTCTCATTCTTATCCTATGACTGGTTCTTTTGAAAGAAATAACCGATTATTTTTAATTGCTTATGTTTATGTGTAAAAGCTTTTAAGATGTTTTTTATGCATTAATTTGGTCTATTCTATTTGTTGGCTTAGATTGTATTTGGATATCGAGATGGGTAGAGTTGATCTAAGTTCTGTATAAATGGTAGTGAGTTGAGATTGTTGATTAAATTTTGTAGATCTATTTAAATAAGTTTAAAATGTGTTTAGATGGTTAGATGAGTTTAAATATATTTATAAGAAAATGTGATATGAGATCCATTTAATTACTGTTCGTTGCAGAGGAGTTATAAAAAAATAAAAACATTTCAACCCCATTTTATTATTGATAGTGATTGATTGAGAGAGAGAGAGAGAGTGAGAGAGGGGCTAAAGAAAAAAAATAAATAAATAAATTGTCAGAATTTATCTAAAAGAGAGAGAGAGAGTGTGTGTGTGGAGATTAGATAACCAACCTTTATTAGCTGCAGTGCGCTACGATGCTAAGTCTACTGAGCTTATTTTTAACTGAATTAAATTTGTATGTTTAAATGATGAAATGTGTTTAAAGTAGTGTATACTAAGTTGAGTATGGGAACCAAATGAGGCCTAATTTTTCAAATCTCTTGAAAAACGTTAGTTTCTTTTTAAAGTATATTGAGGTAGGCGTCTAGTAAGTATTTTTATTCAAGAGTTCAATAGTTGTGTTTTTCTTTTTAGAAAAAAAGGCAAATACGATACATTTTTTAGAGCTTTTTCAGATAATAGATAGGTGTTTTTTGAGTGGATTTTTGAGCTTAATCACTTCTTGTGTAGAGTAGGTTTGAGTCATATGACTACTAGTTGGGCTGATTAATCTGAGATTTTTACACTACAAAGAGTTTGAATCTCCTTAATGAAAGCAAGATTTTCATATCTTAGTCTAAACTGATTTCGTTTATATATTAATTTGGCTGTAATTTTTATTATATTATGGTATATGTCACTAACACATATCATATTAAATTATCTCAGTTTATGAATTTATTTTTACGAGATCTATTTGTAGTTCTTTTTTTAAAAGATCAATTTGTAGTTAGTTGAAACATATTGTTGTCATTTTTTAAAACCGCTTAAAAATTTTATTATTTCAATATTTTCACTTCTAAATTATCCGCCCCTTTCTTCTTAATTATTCTTCGATTGCTAAATAAGTTATATATATATATATATATATATATATATATATATATATTTCAGAGAGTAAAACTCAGGCACGACAAAATTAGATAGTTTTCTCAGCTTTTTTCTCTCTACCTTTCAAACTCCCAATTTTACTTGTGGTCCCTAATCCCTATTACCTTCTTCTCTTTATTCCTATCACTGCATTTTCTAATTTATCTCATATAAAATTATAAAATAGTAAAAAATATAAGTGTTTTTCATTCTCATTATCCATTCATTTAAGAAGAGTAATGTTATATATAAATAATTATGTGTATCAATCTACACACAAATACATTCTTATTGATTGTCTTCAATTTATAAATCAATTTAATCAATCATATTATATGGATGCGCATATAATTGTGCAAAACTTTTTGCAATGAAAATTTCCTTTTAATAAAACCATTTGAGATAAATTAGGAAAGCCATTTGACCCGCGTGTGCATACTACTATTTACAGCGTTTATCGCTTTTGATTGGATTATAAATAGACAAATTATCTTTACAAATCATGATTTGACGTCCACGTAATATAATTTGATTTATAAAAAATTATAAAATTAAATTCTGGTATAAACCAAAATTTCCCAACTTAAATTCACCGACCGTCCTTATCTATAAGCTAATTAAAGTAACATTCTCGTCCGTAAATGCAGCCTCATGCATCTATAACTGGAAATAGTCCTTAATTAAGTTAGTTATCCGTCAGGGTGGTTAGGCAACTGCAGCATATAAATAACAACTACATCTCACGAGTCCCACATTTGTCCTCTCTGAATTGTAATCACAAAGGACAATAAGTGAAGGAGAGAAAAAGGGTGGTCTTGGAACTGCACGCTTGAGAAAATGTCCACTGCAGGGAAGCCTATTCGATGCAGAGGTACGTTCCTCATGGTGATACACTGAGAGCAACTTTTGTTGAAGAAATATGCTTTTGAAAAAACAGTTTTTAGTCAATTTTTTAGAAAAATCATGAACATAAGGTAATTGTCATTTTTAAGAATAATTCTTTTTGAAACTCATATCTAAATTGTAATACTCTCATTGAAATACTCTAATTGAAATACTCTCATTTCACGAGTAAATGAAATGAGTTTTTCAAATTTTAAGAATTTTTAATTTGTAAATAAGAATATTTAATATTTTGATGGAGTTTATTCTAAAATGTAGATTTTTTTTATCATTTAATTGTTTGGACTATGGATTGTACGTAGCGCTGTCCCATTTTTAAAGATAATTATTGACTAATATCTTGATGATGATATAATGTTGATATTTAAAAGGCTATTTGATAGACTTTTGATGGTGTTTCTTTGCTCATTTTGTTCTAGCGAGTTTTTATTTTTATTTTTTATTGCTGTTCTGAAAAAGGTGATTTGTTATGTGTATATGTTGTATAGCTGCGGTTGGTCGGGCAGCAGGAGAGCCTCTGGTGATGGAGGAGATTATGGTGGCGCCGCCAATGCCTCGGGAGGTTCGGATTCGAGTCATATGCACCTCCCTATGTCATACTGATCTCTCTATCTGGAAACTAAAGGTAGTCTCAGTTTGTAACTATATTATTTGAAAGCATAGTCTTAATCTTACTTTCATAAATTCTTGACTACTTTGTTGACACACATTTATGTATGCATTTTCTTTTTCTAATGTTTGAAGGATCCTCCTGGAATGTTTCCAAGAATTTTTGGTCACGAATCTATCGGGTAGGTGATACATTCTAGTCAAACAATTCCCTGCTGTCCTTGTTTTTACATATGAAACAACTTAAATTGTGTCAAATCAAAGATAAAGAAGACTAGCATTGCTCATTCTGTTTGTTCTAAATCTGATCTTTGTGATTTTTGTGATAGTTAGATATCGTGTTTTTGTTATGAGTGGTATTGCTATGCCTCCTCAATTTGCTCACTCGGTGTGCTCCATAGTGCATTTTTTTTCTTCTTTTTATTTCAAACATTTTTTAAACATGTTTAAATATTCTTAAAAAATATAAAAAAAATATCAATACACTAATAGTCACTTCCTTAATTATTAAGCAATAAAAAAATTAAATACACAAACAGTCAAAATGAGTGGACAAAGTCAGACGGCATAGTAGCATTTTCCTTTTGTTATTTAGGCCTTGAATTACCCATGAGTTAATCCAATTTCTGTGCTCCCTAGGGTGGTGGAAAGTGTAGGGGAGGATGTAGATGAAGTAACTGTAGGAGACACTGTCATCCCCATATTTGTCTCAGAATGTGGAGAATGTGAAGATTGCAAATCAATGAAGAGCAACCTGTGTTCAAAGCTCCCTTTCAGAGTATCTCCTTGGATGCCAAGATATGACAGCAGCAGATTCACTGATCTTAATGGAGAAGTTATATACCACTTCATGAACGTGTCGAGTTTTAGCGAGTACACGGTGGTGGATGTTGCCAATGTAGCAAAAATCGATCCCTTGGTCCCCCCAAACAGGGCCTGCCTTCTTAGCTGTGCAGTTGGAACAGGTAATTTGTCATGTATTTTGTGTTGAATATTAGTACTTGAAAAAATTGATGTATTTTTATCTAATTGAATGCAACTTGAATTCTTAGGGGTTGGGGCTGCTTGGAAAACAGCAAATGTGAAGGAAGGATCAACTGTTGCTATTTTTGGGCTTGGCTCTGTTGGATTAGCTGTATGAACTTCAACTAACTTATTATAAAGAGATTTATCTTCTTCCTTGTAACTTGCATTCATCATTGGAATTGTAAAGAGAAGCTCATGGCTGCCCTTTTGGTTTTCTAGGTTGCAGAGGGAGCTAGACTATGCGGAGCTGGTAGAATTATTGGTGTAGATCTTAATCCAGACAAAGAAGAAATTGGTAAGTCTGTTATATATGGGGATTCCCCTTTTTTGGGATTTATGGAATACTGAATTCGTCTGCCTCATTTTTTTTCATATATGGGATGAGATGAGATAGTTGAGATAAAAGTTGAAAGTTGAATAAAATATTATTAGAATATATTTTTTAATATGATTTTTGTTTTAGGATTCAAAAAAGTTGAATTATTAATTTTATTTTATATGACAATTTGAAAAAATTTGTAATGATGAAATAAAAGTGTTTGTGAAAATAAACTAGGCTCTACGAGGGAGCATATGTCTCAAGTCACTTTTGTTTTCACAATGTACAGGAAAGAAGTTTGGAGTCACAGACTTTATCAACCCTGCAAGTTGTGGACATAAACCTGCGAGCCAGGTCTTCCTCTTAACCCAACACGATAAGGAATTGGGAACTCTGCGTTTTTGTTTTATACTCTTGCATGTTCTTAATCTTGAGATGAACTCTTATCATCTTGAAATGTGTATATGCTTTTGTTTCTAATGTGTTGTGTTTACTTTCTATGTCACCGTGCAGCTGATCAATGAGATGACTGGTGGGGGAGCAGACTATTGTTTTGAATGCATTGGAGTAGCATCCTTGGTCAAAGAAGCATATTCTTGCTGCCGAAATGTCTCTCTCTCTCTCTCTCTC
Organism: Platycarya longipes; assembly: GCA_036559045.1. Classification (NCBI taxonomy): domain Eukaryota; kingdom Viridiplantae; phylum Streptophyta; class Magnoliopsida; order Fagales; family Juglandaceae; genus Platycarya; species Platycarya longipes. Next base: position 23,803,832 of record CM071796.1, on the reverse strand, counting down.
TCTCGCTCTCTCTCGTTTGAGAATAGAAAAGTTTTCAGATTAATAGAAAGGAAGCTTAATCGAAATGAATCAGAAGTTTTCTTTTATTGACTGAAAACCAATATTCAAGATTCTGACAATTTCTATTCTCTGTGTTCAGGGTTGGGGGAAAACTGTTGTGATAGGAGTGGCCAGGCCGGGGTCAGAATTGGGCGTTAACTTTCAAGAAGTCCTTGATGGAGGGGGAAAATGCATCATGGGATCTGTATATGGAGGAATCAAAGCTAAGACTGATATTCCCATCCTCCTCAAACGTTACTTGGACAAGGTGATTTTAACAATTACTCTGATCTACATGTCTTTAGGCCTAGGCATCCCTTTATTTTTTTGCTGATGGTTTTCTTTGTAGTTTCTAAATATTCTTCTAATTTTGTCAATGGCAACCAGGAACTGCAATTGGATGAGTTCGTCACGCACGAGATACAGTTCGATGAAATCAACAAAGCTTTTGATTTGCTTATTGAAGGACAGTGTCTTCGATGTGTGATTTGGATGAACAATTGAGAGAAATTCATAGTATGCCCAAATCAGGTTTTGGTGCAGCATATGTAAATGATGCCTGTCCCCTAAGTAATCTTAAGCAAATAATGGACAGCTCTTATTGTTTTATGTAATGATTGACCAAACCATTTATTTTATATTAAAAAAAGTGATGCAGTTAATTACATCAGTAGAGTGCGCAAATAATATACGAAAGTGATTGAACATCAAAGTTTTATTTTAAAATGCAAAATCACGTATGGAATGTAATCTCTATGATACTGTAAATGCAGTAGATGCCCCAGTGAAGTATGTCTTGGGAGGGTCCTTTGTTTTCTTTACCGAACCAAAGTGCCTTAGCCTGTACACCCCAGAAATTGCCACCTCTGGTATTTCCCACTCAATGGTCGCCAAGCCAAAAAAGCTGCTATTATCTACGCTCCATTTTAAGTATAAACAGAAATCATCATCATCAAAAACTGGGATCCAACGCTGTAGCTGAAGCATCTCCACCACTGCAAATGTACCTTCTGTCAATAGGTCATATCTTGGGTCTGCACTCCAAAATGTGGCACTTGGTTTGTCTCCCTTTCTGAATGTGCCACTTTTTGGTACAATGATGTCTTGTTTCATGTCGCCGAAGTTTTTTCCGGGAGGAGGTGAGTCACCCACAGGTTCGACTAAGTTTTTGAGTAGAACAGAGGAAAGGTCCGGCGGCGGATGGCCGTTGGAAATTTCCTTCTCTCCTTTTGCCATGGCTTTAGCTAATTTATTGAACTCTTGGATGTAGGCTGATAGCGTGTGTGGACCGTAGAGCGTTGAGGCAGCCTGCACATACCAAAATGTCATTATCCTTAATTTATATCATCCCAGGCAATCATACGAAATCATACGAAAATCTTGGATTTATTGCATCCGCGTTGGGTGCATCAAATGCTCAAATAATGGAGGGTATTCTCATCTTCGGTCTCCTATTTTGAAGGATTTTTTGAGATGTGCTACAGTAGTCTTTTATATATTTATTATGTTTTATTAGAAATAGTATTATGATGTAAAATAAAATAATAAAAATAGAATAGAATAATATTATTTTAATAGATGAAAAAAATATAGGAAATGGGATGTAAAAATTTTTTAAAGTCGAGTAAAATTTAAGAAAAATTTATAAAAAGTAAGATTTTTAATTAAAATTTGAGAAAAATTTTGAAGATCCGGATGTTAATGCTCTTATATTTTGGAAAACGATATTAATTCTGAGGTTATAAGATGAATAATTATATTAAGATATAAAATAAATAACAAAATTTATTTTTTTCGTATTAATTTAAAATTTTTAGACAAATGATGATTTTTTATAATATCAGAATATATAAAAGTCTTGAATACAAATCTTGACTCTATATTTCTATTTCAACTAATTAAATATTTTATGTGTTGGGTCATATACATGTTAAAAGAGTGTTAAAATATAAAATTAATAAAATATATCTTTTTTATTAATTTAAAATTTTAAGACGAGTTATGATTTCATTCAATACATACCTCATATCGTTGTTGCTCGTATTCTTCAAAAGTTGCAACATATTGCGAGTAGGTATTTGTGAGACCCGCTATTACAACTTCGGTTATGTCATCAAACTCTCCATTCCCATTACTTATCAGCGTCTCCTTAACTGCCTCCCTCAGTCGCCGCCCCGCCATTGTTGTGAACTCTGCAATTCTCAATAGCTTAGACGACAATATTGTCATCAATGTTTTCTAAAGACTTTAATATCCAACTCATGCAAGAGCTCAGTCGAAGCAATATTTAACACATAAACAGTTGAAGCAAAGAATCAGATTGTGTCATTTACGTGGATGCAGGAAAATTTGTGAGAAAAACAAACCTCCTGGTACAGAAAGTATGATTAGCTTTCCCAGCCTTAGTATCTGAATTGGAAGAATCGCAGGCAGCATTTGTAACACCCCGTACTCGTAGGGGGTCACGAAGCTCCACCTGTTTGGTATATTCCATCCTCAACTACAAATAATAATAGGTCTCCGATCATATTCAAAATAAAAATATTTTTCACGAACCAATCAATATAACAATGTCCACCAAGTCATAAATAAAAGAATATGAATAAATCATAACTGAGAGGATTCACAATCTCCTAAAAAGCTTAACGATAAAAAAAAAATAACTAACATTCCATAAATTCAATGAAACTAGAACCCAAATAATAAATAAATTAAATTTTGTTTTCTCCCATCTAGCCTATGGCCCTAACAGCTTAAAACTTGGTCAAAACTCTACTCTTGGTCCTCTGATGGAACATCCAGATCATCTGAAAAAAATATATGAGATAAGAGGGGTGAGTTTTTCCACAACTCAGTAAGCGAAGAACCTATACAAGCGTGTAAACATGAGCATTTACCAAGAAATAAAGTACGGAACAAAACAAAATTATGCATAAAAGAAACAAATGATTTTGAAGACAATTTAAATCATAAAATACTTTGGCATAAACAAACTGAGTATTATCACTATATCAATCGGAGCATCTCACAAAGCAAAGACCATGTTTAACCCCCGTGGTAGGGTTGTGCAAATCCCGGTGGCCAAACCAGGCAGAGACAGAGGTGGAACTTTCCCTTATTCGTTCTCGGAGCCCCGAGTGTGCACATAGGAAAGCCCACAATAAACCACTTTGTTTCCAAAGTGGGTGCACTCAGAGATAGGAAATTGGTACCAAATCCAAACAGAGCAAAATACAGAGTAGAGCAGAGCCAAGCAGAGATAAAGTCAAATACTAACCAGAATACTATGCCAAAGATTTTCAGAGTTATAGAAGACACATAGATCCAAACTATTTTCAGAATAAAACTTATGTAAACAAAACATAGTCAACACAATCAAGGCATAATTTTTCTCAGATAGACAAAAATGTTCTTTTCACATTTCAGAAAAATAACACGACAAAAAAAACAGTTCATGTCTACACAATGCATGCTTGAAATATTTTTCCTTCTTTTATATAAACTTAATGAATAATGCAAACAATCGACTGAGGTTGATTTTTCTCAAGTTTTCATACGAGCATACGAACCCCGCTTACCTGACTGCTGTAGCGGAAAATCAAAACTTTGAGTCCGACCGCTAAGAGTTTCGTCACCTATACATGAAAATAATTTCATTTATGTTAAAGACCACCCCTAAGGCCTAAATCTGAAACATTATAAGTTAACTACAATGTCTGTCTAAAAATTCACAATTTCCAGCAACCCAACAAATTTAGTATCGAAAACGCTCAACGACTATTTTTTTTTTTTTTTCCAAACCCACAAATTTTCAGCAACTATTCATCATTCCAGTTTACCATGTATTTTTCTCAAAACCCCAAAATACCATAAAAATGATTTCTTCAATACATACCGTTAGCCACCAAACCGAGTATTATTATATGCGTTTCAACAGCACTTCACAAACTACAAAATTTCAACACCCAAAATCATGTTTCCTTCATCCTGTATCAACCCCCAACACGCTCCAAACAACTCATCGACAGCACCAAAACAACAAAAAGAAAGTTAGACAACCAACCCTTGAACCTCCACCAAAAATCCTTCAAAAATGGATTTGGAAAATAGAGAATATAAATCCATAAATATTTCGGTATAGAGAAAGCACTCAACCGTGTATATACATTCAAATAAATCAGATTTTCCTCAATCCACACAAGGTTCCACAACTAATCACCAAAACCCAAAACCACCGCCAACATATACATAAAAATATGATGCATAACCAGCATACGAGCTTCCAATCGGTCTCAAGAAAAAAAATAGAAGTTCTTACCAGAAATCGAAGGCAACCCGTGCGAGAACAGAGGCCGAGATTCCTTTCCAGCTTCCTCAAAAATCGACTATAGACAATGAAATTTAACCAGGTTTTTAAGTGATTAAAACCCCAAATCCACATCTCATTATGGATAGAAGAAATTCGAAATACACTAGGGGATTAAGAGAACACTTACCGGCGATAAACAAGCGGTGAACGAAAAACAGGGGAGTTCGGCGCAAGAGAGGAGACCCAAAAACCAAACTGCAAATGCCGTAAGATGAGAGGGAAAGAAATAAATTTCCGTTGAGCCTCCTAGAAATCAGAACTGCCGAGGAATCGTGGGGGAGATGGGCGCTGGAAGTGGTAACTGAAACAGAGGGAAACCGTCGCCCAGAGGAAAAGAGAAGGAAAAGAGAAGAAGAAAGGAAAAGAAAGAAAGAAGAAGAAAGGGGGCGGGGAGGGTTTAATTACCTAGGCGAAAACGACGCCGTTTTCGGGGAGCCTGGGCCGGGTCTCTTTAAACGGGCTTGGGCTGGCAGCGGGCCTTACAGCATTTTTATCCACAAAACGTAAAAAATTCATGAATAATAATTATATATAAACAAATTATAAAGAAAAAAAAAACTAATTACAATTCAGTCCTACCGCCCATGCATATGGAACAAACATCTCGCCTGCGTCAAGCAAAACAGTCTTCGGTTTTTGGCACTCCACTTGATATGGGCTCGGTTCTTTCATTGCATTTCTCAACTGTTTCCACAGTTTGCTGATCTGGAAACATGGGGGAGAGAGAATACACTTATTTCAGTTTTATTCTACTTTTTTTTTAATGTTATACTGCCTATCAGACTATCAGTCATTAATATAATTATTTAATAAAAATAAATAAATTAGCATTTTGCAATTTTTAAGAGACAAAGTGTCATGCTGACCTCTGTATCACCTTGTTGAAAACCGAAGGCACCGGGTCCATCTGTGGTTCCAGCAGCAAAACCTGGACCAACGGCTGCAGGGCATGTTTTGACAACCTTGTTTCCATCTAATTCAACATCAATGTTTGTAAAATTCAAATAAACATGGCGATAGTCAATCTTCCCTGTCAATTCCTCTGTGGCAGACGCAAATAGATCCACAGCCTTTTGGAACTGCCTCTCCCCTATAATCTTTGTGCTCCTTATTTCATCTGGGTATCTGTTTTTTCACATAATTATCAGTCCATCCATTAATGTGAGCTCGTTTTAGTAAAAGACATGAACCCAATTAGGTTAAAGTTTGAATACCCAGGTCCACGGCCAACGCAGAGGAGGTCATTGCCATGGCAGGAGGAGCGATTGAAGTCGCAAGGCTTTCCACTGTCAGTGCAAAATGCTCCCAGCACATTGGGTGTCACGTCTCCAACATTTGATTGGCAGAATGCTGCTACGAATAGTGACCCATTGTTCTTCCTCACTTTAAAAGCTTGGCTGGTTGTTTTACCGCAAGCTTGTCCTCCTGTTGCTTTGATCGTTTGCGCTTTCTCCACCAGTTTTCCAATCTCTATCTCACATGGAGAATCAACAGTTCCATAGTAAATATTATTTCAAATTATATACCTTTTGTTGAAATTTGAAATAAGATGGAAAATCATGAAGATATATCATTGTTGCTAACTATAGTAAGAACGCAAGAGATTAGCATGGCATGATCCTACTAATTTATGTTCACTAAGCATTTAGGTTCATTTGGATATTGAATTGAGTTGAACTCTTTATGAATAGTAATAAGTGAGATGTTGAAATGAGTTTTGTAAAATTCATTTAAAATAAGTTTAAATGTGATTAGATGTTAAAATAAAATTAGATGTATACTTGAAAAGTTAAAAAAGATTATGAATCATGCGGATAAAAAAATATTGAATTGAAAAAAAGTTATGGATTCTACTTATAAAGGTCATGAGTTAATATAAATTTAATAATTTAAGATTTAGATATTTAGATGTTAAATTCAACTTAAAATTATAATGAAGTAAATTGATCTCTGTTGAATCTGTTAACCAGACAGGACCTTAAAGGGCTCATATACGTCTTCAACTTACCGGAGGGGCTGGGGATTGGGATGAAGGAAGATTTATTGAAAGAGAACCAGTCCTCGAAGAACCTGGCGGCCGCACCCTTATTATCCCCACTGATGAGCTTGTTTTCTCTGCTCATGGAGGTTCCGTGCGTTGCGTACCAGCTGAATGCTCCAATGCTCTTCCCGCTTCCTCTATCAAGCAACTTCAAAAGGGTCATTTGGGTATCCACGTTGTTTGGATACCGTTCTCTCTCCTCTGCCGGGTTAAACAAATAAGCACTGGGGCTCCTGTTTATTCCCGCATTTTCCACTTCTCCTGCAAAATAAATATGGCATTTAGACACACACACACACACACACACACACACACACATATATATATATATATATTGTATAACAGAATGCTTCTCATATAGATATTCACACTTCATAGGGAAGAATGTCGACCTTTGTTGATGAAAACCGAACCGGGCTTGAGATTATTGTGTGCCTGAATAATGCTCTGCTCGATTGCTCCAACAATGGCATCAAACGATTGTTGCACGAAACCTCCGGAAGTGATCGAATAAAGCAAATACTGCAAGTACCCTCCTGGCCCAGCATGAGTATGGATCCCACTAATTGCCACATTTTCCTGTGTGTACAAATTTCCGAACCTTCAAATTGCCCAAACAAAAAATGAATCATCATTGTTAACATGTCAGAAACAGTTATATGTTTTGCCTGTTTTAGATAGAGGAGTTGAGATAAAAATTGAAAAATTAAATAAATATTATTATAATATTATTTTTAATATTATTTTTATTTTAAAATTTATTAAATTAAAATTTTATATTATTTTATCTGTAAAAATTTTAAAAGAATGATAATAATTAAATGGGATGGGATGAATTAGAAATTTTTGAAAACAAACAAACACCTTTGTGTACATACCTTGATTTTAGCCTGTCCAGCACTTTTGTAGTGACAAGCTGCGAAGCCATGCCCGCGTCAAGATTTACAAAAGCAAACCTTGGACCTTGGGGACTCTCTGCAACTATAAAAGTTCTAGTTCTTAGCCTAAAATGGACGCCGGCAGTGTTCTGGAAAATGTTAGCATAGCCCATCATGTTCACTCCGGCGGCAGGACCAGTCTGGTCAAAGCTCCCCACGCCAATCAGGTATTCCCCGTTGGTGGCGCTTCCAAGCACACCGCAGATTATGCCGAGAAGAACTGCAAAGAACATACGATCTGGGTATTGATGCATCTTGCTAATCATCTTTGGTTTTGAGTAAAAAAACGTCGATTAGCAGCAAAGATATATAAAGCCGTCGTTTTGAGCTTCTTGTTATTTGACAGTACTGTTCGTTTCTTAGGAGTTCGAGATGGATTATTGGCCAGTTTGGAGCTAAAACAAAGAGAATCATGCATCCTAACTTCTAAGATAGTTTTGTCGATTTGCCAAGGTTTGATTTTGCAAAAGAGCATAACTTCTTCGGCTTTCTCCGGATGTGAGAAGGACTAGGTATGTTCTTGTCCGTTATGATGGAGACCATGTGGCTTCAACCGCCAAATAGGGCCCGCAAACAACCAGGCGCATGCGCTCAATCAACAATGGCAATTGGCAAGCCAAAAAAAAAAAAATTAATCAATTCAAGCCAATATTTATGTGCAGATTGTTGGTTTTTTTTAAGCCTAGTTTTATTTTATAGCCGTTCGATTTGATGACCTAATGTGACAAGTATAGGTTCTGATTTTGAGGGCCCATTCTAATACAGAATGAGATGAGTCTTATCTCAACTCATTTAAATTTAACAATTTCATTATTTACAAATCTTTTTAATTCATCTCAAATCATTATCTAAACAGGCGTTTAATGAATTTTCAACGAGCCTTGAGCTTAAATTGAAGATTTTGGACCTGATTCAACTATTCAACAAGTTCGATCTGACCCTTAATTAGGATTTACTCAGTAATAACCCTAATTAGGGCTTTGCCATACACACATATATCGTATTTTTGGCTCATTGTACTGTTGTGCTATGTATTTGACTATCAAAAAACTAAAAATAATTTGCAGTTATATAAACCGGTTTATAATTGGTCTGATGCGCTATCAATTTTCAAAATTTGAAAATCAGTTTAAATTGAACCGGGCCAGTATATATATATTTTTAATTTTTTATATTATATATAATTTCTATATTATTATTATATTATTATATCCTATATTTCTAATTAATATAACATGAAATTTTAATCTTATTATTCATGTCAATATAAAATTAATATACTAGTAGAATTAGACACTAATTATACTATTTTAATCTTATTATTCAAGTTTATTAATTTTGCTAATAAGTTAGACACTATTTATAATATACTTGTATAATTGAACACTAGTGAATTAGTAATTGTTACTATTAAATACTAAATTCTCACAAGCAAATTTAGTGTTACGTATTCTTTTACCAAACACAGGGAACTCAAAACACAGAAAAATTAATGTCACTAAAACCAAACTCAACAAAAAATGAAAAGTAAAGCAAAAATTTAAAGATCAAAGTAAAGAAATAAAACAAGAACAACAACACGAGAAATTTATGTAGTTTGACCTTAGTGGTCTACATCCATGACAGGAACAACAGCTAGGAGATATTTCATTGATGGCAAAACAGATTACAATCTTAAAACCATGAGATCTTGAGCAACAAATCAAGTTTCATCCTTCGGAATGAAATCCTAACCCTAGGGTTCAAGAAATCCTAATCGGACCCCATTTCTCGTTTTGTTTCTCTTCTTAGTCTCGGAATCGAAAAGCAATTGAAGTGTATTAGTTTTACAATAATCTAGAAGGTTCAAGATATATATATATATATATATATATTACAAGAACAAATTACAAAATTGCTCTTAATTCTTTTAATTTACAAGCGAATAATAGCCTTCAGATTTTCCACTTGTCAACATCCTACTAGCTTGACACATGCTTCAAATCTCCACCTTGGCAAGCTTACATCCTTTGCTTAAGTCTTTATCTCCATGTGCTATTTTTGCAAAATTCTCGCTAATGGGTACTAATAATTTTCTAGATTAATCAAATTTAAACAGTGTTCAAATGTGATTGTAGGTAAGGCTTTGGTCATCATATCAGAGGGGTTATCCTCTGTAGGAATTTTCTCAATCCCTATTTTTCCTGATGCAATGATGTTCCAAACAAAATACAATCTTACATCTATATGTTTTAACCTCTCATGAAACACTTGCTTTCTAGCAAGATGAATAGTACTTTGCTTGTCATAGAAAATAGTGACATTCCTATCAAACATACCTATCTCATGAAATAACCCCTCTAACCATATAGTCTCTTTAAAGGATTCAATCGTGGCTATATATTCTACCTCAGTGATAGACAAAATTTGTCTACCACTAACTGAAGATTAGCCTTCTAGCTAACAACCCCACCTAGAAAAAGTGAATACCAAGCCAGACAATGACTTCCTAGTGTCCACACTTCCAACATAATCTGAAACTACAAACCCATTTAACCCTTCATCAGTTTGGTCATTTTTCGCAAACTGTAAACCTAGACATTTTGAACTAGACATATATTGAAAAATGCATTTTAAAGCATGCCAATGTAATTTTCCAAGTTTACCCATAAACCTGCTCACCAGACTAACTACATATGTTAGATTTGGCTTAGAGCATACCGTGACATACATTAGGCTTTCAACCATATTAGCACAAGGAATATTATTCATAAAATTTATTTCATCATTTGTTTTAGGTGCTTGGTTAATAGACAACTTAGTGTGCTGTCCAACAAGTGTAGTGACAAGTTTGAGCATATTCATTCCAAATTTATTTAAAACTTTGGAAATATTAGGTTTTTGAGATAACTAGAGAATCTTCTTATTTCTTTCTCTATTTATTTCCAGTCCTAGATTCTTTTAGCAGGACTTAATTCTTTCATCTCAAATTCAGCTTTTAACATACACTTAACTTGATTAAGGTGAATAATATCCCTACGAGTTACCAATATGTCATCCATATATAAAAGCAAGTATATAGGGTTTCCATCACGATGTATGAAGTAAACATAGCCATCAAAGTTACTTCTACATAAATCATTTTGAATTATATGAGCATCAAACCTTTTATTCTATTGTTTTGGTGATTGTTTTAAACCATACAGGATTTTTTTTTTTTTTTTTAACAAGCAAGCATGATTTTTACTGATTTCTGGGTAAAAACCATTGAGTGGTTGCATATAGATAATTTCTTGAAGTTGTCCATGCAAGAAAGTTGTTTTAACATCCAGTTATTCTAAGTGTAAGTCATTAAAAACTACAAAAGAGAGTAAAAGTCTTATGAAACTATATCTTACCACAGGAGAGAAAATTTCATTGTAGTCTATTCCCTCCATTTGTGTAAACCCTTTTGCAACTAGTCTAACTTTGTACCTAGGTAGTTCTACACCAGGGATCCCTTCCTTCTTTTTAAAAATCCATTTCAATCCTACCAATTTTTGGTTCTCAGGCCTAGACACCATTTCCCATGTTTTGTTCTTATTTAAGGACTCAATTTTTTTCTTGCATAGCAATAATCCATTTATCAACCTTTTTATTGTCCATGACTTCTTTAAAGATCTTAAGTTCCTGTTTTACTACAGTTTCAGTAACAGGTAAGGCAAAAGCTATTAATTTAGCTTGCCCAAATTTTTTGGGGGTAGGGGGGTTAATAACCCTCCACTCCCTATCTCTAGCAAGACATTCCCTATCTCTAGTAAGAAGATATGTGTTATTCTTTTCTAGGGTTTTAGTTTCAGAGCTGGAAGTCTCAGGTTTGTCTAAAACTATTGCCTGATTGCAATGTGAGGTTGAGTGTTGCTCCACCTAAACTGCATATCAGTAGAGGCATGCGACTTTACAGTTCCAGGGGCTGTATAAGGTTTTCCTACCATTTGGGTTTCATTAAAAATAACATATCTACTGATTATACATTTTTATTTACTAGGTTCTAAAATCCACAATTTATAGCCTTTTACCCCTTTTGGATATCCCACAAAGATGCATTTAAGTGCCATTGATTCTAATTTATCAGTTTTATAGTAAGCATAAGCTTCACAGCCAAATACCTTTAAGTAGTGATATTCAGAAGGTTTTCTTGACAAAAATTTTTGGGGAGCTTTAAAACCTAATGTTGAGGAAGGACATCTATTAATGAGGTATACAGCAGTGACTACTGCCTTTGCCCAAAAAGTTTTAGGCAACCTAGAGATTACCAGCATATATCTCACTCTCTCAGGGATGGTTCTATTCATCCTTTCAGCCAATCCATTTTGTTGAAGAGTTTCTCTAACAGTTTTATGCCTTACAATTCCTTCAGTTTTATAGAAATCAGTTAACTCAATAGACAAATACTCTAGCCCATTGTCAATCCTTCATCTTTTAACATTTTTGCCCGCTTATGTCTCAACTAGTGTTTTCCATTTCTTAGCTTTTTCAAAAGTGTCACTTTTGTGTTTAAAGACATAAACTCACACTTTTCTAGAATACTCATCTATTATGGATAGAAAATATCTAGCTCCACCATGAGAATTAACCTTGGCCAGACCCTACAAGTTAGAGTGCATGTAGTCTAGAGTTTGTTTAGTTTGATGAATGACCTTCTTAAAACTAACTCTAGTGGATTTACCTAGGACATAGTCCTCACAGAATGACAATTCTCCAAGCCTTTTATCTCCTAATAGACCCTATTTTTCCAGTTCCTTGAGACTCTATTCACTAACATGTCCTAACCTTCTATGCCATAGGAGTACTTGGTCTTCTATTTTGTGACTTATTGGTGATGTTTCACATTTCACTATCTTTCCCATTAAAGTATATATCGCATTCTTTAACGCCCCCTTCATTACTTCCAATAACCCTTTATAGACTTTTAGGGTTCTTTTTTCAGATTTAAAAGAAAATCTTGACTGGTCTAAAATTTCAAGAGAAATCAGGTTTCTCTTTAATTCAGGAATGTATCTGACATCCTTAAACATTTTTTCAAACCCATCATGCATGATTAACCTCACAGTCCCAATCTTCTGAATTTTACGAGATTTATTATTACCTAAGATAACATGACCTCCTTCTACATAAGTAAAAGTTTCAAACCAAGTTTTCAGTGGGCACATGTGAAAGGAACACCTGAGTCTAAAATCCACTCCTTACCTGAATCTACCTTAGAAACATTTAATACATCAGCACTCTCATAGCCATCTAAGACTACTGCTGCCTTTCCCTTTTCTTTAGTTTCATTATTCAATTTTTTTTTTCTTTCAGGAAAATCCTTCTTGAAATGTCTTTCTTTATGACAGGCAAAATATTTTAATTGTTTGTCTTTGGACTTTGACCTAGACCTATTGGCCTTCCCCTTTTAACCCTTTTTCTTAGACCTACCTCTCACACTTAAACCTTTACCAGTATCTGATTTTACCTCAGATCTTCATAACAGAAGATCTAAAGAACTTAATAACAGAAGTGCTTGATCTTCATCTTCTATAGTAATATCTGTATTAGTAAGATCTAACAGTGTTTTATTGATTCATCAAGATGTTCGTCAATGGTCATACCTGAGGTCATCTTAAACATGTAGAGTCAAGTCTTTTTGTGGAGTCTGTTGGCTAGGGATTTGGTCATGTACAGGTTTTCCAACTTTAACCAAACCCCTGTTGTCATCTCCTCATTGGCCACCTCTCTCAGTATTTTGTCGTCGAGAGAAAGTATGATAGCATTGTGTGCTTTCTATATGGTTTCAAGTTTCACCTTCTCAAAGGATGAGGATGATGGTTTCTCCTCCTCCAGGGAGGAAACCATCTTCTTGTCTCTAAGAAGGGCATCTTAAAATCCCTGCTGAACCAAGAGTGCTCGTGTCTTTATTCTCTAGAGGTCGAAGTCATTTTTGCCGATGAACTTCTCGATGTCAAACTTGGTAGTCCCCATCGCAAGCTAGCTATTGATACCACTTGTTACATGTTCTTTTACCAAACACAGAGAACTCAAAACATAGCAAGATTAATGTCAATAAAACCGAACTTAACAAGAAATGAAAAGTAAAGCAAAAATTTAAAGACTGAATCGGACTGGTGGATCGGACCGGACTGGGACCGGACCAGACTGAATAGAATTCTTCGCTACTAGTAATAAGTGCATAAGAAACCAAATTCTCAAAATCATACCTGGCGAGTGGCTTGATAGTGCATCTGGGCCTGTTTGTGATTGTAGTATGATGCTCCTGACTCTCTGAGTTACAACTCTCTAAAATCTGTGCATTGTCATCTCTATCATGGGTCTCTAGCTCCACTTGCACCACATGTTCATTGCTACTACAATTTTCTGACATCTGTTTCTCTTCTTCTTGAGTACTTTGTAACATGATTTTTTTTTTTTTATAAAAAACATCTCTACTGATTACCACTTTGTTGGCCTTCGGAACCCACAGTTTGAAGCTTTTCACTCCTTTCTGATAACCTAGAAGGATACACTGTGTAGACTTTTCATCAAGTTTCAATCTATCCTCACTAAAAACATGCATTTAGGCGAGACATCCAAACACTCTCAATCCGGAGTAGTCTACCACACTACCTATTTACACCTCCTCTGATACTTTTTCATCTAGTGTTGTCCTCGGTAATCTGTTAATCAAGAAAAATATTATATTCACTGCCTCTGTCCAAAAGTTCTTCGCAAACCCTACATTTAGCCTGAGACACCGAGCTCTCTCAGGTATCGTTCTATTCATCCTTTCCGCTACACCGTCTTGCTGTGATGTTTTGTGAATTTTGAAGTGTCTTTTAATCCCATGTTGCTCATACAACTCTTGAAACTTTGAATTTATGTACTGACTCGTTCTTGTTGCCCAGATGACTAACATAAGAGGGAGGTGAATTGGATAATATTAAAAAATTAATACTTATAAATTAAATATACAATATAAAATATAAATAGAATATGAAATAGCAGGAAATATAAAAAGTAAAGGTAAGAAAAAACAAACTCAGTATTTTAACGAGGTTCAGCCTCACTGCCTACGTCCTCACCTCAACCTACCCTTTGAGGATCCCAAATTCACTATTCAATCTCTTTCAGGTGGAGATATAAACCTATTACACCTTTGAGCAACACTGCTATAAAGAATCCGTGTAGAACACTCTCTACACTTGCAATTATCTCACACTTGATGATTCAACTATTTTTTGTATAGAACATCTTTTACGCACACAAGAGTTATATACGCACCCTCTTACAAATACAAGAGCTGATAGTGGGTAGATTATCAGAGTACACTTCTCAATGAGTGAAATAAGAACAATACAGCACAACCTATATCTCTTTCAAAATGAAAAGGATTAAGGCACAAAATTTAGAGAAGAGAGAATGAGAGTTTTGAGAAAATGATGCAAAACTTAGCAATTGATGTGTAAGCTCTTGTTGTGATTTTTACAAAATTCAAGTGAGCTATTTATAAACAAATGAGTCTTCATATTCAAATTTGAAAATGTTCACATGTCAAATAAGATCACTATTCACTTTTCAAAAATTTCAAATAAAAACATCTCGTTTTTATATTTGTCAAAGACAACTCCATTCATTTTTCAAAGAAATTAAACCTAATCTTTTACATTTCATACATGACAAAATGAGCATGATTTATTTTTCATATCAAATCATCTTCTTTTTGTATATGTCAAAAAAACATACAATCACTTTTCAATATTTTCAAACAAATCATCTATCTTTTGCATTTTGTCAAAAAAACACACAATCACCGTTCAAGATTTTCAAGCACATGCACATGTTAAAAGATAACAATCAATCATCTTACAAATTCAAATTTTTATGCATATGTGAAAAAATAATAATAATTTTCAAAATTAAATATTTTAATAAAGTTATGCAAATGTAAAAAATGAAATTTGAGCCTTAATCCAATTTCAAATTTTAAGAAATGTACAAAATTACTCTATGAGCTTCATTTGTAGACTTGTTCTTCTTTTTTCTCATGCTTAATTTCTTGATGTGCTTAGATCTCTTCATGCGTAAATAACTTGAGCTTAAGTCTTGAATTTATTTGTTATCATCAAAATTTATATATAGATACGAGACTTGAAATCTTGGGTTTTACAGTTCTAAAAAGTGTTTTAGAAATGATTCCCAAGTATAAGAGCTGTCAAGTAGTATTAGGGAAGTCCCTAAGTCATTTTCTCAAAGAACGGTTAATTTAATATGCAAGTCTATCCATTACCAAAAATAAAATGAAACTATATTCTAAAACTCTTTACAATGGTATTCACGATGAGAATAGATTTTTTTTTCCAACTTTATAAAATGTTAAGTTCTTTTGATTTTTGGTGATGGATTAGCGCTAAGATTTACCATAGAAAAAAAAAAGGAAGGAAAATAATGTATTAAAGATGAATTAAAAACTGAAAATATTTATAAACAAAGTAAAGAACTACAAGCACCAAACTTATAGATCTATAGACAAATAAAAATGGACCAACTACATAAATAAAAACTAACAGACTAAGAAATACCAACATAAAGAGCTACACTCACTGAAACTAAAAACTTTAACTAAACGAACTACTGAGACAAAGATGAAAAACAAAAACTAAAGGCAATGATGGTTTAGGACTAAATGTTATGGGCTGAAACGAAAGAAAGTTAGCAAACGAAAGAAAGTTAAACATGAGCCACAACAACCAAAAGCCACCGCATGAACTATTGAACTGATTGTAGCGAAGCAAGATTGCCATAAACCAACCTACTAAAATAACCTTAGAAGCACTGAATAAAACAAGGAAAACAACGCTTGAACATATAAGCTACTGCAAGTAACAAAGATAAACAATGATATAATTATTGAACTAAAATACTAAACTAGCTGCATAAATAAACCACTTCAATAACAGTAAAATGAAGTTCAAACTAAATACATGAAAATATAAAGAAACAGAGACTTGAATGTAGCCAAGGGGTCTATGGATCCTAAAAAAATAAGAACTGAAACTGAAAACAAAAAACAAAAAAATAAAATCTGGGCAAGCTCAAGGGGGATTCGGCCACTTTAGTCTACGAAGTCCTTCAGCCAAAACCGAATTCTTCACTTCCCTCCCTTCCATTTTGTATTTCATTTCCAGCAAAAAAAAAATGAGGCCTTTCTCCGTTTACGGACCAAGTATGTCCGAGAATGGAATGCTTGTGTGCCTCTACAATCAAGGGGACTAGAACCAATGGATAATGTCTTTAACCCAACGGACTAGAGGATGCTATGCCTTGCAATAAGTTTGTGTGGCCCGATTTAATTCGGTCCAGGGGTTTTAAGGTTTAAGGCTGATCCCAAAATGGGTCTATTTTGGGTTTAAGGCTGAGTGGCAAAGGTGGGAGGCCGCGTAGGGTCGCCGTCGCAGGGGTGAGATCGTTGGAGGGAGACGGTTCTGATGGTATAGGCGGTGACATTTCCGGTGGCCGGCAGAGACTTCGTCTGGACTAAGGCCGAACGGTTGGGAGTGCAACACGTGAAATGATCTTCATTTTATTTTTTTATTATATTTTCTGATACGTGTCATCATTTTATTGGTGTTTATTATTGGGCTGTTGTTTGGTAGGGGATCGTTCGATCCCCAAAAATTCTCCTAAAAGAATCCTATTTGTAGCGGATGATTAATCTGTTGTTATAATTCAAAACCTTGAATGTTTATAATCTTTTGGCTCATTCAACGACATCCTCGAATAAAATTTGAGTAAAGCAAGACTTTTAGCGATCCCCTTACATATAAAAATAAATAAATAAATATTTTACACTTTTTAATGATATTATTGATCATTTTTTATAAAAATCTCTTTATTTTTTTATTTATTATTTTTTTTTATAAAAGGCTGCATTGCATTCTATTAATAGACGAAGTTACAACTGTGACTAAAAATCTAGTATATTGAATTTGTAAATATATTATTATTGATAAAATTTATTTATTTCTTACGCTCATACATGAGATCAGTTAATTAATTAAGTATAGTTAGGGCTGTAAAAAGATCGAACCGGACTGGACCATGGTCCGGTCCGGTCCAATTTATATATGGACCGAATTATTCCGGTCTGGTCGTGGTCCAGGGGGAGAACGGTCCTGGTCCAGGGGATATCTCCCCCTGGACCGGACCGAATCCCCTACCATATTAATATATAATATATACTCTTATAATATTAATATATTATAATTTATAGTAGTTGACTAGTTGTAGTATAAAAATATAAATTATAATATATCTAATATCTATATAGAGTATTAGTAATAAATTATAAGTAATAAGTGTATTATTATTATTTAATGTATTATTACTAATTTATCACTGTTTACTAACATAGAAATATATAATATACTAATGTAATAGTGTTATTAGTTATAGTTTACCAATATTTTTAATATATAATATATACTCTTATAATATTAACATATAAGTAATAAGTGTATTATTATTATTTAATATATTATTACTAATTGAATTTAAAATAATTAAATTTAGGCCAAAAAAATATATTTGATCATTGCAGAATTTTAGATTAAATTTAACCCCTTAAATCATATGGGATATTCCTAAACTGGATTGGACTGCCCCTAAACCGAATTGGACTGAACTAGTATGAACCGAACAAGAATTTAGTCTGGTCCAAGATGAGAGAATTTTTAGACCGAATGAAATCGATCCACAAATTTTTTAGATCGAACTGAATCATTTACATCTTTAAATTCAGTGGATGAGTTTGACGCTCAATCGATAAAAGAACAGAAAATTGAATTGTCTCACACTCATCACAACGCAAATAATACAAATATTTAATGAAATTAATATTGTCAAAGCTTGAATAAAAGGTCTTTTATTCTCAATAACTTCGGCAAGCGAGCAGATCAGAACAGCAGGAGATCAAGGGAAAGAGAAATACTATCTGCGAGGCTGAAGCCTATACATTTGAAGTGTAACGTACAGATTCAGCTCCAGGCCCCATGATCCTCGGACGTGGAACAAATTATAAAGCATGAGGTGGTGGCTGAATGGGATGCGCCCTTCTGTAACCACGCCCATGAAATAAATAGGGCAAATAATTAGAGTATTTATAATAGATTTA
This sequence comes from Platycarya longipes, assembly GCA_036559045.1. NCBI lineage: Eukaryota > Viridiplantae > Streptophyta > Magnoliopsida > Fagales > Juglandaceae > Platycarya > Platycarya longipes. The sequence continues at coordinate 23,785,281 of CM071796.1, read as the reverse complement.
ATAAATTTATTATTTCATCAAATAATAATTAAGAATTATTAAAACAGAGTTATAAAAGTTTCAATAAGTGTATAGTTAAAATAATTTTATCTCTCTTGACTAAATAAATATAACTAATCTTTTGAGCTAGCCAAATTATTTTTTAGGATTAAAATATTCATCTATTATTTATTTCTATTTTTCACCTTAAAGTTATACCTATATTCAAAATTGTTGTAACGTCATATATACCCATGTTAGTTTTTTTTTTTTTTGTTTTTAATCTTATTCTTCCACAAGCAATATTTTTCATTCTTGGTAATAGTTAATGTTCATTACTTTAATCTTCTCAACTGCTGGCTCTTAGATATATTTAAGTGTTCATTCTTAAAAAATCTAACTATTAAAAAATATGACCATTAAAAAATTTTATACCTTAAAAATAATTTGAACGTTAGAAAACTAATGTCTATTTTATAATAACAAATCAATATTAAATTACAATTGGAATTAAATAAATGGAAAGTTGGAAAATAATATTTTAATAGAATATTTATTGATTTGTTGAGTCTATTATTTAGTATAATAAAAAGTGGCTGATCAAAATTTCTAAAAATATAATTTTAACTAAAATTTGGTTAAACAATAATTAGGCTATTAGGAATGCTATTAAAGAATCCACCCCATGAACTAAGCTTTCTGGCCTATGCAGGAAAAGCAAGACATACAAGCACAAACAGAACCATCAACAAGAACAGTCTTTGATTTGCTACCCTCATTCTCATGATCTTCTTTGTTTCACGCATGCTCTTTCCTCGAGTCTTCTAAGGCCCTATTTGGTTGTCAGAGTGTACTCAGTACATTCTATTTTAAATTCATTTAATCATTCAACTACACAAATTTAACTTATTTCAACTTAGATTGGTAAAATCAATTACTGTAGCATCATTGTAGCTAATTAAATAACCAGCAGTTTGGTTGTCAAAGTGTACCCCCTCTCTCTCTCTCTCTCACACACACACACACTTTCTCAGGGCAGCTTTCGCTACACTTTTTACTTTTATTTTCTGCAGTTTGCGCGTGCACGCGCGAGTGGGAGACATAGTTTACTATTATTGTCAGTGAACAGTTTTAAGACCCTACAAATTTTACAACACTCCATAAATATATATCTAAACTCATTTAACTATCCAAACATATTTTAAACTCATTTAAGTATGTCTCATAAAATCCACTCAACTATTTCAACTCACTATTATTCAAAAAGAACTCAGCACACTTTGACATCTAAATGCAGCTTAAGTCTGTTCGATCTTGATCTACTTGCAGGGTCATAGTTTTCTACAACCCTTCAATTTATAAAAGGTAGCCATTCCTAATTTAAAGAACCAGATAAATTTATTAATGGTTAAGAATGTTTCCAAAAAAAAAAATTGGTTAAGAATGTTTCTCAGATGTTGTCCTCAGTTTTCATACTATTTTTAGTTAAGTGATATATTCCTAGTTTAGTTAACCACCTTACGAATTAAAGAAAAAGCGGCAACACCTATTTCTCCTTATCTGTCCATGGACAAGCAGAATATGGGAGATTAGACGACACTTTTAACTTAGAGTGATGCTGGGTACCGGTTGGGCTGTTCCAGCGTCAAAAGCAGCCTAACTAATAGTTGGGCTGTTTTTGTCATAAACACAAAAAAAATATATAATAAAATGAAAAAAATACAATAAAAAATATAATACAAAAATAAAATGAAGAAAACACAATAACAAATAAAATAAAAACATAAAAACATAATAAAAAATACATTAAAAAAATAAAATGAAGATGAATTTATAGGAATATTCGGCACAATCCAACCCCTGCTGCTGCCGATGGCGGTGGGCTACTTTTAATAGGGGGTCGGTCGGACCGACCCCAGCTTATTCCTTTAACTTAATTAATATATGATTTGTCAATTTTTCGTTATAGGACATTCAATTCTTATTTATTTTGTTTTGGCTATTATATTGTTCAATCCTCATAGAGCTCAATGGAGGAGATTGTTCAAGATATGGAAAAAAAAAAGGGGGCACTCATGTTCAGGATTAAGCATTGAAGTAACTTTCCCTAAGTATCTTTCATAAAAAAAAAAAAAATGTATTTTAGCACTATGTTCATCTTTTTAAAGGATACTGAACTTCTAATTGTAAGATATTCAGAAATATGGTGGAGTAGGCTTCAATGCCTTACTCACAGAATCAACGTGTATATTTATAACAATTCAAACTGAGGTCTATTACAATTTAAATTCAAAAATTACAAGTATATCTAAAAGAATATCTTAACAACTAATTTAAAATACAATCTGATTTTGTCATTCTGTTGTAGCTTTGTATCTAGTATAACCAATCTATCATTTCGGGATCTTCTTGTAATCTTCATGTGAAGTGCGGCTAACAGAACAATCTTCATTTGAAGTGCAGTTAACACTAATTATGATAAATGAAGCATGAGGTAGATTTTTGATTTAGATGGTATAATGATCCCTCTCAATATTTTGTGTTCATGAAATTATGAAGTATTAATGCAGAACATGTATTTTGAGAATTGGGAGAGGCAAGTGTACTTGAGCTTTTGTTATTCTTTCGATTAATCAAAACTTATTTATCAATAAAAAAAATGTAAGAGGCAAAAAGATATGAAGAAGCTAAATGATTTCTTGCTAGCATATATCACCATTTTGTTTTTATGTTCTCATTTTGGTCATAGCCATTTTCTTTGAAGTTGGAAAGTGAATTTTCTGTCTTATATCTTCAGCAAACTCAATTTGGTGCTTTTTCAATATTTATACCAGATTTTGTGCTTTTTCCCCTACTATTATGTTAATTTGGTTGTTTACAATATAGGTGAAGAGGATTTAGGTTGTCACAATGAAGGCGCTTATTAAAGGGTTTGGAACACAAATGAGGTCTTTGACACTCAATGTGCCAAAGCCGTTGCTTGAACAAACCCATGATACTGCATCAGGTCTTTCTTTTAAGCAAGAAAGACCTTCAAATAGTTACCGGGTGGTTGACTTTGAAACTTGACAGTTCTTTTTTCAACTGTAGTATTATATCTGATTCTGTTTATCAACTTGACAATTTGTTAGGATTATATTTGGCTCAATCTAATTTTTTTTTTTTTTTTTTGAGATCTTTTAACATTTGTCATGAATATAACTTGTAAAAAATACTATTTTTCTTTAGCGAAAGTAATTATTTCTTGCAAAAGATTTCTTCGTAAATAAGTACTTCAAACAAAATTGTTTGAAATATTTCCAATAAAATAATTTCTTGTAGTATAATTTCTTGCCGCAAGGGTCCTGATCAGAACAACAGGAGATCAAGTGAAAGAGAAACAATATCTGTGAGGCTAAAGCTTAAAATATTTATGTTATAACGTAAAGATTCAGCTCCGGGCCCCATGATCATGTGTCGTGGAACAAATTATATTTGATGTGGTGGTGGCTGAATGGGATGCGCCCTTCTGTAACCACGTCCATGAAAGAAATAGGGCAAATTATGAACGAACCCACCCCATGAGATAAGCTTTCTGGCATCTGCAGGAAAAGCAAACAACACAAGCACAAAGAGGACCATCAACATGAAAAATAACCTTTGATTTGCTAACCCCATCCCCATCTTCTAATTTGTTCCACGCACGCTCTTTCCTTGACTACTCTTTTTTAAGTCTGTTCGATGACTCGATGCTCTGCCTGCGTGTCTCATTTGTCTACAGCCCTCAATTTATAAAATGTAGCCCATCCTAATTCAAGGAACCTGATAATTTTTTTATCGTTAAGAATGTTTCTCTGATGTTGTCCCCAAATTTCATACTATTTTTAGTTAAGTGGTATATTCCGAGCTAGTTAGTTTAAGCAGCTATTGAATTGAAGAAAAAGTGGCAAGTGGCAAGTGGCAAGTGGCAAGTGGCAACGCACCTATTTCTCCACCGTACTCTATGGGCAAGCTAGCTGAATATGGGCCATCAGCGACAACTCTAACTAACAATTGTCATTTTTATCATATTATTTAAACGACTAATCATCTCAATTCCCATATTTCACTCGTTATCTCATGATGTAATATTAGATAATTGAAAACTATTTACTATATTTCATTTGTGAATTTATTATCTAATATTATGCTATGAGATGATGAGAGCATGATAAAAATTAGAATAATGAATAAATTTACTCTATTTAAACACACATTAAACAAATTTGTGTAGTATAAGGCTTCCACGTAAATTTTTTCTATTATATCAGAAAAATTCTAAACTTGTCGACTTGGGTCCTGTTTATAAAATAGTGATCATTAGATGAAAATTGAAAGTTAAATAAAATATTATTAGGATATTATTTTTTATATTTTATTATATTCCATATGAGATTTAATAAAATTATAATAATAAGATAAAATGAACGTGTTTTGAATTTAAACAATGTCTTTGTCAGCATTATTGTGAAACTAATGGCTCTTTGAGATCAAGTGTTTGATAGCAATATTTCCATACAAAAATGCAGGAAGAGGTTTTATAAAATAAGATATCAATTTATAAATTTATTTTAATATATTATATAAAAATATATAAATTTATAAATTTCAGTGCATTATGGCTATGAATTATAAGGACCAATAGTGAAATGTCTTCTCGTCACCACTACAAAATTCATGGCAATTATTGATGTGGGATTGTGAACTAAGAAAGAAAAAAAGAAAAAATTTCAATAGCAAAGTCGTCTCCTCTCTAGTAGAGCCTGAGCAATGCTAGAGGTGGTGCCTATGAGTTGCCCTAGCAAGCTCTGTTAGTGAATAATTGTGTGAGAGAGTGAAAGTGTGATGGAAGATATAGAGGCAAACTGGATTCAATTGTGGCTCTCGAAGGAGGAGTCAGCAGTCCTTGAGTTCTCTTCTCAAGAGAAGGAAGAGATCATGAAGAAAGGAGATTTAAGTTTCTTTGGAAAAATATGTTGCAAATGTCCAATGAGCAAAGAAATTGTTTCAAACACAATGGGGAAATTTTGGAGGATAAGCAAATAGGCTATCTTTCAAGAAATTGATAGGAACACATTTGTGATAACTTTTGCAATGCACGCCGATAAAATACGGATTATGAATGGTCACCTATGGCTATTCAAAAATTCCCTATTCCCTCTCAGTGCGAATGACAGCTCGCTTCCGACTAGAAAGATTAAATTCAAATAAAAGGTCTTCTGGGCGCAATTTCATGATCTCCCTCTTAGACAAATGGCTAGGGATTGAGGGAAACAAATTAGATCTTCAGTAGGCACAGTTCTTACTATCGATGTGGTGAAAGATGGCATAGATTGGGGTAGATCGTTAAGAATAAAACTAGAGATGCCCCTTCATAAACCTGTGGCTAGAGGAAGGTTCATAAACCATCTGGGACAAAAACATTGGGTTCCTTTTCAATACAAGAAACTTTCATGAATATGCTTCTACCGCGGATGGATCGTCCACGTCTGCTTGGGGGTGCAGGGACAAACAAGGATGAATTTGAAGTCACTCGGTCTGGGGCTTGGCTACGAGCTAAAGTGGGATCCCGGCCTAGGGCAATGCCATTCTCATCCTCCACCAGCTATGCAAACGAACTGGTCCAAAGCTTTAAACAGGGAGATCCACGAAAGCCTTGGGGCGCAGAAAAGTAGAGGCAGACAGATCGGTTGATGATTTTGACAATGTTAAGATAGCAGGAGCAAAAACACGAGTCAATGGCGGCATAAACTTGGACACCGAATTGGCGGGAAAGTGGCACAAATTCACCAAGTACAAAGAAAAAGGTACAGAGCAAGCACTTGAGGTCTGGGGCTTTGAAAAATAAACGAGTTGGGCTGTGATGTGCCTTTGGACTTAACATGCATGAGACTTAATACTCAAAGACTTAACTCAGATATGGCCTAAACCCAAGAAGGACAACCCAACCCCCCTCTCACTCAGATTCCAGAAGACTCCGAGATAAAATTTCGTCCTCCCTTCTCGAAGCCGTTACAAGGGAAGCATAATCAAGCAAAGGATCAAGCCACTTAGGAGTAGAGGTAGACCTGCGGTTTCGACCACTGCTCAAGTAAACAACAAAAGACTTCTTGATGAAAAGGATCCTACTGTCTTTGATTAATTTGTTCAAATAAAAGCAAAATTGACATTAGGTTACAACATGGATTGGTAGAGGCTAGTAGCCAGCCCCGCCAAACACCATGAAGATTATAAGCTGGAATTATCGGGGTTTGGGAACCCTTGAACAACTCAACGTCTTTTCTCTATTGTGAAGGAAAAAGGACCCGATTTGGTGTTTATTATGGAAAAGAAACTCTCTGCAAACCGTGTAAATTTTATTGAAAATAAAGCTAAGTATGAGAACTGCATTGGTGCTGATGCACTAGGTAGAAGTGGGGGTTTGATGCTAATGTGGAAACATGACCTTAATGTCGAGCTAGTTAATTACTCAACTAGGCATATCAACGTTACGGTCGCAGATGTTATAGGTGCAAATAGCTAGCTTCTTACTTGCTTCTATGGACATTTGGAAGTCAGCTAGAGGCATGGAGCTTGGGTTTTACAAAACTCTTTTAAGCCAATGGGCTGTGGCTGGTGTGTTATCAGAGATCTCAACTAGATCCTATCCAACAATGAGAAATATGGAGGTTATTTGAGGAGTGAGAATCAAATGAACATGTTCAAAAGTATATTGGAACAAGGCAGCCTATTTGACTTAGGTTCGAAGGGAGAAAATTTATCTAGAGTAATAGGCATGAGGATGACATAATACCAAAGAGAGATTGGATCGAGCTCTGGCAAATCAATCGTGGATAGACAGTAATTGAAATTTCAAGATAGAAACCTTTATTGTTGTATGCTCAAACCATCAACCCCTAATTCTATATTGCAGTTCGCATGACTACTCTCCAACAAGGGGTCGGGGATACTTCCAATATGAACTAAATTGGGGAAAGGAAGAGGGTTGCACTCCTCTAATTGTTGCTGAATGGCAAATTGAAACAATGGCAGAGAGTAGACTGCAATCTGTCCAGGCCAAGTTGGAATCTTGTAGCAAGGGTCTTAAAAGATGGAGCAAAAATATGGATAAGGAAAGGATCAAAGCAATCAAAGTCAAGACCAACAACTTGCAAAGCAGCAAGAGAATGAGACCTCTAGCTCCAACAATGCACCAAAACAACTCCAAAAAGACATTAATTTCCTCTTGGATCAAGAAGATGTCAAGTGGAAGCAACGAGCTAAAAGACATTGGCCTGACAAGGGCGACATGAACACCAAATTTTACTATGCCTATGTAAACCAAAGGCGAAAGAAAAACTGCATAAAAAAAAAATTAAGAATGTTGTTGACGTGGAGTTAACAAATTTTAAAGAAATCATGCATGGCTTTGGGTAACACTTCTCACAAGTATCTACTAATCCTTTTGGAGAATGCATTAATCTTTGCTTACATGGTGTAACCGCAAGAAAATCTGAAGAAAAGAGGCTTGACCTGGAAAAAGGTTTTACTAGTTAGGATGTGTTATATGCTTGAAAACAAATGTTTCCATTTAGAGCCCCTAGCCCAAATGGTTTCAGCATTGGTTTTTTCTTAGATCCTTGGGAGATTGTAGGCAGGGAGGTCACCCAAGCTATTTTGGATTTGGTGAAGAAAGGAGTTATGTCGAAAGGTTTAAATCACACTATTATAGCCTTGGTCCCCAAAGTGGACTCACTTGTCACAATGAACAAGTTCAGACCAATTAGTTTGGGCAATTCGTTGTATAAGCTAATCTCCAAATCATTGACAAATAGGATGAAAACCTTGCTCACCTCAGTCATATCCTAGAACTAGAGTGCGTTTATCCCAAGTAGACTCATTACTGATAATGTCATGGGAGCCTACAAGCTCTTACATACCATGTAGGCTCGCCAAAAAGGAAAGGTGAACAACATGACCATTAAGCCGGATATGTTCAAAACTTATAATAGGGTCGAGGGAAATTTTTTGGAGACTATTATGTTAAAATTGGGCTTTGGGGGGAAAATGAACCAAAGTAGTCATGAGTTGTGTCAAAACTGCATCATACTCTGTGAAAGTCAATGGTATTAGAAGACAAACTTCCTTCCCATAAACAAGCCTTGGACAATGGGACCTCTGACACCATACTTATTCCTTCTTTGTGCAGAGGTTCTTTCCTCTCTATTCCAACAAACCGTGGATAATGGGATGATCAAAGGGGTTGCGGCTTCTAGGTGTGGAATGCCCATTAACCATCTCTTATTTGTAGATAATTGTTTTATATTTTGTAGAGCAAAACAAGAGAATGGTGTGCTATAGAATAGGTCTTATGCAAGTATGAATGTGCCTCGAGTCAGACTATTAGCGTGCAAAAAACCTCCATTCTTTTCAGCCCCAACACAGATCTGGATGAGCAAAAATTGATAATGGCTACCACAAATGGAGTGCTCTGCGGGAACTATAATAGATATTTAGGCCTACCAACTATGGTTGGAAGATCAAAGTACCAAACTTTCAACGATCTTAAGGAGAAGATTTGAGAAGAATTAAGCACTTGGAAGGCTAAGATGCTCTTTATAGCGAGGAAGGACAAACTTCCATGATTTCCAGCACTTACGAGGGGAACTCAATAGCAGACTAAGTGAAAAATCTCTTGCTCAGGTGGCTGGCATACTCTACAAACTATAGATCAGGAGGAATAACTACATGTTCAATAGCAAGTTTATCAATTCTAATGCCCTTCTTAGCTCAGCATACAATGATTTAGAGGTTTATGCTTATGCACATCAGATGTTACCTTCAAACAACGCAAGTTTTCCTGACATGTACATGCTCTTAGATGGAATTCACCAAGGGAACCCTATTGCAAATTAAATTTTGATGCAACCTATGATGCCGAGAAGAAATCTATGGGAATTTGAGTGGTGATAAGGAGTAGTATAGGTGAAGTTGACATAGCTTTATCAACCCCAAAATAGCATGTGCATTGCCCTTTTATTGTAGAATGCTATGCCCTCCTCAGAGGACTCCAACTATGCCAAGACATGCACCTACATTGAGTACTTCTAGAGGGAGAAGTTAAGCTAGTAGTCGATGGGATCAACAGTTGCAACAACGGTGATCTCTCGTGGACGGGCCAACTCATATATGACATAAAGGGAACGATCGCAGCTCAAGATGGGTGGAAGCTTAATTTTATCAAAATGGAAAGAAATCAGGTTGCACACATGGCAGCAAGGATAGGCATGTGCATGTTGTTAGAGTCTAGAGTCAATTTGAGTTGAGATTGTCCCTTGAAAGTAATATCTGTGATTCATTTAGATATTTCCTGTAATACTCTTGATTAATGAAATGGAATGTTCCCCCTTCAAAATATATATAAAAAGAAAGAAAGTCTGGGCGGTGCACTAATTTGCAACTTTTATTGGACGCATTAAAATCTTGTTTTTTTTTATATATGAGGTGAGATAGGATAAGAAAAAATAAAAGTTAAAAAATAATAAAATATTATTGTAATATATATTTTTAATATTAGTTTTGTACGAGAATTTAAAAAAGTAATTTCAGAATTTGAAAAAGTTAAATTTTTTATTATATTTTATATAGAAATTTAAAAAAATATAATAATAAATTTAAAATGAATTTAAAAATTTTAATTTCATCTCCCGGGCCCTTAAATTACATCAGATATAATCCTTTGGCTTTCGAGAATTGCACGGGGGCATTCGTTTGGGCTTGAACTTATCCAATTTTATTTTTTATTTTTATATGAGTTATTGGTACGAGAAATGCTATGCTTTTAAATAAGTTTTACAAAAATAAGTCTTGAAATTATTATAATTTTATATAATATAATAAATTTAACACCATTTAATTTATAAATTTATTTTTATAAACCTTTTTATTTTCTAGAACATTTCTTCATTATATAGAAAGTTTACATTGTTATAGAAATTAATTTAGTTTTTTTTTTTTTTCAAATTCTAACTTTACTTTGCTTTTGGTGCCTGTTTCATCTTTTATAAAAGATTTGTGCTACATTTTAAATTCGAATATATATATTATTATTGATGAAATTTATTTATTGCACGACCATACATGGGAGTGAAATTAAGTGCAGTGGATGATCAGTTTGACTCTCGATCGATAAAAGAACAGAACATTAAACTGCCTCACACTCATCACAACACAAATATTTAACTGCAATTAATATTATCATAGCTTGAATAAAAGGTCATTTATTCTCAGCAACTCCGGCAAGTAAGGAGAGCTCCGAGCCCCGTGATCCTCTGTGGTGGAACAAATTATAAAGCATGAGGTGGCGGCTGAATGGGATGCGACCTTCTGTAACCACGCCCACCCAAATAATAGGGCAAATTACTAAAGAACCCACCCAATGAGCTAAGCTTTCTGGCCTCTGCAGGAAAAGCAAGCAGCACAAATACAAAGAGGACCATCAACAAGAACAATCTCTGATTCGCTAACCCCATCCTCATCTTCTTTGTTCCACACACGATCTTTCCTCGAGTCTTTTTTAAGTCTGCTCGATGACTCGACCCTCCCTCTCTGCCTGCAGGGTCTCACTATTCTACAAGCTTTCAATTTATAATAGGTAGCCATTGCTAATTTAAGGAACCAGATAAGTTTTTTAGTACTGGTTAAGAATGTTTCTCTGATGTTGTCCCAAATTTTCATTACTATCTTTAGTTAAATGGTACATTCTTAGTTAGTAATTAATCATCTTAGAGCATTTTCATTGACTTAATCAAATAAAAAAGATGGCCAAAATTTGAATAATTTGTGTTAAAGAGACTACGCGTTAGATTGAGCATATCTAAAATAATTTGGATTCATCTCAAGTGCTTGGCCAAAGATAGAAGATTAGAATTGGTTCTTCAAATATTTAAATATTAGTTTTTCAATTTTAGTTATTAGTATTAAATGACCTTTGAAAATATGGTTTTTTAATATTAATATAATTAAAACATAATTATTGTTAATATTAAATTGATAGAATTACAAAATGTGATGAAAATAAATTAAATAAATTTTTATTATATTTTAATATTGTATAAAGAGTGAATGACTAATCCAATTTAAAGATTAAATTTAAATAAAAAAGGCAAAAATATAAAGAAGTGTCATATTAACTAAATTTTAAAAATAAATTTGTTCAATAATCTAATGAAGATGCTCTTATGAATCGAAAAAAAAAGGGCAACGCCTACTTTTCCTCCTTACTCTATGGGTAAGCTAGCTGAATATGGGCGATCAGCTGCAACTCTAACTAACATTTGCCATTTTTATCATATTATTTAAACAACTAATAATCTCAATTCTCATTTCAAGATATGGTATTAAATGATTAAAAATTATTTACTTATATTTTACTTGTGAATGTATTATTCAATGTCACGTTATAAGATGATTAGAAATTAATAAAAATTGAAATGATAATAGATTTATTCAATTTAAACACATATTAGATGAATTTGTGTAGTATAAGCTTTGCTTCTATGTAAAAATTTATTATGTCATAAAAACTCTGAACTCATTGATCTGGGTCCCGTTTGAATAATAAGATGAAATTAAATAATTTTAGATGAAAGTTAAAAGTTAAATAATATTATTTTTTAATTTGAAAAATTAGATTATTTATTATATTTATATAAAAACTTAATAAAAATATAATAATGAGATGAAATGAATTTACTTCTATATTTAAACGATGCCTTGGTCAGCATTATTGTGAAACTAACAGCTCTTTGAGATCAAGTGTTTGGTAGCAATATTTCCATACAAAAATGCTTTGATAGGAAGAGATTTTATAAAATAAATTTATAAATTATGGGACTTAAGTTGTTTAAGTTAATTCCAAAGCAGGAGCATAACATAATTTGTAAAACTATTTTTATTATAAAATAAATATAAGATATAAGATATCAATTTATAAGTTTATTTTAATATATTATATAAAATATATCAATTTATAAATTTCAGTGCATTATGGCTATGAATTAGAAGGACCAATAACTAAAAGTCTAAGAGCATCTATATCTAGATCTCCAAACTTTTTCTCAAGTTTTAATTAAAAATTTCATTCTTTATAAATTTTTCTTAAATCTTATTTATCTTTAAAAAATCTCCTATATTTCATTTCTTATATTTTTTCTCATCTATTAAAATAACATTATTTTTTTAATTTTTTTTACTACTTTATTTCATATTATAATATTATTTTTAATAAAATATAATAAATAATTTGATAAATAGTGACATAGAAATGAATATTATTCCCTCATATATGAGCCTCACATATGAGGGGCTACTTAGCACATCCCAAAGATTCTTTCAAAATAGGGATTGAATGTAGGGGTATTTTGAAATTAATCTCTAAATCATTCCTTATTATCTAAACATCGGGTGCATTTGAAGCAACCAAAATGTGAATGCTAAATATGTATTCGTCGTCACCACTACAAATAAATGTCTTTCGTTTTCACCGCTACAAAATTCTTGGCGTTTGTTAACATGGGATTGCGTGTGAAATCACTTGTCCCAAATATTTAAACTTAACTTATGGGAGCGGTAATTTTATTATTTTATATCTTAACGTTTATTTTTATTTGTAAGTTATACTTTTTTTTAATTAATAAGTTTAATAAATAAAATATTTAATTAAATAAAATAAAATATAGAGTCAAAATTTGAACTCAAAATCTTTACTTTAATATCACGTAAAATAATCACTTATCTTAAAAATTTAAACTTTTATAAAGAAATACATCTTATTATTTTATATAAACTAAGAAAGAAAAAAAGTTTGGATGGGTGCAATACTTCGCAATTTTTATTGGATGTATTAGTTCTAATTTATTTTCATAAATAAAATAAAATAAATTAAGATAAAAAAATATTATTATAAAATATTTTTTTAATATTAATTTTATTTTAAGATTTGAAAAATATATATATTTTAAAATTTTAAAAAGTTAAATTATATATTTTATTTTATTTTGTATAAAAATTTTAAAAAATATAATAATAAATTTAAAATAAGATAAGATAATTTAACAAAAACAAGTCAAATATTAATTTTCGTCTGATATAATCCTTCTACTTTTCGGGATTGCACAGGACCCATACGTTTGGGCTTGAACTTATCCAATTTTTTTTTTTTTTTTTATATATGAGTTACTATTGGTGCCAGGAATGCTATGCTTATAAATAAATTTTACAAAAATAAATATTTAAATTATTATAATTTTATATTATATAATAAATTTAAATTATTTTATAATTTAACATCATTCAATTTATCAATTTATTTTTATTAATCTTTTTTATTTTCTAGAACATTTCTTCATTGTTTAGAAAGTTTTTAATTTTAATTTTTTTGAAATTCTAACCTTACTTTGCTTTTGTTGCGTGACTCGTCGAGGAAAAAGTCAAGTGGGTCAGAGGGCATCATGATTTGCACCTTCGTCAATACACAAGGCCAAAAGTGAAATCACGACAATGTGCAAGCATAATTACAAACTTATTTTTCTTTTTCTTTTTTCTTTCACTTTCACTTTCACTTTCTCTCTTTCCAGCTACGAGAGACATTAAAGAAAGATTACTTAATTCACAAACAATTCAACCAAAAAGCTGAAACTATTTTTATTTTTCTTTTTTAATTATATTTATCAAAAAACAAATATTAAATCAGAAATAACTTACACATATATATTATATATTATATGATTACACACATATATATATATATGAGTACATAAAAAGCACTTGCAGTCTTGCACTCAACTCTCAAGTATTTTAAACCCAAAATTTATATAATTAATAAAACAAAAACAGGAAGCAAAAGAACCAACCCCATCGTAAATCAACAAAATAACAAAAGCGCACACAAATATCACCATTTTAATTGAACACAACTCAGTCCATGAGTTCTCTTAATGGGAAGCAGATTCCTTTTCCTTTTCTTCCTCAGTCTTGGGGTGATATCCAGGCAGCTTCTCCTTGATCTTCTCCAAAAATCCCTTCTTCTCCTTCCCCTCGCCTTCATGACTATGCGGCTCAGCCGCCTCAGCATGATACTCTGCCTGAGGAGGAGGAGGAGGAGGATGGACCTCTTCGGTCTTCTTCTGCTGACCTGGAAGTTTTTCCTTAATTTTATCGAGGAAACCCTTCTTTTCGTCGGGTTGGATTGGCTCTGCTGAATGATGAACAGGCGCTGCTGCTACTTGATCTTCTTCGTACCTCTCAATCGGGACCGAAGTGTCTTCGTGCTTCTCTTCTTTTTTATCTCCTGTTATCTTATCCTTCAGCCCCTTCTTTTCCTTCTTTTTCTTCTTCTTTCCTTCTCCTTCGCCTTCCTCCTCATCGCTCGACTGCAAAATTTTCAATCGATAAAAATAGTCTAATATTAGTTACGACTCAGATCAAAACAAGAACAAAAGTATTAATTATCAAAACAGATTTTTACTGATTTATGCAACGATTGTTACAGATAAGGCAAAAATACAGACGGATATATACTTACAGAGCTAGAACTGCTGTTAGATCGGTGGAGCTTCTCCAAAAGGCTTTCGTGTTTTTTCTCCTCTTCCTTGTATTCTTCTTTCTCTACCTTTGGATCAGGTACTTCAGACACTGTAACTTTCTCTTCAAACTCAGTAACGATCACCTCCTCCTGGGGCTTCTCCTCCTCTTTCTTCCCCAAGAAATCAAACATCCCTCGGTCCTTGCTCTCCACCGCATCCTCTTGCCGATCATGATCGACCACAGCGGTCTCGTACTCATGGCTACTCTTGTTGTGGTGCTCCTCCGCCATTCTCGATCAAACAATAATAACTAATATATACGAGATCGAACAAATTATCTTATGGAACGAGATGATACTCTGGTTCGCTGAAAGGTTTTGTGAAGGTTTTTAGTGTTGCGACTATGGGATTCTGTGTGCCGAGACACTGAGAGAAGACGGTTTATATAACAATTAAAGACGCGGATCTGACGCGATTAAGCGGCTAAGCCAATGAATCAGTGTTGCCGTTTCTTTGTAACCGACGTGTCGAATTAACGACGATTCAGACAACTGTCAATTATAGTCTAAAGATTAAAAGAAGAAAAATAAAGTAGGAGAGAGGAGAAGGACCCAGGCACGTACGAATCAATAAAGGCCTATGACACGTGGAAGAATAACGTGGTAGGTTGTAGTTGTGGGACCCGGTTATGTCGGCCTAGGTGGGGTTAAATATGGAATGGTCGGCGCGGCACTTACGGAAGGATGAGCGGTAATTACGTGGCAATTAAAGGGAGAGGGGGGGCAATTACGGAAGGGAGCGGTGATTACGACTGGTTTTGCGATCTGTAGGCTGCACGTGGCATTGGGAGCTGTACTTGGACAAGTGGTCGGTTTGGGTTGGCTGTTACCTTTTGCGGCTGTCATTCAAGATGTATTCCTAAGAAATATTATGTATAGACGATTTGTATATCTTTTGAAAAGCGATACACACCTAACACACTTATATAATATATTTCATAATAAAAAGAGTTAATTATTTCATATTTTATATGCATAATATTTTATAAAAATATTCTTCATTTAATATATTATTGTGAAATATATTATGTAATAATATTCTGTATATTATTTTGTCATATCTTTTATGTATATATTATATATAAATATTATTTTTATATATTTTTAATTTAATTATTCAATTTTTATTTTTATTCAATTTTTATCTTTTTTTAATACATTTCTTAATATTTAAATTGTTGTGATAATTTATCGCATTATCAATTTCATAAAAGGTATACAAAATCCTGTATTTCTAATATTATTTTTATAAAATTTAAAAAATAATATATATTTTTTATTTTGCTTATTTTCACGGTTTATATATTTATTTTTTAAAAGAAATTTGTCTCTTGTTTTTAAAAATGTGATTGTATTAATATTTTTTATTTTTTAAAATATTTAAAAACATTTAAAAATTAAAAGATAGTTAGAACTGTAAATTTTGCAATTACTGCATATCCATTTGACCGATTGTATTTAATATATATATATATATATATATATATATATATATTTAAACAGTTTTATATTAAAGACGCACCAAATAAATAAATTGGGAGATATGGTAGCACTATCCTATATTAAAGAGATTGTTAAGTGAATTGAAAGATAGTTTGACCGATTGTATTTTTTTTTTTTTTAATTCATGATTAAAAAAATGATTATTAATAAATTTTTATATTAAAAAAATTAGTGATGTTTAAAAATAGATAAAATAAAAAAATGTGTTATCGATCGATCCTCAATCGATACCAGTTGCAAGACTTTATTTTAATATATTAACATATGTAATATATGTGTTTAAACAGAATAATAAAAATAACAAATCAGATATTAGTATACAATATAAGAATGATGAATTTCATTTTTCTAAAATATAAATAGAGTTAAATAGTTTTACAAACAATATTTGTCGTTAATCGAGTTGTAAATGTTGTGCATTTCTTTTCAAAAATTAAATAAATATTTGTTGAACGCAAAATTTTAAATATTATATCTACATATAGATTTTGATGATAACAAATAAATTTAAAAACTTAAGTTCAAGTTATCTACATATAAAGGAATTTAAGCATATCAAGAAATCAAGCATGAACAAGAAGAAGAACAAGTCTACAAATGAAACTCATAAAATAATTTTATACATCTCTTAATAAAATTTGAAATTGGATTAACGTTCAAAATTAATCTTCTCTTACAAAGTATTAAATTTCTTTTTTACATGTACATGATATATACATGACATCATTAAAAATTTTAAAATTTAAATATTATATTTTATATGTACATGATATATGTAATGATATTATCAAAAAATTTAAATTCAAAAATTATATTTCACATGTGCTTGATATATGTAATGACATCATCAAAATTTAAATTTTGAATTTAGAAAATGATTGAATGTCATCTTTTGACATTTGTATGTGTTGTTTGAATTTTTTGAAATATGAATGATGTTGTCTTGAAAAGAAATACTTTTATTTGAATATTTTGAAATATGAATGATGTTTTCACATTTGTTAAAATTTGAAATTGAAAACTAATTTTGTCTATAAATAGCTCACTTAAATTTTGCAAAATCATAACAACAAGAGCATATACATCAATTACAAAATTTTGCATCATTATTTTAAAACTTTTATTCTCTATTCTCTAAGTCTTTTACTTTAATCCTTATTTATTTTGATAGAGATATATGTTGCTCTGTATTGTTCTTATTTCACTCATTAAAGAGTGTACTTTGATAATCTACTAACTATTTGCTATTATATTTGTAAGAGGGTGCGTATAAATCTTGTATGTGTAAAATGTGTTCTACACATGAAATAATTGAATCACTAAGTTGAAGTGATTGCAAGTATAGAGGATGTTCTACACAGATTTTTTGTAGCGATATTGTTCAAAAGTGTAATAGGTTTCTATCTCCACCTGAAAGAGATTGAATAGTGAATTTGGGATTGTCAAGAGGTAGCTTGAGGCGAAAACGTAAGCAGTGAGGCTGAATCTCATTAAAATACTGAGTTTGCTTTTTCTTGCCGTTATTTTTTATATTTTTTGTTGTTTCGTATTTTGTTTATATTTTATATTGTATATTTAATTTATAAGTGTTAATTTTTTAATATAACTTAATTCACTCTCCTCTTATGTTAGTCATTTGTATAACAGTATTGATATATAAAAAAACTATTTTTTAATAATAAATTTAATTTAATTGTTTAAAGTAAATAATGATTGTACAATCAAAGATTATATCTAGTATGACTCTTTTTGTTTTACATAGAGTGACGTTAATTATTGTATGGATATTTAGAATATTTTAAAAACATGTGAATAGCAATTAAATAGTTAAATAAAAATAAAATGGTTTGAATTTAGATGTTTTATTATATTTCAAAAAATGAGATATAAAAATTTGAATAAAAACTCCATAAAGTTAAAAATTATTTGAATATAATTATTTTTTTCATAAATTTTAAAAGTTATATTGTTTTTTTTATGTTTTGTTTATTAATTTAGAAAAGTTGTGTTGAGTTTTATATTTGGATAACTATTAAATTAAAAAATGTTTTGTATTTAAAAATGCTTGGAAACAAAATCACAGAAATTTTGAAAATATAAGAAAATATATATTATCCAAACAAGACGGTTGCATCCACTTCTTATTTATTATTATTTTCTGAGCAATTGCATCCACTTCTTAGAGATGCTGTACATTGATATTCTCTCTTTTTTTTTTTTTTTAAGCAAACAAGAGGGAACTTGAGAAGACTTTAGTGAGATATTGTCTAAGAGTAATATTAGATATTATTTTTGTTGAATTCAAGATTTCAAGTTTCGTATTTACGTGTAGATTTTAATGATAATAAATAAATTCAAATCTCAAACTCAAATTATCTACGCAATAGAGCGAAGCGCACATCAAGTATAAAAGAACAAGTCTACAAATGAAACTCATAGATTATTTTTGTACATCTCTTGATAAAATTTAAAATTGGATCAATGCTCAAAAATTAATCTTTTTTATAAAGCATTAAATTGCGTTTTTTTATACATGACATAAGTATGATATATGCATGACATCAAAAATGCTTTAATTTGAAAAATTATATTTTGCACGTGCATGACATATGCAATGATCTCATTAAAAGCTTTATTTTTAAAAATTATATTTTACATGTACATGACATATGCAATGACTTCATTCAAAAATTTGAATTTTGAAAATTGAATGACATATGCAATGACTTTCATCAAAATTTGAATTTGAATTTAAAAGATGATTGAGTGGGACTCATTTGCCTATAAATAGCTCACTTGTGTTTTGCAAAAATCACAACAACAAGAGCTTACACATCTATTGCTAAGTTTTGCTTCATTCTTTCAAAACTCTCATTCTCTTTTTTCTAAAATTTTGAACCTTAATTCTTATTCTTTTTTAGAGAGATATAGGTTGCGCTGTATTGTTTCTATTTCAATCATTGAAGAGTGTACTTTGATAGTCTATCCACTATCAACTCTTGTATCAGTAAGAGGGTACGTATAACCCTTGTGTGTATAGAAGGTGTTGTACACAGGGAATAGTTGAATCACCAAGTGTGAGGTGATTGGAAGTGTAGAGGGTGTTGTACACGGATTCTTTGGAGCGGTGCTGCTCAAAAGTGTAATAGGTTTCTATCTCCACCTAAAGGAGATTGAATAGTGAATTTGGGATCCTCAAGAGGTGGCTTGAGGCGAGGACGTAGGCAGTGGGGTTGAACCTCGTAAAAATACTGAGTTTGCTTCTTCTTACCCTACTCTTTACATTTCTTGCTGTCTTAAATTTTGTTTATATCTTATATTGTATATTTGATTTATAAGTGTTAATTTTTATAATATAACCCAATTCACCCCCCTCTTGTGTTAATCATCTGGGCAACAATTGGTATTAGAGTAAGGGCTCTGTTATAAGATTAACTATCTATTAAGTTAAGATCATATGGCTAACATTACAGCTATTTTTGCTGAAGGTCAATCCAGTAGTCGACCTCCGCTATTTTGTGGAGATAATTATACTTTCTGGAAAGATAAAATGAGAATATTTCTTCAGTTTCAAGGTCGAGAAATCTGGAAATGTATTGTAAATGGGTCTTATATTCCAACAAAAACTGTTGATGTAGTAAATGTCAAAAAGGAAGAGGAAGAGTTTGATCTTGAAGACAATAGACTTTATACTGTGAATGTAATGGCTATGAATTTTCTATATAATACTCTCAATGGTAATGAATTTAACAGAATAATGACTTACAGGACAGCAAAGGAAATTTGGAACAACTTGGAAGTAACTTATGAAAGAATTTCACAAGTCAAAGAATCAAAAATTTATATTCTTACGCATGAATATGAAATGTTCAAAATGAATAATGATGAATCTATCTCTTCTATGTATAATCGTTTTACTAATATTATAAATAGTTTGACATCTCTTGGTAAAATTTATTCAAGCTTAGAGATAGTAAGGAAAATTCTCAACTCCTTGTCAAAACGTTGGGAATCAAAAGTAACGGCGATTCTTGAAACTAAAGATTTTAAAAAACTCGAAGTAAATGAACTCATCGGGTCACTTATTACCCATGAGTACACATTGAAAAGAGGAGAAAAAGAAGGAAAGCAAAAGAAGAGCTTGGCACTCAAAGCCATTCCTCATGAAAGTGAAAGCAATGAAGATGAAGAAAGCGATGACGAAGAGATTGCAATGATCACAAAAAGATTTAAGAGATTCTTGAAAAATAAAGCTTCTCCAAGGAAACCTTTCAAAAAATCTTCCGACAAAGATACAGGTAAAAATGATTCATTAATTTGTTATAAATGTAAAAAGCCAAGACATATCAAGGTAGATTGTCCCCTGCTAAAGAAAGATCGATACAAAGGCAAGAAAGTAATGAAAGTTACATGGAATGACGATTCAAGTAGTTCAGACAGCGACGCAAGTAATGAAGAATCTGCAAATCTTTGTTTTATGACTAAAGATGATATTGAGGTAACAAATCTTGAAAATCCCTCTTATGAAGAATTGCAAAATGCTTTGGGAGATGTATATGAGGAATTTGAAAAATTGGGTATTAAGTATACCACTTTGAAAAAGAAAAATTTTTCTTTAATAAATGAAATTGATGTTTTAAGAAAAGAAAATATAGTTTCAAAAGATGACAATGATGAACTGAAAAAGAAAGTAACTGATTTAGAAAAGATTGTTGAAAATTTCACAAATGGAAAAAGAAATTTCGAAAAACTTCTTAGTAATCAAAGATGTGTTTTTGATAAAGTAGGCTTGAGATACATGTCAAAAGAAAAACTCAAACCCTACAAAAATTTCTTTGATAAACCCATTAAATCAAAACCAAACTTTCAACATTCTTTTCCTAAAAATAGATTTGTCAAAGAAAGATATTATTATAATCACTCAAGTTCTTCAAGTATGTTACATGTTATTTGTAACTTTTGCAATAGTAATAGTCATAACTATCATGCTTGTCCTATTAGAAGAAAATATACAATGACTATTAGGGCCATATGGGTACCAAAGAATCTTATTTCTTCTAATACTAATAAATAAAGGACCCAAAGAATATGGGTACCAAAAAAAATTATTTTAAATATTTTTGTAGGTATGCAAGAAGTCTTCCGTAAGTAAAACAAGATGGTTTTTAGATAGCGGATGCTCAAGACATATGACAGGAGATAAAACTAAGTTCATTAATCTCACTCCTAAAGAAGAAGGACACCTGACATTTAGAGACAATTCAAAAGGGAAGATAGTGGGAATAGGTAAAGTTGGTAATAAGTCTTCTCTCATAATTGAAGATGTTCTACTTGTTGAAGGTCTAAAACATAATCTTTTAAATATAAGTCAATTATGTGATAAAGGATTTACAGTTACCTTCAAAAAGGACAAGTGCATTATTTTGAATAATCATATTTGTAATGTTTATTTTATTGCTCTTAGAAACAATAATGTTTATATAATTGAATTTGAAGAAATTACCTCCCAATATACTATTTGTTTATCAGCTCAACATGAAAATATTTTGGTTATGACATAGAAGGTTAGGTCATGCAAACATGGAACTTATTTCCAAACTTTCACTTTCAAAAAATGATCTTGTGAGAGGTTTGCCAAAAGTAAACTTTTTTAAAGACAAAATCTGTTATGCATGCCAGTTTGGTAAACAAACAAAAACTTCTTTCAAAATCAAGAAATATATTTCCACTACCAGACCTTTGCAACTAATACACATTGACCTTTTTGGACCAAACAGAGTTGCGAGTTTAGGAGGAAAATATTATGCATTTGTTATTGTTAATGATTTCTCTAGATATATTTGGGTTATCTTTCTCGCTCATAAAGATGAGGTACATAATGTCTTTACCAAATTATGCAAGATAATTCAAAATAAAAAGAGCTATACTATTTCAAACATCCGAAGTGACAGGGGGAAAGAGTTTGTCAATAAAGATATTGAATTTTTTTGTGATGAAAATAGTTTTTTGCATAATTTTTCTGCTCCTCGAACTCCTCAACAAAATGGGGTAGTAGAGAGGAAAAATAGATCTTTTCAAGAAATGGCAAGAACAATGTTTAATGAAAATAGTTTACCTAATTATTTTTGGGCCGAAGCGGTAAGTACTGCATGTTATGTTATAAATAGAGTTATGTTAAGGTCTAAATTAGATAAAACCTCTTATGAGCTTTGGAATGAGAAAAAACCCAACATTGGTTATTTTCATGTATTTAGATGCAAATATTATATACTCAATGATAGAGATAATTTAGGAAAGTTTGATGCAAAATCTGATGAATGTATCTTTTTTGGGTATTCAACAAATAGTAAAACTTATAGAGTATTCAATAAAAAGACTTTGAGTGTACAAGAATCTATGCATGTAGTATTTGATGAATCTAACCCTCTACTCTCCAAGAAATTTATTGATGAAGAATCAGAATGTACAAATAACACAAATAGTCTCAATCTCGACAAAGAGAATATAATGGAAGAAGTCCAACATGGAGACATCAGGAAAGATCATCAAGATTTAGTACAAGATGCAACCAAACAGTAGAAACATGTGAAAGATCATCCAGTGGAACAAATTCTAGGAGAACTTTCACGAGGTGTAAGTACTCGATTATCTCTTAGAAATATTTGTAATCACACTGTTTTTCTATCTCAAATTGAACCCAAAAATATTGATGAAGCACTTATTGATGAATCATGGATTCTAGCTATGCAAGAAGAGCTAAATCAATTTGAAAGAAATAATATATGGACACTTGTTCCTAAACCCAAAAATCATGCTGTTATTGGAACAAAATGAGTTTTTATAAATAAGAAAGATGAGTCTGGAATCATCACTAGAAACAAGGTTTGACTTGTAACTCAAGGTTTCAATCAAGAAGAATGAATCGATTATGATGAAACGTATGCACCTGTCGCAAGATTAGAAACTATTCGAATGTTACTTGCATATGCATGTTATAAAGATTTCAAACTTTTTCAAATGGATGTTAAAAGTACTTTCTTAAATGGTTTTATAAATGAAGAGGTATATGTTGAGCAACCTCCAGGTTTTGAAAATCATATTTCTCCTAATCATGTTTTTAAGCTTGCAAAAGTATTATATGGACTCAAACAAGCACCTAGAACTTGGTACGAGATGTTTAGTAGTTTCTTGATTGAAAAAGATTTTTCAAGAGGAAAGATCGATACAACTCTTTTCATCAAATATGAACATGATGATATTCTTCTAGTTCAAATATATGTTGATGATATAATATTTGGTGCTACTAATGAAAATATGTACCAAGATTTTGCTAAGAGCATGCAAGAAGAATTTGAAATGAGCATGATGGGAGAACTTAATTTTTTTCTTGGATTGCAAATCAAGTAAGAAAAAAGTAGAACATTCATTAATCAGTTAAAATATATCAAAGAGTTACTCAAAAAGTTTGAAATGGAAGGTGCGAAGGTAATTGGAACACTAATGAGTCTAACCACCAAACTTGATAAAGATGAAAGCGGTAAGCCAGTTGACTCAAAGGTATATCGAGGTATGATTGGTAGTTTATTATATTTGACAGCTAGTAGACCTGATATTATATTCAGTGTATGTTTATATGCACGTTTTCAATCATCTCCAAAGCAATCTCATTTGATTGCAGTCAAACGTATTTTTAGATATCTTGCCGGTACCATTGACCTAGGGTTATGGTATCCTAAACACACTTCTTTCGATCTTATTAGTTATTCAGATGCGGATTATGCTGATTGCAAAATTGATCGAAAAAATACTAGTGAAACATGTCATTTTTTAGGTCATGCACTTGTTTCATGGTTTAATAAAAAATAAAATTCTATTGCATTATCTACTGCTGAGGCAGAATATGTTGCTGCAGGCAGTTGTTGTGCTCAAGTTCTTTACATGAAGCAACAACTTGAGGATTTTAAACTTATGTACAATCGTTGCCCAGATGACTAACACAAGAGGGGGGGTGAATTGTGTTATATTATAAAAATTAACACTTATAAATCAAATACACAATATAAAATATAAACAGAATATAAAGCAGCAAGAAATGTAAAGAGTACGGTAAGAAGAAGTAAACTCAGTATTTTTACGAGATTCAGCCCTACTGCCTACGTCCTCGCCTCAAGCTACCCTTTGAGTATTCCAAATTCACTATTCAATCTCTTTTAGGTAGATATAGAAACCTATTACACCATTGAGCAGCACCGTTCCAAAGAATTCGTGTAAAACACCCTCTACACTTCCAATCACCTCACACTTGATGATTCAACTATACTCTGTGTAGAACACCTTCTACACACATAAGGGTTATACCCACCCTCTTACTGATACAAGAGTTGATAGTGGGTAGACTATCAAAGTACACTCCTCAATGAGTGAGATAGAAACAATACAGCGCAACTTATATCTTTCTAAAAAAAAAAGAATTAAGGCTCAAAACTTTAGAAAAGAGAGAATGAGAGTTTTGAAAGAATGATGCAAAACTTAGCAATAAATGTGAAAGCTCTTGTTATGATTTTTGTAAAACTCAAGTGAGCTATTTATAGGCAAATGAGTTTTCAATTTTAAATTTGAAAAGATTCACATGTCAAATAAGAGTACTATTCACTTTTAAAAAAAATCAAATTATAACATTTTCTTTTTGCATTTGTCAAAGACAACTCCATTCATTTTTCAAAGAAATCAAACCTAATCTTTTACTTTTCATACATGACAAAATGAGCATGATTTATTTTTCAAACCAAATCATCTTCTTTTTACATATGTCAAAAAAATATACAACCACCCTTTAAGATTTTCAAACAAAATCATCTACTTTTTATATTTGTCAAAAAAACACACCACCTCCATTCAAGACTTTCAAACAAAATATGCACATGTCAAATATGATAATCAATCATCTTATAAATTCAAATTTTTATATAAAAAAATATAATTTTCAAAATTATTTTGTTTGATGATGTTATGCACATGTGAAAAACATAATTTTCAAAACTAAGACGTTTAAAAATGTCTTACATATGTAAAAAAAAATTATTTGATGTTTTATGAGAAAAAAGAGTAATATGGAGCCTTAATCCAATTTTGAATTTTATCAAGAGATGTACAAAAATAATCTATAAGTTTCATTTGTAGACTTGTTCTTTTATGCTTGATGTACGCTTCGCTTCATTGCGTAAATAATTTGAGTTTGAGACTTGAATTTATTTGTTATCATCAAAACCTACACGTAGATACGAAATTTGAAACCTTGGATTCAACAATCTCCCCCTTTTTGATGATGACAAATACTTAATGGAATTTTGAGACTTGCAGTAATGCTTAAGCTCCCCTGAGAATATGTGTTAGGTTTTCAAGTAATAGATAAATATAATTCCAGCATATATAACAGAGTTAAAAATCTAAATATTTACGTCTAAAACTTCTCCCCATTTTGGCATCATTAAAAATGAACTGCAATTAGCTTCAGTAAGAATTTTTTTTTCGCAATAAGGATAACCAAATAAAACGGTGCAGGAACCACCCGTGCCCGACAAAAACTGCAAAAACTAGAGCCGAACTTTATTGTCTCGGTGCGGAAGAAGATTTAAATTTGCTTGATGTTACTGACAAATTAGATGTTGCAGAGATTTGAAGTTGAATAAGTGAAGTTATCCGTGTCCGACAAAGGCAGCAAAGGTTGGAGGTCTAACTCTGGCAATTCGGTGCGGAGCCACGCGTGTCCGACAAAACCTACAAAGGTTGGAGGCCTAGCTCTAGCAGTCGGTGCGGAAGTAGATTCAAATCTGGGTGATGTTGTTGAAAAATTAAATATTATCGAGATTTGAAAGTTGCTGTTTAAAAGACCATTTTCACCTATCGGATACTCAAATAAACTTTCACACCACTCATTGATCCAGTTTCTGTTTATTCAAAACGATAGAATGGCGAAGAAAATTTCATCTAATATTCCGGATTTGAATCAGAAATCATCTCAACCAGTCATTTTATCTCATGAGGTTGTCAAAACCATGATAGAAGCAGAGATGCATTTTTTTGGTAGGACTGATTCTGAGGTTGTTGCAGCATCAAGAACTCTCAGTGCTCAATATGCTGCCTTTGTTACAACCATGTCTTGGAGATTACTAGCGAGAGCAAATGAGGTTGATCGACTTAACAATCAAATATCTATTCTGCATCAAAAGCTTGCAAATAAAGGTAAAAAGAATAAGAGGTTAAAACAAGAAAATAAAGATTTGACAGAATTAGCTCGTGTTCTAAAACTTCAAATAGAGGAATCGGAACGAGTGAGAGTTCAAGTACAAAGTCAACATCAGCAGATAATGGCAACGTTTCACGAGAGAAATAGAGACACTTTGCAATAAATCTCGCTGGCTTAGTTCGGTAACTTTTGACAATATGCATCCGGCATATCTTGTAAACTTGACTAAGTAAGATTTGAAGAGATGACAGTTTGTTTTGTACTTATTTTCATCTTTATAAAAGCAATCCTTAGTTTTATCTAATTCGCATCAAATTTTTTTCTCATCTCTGTAGTTCATCTTCATTCTCACTCTATAAAATTTCAATGGCTCATCATTTTTCTTTCAGTGCTTCTCGTGATCAAGATATGAGGTATTCTTCACCTCAAACTATTTCTGCATCTGTTGTAGGCGTCGTGAAGCAACAAAACACTGATTTGGCTAATAAATCAGATCATGATGCCATTTACAAGCTTGTGAGTCTCGGAACTCGATACTCATCGTCCATTGTCGCTTTTTCCGCTCGGTTGCAGTCCAAAACCTGCGAGATAAAGAAGCTTAATGAGAAGATCGATGTTCTTCAACGATTTGTTCAAGAGTCTAACAAAAAAATAGTAGACTTAAAACAACAGAATAAGGATTTAAAATCCTTACTTGCCTCTGCATTTCGATTGCCTAATCTTTTAGACAAGGATGGCATGATGATTTATGAGGAGCAAATGCATTTGAATGATGAGGCTAAATGTCTCAAGTTTCTGTAGGTCATTTGAGATAATAGAATAAAAGTATCTAGCAAATATTCATGGCATGCATAATTCCTATTTCTCTTCTAATCATGCATAGTCTATCTTCTGGTAGGGGTTTTGTGAAAATGTCTGCCAATTGATCATGTGTACTAGTGAATTCTAATACAATATCGCTTTTTTGCACATGATCTATAAGAAAATAATATCTAATTTCAATATGTTTGGTCCGAGAATATTGTATTG
Organism: Platycarya longipes; assembly: GCA_036559045.1. NCBI lineage: Eukaryota > Viridiplantae > Streptophyta > Magnoliopsida > Fagales > Juglandaceae > Platycarya > Platycarya longipes. Next base: position 23,757,883 of record CM071796.1, on the reverse strand, counting down.
GATTCTTTAAAAGATTTATAGCACTTGTATTATCACATTTGATTGGAATGTGATTGTACATAAGTTTAAAATCCTCAAGTTGTTACTTCATGTAAAGAATTTGAGCACAACAACTGCCTGCAGCAACATATTCTGCCTCAGCAGTAGATAATGCAACAGAATTTTATTTTTTACTAAACCTTGAAACAAGTGCATGACCTAAAAATTGATATGTTGCACTAGTACTTTTTCGATCAACTTTACAACCAGCATAATCCGCATCTGAATAACTAATAAGATTGAAAGAAGTGTGCTTAGGATATCATAACCCTATGTTAATGGTACCGGCAAGATATCTAAAAATACACTTGACTGCAATGAAATGAGATTGCTTTGGAGATGATTGAAAACATGCACATAAACATACACTGAACATAATATCAGGTCTACTAGATGTCAAATATAATAAACTACCAATCATACCTCGATATACCTTTGAGTCAACTAACTTACCACTTTCATCTTTATTAAGTTTGGTGGTTGGACTCATTGGTGTTCCAATTACCTTTGCACCTTCCATCTTAAACTTTTTTAATACTCTTTGATATATTTTGACTGATTAATGGATGTTCCACTTTTTGCTTATTTTATTTGTAATCCAAGAAAAAATTTAAGTTCTCCCATCATGCTCATTTCAAATTCTTCCTGCATGCTCTTAGCAAAATCTTGACACATATTATCATTAGTAGCACCAAATATTATATCATCAATATAAATTTGAACTAGAAGAATATCATTTTGTTCATATTTGATGAAAATAGTTGTATCAATTTTTCATCTTGAAAAACCTTTCTCAATCAAGAAACCACTAAGCTTCTCGTACCAAGCTCTAGGAGCTTGTTTGAGTCCATATAATACTTTTGCGAGCTTAAAAACATGGTTAGGAGAAATATGATTTTCAAAATCTGGAGGTTGCTCAACATATACCTCTTCATTTATAAAACTATTTAAGAAAACACTTTTAACATGCATTTGAAAAAGTTTGAAATTTTTATAACATGCATATGCAAGTAACATTCGAATAGTTTCTAATCTTGTAACAGGTGCATACGTTTCATCATAATCGATTCCTTCATCTTGATTGAAACCTTGTGCTACAAGTCGAGCCTTGTTTCTAGTGATGATTCCAGACTCATCTTTCTTATTTCTAAAAACCCATTTTGTTCCAATAATAGCATGATTTTTGGGTCTAGGAACAAGTGTCCATACATTATTTCTTTCAAATTGATTTAGCTCTTCTTGCATAGCTAGAATCCATGATTCATCAATAAGTGCTTCATCAATATTTTTAGGTTTAATTTGAGATAGAAAAGTAGTGTGATTACAAATATTTCTAAGAGATGATCGAGTACTAACACCTCGTGAAGGTTCTCCTAGAATTTGTTCAACTGGATGATCTTTTACATGTTTTCACTGTTTGGTTGCATCTTCTACTAAATCTTGATGATCTTTCCTGATATCTCTATGTTGGACTTATTCCATTGTATTCTCTTTGTCGAAATTGAGACTATTTGTGTTATTTATACCTTCTGATTTTTGATCAATAGATTTCTTGGAGAGTAGATGGTTAGATTCATCAAATACTACATGCATAGATTCTTGTATAGTCAAAGTCTTTTTATTGAATACTTTATAAGCTTTACTATTTGTTGAATACCCAAGAAAGATACATTCATCAGATTTTGCATTAAATTTTCCTAAATTATCTCTGTCATTGAGTATAAAACATTTGCATCCAAATACATGAAAGTAACTAATGTTGGGTTTTTTCTCATTCTAAAGCTCATAAGAGGTTTTATCTAATTTAGACCTTAACATAACTCTATTTATAACATAACATGTAGTACTTACCGCTTCGACCAAAAATAATTAAGTAAACTATTTTCATTAAGCATTATTCTTGCCATTTCTTGAAGAGATCTATTTTTCCTCTCTACTACCCCATTTTGTTGAGGAGTTCGAGGAGCAGAAAAATTATTCAGAAAACCATTTTCATCACAAAAAGACTCAATATTTTTATTGACAAACTCTTTCCCCATGTCACTTCGGATGTTTGAAATAGTATAGCCATTTTTATTTTGAATTCTCTTGCATAACTTGGTAAAGGCATTATGTACCTCATCTTTATGAGCGAGAAATATAACCCAAGTATATCTAGAGAAATCATCAACAATAACAAATGCATAATATTTTCCTCCTAGACTCGCAACTCTGTTTGGTCTAAAAAGGTCCATGTGTATTAGTTGCAAAGGTCTAATAGTGGAAATATGTTTCTTAATTTTGAAAGAAGTTTTTGTTTGTTTACCAAACTGGCATGCATCACAAATTTTGTCTTTAAAAAAGTTTGATTTTGGCAAACCTCTCACAAGATCATTTTTTGAAAGTTTGGATATAAGTTTCATATTTGCATGACCTAACCTTCTATGCCATAACCAACTATTTTCATGTTGAGCTGATAAACAAACAGTATCTTGTGAGGCAATTTCTTCAAATCCAATTGTATAAATATTATTGTTTCTAAGAGCAATAAAACAAACATTACAATCATGATTATTTAAAATAATGCACTTATCCTTTTTGAAAGTCACTGTAAATCCTTTATCACATAATTGACTTATACTTAAAAGATTATGTTTTAGACTTTCAACAAGTAGAACATCTTCAATTATGAGAGAAGACTTATTACCAACTTTACATATTCCCATGATCTTCCCTTTTAAATTGTCTCCAAATGTCACGTATCCTTCTTCTTTAGGAGTGAGATCAATGAACTTAGTTTTATCTCATGTCATGTGTCTTGAGCATCCGCTATCTAAAAACCATCTTGTTTTACTTATGGAAGACTTCATGTATACCTACAAAAACAATTAAAATAATTTTTTTTTTAGTATCCATGTTCTTTGGATCCTTTATTTATTAATATTAGAAGAAATAAGATTTTTTGGTACCCATATGGCCCTAATAGTCATTGTATGTTTTCTTCTAATAGGACAAGCATGATAGTTATGACCATTTCTATTGCAAAAATTACAAATAACATGTAACATACTTGAAGAACTTGAGTGATTGTAATAATGTCTTTCTTTGACAAATCTATTTTTAAAAAAAGAATTTTGAAAATTTGATTTTGATTTAATGGGTTTATCAAAGAAATTTTTATAGGGTTTGAGTTTTTCTTTTGACATGTATCCCAAGCTTATCTTATCAAAAACACATATTTGATTACCAAGAAGTTTTTCGAAATTTCTTTTTCCATTTGTGAAATTTTTAACAATCTTTTTTAAATCTGCTACTTTCTTTTTCAATTCATCATTGTCATCTTTTGAAACTATATTTTCTTTTCTTAAAACATCAATTTCATTTATTAAAGAAGAATTTTTCTTTTTCAAAGCGGTATACTTAATACCCAATTTTTCAAATATCTCATATATCTCTTTCAAAGCATTTTGCAATTCTTCATAAGATGGATTTTCAAGATTTGTTACCTCAAGATCATCTTTAGCCATAAGACAAAGATTTGCAGATTTTTCATTACTTGCGTCGCTGTCTGAACTACTTGAATCATCATCCCATGTAACTTTCATTGCTTTCTTGCCTTTGTATCGATCTTTCTTTAGCAGGGGACAATCTACCTTGATATGTCCTGACTTTTTACATTTATAACAAATTAATATATTATTTTTACCTGTATCTTTGTTGGAAGATTTTTTGAAAGGTTTCCTTGGAGAAGTTTTATTTTTCAAGAATCTCTTAAATCTTCTTGTGATCATTGCAATCTCTTCGTCATCGCTTTCTTCATTCTTCATCGCTTTCACTTTCATGAGGAACGGCTTTGAGTGCCAAGCTCTTCTTTTGCTTTTTTTCTTCTTCTCCTCTTTTTAATGTGTACTCATGGGTAATAAGTAACCCAATGAGTTCATTTACTTCAAGTTTTTTAAAATCTTTAGTTTCAAGAATCGCCGTTACTTTTGACTCCTAACATTTTGGTAAGGAGTTGAGAATTTTTCTTACTATCTCTAAGCTAGAATAAACTTTACCAAGAGATGTCAAAGTATTTATAATATTAGTAAAACGAGTATACATAGAAGAGATAGATTCATCATCATTCATTTTGAACATTTCATATTCATGTGTAAGAATATAAATTTTTGATTATTTGACTTGCGAAATTCCTTCATAGGTTACTTCCAATTTGTCATAAATTTTCTTTACTGTCCTGCAAGTCATTATTCTGTTAAATTCATTACCATTGAGAGCATTATATAGAAAATTCATAACCATTACATTCACAGTATAAAGTCTATCATCTTCGCGATCAAACTCTTCCTCTTCCTTTTTGACCTTTACTCCATCAACAGTTTTTGTTGGAATATAAGACTCATTTACAATACATTTCCATATTTCACGACCTTGAGACTGAAGGACTATTCTCATTTTAGTTTTCCAGAAATTATAATTGTCTCCACAAAATAGCGGAGGCCAACTACTGGATTGACCTTCAGCGAATGTTGCTGCAACGTTAGCCATATAATCTTAACTCAATAGATAATTAATCTTATAATAGAGCCTTTACTCTGATACCAATTGTTACTCAGATGACTAACACAAGAGGGGGGTGATTTGAGTTATTTTATAAAAATTAATACTTATAAATCAAATACACAATATAAAATATAAATAGAATATAAAGCAACAAGAAATGTAAAGAGTAGGGTAAGAAGAAGCAAACTTAGTATTTTTACGAGGTTCAGCCCCACTGCCTACGTCCTCACCTCAAGCTACCCATTGAAGATCTCAAATTCACTATTCAATCTCCTTTAGGTGGAGATGGAAACCTATTACGCCTTTGAGCAGCACCGCTCCAAAGAATCCGTGTAGAACATCTTCTACACTTCTAATCACCTCACAATTGGTGATTCAACTATTCCCCGTGTAGAACACCTTCTACACACACAAGGGTTATACCCACCCTCTTACTGATACAAGAGTTGATAGTGGGTAGACTATCAAAGTACACTCCTAAATGAGTAAGATAGAAACAATACAGCGCAACCTATATCTCTCTAAAAAAGAATAAGAATTAAGGCTCAAAACTTTAGAAAATAGAGAATGAGAGTTTTGAAAGAATGATGCAAAATTTAGCAATAAATCTGTAAGCTCTTGTTATGATTTTTGTAAAACTCAAGTGAGCTATTTATAGGCAAATGAGTTTTCAATTTTAAATTTGAAAAGATTCACATGTCAAATAAGAGTACTATTCACTTTTAAAAAAATCAAATTAAAACATTTTCTTTTTGCATTTGTCAAAAACAACTTCATTCATTTTTCAAAGAAATCAAATCAAATCTTTTATTTTTCATACATGACAAAATGAGTATAATTTATTTTTCAAACCAAATCATTTTCTTTTTGCATATGTCAAAAAAACACACAACCACCCTTTAAGATTTTCAAACAAAATCATTTATCTTTTGCATTTGTCAAAAAAACACACAACCACCCTTCAAGATTTTCAAATAAAATCATCTACTTTTTATATTTGTAAAAAAAAAAACACACCACCTCCCTTCAAGACTTTCAAACAAAATATGCACATGTCAAATATGATAATCAATCATCTTATAAATTTAAATTTTTATATAAAAAAATATAATTTTTGAAATTATTTTGTTTGATGATGTTATGCACATGTGAAAAACATAATTTTCAAAATTAAAACATTTAAAAATGTCTTACATATGTAAAAAAAGGTAATTTGATGTTTTATGAGAAATAAGAGTAATTTGGATCCATAATCCAATTTTGAATTTTATCAAGAGATGTACAAAAAGAATTTATGAGTTTCATTTGTAGACTTGTTCTTTTATGCTTGATGTGCGCTTCGCTCCATTGCGTAAATAATTTGAGTTTGAGACTTGAATTTATTTGTTATCATCAAAATCTACAAGTAGATACGAAATTTGAAACCTTGGATTCAACAACATTCCAATCAAATGTGATAATACAAGTGCTATAAATCTTTCAAAGAATCCAATACAACATTCTCGGACCAAACATATTGAAATTAGATATCATTTTCTTAGAGATCATATGCAGAAGGATGATATTGTATTAGAATTCACTAGTACACATGATCAATTGGCAGAAATTTTCACAAAACCCCTACCAGGAGATAGACTATACATGATTAGACGAGAAATATGAATGATGCATGCCATGAATATCTGCTGATACTTTTATTTTTTTATCTCAAATGACCTACAGAAACTTGAGACGTTTAGCCTCATCATTCAAATGTATTTGCTCCTCATAAAAGAATCATGCCATCCTTGTCTAAAGGATTAGGCAATCGAAATGCAGAGGCAAACAATGATTTTAAATCTTTATTCTTATGTTTTAAGTCTACTATTTTTTTGTTAAACTCTTGAACAAGTCGTTGAAGAACATCGATCTTCTCATTAAGTTTCTCTATCTCGCGGGTTTTGGACTACAACCAAGTAGAAAAAGCGACAATGGACGATGAGTATCGAGTTCCGAGACTCACAAGCTCGTAAATGACATCATGATCTGATTTATTAGCCAAATCAGTGTTTTGTTGCTTCATGGCGCCTACAACAGATGCAGAAATAGTTTGAGGTGAAGAATACCTCATATCTTGATCACGAGAAGCACTGAAAGAAAATTGATGAGCCATTGAAATTTTGTAGAGTGAGAATGAAGATGCACTACAGAGATGAGAAGAAAATTTGATGCAAATTAGATAAAACTAATGATTGCTTTTATAAAAATGGAAATAAGTATAAGACAAACTATCATATCTTCAAATCTTACTTAGTCAAGTTTACAAGATATGTCGGATGCATATTGTCAATAGTTACCGAACTAAGCCAGCGAGATTTATTGCAGATTGTCTCTATTTCTCTCGTGAAACGCTGCCATTATCTGCTGATGTTGACTTTGTGCTTGAACTCTCACTCGTTCCGATTACTCTATTCGAAGTTTTAGAACACGAGCTAATTCTGTTAAATCTTTATTTTCTTGCTTTAACCTCTTATTCTTTCCACCTTTATTTGCAAGCTTTTGATGCAGAATAAATATTTGATTGTTAAGTCGATCAATCTCATTTGCCCTCGCTAGTAATCTCCGAGACATGGTTGTAACAGAGGCAGTATATTGAGCACTGAGAGTTCTTGATGCTGCAACAACCTCAGAATCAGTCCTACCAGAAAAATGCATCTCTGCTTCTATCATGGTGTTGACAACCTCATGAGATAAAATGACTGGTTGAGACGGTTCCTGATTCAAATCCAGAATATTAGACGAAATTTTCTCCACCATTCTATCGTTTTGAATAAACAGAAACTAGATCAATAAGTGGTGCGAAAGTTTATTTGAGTATCCGACAAATGAAAATGGTCTTTTAAATAGCAACTTTCAAATCTCGATAATATTTAATTTTTCAACAACATTACGCGGATTTGAATCTGCTTCCGCACCGACTGCTAGAGCTAGGCCTCCAACCTTTGCAGGTTTTGTCGGACACGCGTGGCTCCGCATCGAATTGCCAGAGTTAGACTTCCAACCTTTGCTGCCTTTGTCGGACACAGATAACTTTACTTATTCAACTTCAAATCTCTGCAACATCTAATTCGTCAATAACATCAAGCAGATTTAAGTCTTCTTCCGCACCGAGACAATAAAGTTCGGCTCTAGCCTTTGCAGTTTTTGTCGGGCACGGGTGGTTCCTGCACTGTTTTATTTGGTTACCGCTTATTGCAAAAAAAAAAAAAAAATCTTACTGAAACTAATTGCAATTCCTTTTTAATGATGCCAAAATGGGGAGAAGTTTTAGACGTAAATATTTAGATTTTTAACTCTATTATATATGCTGGAATTATGTTTATATATTGCTTGAAAAACTAACGCATATTTTCAGGGGGAGCTTAAGCATTACTGCAAGTCTCAAAATTTCACTAAGTATTTGTTATCATAAAAAAGAGGGAGATTGTTGAATCCAAGGTTTCAAGTTTCGTATCTAAGTGTAGATTTTGATGATAACAAATAAATTCAAGTCTCAAACTCAAATTATTTACGCAATGGAACGAAGTGTACATCAAGCATAAAAGAACAAGTCTACAAATGAAACTCATAGATTATTTTTGTACATCTCTTGATAAAATTCGAAATTGGATTAAGGTTCAAAAATTTATATTTTTCATAAAGCATTAAATTGCATTTTTTTATACATGACATAAGTATAATATATGCATGACATCAAAAATACTTTAATTTGAAAAATTATATTTTGCATGTGCATAACATATGCAATGATCTCATTAAAAGTTTTATTTTCAAAAATTATATTTTACATGTGCATGACATATGCAATGACTTCATTCAAAAATTTGAATTTTAAAAATTGAATGACATATGCAATGACTTCATCAAAATTTGAATTTGAATTTGAAAGATGATTGAGTGAGACTCATTTGCCTATAAATAGCCCACTTATGTTTTGCAAAAATCACAACAACAAGAGCTTACACATCTATTGCTAAATTTTGCATCATTCTTTCAAAGCTCTCATTCTTTCTTTTCTAAAGTTTTGAGCCTTAATTCTTGTTCTTTTTGAGAGAGATATAGGTTGCGCTGTATTGTTTCTATCTCACTCATTGATGAGTGTACTTTGATAGTCTACCCACTATCAACTCTTGTATCAGTAAGAGGGTGCGTATAACCCTTGTGTGTGTATAAGGTGTTCTACACAGGGAATAGTTGAATCACTAAGTGTGAGGTGATTGGAAGTGTAGAGGGTGTTCTACACGGATTCTTTGGAGCGATGTTGCTCAAAGGTGTAATAGATTTCTATCTCCACCTAAAGGAGATTGAATAGTGAATTTGGGATCTTCAAGGGGTAGCTTGAGGCGAGGACGTAGGTAGTGGGGCTGAACCTCGTAAAAATACTGAGTTTGCTTCTTCTTACTCTATTCTTTACATTTCTTGCTGCCTTATATTCTGTTTATATTTTATATTGTATATTGTATATTTGATTTATAAGTGTTAATTTTTATAATATAACCCTATTCACCCCCCTCTTGTGTTAATCATCTGGACAACAATTTTAATGTGTACAAAATTCAAATGTTATTACTTATTTTAAAAAATAGTGAACAAATTTGGAGTTCAAATGAAAAAAAAAAAAATACTATAAAGAAGTCTTACACTATATATATATATATATATATATATATATATATCTATATCTACTTGATCGGTACGTGATTTGTTATTTTACCATTCTATTTAAATACACATATTTAAACACTCTGCAAAGATAAAATGATAAAAATGATAAATTATACATTAATCAGGTAAAAATGAATTGCAATAAGATTCCAATGTTGAATTTTTCAATAAAAATGTCCATTTTTATTTTGACTCTATTTTTTACTACAAAAAAATTAGATATCTGTATTTAATTATTCTCTGCCAACATGATTATTTACAACGAAAATTAGCAAAAAATAACTATTTTGGCAAATAATAATTAATCACAAATATCCAAATTTTTTATAGTGTTTGTCAAATAAAATATGTGAAGCCTATATATTTTAAAACTGCATGTAAGATTACTTTGATTGTTATTAGTTGTGGAACTTGCAATTGAAAAGATGAATACATAATTGATTCCCATGCAGCACAAATTAAAATTCACAAACTTTAACTCTGATTTTTTATAAACACCGTATATAATTTCCTTACGATTAAAGTCTGCCTTTAATGATTATACTGCATAGAAATGCAAAATCCATGACGTGGGAAGCATTTGTGAACTTTCTACGGATCTAATTCCGTCTTAAGACCAAATCTTGGGGTTTTTCCTTACAAATGGCATTTCACAATTCACTTTTTAGGCTATTTTTATTGGAATGGTTAAATATCAAATTAATTTTTTAAGAGATATTAAAGACCTGTTGGGTTGTTAAATGTTTAAAGATATCTATTAATTAAAATTGTGATACATCATTTATTTTACACTTATTTCATATTAAGTCAATAGAATGAACCACACTATATTATGAGCCAAGACCCCAACAAGTTCCATGCTTTTTGTCATTCTCCTGTTGCCGTCGCCCATTATCTCCGCCGTCGCTCAAGTAATTTCTTCTCTCTCTCTCTATTTCGTCAATGCCTGCCAGCGATATCAATAATTATTGGAAAAGATAAGCATTTTGCCTCATTTTGCCTGTTATACACAGAGCCCAACGAAAACCCATATCATTTGTCTATTCAAGGGAAATATATGAAACAAAAAAGTTAATCAAACGAGGCAAAACAAAACCAAAAGACATAAAAGAAGAAAAAGAAGAAGGGTAAAGTGAGTATGAAAGGGAATGTCAGAAATGGAACTAAGCAAGAAACGACAGAAGTGAGAGTGAGCTTTGATGTTAGGGTTTCGTGATGGTTTGAAGACTTTCAGATTTTCACTTGTCCTGAGTTTGCCACTCAATGGATTGACTCATCTGGAAAAGAGTTGAACCCAACAAAACATTTGAGGGTCGCAGGAAAAATTAATCGAAGAGGAATAAGCGAAAAATCCGTATGAAGCCCAAAATTTTGAACTTTAGTTACAATAATGTCAGAATTTTCTCTATCTTTAGCAATTACTTTATATTGGTTAAATGTCTATTTTATTAATTTTTTCTCTCTTTTATTTATACAAATGTCTATTTTATTAATTTCTTTATTTTCATGCAAATATTTATTTTATTAGTTTTTTTTTTCAAAATTATTAATTATTAATTATTAATTTAATTTAATTACGATATAATTATTAACAAATTTTTGTAACTCATAATTTAATTAGAATATGATTATTAATTAACATATAATAGATAGAATGACAAAATATGATAAAATTAAATAAATTAACAAATATAAAAAATTAAATATTTTTTAATTATTTATTACTATATAATGATTAAATAGATAATCCAATATAGAGATTTGATGTGAATAATCAAAATTAAATTATTATTAAATTATTTTATTATTATATAATAAAAAAATAACTAATCCAATATAAAAATTTATGTAAATGTAATAAAAGTCAAATTCCTTTATTATTAGTTAAGATTGTCCTTTAAACCAGAAGATGAGTTGTCCTGTGCGAGCAAACTTCAAACCAAATAAATAAATCATAGCATGGACACTTGATACTGGCCGAGCGTCAAGATTTCGTTGAGTTGCCCAAAACATTTGGGCCGGATAGAAAGTAAATTCAAGCAGACCCCTCAAAAGGCGCCCCATTCTGGAATTAGCTCATAGATGGCTTTCTTCGGCAGAGTCAAAATGGAGCATGGGTCCATTTGTTATATCGGGCTATGTTCAAAGCCCGAGTAGATAAATGGCCTACTGGCCCAGGAAGATAACCTATACAGCGCTTTGGAACATGTTGGGCCAAACCGTCATACACGAGGGAGGGCTCAGAAAAAAGGGTGGAGCTGTGACGAATTGAACGTTGAGGTCCCCTTCCGTCGCGTTCCATCGTTCAAATCGTCGCTGCCCGTTGCCCTTCGACGAAGACGACGAAGACGACGACGACGACGATCTCTGAGCTCCAGAGAGACGAGGGAAAAGATTTCACACAGGTGGAAAGGAAGAGAGAGAGAGAGAGAGAGAGAGAGAGAGCGCCATGATTACGCGATCGAATCTGGCGGAGCAGTTGAGAGAGTACCAGCTTCGATCCAAGCATGACTGGGCCTCTGTCTCCTTCTTGTCATCAACTTCTAATCTCCCTTCTTCTTCAAGGTATGCCAATTTACCTTATATATTTTTCTTTTTCAACAAGCTGCGATTGTTCGCCGTTTAGGTTTACATCCTCACAATTCTGCACTTCTTGATACTTTTTCTGGCTCCTTTTGAGATCAGCGGGATTTGTAATTGTATTTGAAAACTATTTCCTTTATAGTTTTTATGTTTGGGATTAATTCTGAAAATCTCTCCTTACTGAACTTTTAATTCGTAAATTACTATCATCGGGTCTCCTGTCGAAGTTGGAAGACCTACCAAATATAATCATCTGGTGTGTCGAATCATTTTAGAAAAGAGAGCCTTGAGGTTATAACTTTGGGACTTTTTGTCACCGAGCTTTTTTTTTACTTTATCATGTTACATACATGTTAATGTCATGTTTTGCACACTTTCGGATCGGATTTCAGCAACTTGGGCCTTGAACCCTTCACCAGCACAGTTAGAGAAGATACGGAGAGTGAGGGGCCTTGGTGGAAGCTGGGGATTCTCGGATGCTAAAGTCAGTATATCACCTTAGTAATTTGTATATCACCTTAGTAATTTGTGTGCAAGCTTGAAGGAATCAAAAAGAGTTCTACCTACCTGGGAGCAGCTTTTATATTAGGTTTCTGGATGGGGACAATTCTTTTCTGACTCCATGGGGCCATGTCCTTTCAACTATTCACTTAGTTAGAATCTTTTAATGTGACGTGGCTTCTGAGGTGACATTATTAATGCTGGGTGCAGTTTGGGGAGTGGCGTCATTAATGCGGGGTGGCTCCTTGATTTACTTTATCCTACAAATGTTCCTTGTTAAACCCCTCTATATCTGCTGTCAAAAGATCAAGGACTCTCCATCATATTTTCCGCACACCATCCTGAGCAGGTTCTCGAGGGTAGGGTGTCGTTGGGAAGGTGTTAGGGCAGCAAGTCCCATTTGCCCCTACTATTTGCTCTCTCACGCATGGGTTGCTTCGTGATAGGGTTTTGCTCATGGGCCGAGTGCATTGCAGAGGCCCACTGACTCTTTCTAGAGCAGGCTCATTGGGCTTGGCTAGGATTGGCCGGGCTTTTTGATTTACTCCCCCATTAGTCTCTCGTGGGCTTACTAATGAGCCCCTTTTTTTATTTGGGAAAAGGGGGAGGGGGGGGGGGGTTGGAAATCTCTTTACAATACACTTGGATTTACTCGAGGATAGTTGTTCTGTATGTGGCTGTGGTTTCATAAAATTACCATACATATTGCATCTGGTGGCGACTGTTAATCATTTGATCTGAGTTCTTTTCGAGGAGATTCATATTTTTCCCTGGATAAACTATCAGGGCTTCTTTCCAATGGATGTCTATTAGGTAGTCTTGGAGTGTAAATGACATGTCTATTTGTTACTTTTGATAGAACTTCTGTTATTTTTTTATAGGTAAATTAACATTTTATTGATAGAAGTATATAGGTGAAAGCCCAAATACACAGGAATAGAGATTCTGTATTTGGTAACTTATGCTAGTACTTTCTGTGGTTCTTACATTTGGATTATCAAAGTTTTAGGACTTGGCTGTAATCACGTTGACAAATTCCTCATAGGTTTGAATTATGAATGACCTAATACATAAGGCGGCTGCGCGTGGTAGAGATTCCTTGTTTCCGACATCAAATTTACTACAAGGCGAACTATGGTTGGTATATTGGGTGGACACTCATGCCTTATCAGATGCTGACAACTGTAAAGTGGGCCTTTTAGTTACCATACACTAACATACGAAAATCTTATTTGGAAGGCATGCTGCATCTGTGAATGCATTGATTCAAAATTAATGCAGGCTGTTGCTTCTTTTTTTTTTTTTTGGATAAGTAAAAGATCTTATTAATAAATTAAGAGGTATCCAAGCCAGGTACAATAAACATACATGCCCTCTTAAGAAGGCGCTCTAGCAACAAAGAAATCATGTAGATCCATGCCATTAAAATCCACGGCAATAGACCATGTACAAAGAGTTCTAAAAAATAAAACTTTAAGCTCCTCTTTAGTTCTCTCCATGTCTTCAAAAGTTTGCTCATTGTGCACCTGCCAGAAGCACCACATGATGCAAATGGGGATCATCTTTCAAGTGGCCTTGATATGTCTCGTGCCCCGAATCGAAGGCCAACCCTTTATAATATCTAACATGGTCTCTGGCATGACCCATGCCAGATTCAATCTGCCAAAAATCTCATCCCAGAGAATTTTGGCTGTCTCGCAGTGTAACAGAAGATGGTTTACTGACTCGCTTCCTCGTCGACACATGCAACACTAGTCTGCTATGATGACCCTTTGTTTCCTCAGGTTGTCTGTGGTAAGGATCTTTTCCCAAGCCGCTGTCCATACGAAGAATGCTGCTTTTAGAGGTGCTTTGTGCCGCCAAAAAGGTCTCCAGGGGAACTGCAAAATAGGAATCACGTTAGAGCTAACCACCGGGACCATTGGAGCTTTCTGTCCCCCCGTCGCCAGACTTTCCCCCACCGGCTCGCTTTCCGGCATGAAACTTAATGCGTGCAGGTTTCGGTCTAAAGTGAATATTTCCGGGTCGGGTATGGGGACTGCCGATCCTGACCCAAGCCCACATGTCTTCTCAGCAGGCCTTGTCCCCCCCAAACCCTCGTCTGTCCTCTTAAGTGATTGGGCCTTAACGGACTTGGGTGTTTGAATCGTGTGTTTGGCCCGGGACCTCACCCTCCTCACCTTGCCTTTATTTTTACCTCTCTTCCAGGCCTCTTTTGTATAGTGCATACGGCTTGGCCTGTCTCCCCTTCTATTTGAGCCTTTTACTGTATCATGCCTACCCATACCTTCTTCCAGCTTTCCCCTATCCTCCTGATAAAGGCCGACGAAGCGTACGACGATGTCCAAGTCACTCTGCAGCTTCCCCAATTGTCTCTGAACATCCATCAGCACTTTGCGTGTCTCCAAATCCATCACAGACCTGATAGGTGGTTGTTGACCATCGGTTCGCCCTTCAGACTTGAATCCATTGGATAATGTCAACGATACTGATTTCCCCTTCTTCCCCTCTAACAGCTTGGAGAGCGCTTCCTTGTAAGATCTCGCTAATGCCGCTTGCCCACCTATGGCTATCGTCGGTTTGGTTGCCGCGTTGCCTCCCTTTGAGGTGCTGCCACCACCCCAGTTCGAGAGCCTCTCCCGAATCTTCCACCATCCCTAGCCTTCTTCACCTTCAGGGAAGCAGAGGACTGATCTCCTCCCCTCTGGTCATATTTCGAGAACTCAAGGAATCGCCCTCGCCTATTTGCCCGTCGATGAACTACAAAAGCTCCGATAGCCATCCCTTGAAGTTGCGTAAATTTCCTTCCTTCTTTCCTCCATTCGAACTCTTTGATAGCACCTTTGCCAACTAGAGCACCGTGGCTGAGCTTAACACAATCAAGTATTCCGCCTTCCAATTTCTCTCTGTTACTCTGAGTAACCCTCCTTCCTTTGCAAAGAAGAAACTTTTTGATTCAATGACTATTTCCGGAGGACGCCCATAAAAGCCACCAGAGTAAAATAGACACTAAAAAGCCTGAACTCAAAACGTAATGAACAACGGCAGATCAAGCCCACCGGAAAATGCTTGTGAAATCAGGGTTCACGAGAAACTCATGTGTACTGCGCTTAGTGGATTTTTCAATCAGAGAGAGAGATTTGAAATTAACATCATGAATAATAGGCTGTTGCTTCTATGATTAGTCAGTTTGTTTCTTAGCCACCTATGGAGGCACAGATGAGAGAACTATATGGCAGAAGTTCAATGAAAATAATTTTTCGAAGGTTGTATGTATGGGCGCATATCTGTGTGCTTTTATTATTATTATATATATATATATTTTTTTTTTTGGGGGGGGGGGTTATCTTCATATTCTTTGGGTTTTTGTTGATTCTCTCCTTGGACATTGGCACATTATGACCCTGAAGTTGAATAAAATTAAGATGCTTGTTTTATATGGTTGACTGGCTATGTTCTCTTAATGCACGGGATGGAGTAGCTGCGTGGTTGGACAGGTGCTTATTGATGAAGTAGACATATTTGAAGTCTTGAAAATTTGTTTGGTAGTCATATCCAAAATGGTTAATGTCTCATTTTTTTTCCATTCATCCCATACTATTCTTTAATCATGGTTCTAAATGTCTGGCAATTGAGAGAGCTGACAAAGTGAGAGGTTCGAGGTCCAGTCCATCAGGGTAGACCATAAAGAAAAACCCTTTCTTTATAAAGAAAAACTAGATACCAGATATATAGGGTTAAAGTAATGAAATTAATATCAGAAGAAGTTTTGTTCATGTAATTAGAGCATAGCTGTAGTAAAGTGATTATGTTTGTTGGAGTTCATGATATAGCATGTAATTTTATATACGAATAACTAAATTTTATAGCGTTTGTAAACTGATGTCGTATTTTTTGTTAATTTATTTATTTTTTTGATAAGTAAGAGATAAATTTTATTAAAGAGAATGAAAGAGGCATAGCCCAGGTACACATGGAGTATACAACAGAAACACCTAGTTACATTCTATGAACAGTAAAGAAAGACAACTTTAAAGAAACATATATGAATAACCTTTGGGTAACATCTTGTACAAACATCAAGTTGGCCGTGTGGTAAAAATGTACATATCAATTCCTTCGTCTGAGGCTTGAAACTTGCCTCTGGCATATTGAAATTTGAGATTGACATTTTTAATTTAAGCTATCATAGAGAACTGACCTATCCTCTGACCAGTTCAACTCACAGTTGACAGGTTAAATGGTCCGATGCAGTGCAACTCATGGTTCTACTAGCTGGCCTGGTCTAGTTTTAAAACTTGGCTTGAATCATTACAACCAACGGATTGAGCATAAAACTCCTAATCTTGTACTGCAAGATATTGAGTGTTTGTTTGAATGTTAGCAGTTCTTGGTAGACACAACGTTATGTAATGTTTTCTTATGGACCATTAATCATTTGGCCGCAATCATATTGTATTGATCAGTGTGCAAGAATACTGTTATTGGTGCTGTTGCACAGTGGTGCCCATTTTTATCTAAGTACCTTGCATTTTCAACCAATGAGTTAATTTCTCCCCAGTCTAAATTTTCTTGATATGTTAGCTTACTAGAAGAGTTGAATTTTTCTTTGGGTACTTCTAATTCATGGGTTCTTTATCTACATTTTCTTTTTCAGTTATGCTGCAGATTGGTTTTGATAGGATGACTTCTGATAGTGTTTTGCCCATTTTTCTTGTTTATCTGGATGCAGGGTGGATGTTGTGATCTTTGTAATATGGGAACTGGTTATTCTAGCTTTGCTGGTTTTTTCCGCAGTCTCTCTATACTTTAGGCATATGCGACTAGCTTTCACTCTAGTATGCATCACGATGCTATTCCTATTATGTATGAAAATTACAAAGCAAGTGAGATTGGCCCGGAAAAAGAAGCGAAGGATGCTTCTTCCACTATCAATGTGAAACAATATGTAGTAGTCGCAATCTTTCTCTCTTTGTTTTTTGTTTATTTGTTTTTAAAGGAACCTGTTCTGTTATATATATATGTTATTGGCCATGGCAATTGGTCCATCGTTTTTGGATTGCACCTAAAGAAGGTTGGTAGAGAATATAATAATGTGCTTGCTTCAAGAAAAGCTGATCAAACTGTTACATTCGCGAGATCGAAAATTGGGGATTTTATGATTGAATTCAGGGGTTATAGATGTAGTTTTGTCAGACAATTAAACTTGTTATCTGTGAGTGATTATTTTTATATGCAAATACTTGACTGTAATCATGCAAAGTGCACCCCGCCCTCCACACTTGGTGGTGGGATTGAAATCTCCCTCAAATGGTAAGGAAACCTTGCCATTGGCTCCCGATCATTGAATTACTATTTAAAGCCCAGAGGTTAGTTTGGAAACCGAAGACTGGAGAAAGATTTCCTACACTTTCTACTCAAATTACCATTCATTGGGGCTTGAAAAAGTGGATCTCTATTCCTATGGTCACTATAACCCAAATTGCTCCAGTGACAACCAAGATGCTGAGAATCATTCCCAAGGCTCCCAACCCCCAATTGAGGTACCAAGTCGCACTGTATTTTTGGGGTTTCTTGATCAGTATCCACATGAAGCATGGATATGCCAAGGTGATGGGTAGAGCTATCCCTCCAATCAATCCTGCCAAGCTTGGCAAGAATGGCAGTGCCACTGCTATGAAATATGCAAGGCAACCAAAGGCGGCTCGGAATGCCACTCGCAGCCACCATGGACAGGGTTTGTTCACTTTGCTAGTGTATCTCAACTCCAGATTGTCAAACACTGGCATTGCATATATTTGAAATGAGGTCAGACAGTTGAGCACCACGAGCAAGCTCGTTAATCCTAGGAGCCATTTTGATGTGTCTTTCGCGTGATATTTGGACAACGCATTCAGCATCCCTCCATTAGGTATCTGGCAACAAAGCAGAAATCTTTTATTAGTGTTTGCCTTAAAGAGGAATCATTAATTCACTAATCTAATTTGTACAAGAATGTTCTGAGTATTAATGAGTCTATTTATTTATAACCAGTTATTTTGTGCCAAACTGACTATTTTATATTAAAATAAGTTTATTTTCGCGATATGATAGTCCTTTCTAAATACTTTTTTTTTTATTTTTTGGTAGCGGAGGTGCTTACCAAATTCCCATAAGCCCAATAGCCTCCAATTGCAATGGGAAACAAACACATTGCAATAATTACATATGCAAACTTCACTCCTTTCCACATTGGTACTCTCGACGGGCGCTTTGCGCTCGAAGGCATGGTCCCCTGCAATGATTCCAAGATTAATCGAAAAGGAAGAATAGTAGTAGATACATCTAGTCTTTTCTCATTTGAAATAATCATTTGATCACAAGATATATAGGGAAATTTACCTGTATTTCAAGGACGAGATTGTGGCCTCTGAAAGCGAATGCTATTATCCCAAGTGCATTGAAAATGTCGACAACCCTTTCTGCATGAGATTTTGCATGCGGTACTGGGTCATACGAGATGCCCATGGGTCTACTTTTGCTTATAGAAACAATCCATATTAACATGCTATAGCTTATGGCAGTGATAGCTCCGATCAGGGAAACTCCGGCGATAGAATTTAGGTTGGGAAGCTGAGCCAGAACAGTGGCGCAACAAGTGAAAACCACGTACCACTCTATTGTCGTTAACGGTTTGACGTGGCATGTGGACCCACAGATGATTTGAAATAGGACTTTCATGGTCCCACCTCCTATCATGATAAGGGTCACACATGTCCCACCTGATAGATACATGGTTGGAAACAATGCAAACAGTTTTCCTAGCTTCTCACCTGTTAAATTTATTAGATTGTGAACAATACCAATAAGAATGAATTAGTTTTAGATTTAAGAAAAGAAATGCCTCTAATTCTGAAGTAATTTAAAGTCCTCCGATTTTTTATTTTTTTATTTTTTTAAAGGTCCTACACATTTCACACTCAGGTAACTTTGGGAATTATCTACTGATCTCCCGGGTTTCAAATTACCTTTTACCGTCTAGACTCTAAACAGTAAATATTAAGAAAAGTTCAGGCAAGAAAGAAAGCAGCCTTGCAAGAAAAAGACGAGGAGAGACCAAAACACGTTTCGGCAAAATAATGTTAGTTATTTGTAACTTCATTTCTATTTTGTTGTCAACGTGCCGCATGCCACTGATTTTTTAAGCCTTATAAGAGTGTTGATTTGATTGATACGGATGGTCAAACTTCTATCACAACACGTTTCAAGCAAAATAATTGACTATCCACAGACACCTTGCTTGACTATCCGCATGGTTATTAAAATATAATAATGGCATACGGATTTCTTTTTTTTTTTTTTAAGGAAACTTTTACTATCATACTCACGTAGTTTTTTTTTTTTTTTTGATAATGATATACTTATTATCTATTTTTTTATTTTTAATTTTTAATTTTTAATTTTTTTTACTTAATAGTTAAGAAAGTGATTATTAGTGAAATTATAATTTTTTAAAAATTTTTTCTTAATGATTAAGGATATTAAAATAATATTTAAAATAATAATAAAAAATAAATACACTAAAAATGATAAACAAGTGATAAAACAATGATAAATATATCATTTCTCTTATTTTTTTTTCCCTATTCTATCATTCTCACGTGCAGTTGACAGTACATCACACATAAAGAGAAATTCTATTTATAATATGAGTAGGGAATTGTACGTGTAATTCCATTAATGAATGAGGATAGAAATAAAGATCATTTTAAAAAATATATTATTATAATTTTTTTTTAATATAACTGTATGAGTTAGGATGAGTAATCTCTATTTGGAGATTGTATATAAGAGACTAATTTTTTTTTTTTTTTAATTCTATCATTTTTTCTCTTACCAAATAAAAAATCTATTTATTATTTTTATATATTACACATTATATTATTTTTTATTTTTTTCTCTTATTGAATAAAAAATTTCTATTCATCATTCTCGTATGCTAAATATCATTTTTCTTCTTATAAATGTGTGATATATATATATATATATGCGAAAATAATTCAATTAGTTTAAGAAGAATAAAATTAAAATATGATGTGTAGTGAGTGTGTTTAAATGATTAGTACTAACAATGCTTTATCAAATATGTGGTGTATGAACGAAGACTGGAAGAACTAGTGATCAATTAGTTTAAGAAAAATAAGACCAAAAAAATACGATCAATTAGTTTATCGAAATTGCTTGAAAGCCGGCCAGTAGTACTGTTCGGCTTACAGGTAATATATGTATAAGATGATGATGATGATGATGATGATGATATGCGCCGTACGTACGTACCGAAAGCTACCATGGAAAGGCGGAGATATCTACTATAACGTGTCCCATTTTCCGATTCATGCAACTGAATTAGTAACCACAGAGTGTACATCTGCCACACAAAAGCCAGAGAAAGACACAGAATTCCCCATGTCCTGAAACAAACACAATTTCCTATATATTTTAATTAAACAGGTAATTGTTATAAATAAATAAATAAATAAGAAATAAATAGGTAATTAAAGCCCAATTGAGACTTTGATGATCAACCCTCCAACTCAAGCTTCAAGCATGCATGCAATACAAAAACTTAAAGGAAATTGTAATCACATAATTTATATATATAATTTATTCTAACATGCACGTACATATATATAGGCAATCTTAAGCATTTAACCCTGGACAAAAATTAAAGAGAGGAAATTTAATTACCAGCCGAGGGAAGTGAAAGCTAGGGGAAGAACAAGGGCTTGAATGCCGATGCCCGAACACAGCGTATGAAATGCAGAGTAATAAGCGTTACCGTTCCTCGACTCTGTGATGGGAAGCCAAGCATCCTGTGGATCAAGCTTTGTAAAGTGGCCAACTTCTTCCAAGTACCCCTGCATGCTTATTATGGCTTTTTTCATGGGGCTGGCTATTGGAGTACTCATAATCCGCGAAGTAAATGGGCTTTTAGGAGTCTTAGAGCTGGCTAAATCCAAAAGTGGAGACCGAGACATTGAAGGGCAATCAAGTTGAAGGGGTACTGGGGCTGAGATGGCCGGAGTTTCTTCCTCTTCCGGCCTCTTTTTTGTCACCGGACAGATCATGTTCACTTCCACCACCTCAATACCCATCACTGCCAAAGAAATGTACAGTCTCTCTCTCTCTCTCTCTCTCTCTCTCTCTCTCTCAGAGACAGTGAAATAAATATAGAAAATCTTCTGAGAGTTTTGATGTGCAGTAATGATCAGTGGATATCTAGACGTATTTATATAGGAATTTTATGGTTTTGATGTTCAATAAATATATGCGCACCTATATATATATATATGTATATATATAGAAATGTTTAAGGAAGACATTGATGTGGATGCTGAGTAAGTAGGTTAGGGTGGAGCATTACGTGGGAATTAAAGGAATGAGAGAGGAAATAAAGCAGATGTTTGACCGTGCTTTCTCTGCAATAAAGATGGCACAACCAATTGGCGTTCAGAAACTTTTCAAGCTTGTCTGGTATCTGCTTTGGAAGATAAAATCTATTTATCATTTTTATTTTATTTTATGATGTGATATTAAATAATAAATTTATAAATAAAATATAATAAATAATTTTTAATTATTTAATATCACATCATAAAATAATAAAAAAATAGATGATATATAATAAAACTCACTTTAAAATAATGATCGATGCATCAGCCATGCACCACTCTAATATTGTAAACGATCACCAATTTGTGGGTTTAAATATAGATAACATCTCATACATGCATGAGATTTATCCATGATCGACAATTCCTTCCCAAGAGTACTCGGCATGTCGTGTATATAGTGACGGAACTAAGAATTTATTTTAGGGGACTAAATAAAGTTAAAATTATAATAAAATATTTTTTGGTTTATTTCTATATATATAACTTGATAGTAAAATTTGAAATAAAAATAAAATACGTTTAATATAATTTATATATTAAAAAAATATATGATATGATAATAACAATGTCATTAAAATAACATAAATTAGATACTCAAACAAATATATTAAATAAAAGAAACACACAATGTTCAAAGCTGTAACTTGCATTTTTCTTAAAAAAAATAAAATAATCAGGTATTGAATTTAAATTTAAATTTAAATTTTTTCTCTTTTAATATGATATTAATATCATTTTATGAAATTATAAAAGAAAATTAATATATATTATTATTTTTTTCAAATTTTTCGAGGGGGCCTGGGCAACTGGCCTGCCCGAGCTTTAATAGTTCAACTGATCCATATATATATATATATATATATTAATATAGTGTATTTCAATATTATCCACCTTTATCACTAACAGTAAGACGACCAGCTTTAAGCTGCTTTATTATAACGAAGCAGATATATGCTTATCCGTGGATATAACAGTACATTATCATGAGCTTGCCATGCAAAGGAATCATATTAATCTTTATATATAGTACTCATGTACGTATATAGATATACACACACTCCACTTCCTGCGTAAGAGAATTTAACTATACATAGTACTATGATTGTATGGGGCCAAGTCTCGGGGCCGGGTGCTCCACTACTATAGATTTTTTTTTTTGTGAGGGGCAATACTATGATTGTAAGATAATTTATCAGCACGCCAGTATATTTGGCAAGTGAAAAATATTCTAGTTATAAAAAAATTTACATAAAAGTAATTTAATAAAATGAAATGATTATAAAATTATTTTTATTATAAAATAGATATAATTGATCAAATTATAAAATATCAATTTATATAATTATTTTTGTTTAATTTTATTGTGAATATATCAATACTCATTACGAATGCGAGCTCACCTTCTAGGAAATTAATGGTCTCTAAGGAGAAATTAAAAACCACGTTTTGAATCGATTAAAAAAGAGTAAAGAGAAGTGAAAACCTCGTTTCTTCTTCTTCATTTTGCTTCATCCTTACACTTTATAGATTCTAATTGCTTTTGTTTGAATAATTTCTTCTTTTCATTCATTCTACCTTCGCCAGTTTGTCCAGCTCATAGCTAGCTAGTGACGTACGTGAAACTTTTGTGCGGTGGCTCCTGATGAGTTTGGGGTAGCTTCAGCCTTCAGTACTGATAATGACTATTGACTCGTATGAAGTCATCGATCGAATTAGGTGGCGTGCAATTTGGTCACTTTCCATGAAGGTCGTGGCTTTTCCTTTGCGTTGTGGTGCATGCATATATATGGTGGCCGGCATGCATAAAGCTGGGGACCTGTTAGTTCTTTTTTTGAAATTAAAGTTGGTCGGGAAGTTTCTAACTTTTCTTTCTTTTGTTTTTTTGCCCTTTTTTTCAATGGGGTATTTTGTTAAACAGTACATTGATCCCTACACCCATTTATATAAAAGTTGTTGCTTTAGGTATAATACTTATTTAGTTTATTTTTTATCTCATCTAATCATTATAATTTTTTCAAATTTTAATACAAAATAAAAGAAATAATTCTTTTTTTTAAAATTTTAAATTAAAAAATATTAAAAAATATTTTAACAATATTTTATTCAATCTCTAACTTTCATATCAACTCATTTGATCTCATCTATAAAAGTAAATGATGACTACATCTCGTTTGGATGTTGAGATGAAATAAGAAATTTGTAAATAATAATAAAATTGTTTGTAAATAGTAGTAAAACTTTTAAATTAAGATGTTTTATGAATTTTAGAAAAGTTGAGAGAAAAATTTGAATAAAATAAAATTTTAAAATACTATTTTGAGAATTAAAAAAATTGAATTGTCTTTTGTGTTTTGTTTAAAAATTTGAAAATTTTGTAATAACTAAGTAATGATGAAATAAAAGTTGAACATTTAAAATTAAAAAGTATTTATATCTATAGTGTTTATATATTGAGATAAATGATATGAGATAAAATAAGATGAGTCCAACTTACAATATTAACAGAGCCTAATGCCTGGGGTTCCCAAACTTGCACTTGATTTGGGCTAATTGGGCTTCTTACTTGAACCTACACACAATCCCTAATCTTATTTTTTTTTCTTAATTGTTTTTTTAAACATCGTCGCCTAATTTAATTCCATTAATTAATATTTACATGGTTTTTCATATCTCCCATAGATAATAACTCACAAGGGACATCTTCCATCCAATAAAACTCCTCATCTATTTGTATAGCTCTCTTTGCCAACCTATGTGCTACATTGTTACATTCTTTGAGGATGAACTTTATAGACCAACTAGGCCTATGTGACAGTTCTTCTTTCATATCCATGATTAGTTAATCAATTCATCTACTAGTCTTCTTTACCCATCATTGCTTTGCTTACATTCTTTGCATTCCCTTCGAAGATAACATCTTGCATATTCAGCTCAATAGCCATCTCCATAGCCTTCCACAATGCCATTGTTTTAGCAACTTCAATTTTTCCCACAAATCTCCTTGCTACATAGTAGGAGAACATAATTTTCCCTTCATGATTTCTTGCAACCACCCCAATTCCCATTTTTCTTAGCTGCTTTGTCCATAGAGGCATCATAATTAAGTTTCATAGAAGGTTCATTGATAATAACCACTTTGTATATATCCTGCTTGTTCCTGTGCCTCTTTTCTGTTCACACTATTTTGTTACTGCTTCATGGAATACATCTTTCATCTATTATGCTTGTTTAATTACCATATTTGGACTCTCAAAGCTGTCGTAAAAAATAAATCTATTTCTTTTGAACCATATGCATGAAAATATAACTACTACCCTCTCAACTTCTCTTGATCCAGAGCCTTTTCTACTATAATTGAACAAATTCTACTTCTTCATAGTGCCATTTATGAAGCCATTAGACCTTTCTGCCCATACATCTCTAGCAACTAGACATGTCCATAAAGCATGTTGCACTGATTTCTCCCCTTGTTTACATATAGGACATTTTGCTTTTTCCACCACTTTCCTTTTAAAGAGACTCAATTTTATTGGAAAAATTGAGCTTAAAGCTTTCTACAAGAACTATTTTACTTTTCTTGGCACCTTTAGTTTCCACACAATCTTCCACATTTGCTCTGTCACCTGCCAATTTGAGCCTTCCCCCATTACTGCCTTTACTTTACTCTTTTCTACATAATAATATGCACTTCTCAATGTAAACTTTTCATCTTTTGTATACACCTAAAATAACTTTATCTTTCCCTTATCTTTTACTTAATGGAATACTACAAATGATCTGAATAGCTTCTTTTGCATAAACAATTTCTTCTATTAATTTTTCTTTCCAAATATGGTTGTCCTCATTGATCAATGCTTCCACCTTTGCATTATCTACCAACTGTTTAATAGGTGATCTGATTCTATATGTAGTAGACTGAGGTAGCCACTTGTGATCTTGCCAAATTTTCACATGTTTCCCTTTCCCAACCCTCCATGTCAAAGCCTTTTTCACCATAGACTATGCTGCCATTAAACTCCTCCACATATATGATGGTTTGCATCAGAATTTTGCTTCTATAAACTGGGTGCTTCTGAAATATTTCTCAACACCTTTGCAACCAACGAGTCTTGATCCATCTGCAGTTTCCACCCATCCTTGGCAAAAAAAGGTCTATTAAACACCTCAAAATCTCTAAATCTCATTCAACCATTCACTTTATTATCTCCCACCTTGGACCACTTCCTCCAATAAATAGTATTCCCCTCATAACTATTCTTCCACCAAAACCTCGAGATCAATGCATTAATCTTAGTGCAGTCTCTTAGGTAACAAAAATATATTTTTCGTGTAAGTTGGTATCGATTGTAGTACAATTTTGATATAGACAACAATGATTTCTTCAAACTGTAAACTTTTTTTCATATAATTTTAAAAGTAAGAAATATTGAGCTACCTGTCATTGTTGAGAGCCCTTGATACTTACCATAATCCCCACACATCATGGCACTTGCATTCTGAAGGATATCTCTCTTGGTCTCCGGTCTCCATAATTGTGTTAGCACTAATTAGTATTAAGGTTTTTTTCTTATTAAGTGCTTGACTTAAAGCCTTTTCATGTTGCTCCAAAAACTTCTTGAATAACTTTCCAATTCTCCTTGTTGGGCTTATCGAATATAGCACAGTCATCTGCAAACAGCAAACGCTTGATTTTGGTACTCCCTTTTACTACAGCTACCACTACAACATTTTTGTTTATTTATCACCATTTTTTTCTGTAGTAAAAATATTGTCACAAATACCACGTTTTATTCACAAAATGATAGTCTCCATAATTGGACGTTGGAGTTGTCAAATTTGGTGCGTTTTATTAGCAAAAATAACATGCCAATATTAAAATGTAGATATTAATCAATTGTCGTGCTTTTTTAACATGTATTATAACGATATGCTTTGCCAAAATTATTATTCCCTTTATATTGTTTAACAATACCTTTGTGTGACAAAAACTTCCGCCATTAAAACATGGGCTAAATAAACAGGAGAGGTTTGCGACCCGCGTCTTTCTCCACTTCTCTTCGTTACTAACTCTACTTCCTTTATACCATTTGCGCGAGACCCACGAACATCGCAGTCAGCCTGAGAGACATACCTATTCCTATTTAGTTACAAATCCGAAAATCTTGATTTTCCTGCGTAGTATTGTTGAGAACCGGCACCCACGAAATCACCTAGTGTGACTCCTTAAGAAATTTGTGGCTCTGTCAGTGGGTTTGGTCTTCCTCACTGATTTGCAGCAGCTCGGGAGATGCAATGGCTTTTGCGATCAATATAAGTGCCTCTTGTTGCCCTATTCGGGAATTTTCTACTACTAAGGCTAAAAAATAGAAGTGGTTTAGTGATTGTGCCGTGACCAGCCATATTCCATGGGTAAGAATCGAGTTTTTTGGTATCAATTTCATTTTTTCCCCTAGTTCCATCCCTGTTTTTCAGATTATCGAAAGTCTGTTTCCAGTTTTGCAAATATGTATGATTAGGAGGAAAGCCCAGGTTTTCGTGAAGCTATTCTTGGAATGGCCATCATTTTCCACTTTCATTTTATGTCCAAATGTGTTTTATCTTGCAAAAACTTCAACTTAAAGGGCCAAGCTGTAAGCATTGGGGGGCCATATATATATTTTAAAACTTACCTTTTGAAAAGGCTTAAAAAATTAAAACGCACGTGTAAGAGAAGGAGCAGCTTTGAAAAGTTGTAGGAATTATAAAAAAGGGTCTGGTCCTTGCAGCTTTTAATCAAAGCTAAAGACTGCATGTCTCAAGCTGTGGAAACATTGTCCCCATCAACAATCCTTTTGCAATGGATGGAAAGTTATGTTACATTTAAAAGTATGGACAAACTGAATAATTTAGTTGCTTTAATGACTTCTAAAAAGAATACACCAGCAGTTGGAATGGAAATCTTGCTTTTCCATTTCGAGTTTTTATTTTTTTATTTTTTCACATGCAATGATTTCTATATTATATTCTAAAGACCACCTACTAGCTTATATATGTCAAGCATATGCATTTTATTAAAATAACTACCAATTCTAGATTGTTTTTATTTTTGTTTGTATTTTGTTTTTTTGCTTTTGATGTTCTTTATGAAATGATTATCATTTTCCACTTTTGTTAAATGACCTCATGTGTTTCATCTCTTTGGCAGAACATATGTATTACAAAAGGACCTACGTCTATTTTCTATACATTCATTGTCATATATAAAAACTGCATGTTGAATCAATATAGTGTTCTACACATGAGGAAAGCAATCTCGTCTTGAAACCATGTCTATATATGATACAATTGCCTTTTTAATGCGCTTTTTTCAATCTAATAATATTATTTTGTCTTTTATCAGAGATGGTCATGATCATTTGTTTCACATAATTTATAAGTTTTCTATCTATATGAAGAGGTGGATTATTTGTGGGCTTGATAATGCTAAACTATGATGTCTACCATGGTCAATAGATATGCACTATTTAATGAGTCGATAATAATAATCATTCCTTTTTTTATTTCTCAGTAATTCCCTTAATTTTGAAGCTTTTGCTAGCAAAATTGAGTGTAGTCATTCAGCTTGTGTGTTTAGGCTCACAGCAATATATTTAACCATGTGTTCATATTTTTCGTTGTACTGATCTATTTATATATCCATGTTGGAAACTAAAGGTCAAATTATTGTGAATAAGGGGGTTGCTTCTCTATGATATTTTTCTAGTATTTTCTAAGTTAAACGTGTCAATGAACGTTGGTTTAATTTTTCAGATGTAATTGAAGCGAGGCTTCATTGAACCAGATTGGGGTCATTCTTTCGATGTCCATTGACACCCAGGTATTGAAATTATTTCAACGTACCGATTATGGAATTACTGTGCATAACGAATATATGCAAACATTTTTTTCCCGCTCAATTGATTTGTAAAATTGATACCCATGGATCAAGTAGCTCATGTTCATGTATTGGTTTATTAATTATACAGCTACCAAACAACATTGTAAAGTCAGCCTCTTTATATTTTCAATTATTTTGAGGGAATAGGTCTTGTTAAGCACATCCTTTTAATTTCCTCAGCCCTCTAGCCATATTATAAGCTGATGATCTCTATCTACATTGACCATATTCATAACATATTTTGCATATCACCCTCGAATGAGACATGGTCATGGGCCTCTGAAAGGCATAAGTTTTTGTGGAATTTGGCTGGAAAATCCCATTTCAGTTTAGATGACAATCAAATGGGATCTTTCAATCGAATAGGATCCACTTGCTTATCATATGTGTATGGATGGGTGGCTGAGGTGTACTTGACCCAACCTAGATTGTACAGTTTATGCAAACGGTACACATAATTTACTAAATGCTAAAACATGAATCCTTAAATATGTGCAGGTTCCACATGTAGATGTGACAATAATAGAGTTGGAAAACTTTCACTCATGATGACAGACTTTGTGTAAGTTTCCATCTATTCTAATTATATCAAGTTTTTTTACTATTTGTAATATACTATACAAAATGTGATAACTACCGTGTATCTGTCTAGTGATTGTTGAGGTGTAATTTGGCATTACACAAGTGGGCATTATATTAGTAAACATATATGTCATCTATGGTTAGCAAATTGGGTTTGTGTGCTGCAGATGGGATCTGAGTTTCAGTCTAGTTTGAATACTTATCCGATTGTTATAATGCCTTTAAACCTATTTCTATTCAACTGTTTGGAAACAAAAGTAGCTGCTGAACCATAATTTTTCCTATAGCTATCTAAAAATTGTAAATTTTCAGAGGTTGGTATATGCATCAAATTATACCAATGCATCAACTTGTTTTGGCATATATATTTTTTAAACATTAAATATGGAAATCTCTGTGTAGCTGAATTTGATGGCTGTTTTTCAATGTGCTTTTATGTTTGATGTGGACAACTCACTTTTGTTACATTGTGTTCCATTGATCTTTTTTTGGTTATCTCCTAAGGTTAGGTTGTAGAAAGTCATTCAGGACCAGAATAACAAATCTGGTTGTTCTTATATAGTTAGCTTGTGAATTGGTAGAAAAATTAAATTGTGAAGACGTACAATTATAAACTCAATAATGTAAATATGGGCAGCTTTAATTAGACTATGAGAATGTGGCCTACTACTTTATATATGCTGGCAACCATTATGTGCATAATCTCTTCGGTTCAAATGATGTACTAATGTACCCATATATATATATATATATATATATATATAGGCTCCTTCATTTATATTTATGCATATGTATATATATAGGCGAATTTAGTTGGCTATACTCTTTTCATTAATTGTGTTTGTTTATGTTATTGTTACTATAGTTTTTATTTTTTATTTTATTCAGGAAATGAACATCATTTGCCCTTGCAATGAACCTTTGTAGATAGACTTATATTGGAGAAGGGCCTGCAATGTAACCTTTTTTCTATAGGTAAAATGTAATGATTTGATCGAGAAATTTATAATGTTTAACTTGGCCAGCAACCTTCCGTAATGGGGGCCATATAGAACATGATGTAATTTTGTTTGGTCCTTATTTGCCTAGTTGATATTATGCTACATCAAAGGAAATTCATCATTTTATTATTTCATGTAAACTTCTCCCCATAAAACAGGTTATCGTGTAACTAGCCAAATAAGTTAAGTCATTTAAGTGATTCTACAATTCTTGTGGACATAGTCTATGTAAACATTGTTTTCTAGGCGTTCAAGTTTTCCTTTAGTACATTTTGTATACTTCATTGATGACATCTCTGAATGTTTTGTTTCAGTGTAACTATTCATTTCGCTTATCCAATCGTGGAACATCAATTTTGACTCACGAAGATTATTCACACATCATTCTAGCTATGAGTTTGACAGTATGCTCCATTATCCGATCTCCTTATCTCATCAACGCCTCACATTTCTAATTTGGTTTCCTTTTTTTTAAGCATTTTTTTTAAGTATACGTGTCAGACATCATTCCATTTGATGCATGTTAGTTTAGTTGGTTGTTTCACCATATACCTCGCACCTCCACCTATACACATAGACATCTCAGTTGTTTCTATTTTTTTTCCCAATGAATGTTGGATAAGTTATTAGCTAGGTGACTATGAAAACATATTTGCTTCAATATTGTTAATTGTTGAATCTCACCTCATATTAGATTGGATGCGATTAATTGGAAGAGTGGCTATTCATGAATACATTTTATATCGATAAGATTAATCATTCATTTACGTATATTCAATACATACTGCTTGAATACATACCACATCTTTTGGACTTGCTTTCTGTAGTAGTCTAGCACTATAGTGTCTTTTGCATCATATGTCATGACTCTTCACTTTTGCCACTATCCATGTGCATACATATCTCTTAAAATCTAGGAACTACGTATGCTCATTGTGTTGTGAAGCATATTAATTTATATGCTGAAAAGTTTAACTTGGGATTTTTTTTACCAAGGTTTAAATGGATAAAGCCTGAATGCATATTGAGGATAGATTGCGGTCGAATTAATATGCCGAAGGAGTTAAAAAATTCTTGGCCATGGCTGAAGCCAATGCCAATACCATTAATTCAATTAGGTGTCCTTGTCGAAGATGTCGTAATCATTTTTTTCACTCGATCAATGTTGTGAAGGACCATCTTTTTCTAAGGGGGATTGATACTAATTATACTCAATGGATATTTCATGGAGAAGATGATCCTTTCATTGCCAATCGTTTGTCTAATGAAGATGAGGGACCCGAGCTCGAAGACCACATTGATGATGTAGATGATATGTTAGATGACATTCATATGGGATCCTTAATGGATAGTACATCAAGTTTAAATGCAGATGGTGGTGGCTGTGATAATGCACAACCCAATGTGGACACTTTAAGACACCAGACATTTGAGCAGTGCTTAGAGGATGCGTGACGTCTACTTTACCCATCATGTACAAAATTCTCAAAGCTATCATTTATGGTTAAATTGCTCCATATCAAGACAGTTGGGGGTTGGGGTGTCAAGTCTTTTAACATGATGCTAAAGCTTTTGAAGACTACATTCCCAAACGCTCTTTTGCTTGAAGACTATAATGATGCACGTTGATTAGAGCATGGGTTGGGATTTAGTTACACGAAGATCTATGCATGCCTAAATGATTGTGTCTTATTCTGGAAAGAAAATGAAGACAAAGATGAGTGCCCTAAGTGCAACACATTGAGGTGGGTCTCAAGGACTAGTAAACACTGGGTACCTCAGAAAGTGTTGCGCTATTTTTCACTCAAGCCAAGGTTGCAACGCCTTTATATGTCAACCAATACAGCTAAAGCTATGCAATGGTATAAAGATGAACGTGTCGATGATCCTACCTGTATGAGGCATCTGGCCGATTCTAGTGTTAGGAAAGATTTTGATGTCAAACATGATTGGTTTGTCAAAGATGCACGTAATGTGTGGCTTGGTCTTGCAAGTGATAGGTTCAACCCATTTAATAACATGAGCAAACCTTATAGCATATGGCCATCTATTCTTCTACCTTACAACTTGCCTCCTTGGTCTTGTATGAAAGACCCATACTTTATGCTGACTTGTCTAATACCTAGTCCGAGATCACCAGTAAATGATATTGATGTCTTTCTGCGTCCTTTAGTTGATGAATTGAAGGAATTATGGGTGAGTGGTATTGAGACATATGATGTAGTAAGTAAATCAATGTTCTGGTTACATGGTGCACTACTCTGGACTATCAATGATTTTCCTGCATATACAAATCTTTCTGGATGGAGCACGAAGGGAAGGTTGGCATGTCCTGTATGTAATGCAGAAACAGATTCACAATGGTTGGTGTGTTGTCGTAAACATTGTTATATGGGTCATCGTCGATGGCTTGACGCGGACCACCCTTGGAGAAGAAAAAAGCGTGCGTTTGACAGTAAGGAAGAACATCGACCCAACCCAACAAAAATGACATCCCAATCAACACTTGACCAATTAAGCCTAGTTTCAAACGTGTAATTCGAAAAAGGTTCATGAAAAAGAAAACGGGCACCACATGAATTGAACTGGACAAAAAA
The DNA here is from genome assembly GCA_036559045.1 of Platycarya longipes. NCBI lineage: Eukaryota > Viridiplantae > Streptophyta > Magnoliopsida > Fagales > Juglandaceae > Platycarya > Platycarya longipes. The sequence goes on along the minus strand of CM071796.1, from coordinate 23,724,984 downwards.
AAAAGCATATTTTTTTATCTTCCATATTGGGCAGACTTAGAGTTGCATCATAACCTAGATGTCATGCATATTGAGAAAAATATATGCGATAGTATTTTGGGGACATTGCTAAGTATTGATGGAAAGACTAAGGATACCGTAAATGCACGTAGAGATTTGAAAGTTCTCGGACTGAGAAAGGAATTACCTTTATGCAAGGATGGTGATCGTTTAAAAATGAGTCCTGCATGTTACACTCTAAATTGGAGTGAAAGGATATCTTTTTGTAAGTGGTTGTCACAAATTACCTATCTAGATGGTTTTGCGTCAAATATCGGTCAGTGTGTGAACATTGCTGAAGGAAAAATTGCAGGAATGAAAAGTCATGACTGCCACATTTTCTTGCAAAGGCTGCTTCCAGTCGTGATTGGTGGTTACCTACGTCACGACATCCGGTTAGTCTTAACCGAATTAAGTACATTTTTCAAAGAATTGTGTGCACGAACATTTACTGTTGAATCATTGCAGCGGCTTCAGGCAAATATTTATATCATTCTCTGTAAGCTTGAGATGATATTTCCACCTGCATTTTTTGATATAATGGTGCATCTAGCCATTCACTTACCAGAGGAGGCATCGCTTGCAGGACCAGTACAATATAGATGGATGTATCATTTTGAGAGGTATTTGGGAAAGTTTAAGCAGTACGTCAAGAACAAAGCCCACCCTGAGGGTTCAATTGCTGAAGCATATATTCATGTTGAATGCTTGACATTTTGCTCAATGTATTTACATGACATTGAAACCAGATTTCACCGTATTGAAAGAAATTCAGACCTTCCAGATCAACCCAATGTTGAGTATTTCTCAGTGTTCTCGCAAAAGGTGCGTCCGCTAGGGGATCGACTACTCATATGCTAGATGAAAAACTAATTTCAAGAGCCCACTGGTATATCCTCAATAATTGTGGTGAAATCGGGCATTACCTCAAGTAAGTAGTTAGTCTTTGGAGTTACTAAACTATACCTCTAATTCACAAAACATTATTGTTAACAACGCTCTATTTTGTAGTGAGCATTATAACATGATCACTAGGGAGGGCACAACTAACATTGCGCGTAGACATCAAGCTCAATTTCCCGGCTAGTTCAGGAAATATGTAAGTATTTTACCTTATAGCACCATTGTTTTTAATCGCATTTACGTTCAAAGTGATTGTAAGTTTGGTGTGCATGGTATCCGTTATTCCGTTACTAGTGCACATCTAATTTTTCTCTAGCGTCCTAACAGTAATTTTACTGTTTTACCTGTTAGATTCGAGAAATGTGTATGATGAATCCAACTAGTGTTTCTGATGCTATATATGCACTCGCGTGTAGTCCTGACAAGCGGGTTGCATCGTATGCTATGTGTGTAATGAATGGAATCAAGTTTCATACAAAGGATCGTGACCGTAATCGCCGAACACAAGATAATGGAGTGGTTGTTCATGGAGAACATCAATCACACTCCGTTGGTTTCTATGGGTTGTTGAATGATATTTTAGAATTATGTTATATGGGTTGACATAAGATGTATTTGTTTCAATGTAAATGGTGGAATGTTGGTGATAGAAGAAGATGGATACGTGTAGCAGACCATCTAACAAGTGTGAATACTACGAGAACATAATATAGATATGAGCCTTTTGTGCTTGCATGCCAAGCTCAACAAGTATTTTACTTAACGGACATTAGTGTGGTGGGTAGTTGATATGTGGTTCATAAGATAATTAATATGAATGTATACAACATTCCTCTAGTTCAGTCGACTGAGGGAGAGGATGATGATGAGGAGTCTGCTGAGGATGATGATTATCAGGACGATGAAACTTAGCACAGAAACATGTCATTTGCCCAATGCAGTGACCCAGACATTGTGCATCCATTGAATAGGGTAGACGGAGAACCTTTGTTAGTTGACCCCTCGACTATAGCAAATAATCAAACATGTGACATGCCTAACCATGATGCATTGCCTAAGGTGGATGGCTATGAGGATGAGTTGGGAGATGACAATGAAGATTCCAACCGCTCAGACGACAGTGGGGAGGACCATGCTGGGCTTGACGATGATGCTACCTCAGAGTCAAGTGATGGTATGGGCTAGCTCTATTTGTTTTGGATATGTTCCAATTCAATGTTAGTTTTTTTTTTTTTTTTTTATATACACAATAATGAATGAAATCAGGTGTCATAGAAGCGTGATCATATTTATGTTATGTACACACATTAGGACGTAGTGCTCACTTGCATAAAGGTTTAATGTTGGGATGTTGCCCTAGATTTTTGTTAGTTAACCAATAAGTAATTAACAAATTGCTCTTGAATTTATTGCATCAACACCAAATAAATGATAATGAAACTTTTGCCTTACAACATGATTGGTATAGTAAACATATTAATTAGGAGTATCTCTTAATTAACTTCCAATTCTTTTTGTGGCAGCCATACAACAAAAGTAACCAGATAAAGAATTTTTGGTAGTACATGCATGTGCCCTTTAATGGCTATTGCATGTCACAAATAGACACCTCTTATATATATATATATATGTAATAGCCCAAATTTTTCTAAGGTAAATTATTTTAGGGATATTATTTTAAGGAGATTTATATGATGCATTTATTTATTAGGAAATTAGAATGGGAGATTTAGTTGAGGAATGTGAGATTACACTTAGTATTGGAAATTATGCATTTTCGGATTGATCTGTCGAGTTTTAGAAAAACGGGCATAAGTTATTCCTATGGGGTCCAAATGAGGTGATTCCAATTGGTATAGAACCTTAAGAGATAAATATAAAAATTTTATGTTTGAAGTTTCCTGAGATTCGGAAGGAATAAATAGCTTATTTGGGAATCAAATAGGCAGCTTTGGAATGGGCTTAAGTGGAACCCGAATTGGATAATTGAACTAGATTGGGGCATGTAACTAATTAGGCAACTGGTTTTAGGATTCTCTGGGATTAGGACATGTGTAGGGATAGTTAGGAATGAATGGAAAGTTGATTTGGAAGTCAATTGAATAGTTAGGGTGATGGGAACTCAAAGGGAGCCAAAATCTGGTTGATTGGTGACTAAGTGGATCAAATTTGGCTCTACCTTAACTAAACTATGAAGTGACCTTCTAGAACTTGTTGAGGGAAGACCTAAGGGAGTTGGGAAGGAACCAAATGGGTAGGAAAAGCTGGAGATGGGCGTGTGACACAAGGGGAGAGCTGGAGATGAGAGATGCATGCATGGTTAGGTAAAATGCCACCTCACCTCTTATCCCTTTAGCTTACTTCTCAGCCATGGATCAAAATGGGCAGCCAAACCATCTCAAATGTGAGCCCTTGGATGACTAATATAGCTGCAAAGCCTAGGATTTGGGAGGCTTAATCCTCATCATTAGATTCACTTAGATGGACACCTCATCACATGCAAATCTGGCAACTAGTGCACCTTAGGTGCATTTCCTTTTCTCTCCCTCATGTTGGTCGACCACCACCCTATAAATAGAGCCTTGAGAGCTTCCTAAGCTCCTTTAGAAGGAGAGAACACTTGCCTTTTGAAGCCATACCAGAAAACCCTCCCCAAACCCTCAAAGTGATTACTTGTGAGCTAAGTGAGTGTGTGTGGGAGAAAACTTGGAGGAAGTTGGTTGGATCAATTCTCTTGAGCTAGGAAGAAATTGTAAGTCCATATTCTAGCTTAATTTAAGCATGGAACTGGTTTATTGGCATGATTGAGCTATGTTTACTAGTAGTGAACACTTGAGAACATGATTAAGTGGAAATGGACATATGAGTAGGGTTGATTGTAATTTGTCTTGTTATTATGTTCAATAAAATTGTAGAAACTTAGATTTAAGCTTTTAAGAAGATAAATAGGATGTATGGAAGAGATTGGCATGTTTTGAGTAGAAAAACCCTTAGAGCCGTAAGTTCGCTCGACCCTCGCTCGACATGTGAGTCGAGCGAAGGCAAAATATGAACCCTCGCTAGAGTTTCGCTCGACACCCGCTCGAGCGAGTCCCAACCCGAGACTTCGCTCGATACTCGCTCGACAAGCCGCTCGAGCGAGATGCCCTGTTTTTCTTAGACTTAGGGTTTCCTTAGAATAGAATTGGGGGTTTCAAATGGGAAGGATTATAAGTGAAATAACTCATGTGAATAAGAGAGAAACAAAAAGAAAGAAAATAATATTTATATAAAGATTAAGTTAGTCACGTCGTGACGGGGACGGCGATACGTAACGCCCGGATGACTGACGTGCCGACAGGGACGGCGATACGTAACGCCTGTCGTGATATGAGAAATATGTGATCTCCACGGGGACGGCGAGACGTAACGCCCGTGTGATTGATCCTCACGGGGACGGCGAAACGTAACGCCCGTGAAATTGATTTGAATAGCGGGGACGGCGAGACGTAACGCCCGCAGTATTATGTGTATATGTTTTGTGTCATAACGGGGACGGCGAAACGTAACGCCCGGATGATTGACACCAGACTCATCATAACGGGGACGGCGATACGTAACGCCCGGATGATTGATGAGTGTATGTGATGGGGACGGCGATACGTAACGCCCATCAGTGATATGAAAGAATAAGAATTTTAAGGGGAAAACAATATAATTTAATATAAGATCATGGGTGAGTTGAGAAAGGTATCTGTTAGACAGTGGTCTTGTGAGGGGTATATTAGGGTATTTCCCTTGTCATTAGTGGTAATAACTTTATGGTTGTTTTCCCTGTTTCCTTTAAGCTGTTTATGTACTTACTGAGATTTCATTCGAAATCTCACTCTTTTGTGGCTCCATATATTTTGTGCATATTATTTTATACAGGATTCGATGACCAGCAGGGGGACAGCCCCGATGATACAGGAGACTTCGGGGAGTCCTGAGGGACTTTCCGACTATAGTCCTTATCTGGACATTTCTTTTGTTTCCTTCGGACCTCCTATCAGTAGTCGACCCACCGGAGCTTGGAGTCTTGATGCATCCACTTTTGTTGAGGAGAGGCGACGTACGGGATGCTGCATAACCTTAGGAGTAGACGGCTCATTGTCCATGTGTGGAGTTTGTGTGACTCCACAGGGACAACAGCTCCAGCGAGACTTTAGTATTAGTATGGATAGGTTTCGCTATGGGAGAGAATATCCCGAGGTTAAGAGGGAGAAAGAGTGAGGTGAAGGAAAGTTCTTTGGGATGAATGTAAAATATTTTACTACAGTTTGGACTTGTATATGTAAGAAGTACAATGTTTAAGTTTAATGAATGTTGTATATGTATTTTCCGTGTGATCTTTAGAAAGTCTTATATTGCAAAACCTGATCCGCTGCGAATTTAGTGATTTATGCTTTTATTCTTGTTAAGTACGAGGGTGAGTAGCCAAGTGTTGCTCATCCAGACACCTTAATTTACGTTAAATCCCAGACGTAAGTTGGGGGCGTCACAGATTGGTATCAGAGCAATTACGTCTCTGGGTAAAACCTACATGTCCTAGGAAAAATGGATCACATGGTACTAGTATAGGCTTGAATCTTTATCAGATTGGAGTTTGGAGTAATATGGGTGAATGTTTGGATTTTTTTGGAAATTTGAAAGTTTCTAAAGTGAGTATGGCTTATGGTGAAGTTGGGTATATTTCAGGAAAACAATATGCCGAGAGGTCGTCCTCCCTCGAAACGATTAGAAGTGGTAAATCAGAATCCTTCTCTGGTTACCCCTCCACGTACTGAAGAACAAACGGCACCAAGTTCACCATTGAGAGAAGGACAGACACCATCGAACCCACCGTTGGGGGAAGGGCAGACGGCACCGAACCCATTATCGGGAGAAGAGCAGAGGACACGGAATCCACCCTTGGAAGGGGGACCAGTAGCGCAAAACCCCCCATTAGAAGGAGGCCAGGCAATAGCTGAAGCTATTCGGCAAATGACGGAAGTGGTGAGAAACCAAATAGAACAGAGTCGTTATCATCAACAGAATGAAAATAGAAGAGAAGCTCAAGGGTGTCCGTATGAAAAATTTTTAGCGTATCGATACCCGCCCTTTATCGGAACGGAAGGAGCATTAAAAGCAGATAAATGGATTGTAGACCTAGAAAGCACCTTCGAAGTTAGTAGCTGCACCGAAGTTCAGAAAGTGTAGTATGCAGGACATCTATTACAAGGAGAAGCCGGACTATGGTGGGACACAAAGCGAAAGCTGCTAAAGTTAGAATTGGGAGAAAATGTAGTGCCTACATGGGAAAGGTTCAAGAAAGAGTTCGACGATCGATTCTTTCCGGAATCTATGAAGCGGCAGAAAGCTTTGGAGTTTACTATGTTAATACAAGGCAGTATGTCGGTAGAACAGTACTCGACACGATTTATGGAATTGGCGAGATTTGCTCCGCATCTGGTAGCTACTGAAAAGATGAGAGCCCAGAAGTTTCAAGAAGGACTGCAGCCACGAATTCGTATGCAGGTGGCATGTTTACAAATTGAGAATTTTCAAGAACTAGTAAATGTAGCAGCCATAGCGGAAGCTGAACAGAGGAGTGTTATGGCGCAAACTCAAGCATATGGAAAAAGAAGATTTCAATTTTCTGGGGGAAATGATGCTAGGAGGAAACCAAATTTTAGATCCACGAATAGAGGAAAAGGAGTCGCAATTAATCCAAATATGCCAACTTTATTTCAGCAATGTGCAAAATGTGGACGTCGACACCAGGGAGATTGTCGAGTGGATACTAGAATTTGTTATAGATGTGGTCGGCCAGGACATCTGATCAAAGACTGTCCCCAGAATACCTCCCAAGGATTAGCTCTACCCGGAGGAAAAGCCAAAGCTTCTACGAAAGCTAAAGTTTATGCTATCACGCCTGGAGAAGTAGATATGGAGGCAGACGAGACAATAGATGCTAACGTCATTACTGGTAAATTTCCAAGTCCCCTCTTTTAGTTAATGAATGAATTCTTTGGGAGTGGTAATAATAATAATAGTAGAATAAAATTTTCTTTAGGTAAACTTAAGCTGAAGCAATGCATGGTCTATACCTTGTTTGATTCGGGAGCAACCAGATCCTTTATTTCCTATGATTGTGTCCAAAGGTGTGATTTAAAAACGGAATTGTTAACTCAAAAAGTTATAGTAGTCATGCCCAATGGAAAAGTAGCAGGATGCCACCGGATAGTGAGAAATTGCCCCTTGGAGATTGGAGGTTCTCAGCTAGTCGCTGATCTGATACTATTCCATTTGATGGAGTTTGATTTAATTTTAGGTATGGATTGGTTGGCCAAGTATTATGCTAAACTGGACTGTCGCAGAAAGGAAATAATTTTTAGCTTACCCAAGGAAGGGAAATTTTGTTACAAGGGGGAAATGTTGAAGGCAGTTTCCTCCATAGTAACTGCTAAGCGAATAAAGAAAAGTATTAACAAAGAAACTAAGGGCTACTGGGTAATCATGTTAAACTCCTCAGAAGTTGTTAAAGGTATTCAAGGAATTCCTGTGGTGGAAGACTTTCCTCAAGTCTTTTCTGATGACCTACCAGGACTACCTCCTGATCGAGAAGCAGAATTTGTTATTGAATTGGAACCGGCCACAACTCCAGTTCATAAGGCTCCGTATAGAATGGCACCAGTGGAGTTAGAAGAATTGAAAGTGCAGATTGAGGAACTTTTGAGGAAAGGATTTATCAGACCTAGTTCATCCCCATGGGGAGCACCAGTATTGTTTGTGAAGAAGAAAGATGGGACAATGCGGATGTGCATAGACTACCGAGAATTGAATAAAGTTACTATTAAGAATAAGTATCCGTTGCCACGGATAGATGACCTGTTGGATCAATTAAGAGGAGCAACTGTGTTTTCAAAAATAGACCTTCGGTCTGGCTATCATCAGTTGAAGATCAGGGAGCAAGATGTACCTAAGACAGCTTTCCGAACCCGATATGGGCACTTTGAATTTTTGGTTATGCCATTCGGTGTGACAAATGCACCAGCAGTATTCATGGATTTGATGAACCGGATATTCAGACCATATTTGGACAAGTTTGTGGTGGTTTTTATTGATGATATTTTGATCTACTCTCAGACTGACGAAGATCATAAAGAGCATTTGAAAATAGTAATGAAAATTTTGCAGAAACATCAACTGTATGCCAAACTTAGTAAGTGTGAATTTTGGCTACAAGAAGTTAAATTTTTGGGTCATGTTATTTCAAGTGAAGGAGTCTCCGTAGATCCCGCAAAGGTAGAAGCAGTGATGGAGTGGCAGCAACCAACCAATGCACATGAAATACGAAACTTCTTGGGATTAGCTGGATACTACAGAAGATTTGTGGAAGGATTTTCCAAACTATCTGCACCTCTGACAGCATTGACTAGAAAGAATGCTAAGTACGTTTGGAGTGAGCAATGCGAAAAGAGTTTCCAAGAGTTAAAGAAGAGGTTGACTACAGCACCAATTTTAGCCTTGCCAGAACCTCATAAACCTTATGTAATATATAGTGATACCTCAAAAATGGGATTGGGGTGTGTGTTAATGCAAGAAGGAAGAGTAGTTGCGTATGCATCCCGACAACTTAAGGACCATGAACAGAATTATCCCACGCATGATTTAGAGTTAGCACCTGTAGTGTTTGCTCTAAAGATTTGGCGGCATTACTTATATGGAGAAAAGTGTGAAATATTTACGGACCATAAGAGTCTCAAATATCTTTTTAGCCAGAAAACCTTGAACATGAGACAGAGAAGGTGGATAGAGACTATAAGTGATTTTCAATGCGAAATCAAATACCACCCTGGAAAGGCTAATGTGGTAGCCGATGCCTTGAGTAGGAAAGTTCAAACAGAAGAATTTTCAGTGTTGGCAGCGATGCGAGAAATTCTAGTGAACAGATTATCACAGGACCTCAAGTTAATGGAGATTCAAGAAATTGTTCCTTTAACGGACCAAGAAATTAAGGAAAAACAACAAAAGGATGCTAAACTGGAGAAGATAAAACAACAAATACTGGAAGGAAAAGGGTCTCCACACTTTATGATTTCAGGCGATGGAATGTTATACTTTGGAAGAAGGAAAATCATTCCGGATGCCCCAGAATTGAAAGAAAGGTTGATGAAAGAAGCTCATAGTACACCATATACTGCTCATCCTGGAAGTACTAAGATGTATCAAGATTTAAAGGAAAAGTTTTGGTGGGAAGGAATGAAGAAGGATATTGCGACCTTTGTAGCCAAATGTCCAGTGTGTCAGTTAGTAAAAGCTGAACACCAAAGACCAGCCGGTCAGTTGCAACCTTTACCAATCCCCGAATGGAAATGGAAGGATCTATCTATGGATTTTGTGGTAGGATTTCCAAGAACATCTACGGGAAAGAATTCGGTTTGGGTAATAGTGGATCGATTGACGAAGAGTGCTCACTTTTTACCCATCTCTAACACGGATTCCATGGAAAAGTTAGCAAAAATTTATGTGAAGGAAATAGTTCGCTTACATGGAATACCCAAGACTATAGCTCCAGCTCTCCCCTTGGATTGGTAATAACTTACACGGGGACGGCGAAACGTAACGCCCGCAGTATTATGTGTATATGTTTTGTGTCATAACGGGGACGGCGAAACGTAACGCCCGGATGATTGACACCAGACTCATCATAACGGGGACGGCGATACGTAACGCCCGGATGATTGATGAGTGTATGTGATGGGGACGGCGATACGTAACGCCCATCAGTGATATGAAAGAATAAGAATTTTAAGGGGAAAACAATATAATTTAATATAAGATCATGGGTGAGTTGAGAAAGGTATCTGTTAGACAGTGGTCTTGTGAGGGGTATATTAGGGTATTTCCCTTGTCATTAGTGGTAATAACTTTATGGTTGTTTTCCCTGTTTCCTTTAACTTGTTTATGTACTTACTGAGATTTCATTCGAAATCTCACTCTTTTGTGGCTCCATATATTTTGTGCATATTATTTTATATAGGATTCGATGACCAGCAGGGGGACAGCCCCGATGATACAGGAGACTTCGGGGAGTCCTGAGGGACTTTCCGACTATAGTCCTTATCTGGACATTTCTTTTGTTTCCTTCGGACCTCCTATCAGTAGTCGACCCACCGGAGCTTGGAGTCTTGATGCATTCACTTTTGTTGAGGAGAGGCGACGTACGGGATGCTGCATAACCTTAGGAGTAGACGGCTCATTGTCCATGTGTGGAGTTTGTGTGACTCCACAGGGACAACAGCTCCAGCGAGACTTTAGTATTAGTATGGATAGGTTTCGCTATGGGAGAGAATATCCCGAGGTTAAGAGGGAGAAAGAGTGAGGTGAAGGAAAGTTCTTTAGGATGAATGTAAAATATTTTACTACAGTTTGGACTTGTATATGTAAGAAGTACAATGTTTAAGTTTAATGAATGTTGTATATGTATTTTCCGTGTGATCTTTAGAAAGTCTTATATTGCAAAACCTGATCCGCTGCGAATTTAGTGATTTATGCTTTTATTCTTGTTAAGTACGAGGGTGAGTAGCCAAGTGTTGCTCATCCAGATACCTTAATTTACGTTAAATCCCAGACGTAAGTTGGGGGCGTCACAATATATATATTTTTTTTACTTTCTGAAATAAATTTTTGGTTCTTGGCTAAGACTCAAATACTTGACAAACACATCTTTTGAGGTACATGTGCATGCATTAAATGTAATCTGTAAATGTATTGATGGTCAAGCATAAACACATACATGTAATAATGTTTGATGTAATACATAATACCTTAATCTAGTCATCCTAATAGATGCATGAAATTATGACTTACCATGATTATTTTCGTGGTGTATATGCAGATTAACGCTTTTGTGCTGGCCTAAAGCATTTCTCATATATTATGGGTGGCTATAGGAGTTGTCTTCTATGCTGGAGATTCAATGATATGAACGCTTGGTTTGCCAATTAATACCTTAATCTTTTATTTAAGTAATCGTAAATGGAATGTGGTGGCAGAAAAAATTTGTGTATGCATGAATCCCTAGTTCTATATATGATATAATTCACTTCCTTTCCATGTTGATATCTTGATTCTCATAAGAAACAATATGGTTTGACAGGTTGGAAGGAGTTGAAATTATCATAAAATCCTCATACCCCTTCGGGTTACTATTTCTCTCTCTCTATATGCATGCGTCCTATGTACATGAATACTTAAAAAGGGTATACGTGACATCTGTTCAATACTTACATCAATGATTTATAGCAAGAACCCAATGATGGGCCAATAGGTATTTACTATGATACAATTAAATGCATGTCCAAGTATCCTGGCTAATTGGAATTTTTGACTAAATATATCAACATAACTTGATAGGATTATGTGTATTTAAAGACTTAAATAAAACTTAATAATAATATAAAGCCTAAAAGAAATTCCATATAAGATTAATTGTATCAAAGGTGTTGAATTTGTGGTTGGATGTAAGTAAATGGGCTACTTGGAATTGTTGTTTGACAAAATTTAAACCAATAGCTGAACTTATATGAACATATTATCAAGCCAAGTAAATTCAAATATAAATAAAAGGGCTAATTGGAATTGTGGAGTAATATATTTTGCTTCATTGATAGGATTACACACCATAATTTGCTTAATACATCCTAATTCAAATGACAAGGTCTCGACTGATTACATATAAGATCTATAGCAAGGGTGTTTAGCTTGATATTGTTGTTCTAAATAATAAAACCAACATTGCTGGGGCATGTCAATTAATCCTATAAAGCAAACAACTTCAATCCAATTAAATTTGCCATTTGAAATTGTGGACTAAATATATAATGATTACTTGATAGGATTGCATATGCACCTATTTGCTTAATAAAGATTAATTCAACCTAAAATCCCTACTGATTGCATAGAAGATTTCTAGCAAAGAGTGTTTATGATGATGTTGTCTTCAACTTCCAAACCAGTTGGGTCAATTTGAATTATTATTTTGCAAATAAATTCAATCCAAGTCAATGGAATTTTGCTCAATGTGAAGTAATTATATAATGCTTACTAGATGGGATTACACCTATTTAAAGACTTAATACAGCTAAATCCAATTTAGAAAGCCCCACTGATTGCAAGTCAGATTTGTTGTGCAATTTGACTGCAAGTGCATGCAATATCCACCATTCAAACATTGTAAAAATACATGACATTTTGAATGATAATGCTGAATTTACAGGCCATGGGGGTCGGGGAGATTTAGATGGGTAAAATAGAGTGTTAAATTTATACAATGAAGCATAATGAGTTGAAGACCACCTGAAAATTAATACATGCATTTATCGTGTCAAAAGGGGAATATTGCCTTCTAACTTCTATAATCCACTTGCTTATCATATCCAACTGTTTCTAATAATAATTTGCAAATATAATTCATTCTCCACATGATTGTGGCTTTGGCTCTATGTGAACCCAGACTATCTAATTTGTCATATATCTGATAATTTAATAACATTTTATGAAAATTATGGTACACCTATTAAAAAAAATTGACAAGTGTTAATAGATGTCAATGATATATACAAAATGAGGGGAAAAACATGAATATTATAAAAAATGGGATGTTTATAAGTATGAAGACGATGAAATAATAAAAAAAATCTAAATAAGTGGATAGCCCTGGGCGAGAACAATTCCCAAAAGAGGCGGGATTTTAATTATCAAGCAAAAAAAAAAAAATCATTTGTCTGCCAACAAGTAGACTACCTGCACCCTCATATAAGGCTGAAAATAAAAGGGAGCCACTAACTCTGGAAAAGAAAGAGAGTTATTAGGGCCACTTTCCTCTCTCAAAGAAGATACTCAGCGAGGTGGAAGAAACTCTAGTAAGCTATCATCACCTCAGTGGGTTGCTTGCATTGAACAAATATTTGCCCTCACCCTCCAGCAAGGTGATATACTACAAAGCCCTCTCTCTCTCTCTCTCTCTTAGCTTTTCTACTCTCACTCTGGTTTCTCTATCTGCAAAGTGGTGTTTTTTTTTTCCACTTCCTTAATAGAGATAGTGATGCACGTTTGACTTGTCTTTGTATTGAGTGCTCTCTTGGGTTTCTGAATTTGTACCTATTAAGTGTCAAGTTATTTTTTTTCCCCACAAAATCACACATGCAGGCAGGGTTTAAACTTTTTCCCCTCGAACTTATATTTTAACTGAGCATTGACTGAACTTATTTTATATGAAATGACTTGGCTCATTAGACATTGGGCTTAGCTAACAATCTTGTCTAGTTGAGTTAATTAGTTTATATGATATAATTTTGTTGTTTTTGTTCTATAAAGGGGCACTAGTATTATGTTGTGAATGGTTTTTCCTCAAACTTATGTAGTAATTGAGCATTGACTAAACTATTTTGCTGGCTTTGCAAATATTGGATAGCTGATTAGTTATTACGCTCAGCTAAGTCTATTGTAGTTGGGTTAATTATTTTGTTTGAAATAGTTTTTTTGTTTTTTTTCTACATAGGGACACATGTAAGTATTATTATTTAAATTTTTTCCCATCAAACTGATTTTGTGAGCATTGACTAAACACATTTGAATTTGCAAATATGGGCTAGTCTAAAATATAAAAGTGGAAGTGTACCATACTCAATGGATGACATTGTGAACATATGTGTGTATATATATATATATATATATATATGTTGTAACAGAACTTGTTCTACGGTCATTGGTGTATTTTGGTTGAAAAGTTTCGATTTTTTTGTTTCCTTTCTTCAACTAAAAGAGATACCCATCCATGTTACTACATCCATTTCTGCCAGTTGTGACTTGTGCCTGTATAGCATTCAATCATTTTTTTCTTTGAAATGGCATGGTTGAATGACAAGTGGGCTTGGCTAATAGGCTGGTGTAGTTAGACCAATTTGGATTGTAAGTATTATGTTGGTTCCTTGTTATTTTTTCAGTTCTACATACTCACACACCCATGTAGGGTTTAATATGATCTGCCAACTTGTGTTTCAAGCCTCTTTTAAACAACAATAGCATTTCAAATGCACTCTAGATTTGGAGTTAAGTCTAATGTACATGTAGTAGGTAAGCTGGGAAAGTTACAGCCAAGGTCCTTTCTCAACCTTGAGAAAATTTTTGGAACTGTTTCTGTGGATCTTGCATGCAACTATGTGAAGTGTCCTGGTGTCCTAGTGTGCTTGACTGCTTTCTTCTGACTTTTATTACTTAATTAAATGGTTTTTCAAGTTAACCATAGGGTTTGGCTAGCAGGCTGGTGCAATTGCATGTGACCTTTAATTTCACTTAATTTATGCAATGTTTTAGGCTTTTTTTATTAGTTTAAACAGTTTTTTTTTTAATTCATGCTTTACCACATCACACATTCATAGAGGCAATAACATGGCCTGGACTTGTGTTTGAGCATTGACTTCACATGTTAGAATTTACACATATGAGGTAGTGAAGTGAGAAACTTCTATTCTGAAAAGTAAAACCTAAAGTAGATTGTGTTGTGATTGGTTGAATAACATTATTTGTGCATGTTAATAATATTTTATGCTAGCTGTTTTCATGATAGATTGTTCGACATATGTCTAATGTTAACAAGCAGATAAGCATCACAAATGTTGAAGTTTTTGCTGTATATAAAATATTGCAGTTTGTTAATTTTATTTTTCTGATTTGATACATATCATAACTAGCCTTGTGCACTGTGAATAACTCCTGTTCATTTTAGTAGGAGTACTCCATCTAAAATTTACATAATGGTGAGGTGGGTTAGAGGTGGACGAGGTGGACGCGGTGGCTGTAGGTGGGGCCCAAGGCCTCACCATGGGCCTCCATGGCTGCGTGATGTAGGAGACATAGAAGAAGGTCAACCATCAAATGATTCAACTCAACCACCAAATGTGGTTGTGGAGGAGGTTATGGGAGAAGTTATTGCGGCACCAAGGACTTTAATTGATGCAGGTAAGATGCTATTGTTGACCCTTATGCCTCTTCATGTTCTTTGTTCACTGAACCAAGACCACTATAAATGTCTAATTGCTATAATGCTATTTTAGGCCCATATGGTACAGATCAACCCACTTGGAAACGTGGCTATGGACCAAGGAAAGACACGTTGTTTGAATGTATACGAAAATTTGGTAAGATACCATTGACTATCAAGGATGGACAAAGAGGTCCTTCATGCGAGAATTACAACATATTTTCTGGTCGAGTCATGACTGCATGAAAACATGCAACATGCAAGCTGGAAAGCGGTACCAAAAGAGGAGAAAGAAGAGTTGATGAATCGTGTACGGGTAAGAGATTAAGATATTTTGGACATTATCTTAGCTACTTTGTGCATGACACTATTTAACACATTTTGAAACAAACAATTTATAACTTGTTTTGTCACAGGAGGATTTTGTGTTGGATTGGACTCAAACTTCCCATCGAGAGTGCGTGATGAATGCTGTTGCTCAAAAGTACAATGCATTTCACTATTTTCTACGAAAGCAATACCTGAAGTATGGGACCCATGAAGCAGCAATTTCTGGTGGGACAACCTGGGTGGAGAAGCCTGTATGGG
Source organism: Platycarya longipes (assembly GCA_036559045.1). NCBI lineage: Eukaryota > Viridiplantae > Streptophyta > Magnoliopsida > Fagales > Juglandaceae > Platycarya > Platycarya longipes. The sequence goes on along the minus strand of CM071796.1, from coordinate 23,709,407 downwards.
ATCATTTATGTGCCACCTGGTCTAGTGAAAGGTTCAAGGTAAATCTTAGTTTGAGAAAATTACATTATACCCCATTTGATATAACATAGAGGATATAACTCTTCTGCACACTAGTGAATGTTGTTTCTTATTACTATTGTCAATATGTGTTTAGTGTTTGCATTAATTAAAATCTCAGAGGATGTCAGAGAGGAATACAAAGAATAGAGAGAAACAACGGATCAACCACACAGGTAATTGAAAGTCTTTCGTTAGGATAATGGAGGAAATGGTAAGATGTACTTTCTTCCATTCATCTAAGAAACAAATCAGTAAATTGTTTATTTTGAATATGATTGGAGTATCTAACAACACTATTTTTTTATTCTAAAGGATGATGATGGAACAAATTTGATACATTTTTATAAGGTGGTGCATTGGTCACGGAAGAAAGGTCGGTTTATTTCTGACCTAGCAGAGCACAACTATGTAAGTCATTCATTCCATATCAATTGAGGTAGCCCTTAAGACCACTTAAAACAGATTTTTAATTTTAATATTTTTGGTTTGATACATACGCATAACCAGACTTATGCATTGTGAATACGTCTTATTCAATATCTTTTGCATGCAACAACTTATGCTTGAGCGATTGGAGGAAACCGAGGTAGATACAACAAATATTGATGTAGCTAGTACTTCAGTCTTCAAGGAGGTTTTAGGACACTGATCAGGATATGCAATTGGGCTAGGCCATTCTATGATACCTGAACCCTCTATTGCAATGAAGGAAAATAGGGATTATCAGCGAATTGTTGAAGAGAATGAGAGAAGCAAAACCAAGGCAAATATGTACAAGGACCAGCTAGCATTACTGAGAGCTAAATTATTGGAATTCAAGAATCAGTTTAAAGACCATGAGAAGTCAATGAACAATTGCCTGAATGATTTAGAGGGTCAAAGAGAGCCACGTCAGGAGACCCACCAAGATGCTTAGGCATCTTGGGTAGCTAGCTAGTTAGTTATCCCTACTTTTGATTTTTGAAGGGATTTTTGAAGCTACGTGCAGTGAGGCTGATGGCATCATTACCAAGGTTAATTTTGGCCACTTTTGATGAGTCACTTGTATAGTGGCTTGGTGGCAACCAGTAAGGCTTTATTATATATACAGCTTAGCAACTTACAGTTTTGGACGCATCAACATGTTTATTAGTTGCAAACCAAGCTGGTATGTTGATGTATTTTTATAGTTGCTATATGGATTTGTGGAGTGATTTTTTATTTCATTATATTTATAGAATTTTTGCAGCATGTGACATGTGGAGACTGGTTGGTGGATATAGTTTTCCTGAAAATTTGGTGATTTCTTATATGACAATCTGCATTGGATACATACCTAAGATGAGTGTTGATATGAGTCTAGGATGGCATGCATGCCAGGCTGAAAGCTGTATCGTTAGTGATTATTAGAGAATATATGCTGCTGGTTGTGATGTCATGTGAGTTTGTATCCAAATTTTCTATTCAAATGGGGGATGAATTACATGTTTTTCTGCACTATATATATATATATACATATGTAGTATATTAATTTTCACAACTAACAAATGTATGGATTATTTTATGGACTGGTTGTTGGCTAAGGATTTCCATGAAATTAGGCGACTTCTTAATTATGTATCTGCATTAGATACATACCTAAGATTCTAGGTGTAATTAGTATGGGTACACATTATGAAAGCTAATTGCTAATTGTTACTAATTAGAAGATAACATTATGCTGGTGGTTGTGATATCTTGATGTTAGTATTCACTGAACAGAACAGGAGATGATTTTTTTTGGTTAATTTAACTATATTTATGCACACAACATATTAATTTCCACTACAACACTTAAGGTGACAAGAATTGTGGACTGGATATTGGATATGGTTTTTTTATGAAATTATTTTTCATAGATTACAGTGGATACATCCATTAAGATATTTGTTAAATAAGCCATGCTAGTGACATGCTTACAAGGTGGAAAATGTGTGATAATGCTTATTAGACAGCATTAACCTGGTGGTTGTGATGTCTTGTAGTAAGTATCCATTGAACTAATAAATTAGGTAGAATTGTTTAATGTTTTTCTACACTATATATAAGCACGCAGCAGGTTAATGCTGTCTAATATATTACAATTGGTGGGTGATGAAATGAGTGATGCTAGGGACTCTATATAGGCTGAAAAGTGTTATTGCTTCTGATTATTTCTTGTTATTGAATTGTCTTGAAGTGTGTATCCACTGAACAATTAATGTGAAATATTAATAATGTTTTCCTGCACTATATATGCAGGAGGTTTCCACAACTAATAGGAAGGAAACTTATTATGAGGGGATATATTGGTGCTACATGACAATGACTCCAGTCGAGAGGTGAAAGTGCATTGGAAGATGTGTTTTTTAGGCAAGACCATAGTTGTGCATTAGCAAGGAAGTAGACAATCTCCATGATTTAGTATTGTCATGTATATTTTGTTTAAATATTGTGTCTGTCAGTTGACATATTGGATAATGGAAATTTATGTATTAATATATTGTGCATGTTGGCTGGCACCTGGCCCATGTAGCAAGTAAATTTGAACCATGTTTGTTGAGAATAAAAGTAATATATAACATATGTGATTATATGATTACTGATGTTGTATGTGTTTTGGATTGGACCACAATGCAAATTACAAGCATATATAACATGTAACAGGTTTGTACATATGCAGCACCAACTATGCATGCTTATATATATATATATATATATAATATATATTGTGTCATTGTCTGATCATAATAGGTAGCAATTAAATCCATCATCCAAGATGACTACTATATATATAGTTACATATATGTGTGTGTGGAACTTCCATAAAAAAATGTGTGTGGAATGAAAACAGGGATAATCATAACAATAGAACCCAAAACACATCATGTAGGTGAACAAGATTTTTCTGCCCATTTTTCTCATAATGTAATGTTGCAGCAAAAGACCATGTAGCAGGCATAGTTAAGTGGCAACAAATACTCTTTTTTTACGCTCATTGATTATGAAAGATTAATTAAATTGTTTTCAAAATTGATAAACATGAATTGCAGAAAGAAAAGAATAGCGGCAAAAATTAGTCATCAGTTTTGAATATTTGTTAGGAAAAGCATAATCGTTGAGTCTAGCACATCGATCTAAAACTTTGTAAAAATTACACTTTTGTTGCAAACAATGTTCACCAACACAAATATTTTTTTGAAGAAGTGTTCCATCAATAAAAAAATAAATTGACAAATTATAATTGCCAATAAAAGTATTTGCTACAATATGAGTTGCAGGAAATGAACATTTCTATAGATTCATTCTTGCAGGTTAACATTTTATTCTACAAATTAGACTTGTAAGAAATAAGTAGATTCTACAACAAAAAATATTTTTAAATACTAATTCACAACATAGACTTGCTACAAAATATATCAATTGACGGCATTTATTGCCAAAAATAACAATTTGCAGACTGGCATATTTGTTGGAGATAGTCAATAGCAAGATAATAAATTGAGGATAAACATCATTTATGGCAACTATGTGTTGCCATATTTTCGTATATTATTCAATTGTAGATGAATGGGCAGCTGTATTTGTAACAAACATTAGGTATATTAGCTACAATAAAAATTGCCAGAATAAGCCAATAGTATCCAACACCTTCTGATTTGCCGAAATATGTTGTATAATTGGCGCTTCTTTATCTACAAAATTGCGGCAAAATATATTTTCCAGTATTACACTCTTGCCGCCAGAATTCAAGCTTATTGCTACAAAATATGTTGCGGCAAATATTAAGATAGGTTGTAGTGTACCCCACTCAACCTTCCTTCTTCCTCAACTTTACATAACATATGTGAGATCCCAGACTTTGTGTATTTTTACGTATTGTCTTTATTTTTGTTATTAATTGTTTTAATTTATTTTAATAATATTATTGGTTGTGTTTTATTTATTTAAAATTTATCATTTGAACTATTAGTTAGTTAATATTAGTTTTATGTTATTTTAGGTTAAAATATTGAGTTACGTTGTTTTCCTTATTAATTTTAATGTGAGGTAATTATTTTAATAATTGGAGTTAAATTTCTTTATTTTATTATGAGTTTATTTGATGTGTTTTATTTATTTTAATTAAAGATGTTTCGGAATAGATTTATATATATATATGTATATGTTGTAATTTTAAGTGATTTTGTGACCCTAGTTGTGAGAATTGGATTTCATTTCTTTCCCTTCCTTTTTCTTTTTCCCCTCTTTTTCTTTTCTCTTTTTCTTCTTTCTTTTTCTTCTTTCTTTTCTCCTCTGCTTCACCACCCCAACCCCACGCGACACAGCCCCCCCTCTATTTTTGCCCGATCGGCCTTAAACCTGGCCAGCCTCCACCGCCGGCCACCAGCCCTCACCGCCCCACCCTCCGGCGAGCTCCCCTGCATCGGTGGTGCATCTCCAGCAACCTCCTACACCATGCATGGGCCTCAAACCCGAAATGGGTATATTGTGTTTCCAGGTAACGCCGCCGTCACCTCCGGCCACCCATGGCTCCAGCCATCTCCTAGCACCCTTCCCCTTCACCGGTGAGCATAACCCATCGCCAGCAGCCCCTCATTCCTTCCACACAAGTAACCCATGAAATGGGTTTTGGACCCACGACTTGAGCAACCCAACCACCGTTCGCCGCCACCGTTAGCCTCACCACCGCCACCAAAGTACTCCCCTACCTAATGCGACCTCACCCCTAGCTCGGCTCCTCAAACCACGGCCCCACCTTCCTTGTACAATCTCAAATCCGAAAATGGGTTTGGACCGCCTCACCACCACCTTCACGAGATTCTCCACCCTTCAATGAGTATTTCCCTAAATTTTGGTGTCAAACAGAGTACCTTAACAAATATTTGAAGATTCGACAAGTTGGCGTGCTATGAGCGCTGTGAATTGGCGCTTGTTTGAAGATCCGACAAGTTTCAAAAGTTTATTCTCCACCCTTCAATGAGTATTTCCCCAACGTACGAAATGACTGCTATGAGCGCTCTGAATTGGCGCTTGTTTGAAGATCTTTGCTTTTATCCGCTGTAAGTATTTTTCAAATAAACTTTTGAGATTTAAATATATTTTGCAATAACAAATATTGAGATTGATTGGTTGTCGGATATTCTGTGTATTGTCGTATGCATTGCATGGTGCATGCATGTTCATGTTTGTAAAAGAAAACTGGGTTTTCGTATTATTGTATGCATGTTCATGTGTTGGAAATGGAAACTGGGTTTTCATGTGTTAATGGCTTTCGGGTGCATGTGTATCACGACTCCAAGCCGAGATGGGGCATTATCCTGGTGGAGCTCCTCTGGTCACTCAATAGCGGAATATACTGAGTGATGTCCCTTGGGTTATCGCCGAGCGACAACGGGATCAAACGGGATGGTAATGCTCTCGTGCCGACTCCGTGGCTCCTCTGCTGGCGGGGGCTAGGGGATGCCTGGTCATGATACGTGCTGAGCGCGATTAGCTAGGCATCGCCCATTCCGAAATCACATGCGTGGTCGTTACCTACGGTGTGATGATGAGAGCTACGGTGTGCGAATGGTCCCTAGGGGAGATCATGATACATATGGTTAATAAAATGGATGTTTAGGCCATTTTTTGAGAAAATAGTGGGTTTTGATTATTAGTTTAACGTGGACTATTTTCTAGGAAAATGGTTGTGGTTTTAATAGATTTACGTATATAATTTTCTGGAAAAATTATAGATATTTTTATTGGAGTTTTATCTTGAGCCAAAATGAGATTTTGGCGTGTGTAGTTATTTTTTTTTGTGTTGAGGAAGATGATTTTAAGTTTCATGCATATGGTGTCATGTTCATGCGTATTGTTGTTGCATGAATATATTTTATATCTTGTGGTTTGTTTGAGTTGTACTTACCTACGATGTTATTTTTGGCGTCGTAACCTTTGGATGCAGATGTCGAGGAGGCTAAGCCTGAGGAGGCGGTTCCGCTATTGAAGTATGATATATAATTTATTATCTTGGAAAATATATTTTCTCTTTTTATAAATGTATTTTTATGATTTGTCTTTAGGATGACTGTATTAAATCTGCTATTAGAGAATTTGTGTTAAACTGATTTGTAAAATAATTCTAAAAATTCTGATACTTAGATATTGACTTTATTTATCTACTGCTTTTATTTATGCATGTCACGTGTTCACACACTTAGTACTTGACGTTGGGAGTGCGTGACCCGTGTTATCAGCATTCCGACGCCTCGATTCCCGTGTTCTTTTAAAGAGAATTTGATAGTGTCACAACATAGCACTCAATCCTTCTGCACATAGAACAAAAATGTAAGGTAATAATGGATCACATTGCCATATCGTTCTACCTGGTTTAAATATGTCTCAAGGTTTCCCATTTACTAGAACACAATATGACACAAATTTGATACATTCCATCACAAATTTTATCCAACCATCCCCAAATCCCAACTTCTTATATTTTTCAAAAAGTTCTATTCCATCCTATCTAGGCTGTTGATATATCCAATTTGAGACATAAACTCCCCACCCTTCCTTTCTTTTCATCATCGAGTGTGAAATCTCAAAGGCTATCATTATATTTTTTGTTATAGTTCTACCTGGCACAAAAGCACTTTGCCAACTTGATATAATATTATGAATCACACTTTTGAGCCTATTTTCTAGAACTTTACCAATAAGTTTATACAAAACATTGCATGAAGAGATATGCCTAAACTCATTTACAGATATTTAGTTAATTTTCTTAGGAATCAGTGCTATATATGTGTGGTTTATAGCACTAAGCAGTTGACCTTCATTTAAGACATCAAGTATGGCCTTACTAACCTTTAACTTAGCTGCTTCCCAATGTTCTTGATAAAAAAAGTGCTCCAAACCCATCTAGTCCTGGTAACTTCCATGGATTCATATGTGTTAGTCCCATTTCAACCTCATCAATAGTAATGGTTCCATAAGAGTCATATTCATTTCTCTCAATACCTTTGAGTTAACATGTTTCAAACACTCACCCAAATCCTACATATTTGGGTTGGATGATGCATAAACATTCTGAAAATGCTTTTAAAAGTTCTAGCTAGTTCCTCTTCATTTCCCATTATAGTTCCATTAGCATCCTTTACTTGCCTAATCCTATTTTGCTTCTTCCTTTGAGTAGCAAAAACATGACAATACCTTGAATTTTTATCCCCATGCTGATACGAGTGTACCTTTGCCCTTTGTTTCCACAGCTTACTCTCTATTTCCATTAATTCACCAACCTCCTTCTGCAAGGTTTTAACTTCATTCACATCACGTAGTCCTTCATCATTTCGTAACTCTTTTAGCATTACAATCTTCTATTTAATCTTCTCTTTGTCATCTGAAGATTTAAATCTACGCCATTGTGATAACACAACTGACTTTTTTGTAAGCAATTTTGTACATCTCCCAAATTGTTTCTCTACCCCTCATTTTTGCCCCATTTTTCCTTAAATTTTTCCTTAAATTTGTGCTTACACTTATCCTCACTCCCCCAAGTCATTTCATATATGAATACTCTGGATCTCATATTGTTGATCCTATTATTTTCCTACCAGAAACTAATCAATAAGTCCTTGTTGCCATCACCTTTACTTTAGTCTTTCTGAACATGTTGATCCATTCCACATTTTCTATCCCTCTGTCTAACCTTTCTTTAGTAAAAGTTACATCTACATGTCCATTACTCCATGTGAACCTCGACCCTTCCCATCCCATATCAAATAAACCACATTGCTCTAATGCAATGCTAAATCTCTCCATTTGGGCCTCACTTCTTATAATTCCTCCCACATCTTCGTGTTGTGTTAAGATCTCAGTCAAATCTCCACACACTATCTAAGGTTTATGGTCCTTAGGTTTCAATGAAACCAAACTATCCCAAGATTATTGTCTTATGTGTGCCCCAGTTTGGCCATAATAGCTAGCAAATATCTATTCATTTTCTCCGCTTTCACTTTTCACATTGTCACTAATAGGATGTTTGGAGTAGGAGAAAATATTTAATACTAAATTAGACTTCCACAATAATGCTAATCCCCTACTTCTTCCCACTGAGTCCACTACTAAACATCCCTAATAAAAACTAAAGCAAGTCTCTTTTCTTCCACTAACATGTAAAGGTCCTGCACTGTTCGGGGGTCACCAAGCCCCCGACAATTCCAGCTTAATGTTTTCATGACTCTTGATGGTGCAGCAAAGCAGCCACCGTCATATCAACATTACTGTCAAGATATGCCTCTACTAACCCTTTCTTAAACCTCTTTCCATATTCCTCTGTAACCTCACCACTGTCCTCATCCTCTAATCCACTTTTCCACATTGTGAGTTTTTACCAGAGGCAACCATCCCCCCATTACCCCTAGCCTTTCTCTTCAAATTTCCTTTTGTTTAATCATTATTGCATTTTTCCTGTACAATAATTATTTTACATACTATATTCTTCCTTACCATCTCTTGCTTCTGACTTTAAGAATTTTTTGCCACTTTTTCTTCAATTTGTTCAACTGCCTTATCTTTCTTGTTTATGGCTTCTTTAACACTCCCCTCCTTAGATTTCTCACTGGGTTCTCCGAAAGTCTCAACTACCTTTTCATTTTTATAGTATGTTTTTGAATAACTTATGCCACTAGATTCAGAATTTGAAAAACCCACTGTCCCTAAATTTTTTCTACCCACCTTATCAACATTCAACAACCCCTCCCTATGACCTTCTCCCTTATCTTCCATCTCCTTCCTCCACCTTCACTCCCTTAATTATCATAATTAACACCCTGATTAGACTTTGGAACTGGCTCAAATTTCCACTGCCCCCTCCTCCCATAATTAGGCTCAACTCTTAACCACCAGTCATACTGCTGCTCAATATCAGAGGATCTTTCTATATTGAGTTCCTTAATCTAGCATCCACCTTCTTTATGCACCATGGTACCCATCTAAAACATAGCTTTGGTAGTTTCTCATATTCAAAGGAATCCATACTTTTTTAGCTTAAATCCATATTCATTACAAGAAAATGCATTTTTTTGGTCGCCACTTCTGGTCGCTAAAATCCTAAAAAAATGTTGCAAAATGTCTTTTCCCGCGTTTTTAATCTGTTGCATAATAGTTGAGAAAGTATGCATTTTAATACCCACTGCCAATAATATTTATATATCGCTGAAAAGGCCATTTATCTCGCCGCAAATAAGGGTACAACCATCCCTTTAAACGTCTGAAACAGTTTTATACGTCAACATACATTGCCTCAATAGAGCCATTCTTGGCTGCAATAGGTTCACCCCTTTTTTGTCGTTCGTTGATATCGCCGCAACATAATCTTTTTATATCATTTTATTTTTGCTGCAATAAATTCATGCTAACGTTTATTTGGTCGCCGCAATAGGATCCACCACTGAAATACTTGGCTTATTGCGTCGCCTACATTTTCGCTTTAATAGGGCCATGCCGGCGTTTGATTCATTTTGACACATGATCAATTAATAATATTTAAATTAAGTTAAGCACTCATCTGTCACAATATAATGGCTGAGATATCCACCCATTTCATTTTTCATTTGTATGATAAGTTCATAACAAGACTTGGCCAACAAAACTACTATCAATAAATTTAATTAAAGGACAATGTATTCTAAACTTCCAACAAACTTTTCAATATATAATCTAATCCTCGTTATGTACGTTAGCTAGCTAGTTTTCTCAAGGTGTTTTCCAACTTTTGCTATATATTTCTTTATGAGATTGAACTATGTGAAACAAATATAAATTAATTTCAGCTAAAATTAAGATCACTATATAAAATGTTTGATATGCAGCCATTTCAGTGAATTTTTGTTTCCTGCCTTATTGTGGTTTGAAATTCTTGCCTATATCCCATTCCCAATAATGAGATTATTGTGGCCGAGCTCCCTACATTCGCTGAGGCCCAAGGTGGGACTCAGTGAGCTGAAGTTACACCACAAAGAATGGAAATTTTTGAGTAGGGGTAGCATTTTGGTTGTGCCTTGATTGTGGGTGGTACAGGATTTTGAATTAATATATCTCCTAAACATGTTTTGTGGTAGTTTATAAATGGGAATTAATATATCTCCAAAACCACTCTCCTGATTCTCTTGTACGGAGCCACCTGCACGTACGTTTATTACTCCAGGCGAACAATACAGTGCCAACCAACATATTTCCATTGCTTAGAGACTTGATAACACAACTCATACACACATTTATTTATATTTCTTAGAAACAATGTTTTCAGGATCTTTTTCTAAAACATATTTAGCCGACTAACAATCAATACGTAATAAGAATTTTTTTATTTAACAAATCACTTTTAAATTTAGAAATACATTGCCCAATAAATAAAATTTCTTTCTCAAAATAATACTATAATTAAGTTATGCATTATTCTTATGAAATCATCACTTATCTCAAAAATTTAAGTTAAGAGGAGGTAGATTTTATTATTTTATATCTTAATACTTTCCTCATTTATAAGTCAGATTTTCTTTCAATTAATAGGCCTAACAAATAGAATATTTAATTAAATATGAATAAAGTATAGAATAAGAATTCGAGCTCAAGATCTGATCTGGTCTGATATTATGTAAAACCACCACTTGTCTCAAAAATTTAAGCTAATAGGAGGAGGTAGGTTTCATTATTTTATATTTTAATAATTCCTATATATATACACATACATATATATATATAGACATACATACATACACATACTAATTTTCTCATCGTCGGCTTACCTCATGTCCCGCTACAAACTCCATGATTGCACTCTCAGATAGATTACTCCCAGGTTTTCTTACCACATATGCCATGGGCCGGGCACTGTCCAGCCTCCTTATCAGGAACCCTAAAACACAATATCAATGATCAAACTGAGGCTATGTTTTTCTCTTTGTTTTTGGGTAAAATGCAGTAGATCTAGAGAAGAAGACTCTCGGTATAACAGCGGCATCAGAGTTCTCTGGATGAGTTAGTAGCAAGGCCTCTAGTTCTGCTGGGGGGACATATTTTGTAATAGCCCAAATTTTTCTAAGGTAAATTATTTTATGGATATTATTTTAAGGAGATTTATTTGATGTATTTATTTATTAGGAAATTAGAATGGGAGATTTAGTTGAGGAATGTGAGATTTCACTTAGTATTAGAATTATGCACTTTCGGATTAATCTGTCGAGTTTTAGGAAAATGATCATAAGTCAGCCATATGATGTCCAAATGAGGTGATTACAATTGGTATAGAACCCTAAGAGATAGATCTAAAACTTTTATGTTTGAAGTTCCCTGAGATTCGGAGGTAATCAATATCTTATTCGGGAATCAAGTAGGCAGCTTTAGAATGGGCTTCAATGGAACCCGAGTTGGGCAATTGAACTAGATTGGGGCATGTAACCAAATAGGCAACTGGTTTTAGGATTCTCTGGGATTAGGACATGTGTAGGGATAGTTAGGAATGAATGGAAAGTTGATTTGGAAGTCAATTGAATAGTTGGGGTGATGGAAACTCAAGGGAGCCAAAATCTGGTTGATTGGTGACTAATTGGATCAAATTTGGCTCTACCTTAACTAAACTATGAAGTGACCTTCTAGAACTTGTTGAGGGAAGACCTAAGGGAGTTGGGAAGGAACCAAATGGATTGGAAAATCTGGAAGGGGCGTGTGACACAAGGGGGAGAGCTGGAGATGAGAGATGCATGCATGGTTAGGTGAATTGCCACCTCACCTCTTATCCCTTTAGCTTGCTTCTCAGCCATGGATCAAAATGGGCAGCCAAACCACCTCAATTGTGAGCCCTTGGATGACTAATCCAGCTGCAAAGCCTAGGATTTGGGAGGCTTAATCCTCATCATTAGATTTTGCATAGATGGACACCTCATCACATGCAAATCTGCCAACTAGGGCACCTTGGGTGCAATTCCTTTTCTCTCCCTCATGTTGGTCGACCACCACCCTATAAATAGAGGCTTGAGAGCTTCCTAAGCTCCTTTAGAAGGAGAGAGCACTTGCCTTGTGAAGCCAAACCAGAAATCCCTCCCCAAACCCTCAAAGTGATCACTTGTGAGTGAAGTGAGTGTGTGTGGGAGATAACTTGGAGGAAGTTGGTTGGATCAATTCCCTAGAGCTTGGAAGAAATTGTAAGTCCACATTCTAGCTTAAATTAAGCATGGAACTGGTTTATTAGCATGATTGAGTTATGTTTCATAGTAGTGAACACTTGAGAACATGTTTGAGTGGAAATGGACATATGAGTAGGGTGGATTGTATTTGTCTTGTTTTTATGTTCAATAAAATTGTGGAAACTTAGATTTAGGTTTTTAGGAAGATAAATGGAGTGTATGAAAAAGATTGGCATGTTTTGAGTGGAAAAACCCTTAGAGCCGTGAGTTCGCTCGACTCTCGCTCGACAGGTGGTCGAGCGAAGGCAAAATCTGAACCCTCGCTTGACTGTCGCTCGATACCCCACTCGAGCGAGTCCCAACCCGAGACTTCGCTCGATACTCGCTCGACAGGCCGCTCGAGCGAGATGCCCTGTTTTGCTTAGGTTTAGGGTTTTCTTGGAATGGAAGTGGTGTTTCAAATGGGAAGGGTTATAAGTGAGATGACTCATGTGTATAAGAGGAGAATATAAAGAAAGAGAACAATGTATAAAAGATAAGTTAGTCACGTCATGACGGGGACGGCGATACGTAACGCCCGTATGACTGACGTGCCGGCAGGGACGGCGATACGTAACGCCTGTCGTGATATGAAATTGTGATTGATCCTTGCGGGGACGGCGAGACGTAACGCCCGCAGTACTATGTGTATATATTTCGTGTCATAACGGGGACGGCGATACGTAACGCCCGGATGATTGATGAGTATATGATTGATAAGTTAGTCACGTCATGACGGGGACGGCGATACGTAACGCCCGTATGACTGACGTGCCGGCAGGGACGGCGATACGTAACGCCTATCGTGATATGAAAGAATATAAAAATCTTAAGGGAAAACGGGGTAATTTAATATAAGATCATGGGTGAGTCGAGAAAAGTGTCAGTTAGACAGTGGTCTTGTGAGGGGTATGTTAGGGTAATTTCCCTTGTCAGTTGTGGTATAACTTTATAGTTGTTTTCCCTGTTTCCTTTAAGCTGTTTATGTACTTACTGAGATTTCATTCGAAATCTCACTCTTTTGTGGCTCCATATATTTTGTGCATATTATTTCATACAGGATTCGATGACCAGCCGGGGGACAGCCCCGATGAGGCAGGAGACTTCGGGGAGTCCTGAGGGACTTTCCGATTATAGTCCCTTTTTGGATATTTCTTTTGTTTCCTTCGGACCTCCTACCAGTAGTCGACCCACCGGATCTGGGAGTCTTGATGCATCCACTTTTGATGAGGAGAGGCGACGTACGGGATGCTGCTTAACCTTAGGAGCAGACGGCTCCTTGTCCATGTGTGGAGTTCGTGTGACTCCACAGGGACAACAGCTCCAGCGAGACTTTAATATTAGTATGGATAGGTTTCGCTATGGGAGAGAATACCCTGAGGTTAAGAGGGAGAAAGAGTGAGGTGAAGGAAAGTTCTTTTGGGATGTATGTAATATATTTTGCTACAGTTGGGTTGTGTATATGTATAAAGTACAATGTTTAAGCTTTAATGAATGTTGTATATATATATTTCCGTGTGATCTTTAGAAAATTTCATATCTATAACCTGATCCGCTGCGAATTAGATGATTTATGCTTTTTAGTATTGTTAAGTACGAGGGTGAGTAGCCAAGTGTTGCTCATCCAGACACCTTAATTTACGTTAAATCCCAGACGTAAGTTGGGGGCGTCACATATTTCAAGCTCGATACATTTTTTTCTCAGAATATAATTATAAGAAATATTTCTTAGAATTAATGATCCAAGTTGTTGATTGCATCCATACATGCAGTTCTTGAATTTATTAAGGACCCAGTGTTAATCATGAATGTCTGATCCGTAGTACCTGATAACCCTTGTATTTAATTAGCTCCTTCACCTATCAACCACAAAGATGAACCCATCATCATCAATATAACATAGATCTCCAGTTTTCAGCCATCCCTCTGAATCAAGAGTTGATTCTGTAGCTTCTGCATTACCGAAATAATTAACCTGCAACAGCATTCCCGGCATGTAGAATGAAGAATCATTAGAAAGAAACATCACCAGCCAAAAATAAATTTCCTAGTACCCATGTTGGAGATAATAATCAAATCAAATAATTATCAAAGAGTTCGATCCACTTGTAAGTCGGTACGTAAAGCACACCTTCCTGCATGTCGTTGAAACGATTTGGCAAGATGTGATTTATAAAAGATTTAAACTTTAAATGTATTTCCCAAAACAAGTCTTCTCATGTGAATGGCATGAAATGTGTGTTTTAGCTTATAAATAGAAAATTTTCATTATCAAATCAAGAGATTGATTTTTATTATGATGCAAATTTTTATCTTATATCGGATCATCTTTATATAATTTTTCTATAAATAAAAATTAATAATGTGTATTTAATCACAATTGAGAATACCAAAGATAAAATCCTCAGATTCTCTCACACCTCCCTTCTCTCTCTTCTTTTCTATGATATCATATTTTCTATCCTCATGCAAATATAATAATATATTCAGAGAAACATTCTGTTAAGCGAACGCCTGTAACAATATGGTCATATCATTATGATTAAAAGCTACTGGTCCCCTTTTTGGGATATCCTTTTTTATACTTATTAAAGTATTTTTAAATAATATTATATATATTTTTTAAAATATATTTAAAAATATTAAAAAATCATATAAAAATTAAAAAAAAAAATACCTAACAAGCTCTTGCAACGAGATCAATAGCATCCCTCTATTATTATTGCATAAATCAAGAATAAAAATTGGGTAATACTACAAATTTCGCTATTAGGTCCCGTTTTTTAGTCCTGCTTGATGTGGCATTTAAAGTTACTGTAGCATTTCATCTGTGACCACCTATAAAACTTGTCTCTTTGACCAACGACATCATTTATAGTGGGAGTGTACTCCGACTCTGACTCCGACTCTCGTCATAGTTAAAAAATCGTTCCGACTCCGACTCCATTATGGAGTCGGAGTCCGACTCCGATCAAAGTTCGGAATTTCGAACTCCGATCGAAGTTTCAATCGGAACTCTGAACTTCGATCGGAGTTTCGACTTCGGAATGGGCCAAATTAGGCTCATTCCAAAACCAAATGGTCTCAATTAGGCCATACCAATTCCAAATGAGCTCAATTGAGCTCATTTTCCAATTAAGTTGCCACAACTATTTATATAGTGAGGTTTAACTGCTAATTAGTCTTAAACAATTAAATAAAAAATACAAATTAGTATTTACAATGCTTATTGCTAAGCCTAATGGCTAATAGCATAATACAAAAAATAGTCCAGGACTCCATACTACTAATATAAAAAATAGTACAAAATATAAATTAATTATTAAACCATTCAGTATCACTGATTCAATAGGACCCGATGTTATAAAAAAAAAATCACTGCAGCCAAGTAGTTTGTCGTTGAAATTTATACGGACTCGTACTTGAGATTAAGATAAAATTAAGATGTATTATTATCAATAAAAATAAAAATTAACCAAACATGAAACAAGTAACCATAAATTAGAGAAAAATATACGCAACCGTCAATTGCTTCATCAGTCATCGACAAGTATGGTAGGGTTGATAACTAGATCTGTGAAATTATAAATAGTATAAATTTAAATTTAAATATATTTATGAAATTATAATAAAGATCATTGAAATAATTTAATAATTATATAAACTTTGTTACTTTAATCATTTAAAAAGAAATAAATTAATTGATTTAATTTAATTGGACTTACTCCTGTAGCTCACGACATCGATATCAATGCCATTGACGATGACAATGAACTTCCATAGTTATAACTTATAGTCTAGAAACTTAATACTTATACTATAAGTTATAACTAGTATTCTATATTATATATAACTCATAGGTTGATTAGTTAATTTAATCTTCATAAGTCATATCAATTAATCAATGATATTAATGATCATTGATCATACTTCATATATAGTTATAAAAAATTAATAATTAATATTTATAATTGTTATATGTAATCATAAGAAGAATAATTATTAATTAGTTAATAGGGATTTAGTGATACATTATAAGTTGGTTAACTATAACTAATAACATTATTACATAATTTACATTAGTATATTATAAATTTATATGTTAGTGAATAGTGATAAATTAGTAATAATATATTAAATAATAATAATACACTTATTACTTATAAGTTATTACTAATACTCTATATAAATATATTATAATTTATACTTTTATACTACAATTATTATAAATTATAATATGTTAATATTATAAGAGTATGTATTATATATTAATATGTTATACTACCACTCTTAATCTATATTAATATTAATATTAAAATTCATATACTATTATTTATATATACATATATAAAAAATTAAAAAAAATATGTGTGCATTCGGTCTGGTCCAGGGAGAGAAATGTTCTCCCCCTAGACCGGACTGAAAATTTTCGGTCAATAAAAAAATTAGACCGGACCGGACCGAATTCCATCCAGTCCGGTCCGGTCTCGGTCCGGTTCAGTCTTTTTACAGCCCTACCTCAGACCCTCATCCTTAATCTCCAACCACTCAAATGTCTTCTAGTACTTTAGTGTCACATCCAACATCAGATATGTAGAGTTTCATCGAGTGGGAACATCCAGGCATAACATTTTTGAAGACTTAACCCCAACCTATTCAGCTATTGCCTTGAACTTCCACAGCTTTTGGAAAGAAGCCTTCGCGTACCGCACAATATTGTGAACTGTCTTGATGGAATCATCCACATTTTTCATCCCTTTAACAGTTTTATCATTGAAAAATATCCATTTATCATAACAATATAAAAATTGGTACTATTTTCAAAGACTTTAATCATTAAAATATTAAAATATAAAATACCAAATAAAAACCAGAAAGGCTCACTAACAATAAGGTTGATTATATAAGCAGTGTATCGAATGTAGATATACTGGTACTTTTAATCACATATTCTCTCGCCTTCGTATTCTGCATAAACCACTCGATGACGGTCTCATTGACGTCGGCATTGTCAACTGTAATGTATAATATTTTTTGGATGTTCCAATCAACTAGACAATCATCCATCTCCGCCCTTATTGATACACCCTTATGGTAAACTATTTTTTTAAATCCAATAATCCTCTTTTTAAGATTTCATTCACTATTAATGTAGTGTGCTGTGATACACATGTACAAAGTATTCTGTACAGACGTCCATGTGTCAGTTTTTAATGACATTCTCTAGCCAGTGGTAGCGAACATCTTCTTCATTTCTGCATTTTCCCTCATATACATCTTCATACAATCATGCATCACTATATAACGGGATGAGATTGGAAATTTTGGCTCAAGCAGCTTCACATAATAACGGAACCCTTCTTTCTCAACAGTCGTAAAGGGCATCTTATCCTTTATAATCATCATCGCAAGCACCTCACGGAATATCTTCTCACTGTATTGAGGGACCACTAGGTTCCTTGTCTTTGTCTCTATCCCATCAGTGGCTGTAGAAGTATCGTAGTCTGAGACCCACCTGCAGCTGTGTTTGATAATTTATTACCAATATTAGTCTTAAATAGAAATTAAATGGGATTAAATGTACAAAATAAAGTAACATACAAAGCAGGATACTAACCTCTTGACGTCATCCCCTTTTCTATTTGGTAGCGCTTACAACCGTTCAGATGTGCTGAACGGCAAGAAGTGCCTTACTTTTTTGAATGACACCCAACTCGAGCGCTACAATGATTGCACTTAGCCCGTGGATTTTGGGGATCTCCACCCTCAACCTTCACAAAATGTTTCCATGTCCACGATCTTTTTTTATTTGATCGTGGACGAGGTGGCCTCACAACTGCAAGGTGTACTGGTACATCCGGATCCTGAACCGGATCGTCCCCAAGACTCATCTCCTCCTCCTCCATAAACTGATCGGAATTTCCACTTCCAATTCTATGTCGACTGGAAGTGGAAATCCACTGCTAGCACACGAGGTTTTTGCTTGAGTGGAGGGTAGCTGACTCCGACTTGAAGCTGTCGCTTGGAGCGCCGAAGGAGTCCTGGCATTCGGATTCGGAATATCATGTGGAGTCGAAGTCTCACTAATACTGCATGAGAGATCCATCTGTTTGTAGACCTGAAATTCAAGTATAACAACATAAAAAATGTTAGTAAAGACTAGAAACTATAATGTTATAGTGTAACAAAATACAACATTAGGTCCTTGATGTTAATGGCTGTAAACTAGAAATCCAGTAAAAAGAATCATACAAAAAATGCTCAAGCTAGCAGCAAACATACTCACAAAACCATAGATTTGTTTAGCTTCATTTGAAATAGGCCTATATTAAACTAAGACCACTGCGAGAAACCTAATAATAATAATAATAATAACAATAATAATAATAATAATGATTTGTATAATAACTTTTAAAAGAGGGGTGGAAAGAAAAAAGAATCATTCTCAGTTAATGAGTTTAGCCTTATAAGAAGTATACAATAATCAATTAGGAATTAGGAATAACATTTGTCCTTAAGTGATGTTTATACTATTCTCTCATCTTACCCGCTCCGATTATATTAATGCGGCGTTGTCCATTAGCCCTTAAATAACCTCTTGTTTAAAAAGTACTAATAATTTTAATTTGTAATGTCATGTTAGCATAATGAGATGAAAGTGTGACGAGAGTATAGTTTTGAGAGTTTTTCTTATTATGCTAATGAGTTTTCAAAGATTGACTTGCACTATGTTAGATACTTACCAAGGAAAGAATATCTTCATTATAGTATAAACAGTAGTAATACATATTATTTTCTCATAATTTTAGAGGATTCAGCCATATTCTCTTGTGAAAAGAACATAAGTGCACATATTCTAGATAATGATCAAGAATAGGACTGATAAATATAAACCATCTTGCACAAATGGTGGTATAGTCCTTCTTCATTGGCCTTTTTATCTTTGATCTGAAGGAGGGCTTGTGATGATAGTGACTATCTCAAGACATGATGAATTGAAAATGAAAGATCCTCCACCATATGACATGACTGATACATCATAATGGAGTTTGGAACTCAATTAAGTAATGTCTATGAGATAGCTTAATCACAATCAAATTAAAACAAATACAACTAAATGAGCTGCTACATTTGAGTTAAAATCAAGTGATGTTCATATCATGATCTTCAGAAATGGCTCACATTCAATGCATGTCCCATTCTTCCTCTTCTACCTATGTTAAAAACTCAAAATCAATCAGTGGTTTATCACTTTCAAAATAATCATAACCATGTCGGTGTGAAACAATTTGCTGGAAATTATTGTATTTACTTTTTGTGAAACTATTTGCTGGAAATTAGGCTTACAGGTCTCTCAAAGTCAAGGACAACATAACTCACCTCAAAGAAAGCTTCTTAAAATTTTCAATAGTGAATTTCAATCTATATGGTTATATTTTATGGCAACAAAAAAATAACACTATCTAGCTTCCAAGTTTCTAGCCTTCTAGTACCAACAATATATATATATATATATTATATTATATTTTTTGATAAAAGCTTCCAACAATATTAGTAATTTAGTAATACAAAAAATTGAATATTTTAGAGTCTACTTCTAGTTTTTTTTGTCTCAATGGCATTTCATCAAACACATTACACACATGGTCAAAGCACACAATGCCACATACAATACACAATCTTTGGCATCACTATTTCAAGCTTTTTACAATATAATAGCACACACAATCCAACCAAATCAAAGAAATAAATTAAAATAACACTTTTAATTAGTTTTAATTAAAATCCCTAAATTTAAAACTCAAAACCCTAATTAGTAATTACAAATTAATCTCGGGCTAGCGAAACGACGGCAAAATTACCCCTAGGAAGAATCGACAGTGGCGTCAGAGAGTGAAGGAGGAAGCAACGCCGACAACTGGAGATTCGGAATCACCGAGAAGAACAGACGTGTCGGTGCAGCCGTGCGGGTGAAAAGAAAGAAGAAGAAAGGAATGAGAAAGAGGGGAGGTTATCTGGACCTTAGACCTAGGATTAAACGACGTTGTTCCTATTTAGTTGGAACAGCGTCGTTTTGCATCTTTGTTTTAAAGAATTTCGGAGTTCGAAGTTGGAGTTCAGAGTGAATTTGGGTCCGATTTCAAACAAAACGGAGTTGGAATCGAACGGAAGTTGGAATACGAAAATTTTGCCAATCCCTAATTTGTAGAGTGGCGTTTTTTGGCAAAAAGTTAAGTATAGGCAGTGAAGATGGAAAGAAGCTTGGAGAGTTGTTGGGCGAGTTTATGGCAAGCTTGGAAATATTTCTTGAGCAAGACCTTCTAGAATCACAAAGATTCACCAAAGGCCTTTAGGAGATATCAGATTTCACAACTGGGTTTCTAACAACATCTATTGTAGCAATCCCAAAACCATTTAAATCAGAAATACACCTCCTTGTTTTAGATGTTCGCAGATATATTTTTCCATCATCTCTTTTTTCGTTACCAATAGAAGATGGTCAATAATGTTGCCAAACAACAAGAACGTAGAAATTTAACATTCACCTCATAGTCTCGGCTCACAAAGGGTCTGCACCTATACAACCATTATATGATTCGTACTCGAAATCCTTATCAAGACTTTCCATAGTTTGTCCAAACACAAATGATTTCATCCCCATGGTTGTAAAATGCATTAAACCAAAGCTCTGGCTGTTTTGATCTCCCTAGCAACCTTCCTCTAGGCCTTGGCTCTGATGCTAGTCTTACTCCTCTTAATAATAATTGCAGCCTCTTTTATGAAGTTTGCAAGGAATCTGATGAATTAAAATCAGTTTTTTTAAGAGCTTCCTTTGTAGTAACTTGAAACTTGGGCCTTTTGGCAGGTTTCCATACTTCTAGCTTTTTAAGATCAAAATTCTTGGTTTCATAAGTCATTCCCATTTTAAAATTCATATTTGGTCTAAATTTATAGCATCGCCCCGAGAAAAGTCGTCAAAAATGTGCCGAAAATGGAAGTCCGAAGATGAGGCAGAGGGAAGGGGAAGGGAGGGGTAGTGCGTGGTAGGGAAGATCGAGGGGAGGGGTTCTGTAGTGTGATGAAGGGGATGGGTAGTCATTGTCGAGAGGAGATGAGGTTTAGCAAGTTAAGGAAAAGTTTTAAGAATGATAGGTGTCGCTCCATATAAAGTGGAACCAATAAACGAGATCAACGCCTGGATTCTTTAGCATTTTCCATAAAAAGTAGCAATAAGAGTAAGAAACAAACTAGAATAGATGTATCATGTAGCATGCTGCAGTTGAAACTTATATAGGTCTAAATTATTAGTTTGGAGGACCCCTAGACAGAATCAAAATCTTTTTTTTATCAAGAGAGGTCAAAACATGGAGGAGAGAAATTGTCAACAATATATCTTAAAATAACTCATTTTTCAACACAATTAATGCTTTAACCATAAAGAGATATCATAAAATAAATCTTATAAAATAATATAATTTTATGTAGTTCGTCAGATTGTAAAATTAATTTTATTGTAAAGTATATCTAATAGATCATATAAAATTATATCAGTTTGTAAAATTATTTTTATAAAATATCTTTATAGTTATAGCAGTATTTATAATAATAAAATAATAAGAATATTATTATTCTTCTTAAATTACCAGAAATTTCATGGTTACTTAAAGTTTCTTGGTAGGGCCCTATGCCGTCAATCGGATGATGTAAAGCTAAACGTAAATAAATCTCTCCCAAGTGGCTCCACAACGTACAAACTACAATTCACAAGAATATTGTACCTTTCATGATCGAAGGACCTCTAAGCCAAAGCTCGTCGTACCGTAACGCCTGCTTTCCTCCAACAAGTCCGTCGACACGGCAGCCCCCGTTGATTCCGTTAAACCGTACCCCTGCAGAATTGTTTTTGTCAGATACCTCTCCATGAACCCCTCGATCACCTCCTTGCTCAGTGGCGCACCATCCGACAAGACCGACTGCAGAGAGCTTAGATTGTACTTGGACCGTATCTGATCAGCTCCATTCAGGAGCGCCACCAGAATGGGCGGCACCAAGGGAAGGTAGGTGATTCGGTACTTCTGAATCGCAGAGAAGAGATTGTGTATCTCGTATTTGGAGAGGATCGCCACCATCGTTCCTGACGCGATGAGGGTCAGCGCGAACACTGCTAGACCGTAGATGTGAAACATTAGGACGGTGCAGATGAACCTGTGGTATTCATCGAGATTGAAATACCGACCGAGCACAGAGTCGCCGTGTCCTCCTAGTCCAGTCTGGCCCTGACTCAGATCTTTCTTGGCTGCATCTTCAGCATTTCTCCTACTGTGGAAATTATCAGAGCGTTCTGCACAGCAGGGGTGGACTGCTCTTCGAGGAGAACAATCCGAAAATTTGACCTGGCGAGCTTGGGGACAAGTTGGCGAGTGGTAAAAGCGATGACCTATTTGGAATCGGCGATCTATTTGGCGATTTCTCGGGTGGTGTTGAGGGGGTTGGTGGTGGTTATAACGGCACCGAGAGACATGACAACGAGGAAGATGACAGGGAAGAAGATAGAGTTGGGAGAGAGGAGGAGGACGACATGGCCTTTCTGGTCAGGTCCAATTTGGAGAGAGAAGTGGATACGGAATCTACGACAAGCCAGAGATCGGAGAAGGTGAGGTGAGTGCCGGTGGAGGCGTTGATGAAGGCAATCTTGCCATGGTGAGCTCGGGAGGAGATGAATGTGGTCGCATCAAGGAAAGGGTTGGGGGGTGTGCGATTGGCTTACGTTTGCTGTAGAAGACAAAGTTGGAATCACAGAAACCGGACTTGGGATCGAACACTAGGTTACTCTTTTGTGCCATTAGGGACACGACGACAACGCCACTTCGCACGCTCTCTTGTAAACGGATTGATTTTTCTTTGGAAGATGTTGGGAGTCAGACCGGCTAATAAATGTGAGAAAACAGCCCTTTAATGAAATGAGGAGTGACACATCAACAATTTTAGATTATTGGTAATAGGGAGCCACACCGAAAACTATCTCTTATTCATTGAACAAACCCTAAATATACAGCCCCTCTCTTATTCAGTTATTTCCCCACCCTCGCCGGAGCAAATCCATCCATGCCCCAATCACCTTTTTTGGGCGCTAAAAGAAATCCCACCACCCCCTCCCCCCAACAGGACCCCACGATTTTCAGCATCGGCAACAAACCAAAATCAACCCACAATTAACTAAAATCAACCAAAATAAAACAAAAATCCATTAAATATCACATAAAACCCATCTCAAACCTCACTGATGGCACTCAGAGAATGAAATCAGAGAAACACACTTATTATCAACGTCGTCTGGGTGGGGTCGCCATTGTTTGGGTGGTCGGCATTGTCTGGGTGGGTCGCATGGGGGATGGGTGCATGTATTTATCACCGACGCCGTAATCCCTCCTCCTTTTATCTGTTCCCTCTGCAATTGATGACACTATTCATGCAAAATAGTGAAAAGGGGAAAAAGTCTGCAACTCTAGCCCATAATCGTATTTTGGCGTGTCCAACTTAGAAGATGTCAATCTCTCCAACAATTTATTTTGGTAAAGTTAGAAGAAAAACTCATATCCAACGAAGATGGCATCTCTAAATGATTTAAAAAATAATTATAATGTTGAAGGATTAGTTTATTCCAATAAAGGATATGATGTTAAGGAAATTATTGATGATTCTAACAAACAATACCAAGATGAAGGGAGGAAAAAAAAAAGATGAAGGAGCACAACAAAATCATTGTAGGCGACAGAAGTTCTTTCGCGATTTTGTTCATTGTTCTTCTTTGATTCTCTGTTCGTTGTTCATTTCTCCGTTTGTGGTCTGGCTGAATGCCATTTCTCTTATCTCACTCACGTGTCAGTGTTTAATTGATGGGCTGCTCTTAGTTAAAAAGCAGCCCATCCGGTCCCCAGATAATCTATTTTTGTTATGATGGATGTTTTGTGATTGGTTTGGTTTATTTCGACAATTTATGTAATTATTATATTTTTTAAAATTTTAAAAATAAGAAATAAAAAATTTTAATTATTTAAAATTTTAAATCAAAAATTATATTTTAATAATATTTAATTCAATTTTTATTTCATTTCATTTATTTGTAACTAAAGGATGCTATATTTTTGATGAATCAAAGGAACATGGTGAAATTTTGGAGGTTCTACAAGTACAGAGATTTCAAGCAAAAATGAATCTAGCTATCAAAGAAAGTGTAGAAACTTTGGTGGTAGATTCATCATTCAATTGCCTCTATCTGCATTATTATAAACATTTCCTTGTTTAAATGCCTCTGAAAAGTCTAAATTTTTATTTTCAAAAAGGGTAATAAGAAATTAGCCTTTTATTATTTCCTCAGGAGGGTTTATACGTAGAAGTCGTGTATCCTGTCTAATACAACGAAATCTACACTAGGGTGTCTACGATAGTGGAGAATTCAGAGGATCTTTACCAACAATTGTCGCTAACAGAAGGATGACAAGAAGAGGTTTTGATTGAGGAAAAGACTTTAGAAAATGCCTTGGCACGGGGTGAACAATATTTGTTTGCTCAACTGATGACATCGAGGCATTACAACAAAGAGGCGGTGTTCAATACTATGTAGAATATTTGGCGTACTGCTAGAAGAGTTTGGTTTAGGGAGTTGAATTCGACTACAATGCTAGTCGAATTTGAGGATGATAGTCATAAGAGAAAGGTATTATGAGAGAGACCATGATCTTTTGATAAGTCACTGTTATTACTAAGCGAGGTGGATGGCACTCAGCCAATTCATCAAATTTGTCTAACATATAGTCCTTTTTGGATAAGAGTTCGCAATATTCTTGTCTTTGCCTAAGTCGAAAAGGTGGGCTCCCGGATTGGTGGTTCATTTCCACTGCCCCCTCCTCTCATAATTAGGCTCAGCTCTTAACTATGAGCCATACTATTGCTCAATATCAGAAGATCTTTCCAAGCTAAGTTCCTTAATCTGGGATCCATCTTTTTGATGAACTATGGTACCACATCCAAAACATAGCTTTGATAGTTTCTCATATTTAAAGGAAATCCATACTTTTCACCTTTAATTATAATTGTTCTTCCCCTTGCCACTACCTTCAATAAACCCATCTCCACTTTAACTCTAAGAAACTATCCCTACCCTAAATCATTCTCATCCACATCCACCACCACTTTTCCGACCAAACTCCCTATCCTTTTCCCATGATCTCTATTCATAAGTGCTAGTGATAAGTTATGAATTTGCATCCAAAACTCTTTTCTATTGAACATCATCTTACTTGGTTGTATAAACCATCAAACTCTTTTAGTACAAACAGAAAACTCTCAAATCACCAGGGCCTTCTGCCATAACCCTCATCTTGTCAACATGATTGGTGAAAAAAATTGTGTGAATATTAATGCCAAAGTCTTTGAAAACTATAGGCGTACTAATCCTCCATACTTTTGACATATTTGCTGCTATCACCTCTCTGCCAATTCCTTTTGCCATCCACAATTTTCCTATCAGATTGCTATTCCCAATCTCACTTAACACCAAACTCTCCCTCTTCTTCCAACTCTAAAATAGCAGACTCATCCTCATTAAGTCTCATCCCTCTCCATTTATCATTCAATTCGTCCATCCCAATTCTACTCTTTTATGTATACTGTGTTACTTCACAAAGGGTATCACTCATCAACCCTACATCTACTTCTCGAGAGAAATAGAGAAGAGACTCTCTCCCATCGATTTAGCACCAACTTAAGTCATGGAAACTTTTTGTCATGGAGCGGAGTTATTTTCTTTTCTTAAATTACAAGTGGGAAAGAACCCTCAAAGCTGCTTTTCTTATTTGAGCATGACTTAAGACTTATTTGTATAATCTTTTTTAATAAAATGATTTGTGCTATAAAACTAAAAAAGAAATTACTACTATTGTAAGAGAAATATAAAAAAAAACTCTTAAAAACTAAAACTTTTTTCGTTCTATAAATTTTTCTTATGAATTTCAGAACAATTGAAACTCATATATATAGGCGTTGAAATCACTATGCAAGTTACTATGCAAGACTTAAAATAATGGTGGTGGGGTCATTCACAAATTTATTGGGGGGGCGGGGGCCTCTCCTAATAATTCATAACACTCCCCCCTGAATGACCACCCATAAAGAATCTGACTCGTTAAAACCTTGCCAAGGAAAAATCTAGTGAGAAGAAAAACCAATGGCAAAGGAAAAAGAGTACAGTATTCTTATGTCCTGCCAAGTGCTTTAAGATTGCCTCATTAAAGCCTTGCAAATGAAAACCCAATGGGACAAAACCTCAGCGAAGGAAAAAGAGTACAATCAGCACAAGTCTCCAGGACATTTACTCCCCCTGAAAAGTGTATGACGATAGATCTTTGAGTTTTCGCATTCCAATGTTTTACACAATCTTCTTGAATGTCGTAGTTGGTAATGTCTTTATGAATAAATCTTTCAGATTATCACTTGATCGTATCTTTGATATATCCCCATCTGATATAAGCAGTCCTATCTTCATATAAAATTATTGGGCTGTCATTGATGACGGGAAGACCACACTTTTCTTGGATATGTTGAATTATTGATCTCAGTCAAATACACTTTTAACTTGTTTCATGAATTGCAATGATTTCTGAGTGATTTGAAGATGTGGAAGATAATTTCTAGTTGAAAGATTTAGTAGAAATCTGAGACTTGCAGTAATACTTAAACTTCCCCTAATAATATGCATTAGTGTTTCAAGTAATAAGCAAACATGATTTCAGCATATATAACAGGGTTAAGAATTCAAACATAATTTTCATCTAAATAATGTATTAGAGAGAACATGATAATATTCTCATCAAAAATTTTATCCCCCTCATTCGGCGTTATTAGGGAAATTTTGTTTATGTGCGGCGGAAAGGACATTAGAAACCATCTATATATTGATTTGGTAGAAAATCAAATCCGTTTGACATTGTTGACAAACGAGATCTTGAAGAGATTTAGAGGTTTCAGATTGCTGTTTAAATATAACCAATTTTACTGTTGGTTTATTCTATCAAAAAGATCTCACATTCTTCTAGCAAAAAGATCTCACATTCTTCATAGATGTAGTTGTTGTTCATTCATAACGATATTATGTTCGATAGAGATTTTTTTGTTAATGTTCCAGATTTGAACCATGAACCTTTTATACCTCAACCACTCATATTTTCTCCTGAGCCTGTAAATACCATAATAGGAGTAGAGATATATCTTTCTAGTAAAATTGATCTTGAAATTGTTGCAGCATCAAGAACCCCCAGTGCTCAATATGCTGCCTCTCTTACAACTATGTCTCAGAGGCTACTGCCGAAAACAAGTGAAATTGATCATCTTAAAAATCAAATATCTGAGTTGCATCAAACGCTTGCAACTAAAGATAGAAAAATTAAAATTTAAGACAAGAAAACAAAGAGCTGAAAAAATTTATAGACTGGTATTCTCGTGACCTAAAAACACGAATAGAAGAGATGGAAAATCAAATTCAACAGCAGCTAATAGCAGAGGTTCAGCGTCTACAAAAAAATCGGGATAACTGTGATTAATCTTGTTGGCTTTTGAAATTATGCATTCAGCATATCTTGTAATCTTGACTAAGTGAAATTTGAAGAGATGATGGTTTGTCTTGTTCTTATTTCCATCTCTATAAGAACCATCTTTAACTTCATTTAGTTCGCATCAAATCTTCTTCTCATATCTATAATTCATCTATATTTGTATTCTTATTTTATAAATTTTCAATGGCTCATCAATTTCCTTTCAATATTTCTCACGATCAACATATGAGATATCATTCACCTCAGTTACAAGTTGTTCATGCACCTTCCGTGGGTGTCATGTTGCAGCAAACGAATGATCTGGCTAACAAGTCAAATCGTGAAACCGTTTATGAGCTGGTGACTCTCGGCTATCGATACTCCTCCTCTATTGTTGGATTTTCCAACCGGTTACAATCCAAAAATTGTGAGATTGAGGAGCTTAACGAGAAGGTTTTCGTACTTCAACGACTCGTTCAAGAGTCTAGCAGAAAAATTGCAGACTTAAAGGAAGAGAATAAGGATTTAAAATCTTTACTTGCCTCTTCATTTCGATTGCCTAATCATTTAGATAAGAATGACATGTCGCTTTATGAAGAGCAAATGTATTTGAGAGATAAAGCTAGAAGTCTCATATTTTATAACTCATCTAGCATTTGAATAATAAGATCTTTCTTTTTTAAATGTATTCTTTGAATTTATAGCAGTCCTTGTAATTTCTTCAGGAGTTCTAACAAGATAAATCGTCAACGTAAACTGTAATAATGGCAAATCCGGATTCTGATAAAAACACATGAGCATATAGGATTATTCTTACTGATTCAATTATACCACATATGTTCGGATTGTTTTAACCCATATAAAAATCTTTGAAGTTTTATAAAGTACATTGTAACATCCCGACCCAAAATTTTTTTATTTGCTATTTATTATTATTATTTTAACTTGAGATTTTTCTCCTTGTTAATCCGAACGTTCCTCAGCTGTGAATATGTTGAGATCATTGATCTCGTAGAGCCTTTATTTATTTACTTAAATAACCAAGCTTTCCTTCGATCATCATCCTCTGTTTCGAATTCAAATTCCGGATCAAATTCAAACTTTAGCCAACAAAAACACTTCAACCTCTAGGATATTATCCTATTTGAAAAACCAACTCTAACACATACTCTTCTCTTCCAATCAAATTTCAAACTCAATATTCAAACTCAAAATAAATCTCCGGATCAAACATGTTATAACCTAATCCCTTCTCTATAAATTCCCCACGAATTTGCTAGGATAAAACATAACAAAACATCAAAGAAAATACCCTGTTTTTGGCAAATTGGAGCCCCAGCCTTCAGCCACCGCCTTCAGCCACCGCCGGCCATTTCTGGGCTACTGAACAGCCCCAGCCACCACAGAAAACACCGGCCAGCCTACCGTCGAGGAGCCTCACTCTTTTCTGGTAAGTTTCTGGCAAAAACACCCCTCCCTCTCTATGTTTTGTTTCCGGCTAGACTCACTGAAAATCCTTTTAAATCTTCAGTTCATTATGTCGGCCACCACATCTGACAACACCATGAGCCTCATTCAGCCACGCAGAGCCGCCACACTTCAATCCCTCTTGGTAAGCACCACTCGAAACCTCCTCCTCCCCTATTTCCGTTGAAAGCCCTTGCTTCTCATTGCTTCATTTCGTGTGAGGTTATACTGTTCCCGAGCCCTTATTTCATGCCAATTATAATTATTCCTGTAGTTGGATCTTGGGCCTTAACCCATTTTAAACTAGTATTTTTATTTTAAATATTTGAAGCCTAGTTTTCTTAACTAAAATTTTGGACCTTTCTATTATTTTTCAAAGAGTTTTAAAGAGATTTTTAAAGTACATTTTTAGCTTATTTCAATTATTTTAATTATGATTTTAAACGATAAAGATCTTGTCACAACATGTTTATTTTAGAAAGTTAGTGACGATTAATGTCTCGTATAGGTTACAAGCTATGACACGAAATCAAGACGCAGCGCTAAGTGGTAAGTAGCATGATCATACTTTTCACGCATGTACGGTAAACATGTTTTTATAAAAAATGTTATGTATGAATGACCATCATTTGGAAGTCCCTTTTTTATCTACCTAGTCATGATACAAAATTTTTGAGAATCCATGCATGATTTATAAGGAGTTTTATGCATTAAAATCATTTATGAAAAGTCATGATTTTATGTAAGAGTATGCATAACATTATTTATGAAAAATCATGATTTCATGTGAGAAAACATGTGTCATAACATGTTACGAAAGTATGAAATTTCTTTTGAAATCTATGATAGGATAAGTATGCAAGTATAACAGGATACGTAAGTGGCCTATGTATAATATGAAGTCGCTACCTATGTATGAGCATATTGCATTGTCAGGTCGTACATGTTGGTAGTGTACTCAGTATGTCTTCCTTATGTATGGATTCTACAACCCACGACCACGAGCGGAATCAGAATCTTTTTAGATTCGCTAACCCTAACTCACAGGGGTCAACAGTGGGTAACGGCCTATGATACAAAACGATATGATATGATAAAATAAGCTCAAGTTCATGTTTATGTTTTACGAAAAGCTCATGATTTATGAAAAACTCATGTTTTTAGTATTTATAAAAAAAAAATACATGTTCAGCATTTATGAAAAAATTCATATTCACGTTATTATGTATGTATCTATGAGTATGCATGCTTTGAGAGAACCAATGAGTAGTATTTTTACCATATGATGTGTTACTTATTGAGTATTCGACTCATTTTATTTTTATTTCTATGTTTTTATGTTTCCTTTTAAAAATCATCATAGGTGATGAGGATACACAACTGGCAAGATTTGACTCAGAGAGACGATGCAGAGGCCTAGACAGAGTACTAGTTTTATTTTGTAGTTTTCAGTGAATAAAATATTTTTTTGTAAATACGAGTGATATCACCATTTTATTTTAAGCAAATGCTTCTGCTGACTCTCTTTAGTTTTATAAAGAATGTTTTATTTATTTAAAAAAAAAACGTTCGTATCTGGTGCGTTTTTATAAAGAAAAGTTTTAGTAACACACCGGCTTCCTAAAATATTTTCAAAATGCTATATTCGGGAGAGGGGTGTTACATACATACTCCTAAATGTACTTAGATTAGATGCTTCAAGTATTATATGTCATGATCTAATGATCCTTATAAATATACAGTGACCACATCCATCAACTGTATATTTAATCATTTTGTAATAACCAAACCGATTAAAAATATGAATGTAACTGCATTCATAACAAGGAAATATGTTTTCTCATAACTAATATCGGGTTTATGCAGGAAACTTTGTGCGACAAATTGTACCGCATAATTTCATTTCTTATTACGCTTTTGTATAAATACTCACTTATATCTTATAGGCATTACACATTTTGCTATTTTGACAACAGGTCCAAATACCTCTTACTTTGCTAGCAAGTTTAATTTAGTTTCAATAACTACTTTTCATTTTGGCCAATCATTTCTACGTCAACAATCTTCGACGGTTCTTGACTCACTTTCTTCATTACTTCTAGTAATGTCAATGGTCATTTTATATGAAAATATGTTGTTGACAACAGTTTTATTTCTATCCATAATTTTTCCAGTACTCATAAAATGTATTGAGATCTCATTGTTTCTCTCCAGGAGAAAACATTTCATGAAACACCTCTTTAGGAAATTCATCTTCAAGAGGTTTATACTTTTCAGGAGTTTCCTCTTCAGGAATTACCTCTTCTGGAGGTTTATACTCTTCAGGAGTTTCCTCTTCAGGAGTTACCTCTTCTAGAGGTTTATACTCTTTAGGAGTTACCTCTTCAGGAGGTTTTCTTTTTAGAAGTTTCTTTTTTTGTACAGAAAATTTGGATAGATCTTATTACTTGTTTTGTGGGTACGGTCTCTTCAGGGACACTGATTTCTTTTCTTTTGCACCAATAAGTCTTCAACACTTCAGGTGTGTCTTAGACTCATCTATTGTTGTTTTAACAACTTGTTCTTCAAGGATTTCAATTCTTACTTAAGCATTAACAGTAGTAATATATGATTTTACAATACCTTTAGTGTCAGTAAATACATCAAGTAATTGATTTGCAACACTTTACAAATAAGTAATCCTCTGAACTTCTAGTTCACATTTATTTATAAAAGGATCAAATTTAGGCAGGATTTATTATCCCAAATAATTTCTTTTCGTGCTTCAGGTACTGATATTTTATTATTTCAAAACATAATGAAATATTAATAAGCTTATATATAAAAACTTAGTATAAGTGAATCAAGTGTTTGACCGTATAACAGGTATGTGACCAATGTTCAGTCATACTATATCTATGACAAACATCTTCATTTTTCTATTAAAAATTATTCTGAGGGTCTTTACCCTTTTTCGAGTTGGATCATTTCTGGTGATACAGTATATTATTATCATCTTTAGTGTTGTCGCTTTTGGGATTAACACTTCTATAGTTTTTCTACCACGTCTACGCCCTTGGTTCTTTTAAAATAATGCACTGTTTACTTCTGGGAATGGTATAAATTCAATATCATTAATAGGACGTAACTGATGATTTATTAACAAAAACTCATTATTTAGTTCAATCACTAAAAGACAAAATAAAAATTCAGAATATTTGTTGAACTTTCATTCTCGATATTGCTACTGTAGGAGCACATTCGATACATGAAAAATAATATATGTCTTCTTTGAAAAATATCATCATCAGTGACTTTCTCACTGCATAATTTTAATATTGAGCTGATTTTAAAGAGTGCAGAATTATATTGATTAGCAGTCACAAAATTTTGCAACTTCAGGTGTAATAAGTCATAATGATCATTTGGAAGAATTACATCTTTTAGTGCTCATATTTCTCCCTTAAATCATTTCACACAATAAAAATATTTTTCACCATGAGATATACAGCACAGTCCTGTAGGGACATGTGATTTTCTTCTTTGATTGTATCTCCTAAATTCATCATATATAAATAGATCTCATAAAGGATCCTGGATAAATAATTTTTTCCAGAAATGTCAATAGTAATAAATCTTAATCTTATTAGATTTGACATTTTATATATATATGAATCACAAAAATAAATCTACGGATCTAAGAAATATATTCACATAATCATCAGAATAAAAGTACAATTTTATCAAGTAATATTCAGCAATATTACCTTTAATATTCATCTCGAGGACTGCAAATAATATACTGAAAAACTTATTTGAAGTAGAAAACCATTGGCTTCAGTATCGGTAGAACTTCGTGCTGATAACGTATTATGAAACTAAAAATGAAACTACTACTATTGCAAGAGAAATATAAAAGAAACTCTTAATAACTGAAACTTTCTTTGTTCTATAAATTTTTCTTATGAATTTCAGAACGATTCAAACTTATATTTATAGGCGTTGAAATCACTATACAAGTTACTATGCAATATTTAAAATAATGGTGGTGGGGTTATTCACAAAATTATTTGGGGGGGGCTGCCCCTAATAATTCATAATAATTTGAGTTAAATTATTTTATTTGATTTTAGGAAGAGGAAAAAATTAAACAAAAATATCATAGTATTAAAACATTATTTAAATATAATTTTTTAAGATAATTTTTGTTTTGAAGTTTGAAAATGCTATATTAATTTTTGTGTTTTATTTTAAAGTTTGTAAAAGTTGCTTTGGTTTTATGTTTGAATAATGATCAGATGAAAAAGTAAAGATTTGAAATTAAAAATTATTTTATGTTTAAGTAATCTTTGAAAGGAAAATATGAGAAGTTTGATAATTTTATAGAATAATTCTATATACAACTGTGAGTACGTAAACGTCCTGTAAGTGCTTTGAAAATTTTGAAGTCCACTATTAATATTATTTTTTTTTATGAGTATCATGTTTTATTCACTTTTTTTAAAAACGATTATGCGACAATTAAAAAATTCATAATTTCAATTATATTTTCTCAATTTTATATCTGATCTATGTGTCCAAACGTTCCTTAATAGCACGTTTTATGAGTTGTATTATTATTTCCTTGTGGCCGCAAGCCCTATATATCCAACGAAAGAATTAGCACTATGCGGCCTTCACCAAGGGCCAGACCCACGTAATTGGAACGTGGGATGGGTGGATTTTTCTTTGTCGAAAGCATGCATGGTTTGCCTCCAATGCTAAAATAATCACCTGATCATGTCATCTACACTACTAATTAACCTTCTCTAACTTGATAAATGCTTGTATCTTCTTGGTAAATATTATCCTCCCTTTTCGATGGTAAATTCTACTTAGATTATTTTTATCATGTATAGTACTCTCCTTTGTATTTGGGCTTTATCTATTTATATAAATAAAATTTCTTGAGTACCTATAAAAAAAATTATTTATATTTTTTTAAAAGTCGAGATTGAAACTTTGGAGTGGTTTTCTATGTGGGGGAAAATGAAGGGTCCATGTGACCTTTTATATTATATGAGTAGTGTAATTAGATGATGTACTTACAATTTTACTTATATTTTTATTTACAAAATTTATTTTGTTAGTTTTTCTTTCGCAGTTTTCAAATTTTATAATTTTCTGTATATCAGTAATATTTCTAATTAATGAATTTATGTTCTTTTGTAACAAGGAGGCATTTGATACCAAAAAACAAAAAAAAGGAAGACAACAAACAGAAACTACCTTAATGGTTGATAGTGACCATTATTATCCTAAAAACATGGATGTTTTCTTACATTAAAGGCCCTTCCTAAATCTTTATAGCTTTATGAGAAGGCAAGGTAGGAGGTACAAGCTTTAATTTTAGGAAGGCTCAGGTCTCTCAAAAAACCTCATCACCAGCTTCCCCTCAAGTAGTTCGATTGTGGGAGAGGGAGATCCCATGCATGCATGGTTCTTGGCATAAATAGCCTAGAAGGTATCGCTACACTAGCAGTGTTTATAATGCAATATAGGGATGAGCTAGGCTGCTCATGTGAGGTGCTTAATTTCTGTAAAATATTTGTCGAAATGATTTCTGTTGAATGCCCTGCATCCTTATTTGTCTGTGGGAGTTCAAGACTATAGCCCTGAACCCTTGCTCCTGAGGTGTCAAGCTTAGTATTATCATGTTGGCTATCACATGACTTCAGTCTTGACTGGCTTTGGTGAATTATGTTTATATTTTTTAGGGAATACGACCCATAAATTCAACATAACCATGATACAAAATTAATAATTTTAAATTTTTTGACCCATTAAGATACGATTAATCAACAAGTCAATCTACAATAACATGTTTAAACTTTATTTCAGAATTACACTTTTATTATTATTGAGTTGTAAAATTACTATTTATCAATTATATACTTATGTTTTTATTGTTGTGATTGTAATTTTGTACCTATGTTTTTATTGCTTATGTAATAAAATATCAATATTAATTATCTTTTTTGTGAAATTATGTTTGTTTGTTCAAATATATTATACAAGTTAATTCAACCTATTTATATGAAACAGTTGAAATGAATCGTGTCATGTTATACATTCTAATTAAATATTAAATAAGCCAAAATAGAAAACACGATACAGTCTATTATTTCAATGAGTCGATCATATTAGACTTTAAAAGTTTGATTCATATAGTTTAATAGATCGTACGCGAATTAACCCATAAAATTCGAATATCATAACTTACAAGACATGACGAATTGTCCTTAATGTTTGAAAAAAATCGCGGTCCCATTTGCCTATATATTACTATCAGTCTATCAGAGTTAATTATTCCTCTGCCTTAACTATCAGAGTTAATCCTCCTGTTTACGTTTAGAGTAATGCTATAAAAACTTACCTATCAATGTTAATGTTGGTAATTGGTATTCACCATCCATTCTTTTCCGATGCCCCATCTGTGTGTATTCACTAGTAAAATCCAAAGCAGAACAGAATTCGCCTTTCATCAAGCATACCCAATACTCTTACTTCAAAACGACTAGGAAATTAAACAGAGATGGCTATTATAAATATTGATTAACCAAGACTTATTTAACAGAAAATAATTCTGGCATAAGCATATATATATCGATGTCAAACCGAAGGCACAGTACTTCCAATACTGCAGCGTAAAACGGCTAAAAACATGGCTTTTTTAAGTAGTAGTGAAGAAATGAATGGCTGCAACTTTCCCCAAAAGATTCAAAGCTTGGAGGTGGAAAGCTGTATTAGATCCTTCCTGAGAATCTTGCCGGAGGGATTCTTCGGTATAGAACCTATAAAAGCCACTCTCCTGATTCTCTTGTACGGAGCCACCTGCACGTACGTTTAGAAGCAATCTTTTCAGTATCTTTTCCTAAAACATATTTAGCTTATTTACAATGTAGTAAGAATTTTTTATTTAACAAATCATTTTGAAATTTAAAGATATAATGTACCATAAATAAAATTTCTTTCACAAAATAGTCCTATAATTAAGTTATTTATTATTCCTGTAAAATCACCACTTGTCCGAAAAATTTAAGCTGATAGGAGGAGGCGAATTTTATAATTTTATATCTTAACACTTTCTCTCACTTATAGGCTAAACTTCCTCTCAATTAATAGGTCTAAAAAATTGAATATTTAATAAAATGTGAATAAAGTGTAGAATAAGGATTCGAACTCAAGATTTCTGCTCTAATATTATGTAAAACTACCATTTTTTCCAAAAGTTTAAATTAATGGGAGGAGGTAGATTTTATTATTTTATATCTTAATAATTCTTATATATATATATATATACACGTATATATACACATACATACATACACATACTAATTTGCTCATCGTCGGCTTACCTGTCCCGCTACAAACTCCATGATTGCACTTTCAGATAGATTACTCCCAGGTTTTCTTACCACATATGCCATGGGGCACTGTCCAGCCTCCTTATCAGGAACCCTAAAACACAATATCAATGATCAAACTGAGGCTATGTTTTTCTCTTTGTTTTTGGGTAAAATGCAGTAGATCTAGAGAAGAAGACTCACGGTATAACAGCGGCATCAGAGATCTCTGGATGAGTTAGTAGCAAGGCCTCTAGTTCTGCTGGGGGGACCTGAAAAGTGAACAAAGAAATCGGCACATATTTCAAGCTCGATACATTTTTTCTCAGAATATAATTATAAGAAATATTTCTTATAATTAACGATCCAAGTTGTTGATTGCATCCATACATGCAG
Organism: Platycarya longipes; assembly: GCA_036559045.1. Classification (NCBI taxonomy): domain Eukaryota; kingdom Viridiplantae; phylum Streptophyta; class Magnoliopsida; order Fagales; family Juglandaceae; genus Platycarya; species Platycarya longipes. The sequence goes on along the minus strand of CM071796.1, from coordinate 23,672,324 downwards.
TTCTTGAATTTATAAAGAACACAGTGTTAATCATGAATGCCTGATCCGTAGTACCTGATAACCCTTGTATTTAATTAGCTCCTTCAACCTATCAACCACAAAGATGAACCCATCATCATCAATATAACATAGATCTCCAGTTTTCAGCCATCCCTCTGAATCAAGAGTTGATTCTGTAGCTTCTGCATTACCGAAATAACCTGCAACAGCATTCCCGGTATGTAGAATCATTAAAAAGAAACAATCCCAACCACAAAAATAAAAAAATAAAAATAAAAATTCCAACCCATGTTGGAGATAATAATCAATCAAATAATTATTCTACTTATAAGTCGGTTCATATTGTCAAGATATGATTTATAAAAGATTTGAACTTTAAATTTTTTTCGCAAATTAAACAAGTACTCTTGTCATGCGAACGGCATGTAATGTGTGTTTTACCACTAACTTATAAATAGAATTTTTCGTTATCAAATCAAGAGATTTGATTTTCATTGTGATGCAAATATTTATTTTATCTGATCTCTATATAATTTTTCTATAAATTAAAATTAATAATGTGTATTCAATGAGAATATAAAATTAATAATGGTTAACGCTTATAACAATATCGTCATATCGTTATTGCATAAATCTGGAATAAAATTAGCAACAAGAGTAAGAAACAGACCAGAATAGATGTGCTACAGTTGAACTAATTATTATAGGTCTATATTATTAGTTTGGAGGACCCCCGGGACAGAATCAGAATTTTTTTTTATCAAGAGGGGTCAAAATACGAATGAGAAAAAAGTTCTCAACAATATCTCTTAAAATACTTCAATTTTCAACCCAATTAATAATTCTAACTTCTAGTTTTTTCAAACTTTCAAAAGAGAGTACTTGAGAAGCAGCCGGCAGACGGAAAGAAATCGTAGAAATTTTTAGAGCATTAGTAATGAATTTATTAAAAAATTTAAATAAATAAATAAATTTGTACATATATAAAAAAGATTTAATCATATTTAATTAAATATAAGAAGAAAAAAGTAAAATAAAATAAATTTTTCTTTAATTTTTGAATAATAATCCTGTAAAAGTGTATACTTTTAAAGTGTTTACTTAATTATTTAAAAATTAAACAAAAAGTTATTTTATTTCCTTCTACTTCCTTTCTTCTCAATTAAATATGATCAAAATTTTTTATTTATATGTAAATTTATATTTTTTTAAAGAAAATTTTAATAAATTCATTGATAATGGTCTTAATAAAAAAATGATAAACTATGTTAATTTTAGAAAATAATTTATAAAAATATTCATAATTTATAATATATATTGTATAAGTATTGCCAGTTGTAAAATATAAAAATATTATTTGTATACCATTTAGATATCTTTTTATAAATATAATTTTTATATATTTTTTAATTTAATTATTTATATATATATTTTTTCTTATTATGTTTTTATTTTTATTTAATATATATTTTTTAATATTTCTGATTTTTCGAACGGTTACTTATCTTGAAGTTTCTTCGAAATTTTAGGACCAATGAGGCTCTATGCTAGCGTCAATCGGATAATGTTAAGCACAAGCACAAAGTGAACGTACACGAATCTCTTCAAAAACAAAAAGCGGGGCTCCACTGTCGTCGAAGAATACTGTACCTTTCATGACCGAGGGACCTCTAAGCCAAAGCTCGCCTGTCCGGTTCACCGGTAGAGCCTTACCGGTCTCCGGCTCCACAATTTTCGCATCCATGCCCGGACACAGCAACCCTGCTGTACCGTATCGCCTGCTCTCCGCCAACGAATCCGTCGACGCTCCAACACCCGTCGATTCCGTTAAACCGTACCCCTGCAGAATCGTTACCGCCGGATACCTCTCCACGAACCTCTCGACCACCTCTTTGCTCAGCGGCGCACCACCCGACAAGACTGACTGCAGGGAGCTCAGATCGTACTTGGACCGTATCTGATCAGCTCCGTTCACGAGCGCCACCAGAATGGGCGGCACCAAGGGAAGGTAGGTGATTCGGTACTTCTGAATCGCCGAGAGGAGATCGTGCATCTCGTACTTGGAGAGGATCACCACCGTCGTTCCCCATGCGAGGAGGGCCAGCGCGAACACTGCTAGACCGTAGATGTGAAACATTGGGACGGTGCAGATGAACCGGTGGTCTCCGTCGAGATTGAACCGGCCGAGCAGGATTTGAACCATCGCTATGAGGCTCTTGTGCGAACCCACGACGCCTTTACTCACGCCGGTGGTGCCTGACGAGTAGAGCAGAGTCGCCGTGTCCTCCTGGTTCACTCTGGCCCTGACTCGGGTCCTTCTTGGCTGCTTCTTCAGCATTTCCTCTAACGTGGAAATTATTAGAGCGTTCTGCACAGCGGGGGTGGACTGCTCGTCCAGGAGAACGATTCGGAGATTTGACCAGGCGAGCTTGGGGACAAGTTGGCTAGTGGTGAAAGCGATGACCGGTTTGGAATCAGCGATCTGTTTGGCGATTTCTCGGGTCGTGTTGAGGGGGTTGGTGGTGGTTATAACGGCGCCGAGGGACATGACGGCGAGGCACACGACGGGGAAGAATATAGAGTTGGGAGAGAGAAGGAGGACGACATGGCCTTTCTCGACGCCCAAGTCGGAGAGAGAAGTGGATACGGATTCTACGGCAAGCCAGAGATCGGAGAAGGTGAGGTGAGTCCCGGTGGAGGCGTCGACGAAGGCGATCTTGCCATGGTGAGCTCGGGAGGAGATGAATGTGGTCACGTCGAGGAAAGGGTTCGGTGGGTGTGCGATGGGCTTACGTTTGCTGTAGAAGACGGAGTTGGAATCGCAGAAACCAGACTTGGGATCGATCACCATGTTACTCTTCTGCGCCATTAGGGACACGACAACGACGCTACTTCGCGCGTTCTCTTGTGGACTGACTGGTTTTCAGCACTCTGTTTTATAGGGGTGATCCCCGCCCTACCGGGGGCGGGGTCCCCCTATCACCGCCCCCGCCCCCGCCCCCGCCTGGGCGGGGGATCAACCTTTAAAATCCGCACCCCTCCCCCGTGTAGGCGTGTAGGCGGGGCCAGCGGGGGAGGCTCCTTCCGCCCCCTATTGGGCCTGCCCACGTATGAACAGTTTTGGGCCTTTCGGCCCAGATCAAATTTCTAGGTCATTTTTGACCCAGAAAATTATCAAACCTGATTTAATTTCACAATAACAAATATCATTATATTAAATACTAAGTATTTATCATTACTAAAGTCTAAAGTGACAAAGTCATTTAAAAAAAAACATCACTAAAAATCTAAAAGTCAAAAATAGTAAAAGTTAAAGTTTAAAAATAAAGATTACTAGAAGTCTAGACTAGTTACTAAACTATTATAATTTACAAATTTACAATAATACAAATTAATACTACAAAATACAAAATTACAAATTGTGCTATTAACTATTAGCATTATACAGTTACAAATTTACAATTTACAAGATCATAAGAAATAAGATTGATAACATTGGTCGTTGGACACTGGTGATTGGATTTTGGGCCGTAATACAAACTTGGATGGAGATTGTGGGGTTGTTGGACCTTAATCTTAACCTGCAATAATAAGTTAAAAAATAATTAGAGTACAAATATAAAGTTATAAGTTATAAACATGAAAAAAAAAATTTATTAAAAATACTAAGTTACTAACCAAGATTAAATTGTGTTATTAACTTGGAAGATGTGTTGACAATTGACATACAAAATGATACTGTCATAGAAAATGTCAAAACTCATAATCAATAATTACAAAATAATTAGATACTAACATTACAAATATTATAAAATTATAAATGTAAACAACAATTGGTAAAATAAATTGTGTAAAGTGCAAACCATGGTGAATTGGTGATGGACAGGGACTGGTAGATGAGGTAGGTCATACTGCAGCGGAGGTAGCTGTTGATGGTGTCCCAGGTGTTGGCGTCACAGTCGCTACAAGTTACAACAAATAAATGTAAAATCTCTGTAACATTAAATTTATTTAAATAAATATAAAATAATGTAAATATTTATTCAAGTGACAATTTACCAGATCCAGACTGATCAGCAGCCTCGTCCTCGGCCTCAACCGGATCATAATCAAGAACCTCTGGAATATGAATTTCAGCACCCGTGATCCAATTCTGTGTACAAATCAGAGACTCAACAGTGATAGGATCTAATGAGCTCCGGAAAGGATCTAATACGCGCCCTCCAGTGCTAAAGGCCGACTCTGAGGCTACTGTACTGATCGGGATGGCTAAGATACTGCGAGAAACCTTTAAAAGTACGGGGTATTTGGGGACATTCATCTTCCACCAAGCTAATATATCAAAATCTCGTACAAATGGATGGAGATCTAATGCCAAATATCTGTCTACCTCTGACTGGGCATCTGTGGTGGAACCCATAAAATCCAAGGGGGTCGACTCCATCTTATCACCCCAGTCCATTTTACGTTTTTTTCCACGTCTAGCATCTGCACCTGATGGGGGGATACTTGTGGCTGTAGGTGCTGCAATACTACCACCTCCCACGATAGTGAACTCATCAAATAATCTAACAAGCGTTTCCTGAGCCCGAGATGCAACAGCCGACGCACAATCCTTGCCAATTGCATCAGTCAACCCAAATACCATGCCTTTCACCTTAAACCGTGGGTCAAGGACACATGCAACATATAACAAGATATTGGCTTTATCAAACTCTTCCCCCCAATACTTGTCAAATTTTTTCATCATGGTCTTAGACATCTCCCGCAATGTGGTGTTACTACCCGCTGCAATATCATCTAATTCTTCTTTCACCTTGGCTATTTGTTGACAAAATTGATGTGCCGTGGGATACAAAGAACCAGATAAAACCTTAGTAACATCGTAAAAAACCCTCAGAAACTCTACAAAAATAGATACAACCTCCCAATCATTAGACAAAGGGTGCCCCAACTTTTCATCAAAATACTTGACATATTGTATGTCTTCATTACCCAATGTATCAAATGCCAACTTATACTCCTGGGCCGCCTCTAACATCAAAAAGGTTGAGTTCCACCTCGTAGACAAATCAGTGCAAAGACCTTTTTTACATGTTATACCCACAGTAGTTGCAGCAACTTTGAACTTAGCCAATCTAGCAGGAGAAGATCTGACCCATCTCACAGCAGTCCTGACCCGAGCAACCGAGTCACCAAGCTTATCCAAGCCATCACCCACAATCAAATTAAGAATATGTGCTGCACATCGCACATGCAAATAATTCCCACCCAAAATTGTTCTACTCGCATTATTCATGAGAGTCTTAAGATGTCTCATTGCAAAATCGTTAGCCCCGGCATTATCAACTGTGCAAGTACAAACCCGAGTCAACCCTCATTCTCTTATAGCGGCCTCTAAGGCCTTCCCTATCGTCTCACCTTTGTGATCAGTGGTTTGACAAAATTTAAGGATCTTCTTATGCAATGTCCAACCCCCATCAACCCAATGCACAGTCATACACATAAAATTAAGATTATTACAAGAAATCCAACAATCAGTGGTGAGGCAAACATTCTCCCCCGCCAATAAACTCCTCAACTTCTCTTTTTCTGACCGATAAAGTTTTTTAACATCTCTTGCCACCGTGTGGCGAGAAGGAATATTAAATCTTGGTTCCAAGTACCTAGAATAAGCTTGGAACCCTTTCCCATCAACCACTTGGAAAGGCATCTCATCTATAATAATCATGCGAGCTAGGTGTGTCCTAGCCTCGTTAGGATCGTATTTTGTGTACCCCTTGAATGCCAACTCTCCACTACTCCCCTCACCCATTTTTTTAAATCCAACTTCAAGCCTGGATTGGGTCTTCTCTACCAAAGATTTTAAAATTGGGGATTTCTTGCACTGTTCCTCCAAGTGCAATTTTATCTGGGAAGTACCATGTCTCTTGTAGTGGCACCCATAAATTTTGCCACAATAGTTGCATTTGGCTTTTGGATCATTGGGGTCACCACCTTCTATCTTGGTGACATGAGCCCAAATTATGGATGGGGCTTTCTTGCTAGACTCCTTAGGGGCGGGACAAGTGGTAGTGGTAGGAGTAGGGTCAGGGGTCTCAACCGGAAGGGGAGTACTAGTAGGGTTAAGGGTAGTGGTAGTAGTAGTGGTAGTGGTCGGGATAGGGTTAGGATTAGGGCCGGAGGTACCCAAGGCTCCCTCCGGGGAGCTCGCACTAGAGTCTTCTGGACTTTCCATTTACAACAAATCTGAAATTATAATAAATGCAACACAAATGGTCATACAAAATATAATAGACTCAAATCTCAAGCCTAGATAATTATTTTCAATATTTTGTAAGTTATAATAATATTTTATTTATTTTTATCTTCATATATCAGTAAGTCTATACACACAATCTTCTATGTGAGGCTGTAAATAAAATTTATAATTATTCTTAAGTTGCACTATAATTTACATAATATCTATTATGAATGTATAGGTTTTTGTTTTTGTTTTTATTATTAATTAATCTATCATATAGTCTGATGAGTATTAAATATATTGATACTCACCATATATTTTTATAATATATACACTTATCAAAAAAATATATAAGATATTTTATAATAATATTATAAGATGAGGATGCTTTTATAAAATAATGTTCCTTTTATAAAGTGTTTTACAAAAAATATTTTATTTAAAATATTATTGTGAAAATGTAATAAAAAATATTGTGTATAAATTATTTTTTATAAAACGACGCCATTGGACAGCAATAAAAAAATAACAGTTTTTTGTTGCTTTTCTTTCTGAGTAATTTTGGAGTCTTTGGACTAGTTTGGCTTGTTTTACATTTTATTGGACCTATGTTTTGCACTTTTTTTTTCATGTTATAAAAATGTTAGCTATAGATGTTTGCACAATATGGACAGCAAAGCTTCAAACCTTAAAAAATACCAAATTTTTCATTATCTCAACAAAAGATAGCTTCAACACATTCTAAATTACATCCAATCTAAAAAACTATGAAATACATTCAGCCATCCAATCTAACAAAACCAAGGCATCCAGCCATCCACTCAACAAAAAACTATGAAATACTCAACAAAAAACTATGAAATACATTCAAAGGTTGATCGTTTGAGACTTTGAGTACATTCAGATTCATATAACAAAACCAAGGCATCCAGCCATCCACTCTCAATTACATCCAATCTAAAAATAAAAAAACTATGAAATATTATGAAATAAAAGCAGCAAAGCTTCACAGCCTTCACTGATCACTCCATTCTTCAAAGCTTCAATCCAATCTTCAAACCGAAATGGAATCGGGTGTCTCATAAAAATAATTGTAATGATGTAATCACACAATCAAATAATTGTAATTATAATAAAATAAACTCAAATCAACAATTTAAATTTTAATAAATTAAACACAATCACATAATCCAACACAATCACACTTCACAGTTCAAACACATGCACAATCGGCCTCCACAGCACACGGTTCACAAACACCAAACCCATCCTCCATCAACTTCTCCATTTCCATATGTTTTCAAGAATCAAAACGAAAGAAATCTTCAAATTAGGGTTTAGGTGAAACGGAATCACTTACCTTGGTGGAGATTGGAGGAATATCAGAGAGGGAGAAACCGGAGAAATTCGGGGACGAAGGAGATGGATTCTTGCCGAGGGTGGCGTGGGGATGCGACGGCGGAGTGGGGATGCGACGGCGGAGTGGCTGCAACGGCATGGACCTGATGGGGCGATTTTAGGCTAGGGTTCGGCGATTTTAGAGAGAGAGTGAGAGGGACACGAGGGAGAGAGAGAGACTCAGAGATGTCGATGAGGTCGGGGGCTGGGGGGTTGTAACGAAGCTTTTATATAAAACGACGCCATTTTATATAAAACGGCTTCGTTTTATTTAAGGAAATTTAAAAAAAAAAAACCCAGATGACAAAACGACGTCGTTTTAAGTCATCTGGGTCTTTTTTTTTATATATAATATATTAAATATTTAATATATGCGGGGCGGGGGCGGGGTATTACGGGGACGGGGTCATTTGTATACCCCCCCCCCCCCCCCCCCCCCCCCCCCCCCCCCCGTCATCTGGCTAAATACCGGGTGGGTTTTACCCTGTTATTGGTCATCGGGCGGAGTAACCCGCCCCCGCTATGCGGGGCGGGGTGGAAGACGGGCGAGGCAGCGGGTGCGGGTACCCGCTGCCCACTCCTACTGTTTTATACAGTTTTGAGCTTTTGACCATGTTGTTTGCTTGGTTGGACCCGTCGACGTTGTTCAACAACCCGTCGACGTTGTTCAAGAGTCTAGACTAGAGGCGGTCAGCCGCCTTGTCATGAGGCTATTATGGCCGTTGGATTTGGCTTATTAGGGCAGTTTTGTACGTTGATTAGATATCTGTCGCATTAATTGTACTCTTTTATGTTTACTGTGTTACTTCACAAAGGGTATCACTCATCAACCCTACATCTACTTCTCGAGAGAAATAGAGAAGAGACTCTCTCCCACCAATAGAGCACCAACTTAAGTCATGGAAACTTTTTGTCAAGGAGCGGAGTTATTTTCTTTTCTTAAATTACAAGTGGGAAAGAACCCTCAGAGCTGCTTTTCTTATTTGAGCATGACTTAAGACTTATTTGTATAATCTTTTTTAATAAAATGATTTGTGCTATAAAACTAAAAAAAAAATTATTACTATTGTAAGAAAAATATAAAAAAAAAATCTTAAAAACTAAAACTTCTTTCGTTCTATAAATTTTTCTTATGAATTTCAGAACAATTGAAACTCATATATATAGGCGTTGAAATTACTATGCAAGTTACTATGCAAGACTTAAAATAATGGTGGTGGGGTCATTCACAAATTTATTGGAGGGGCGGGGGCCGCTCCTAATAATTCATAACACTCCCCCTTGAATGACCACCCATAAAAAATCTGACTCGTTAAAACCTTGCCAAGGAAAAATTCAGTGGGAAGAAAAACCAATGGCAAAGGAAAAAGAGTACAATATTCTTATGTACTGCCAAGTATTTTAAAATTGCCTAATTAAAACCTTGCAAATGAAAATCCAATGGGACAAAATCTCAGCGAAGGAAAAAGAGTACAATCAGCACAAGTCTTCAGGACATTTACTCCCCCTGAAAAGTGTATGACGATAGATCTTTGAGTTTTCGCATTCCAATGTTCTACACAATCTTCTTGAATGTCGTAGTTGGTAATGTCTTTGTGAATAAATCTTTCAGATTATCACTTGATCGTATCTTTGATATATCCCCATCTGATATAAGTAGTCCTATCTTCATATAAAATTATTAGGCTGTCATTGATGACGGAAAGACCACACTTTTCTTGGATATGTTGAATTATTGATCTCAGTCAAATACACTTTCAACTTATTTCATGATTTGCAATGATTTCTGAGTGATTTGAAGATGTGGAAGATAATGTCTGGTTGAAAGATTTAGTAGAAATCTGAGACTTGCAGTAATACTTAAACTTCCCCTAATAATATACATTAGTGTTTCAAGTAATAAGCAAACATGATTTCAGCATATATAACAGAGTTAAGAATTCAAACATAATTTTCATCTAAATAATGTATTAGAGAGAACATGATAATATTCTCATAAAAAATTTTATCCCCCTCATTCTGCGTTATTATGGAAATTTTGTTTATGTACGGCGGAAAGGACATTAGAAACCATCTATATATTGATTTGGCGGAAAATCAAATCCGCTTGACATTGTTGACAAACGAGATCTTGAAGAGATTTAGAGGTTTCAGATTGCTGTTTAAATATAACCAATTTTACCATTGGTTTATTCTATCAAAAAGATCTCACATTCTTCTAGCAAAAAGATCTCACATTTTTCATAGATTCAGTTGTTGTTCATTCAGATCGATATTATGTCCAATAGAGAATTTTTTGTTAATGTTCCAGATTTGAACCATGAACCTTTTATACCTCAACCACTCATATTTTCTCCTGAGCCTGTAAATACCATAATAGGAGTAGAGATATATCTTTATAGTAAAATTGAACTTGAAATTGTTGCAGCATCAAGAACGCCCAGTGCTCAATATGCTGCCTCTCTTACAACTATGTCTCAGAGGCTACTGGCGAAAATAAGTGAAATTGATCATCTTAAAAATCAAATATCTGAGTTGCATCAAACGCTTGCAACTAAAGATAGAAAAATTAAAATTTAAGACAAGAAAACAAGGAGCTGAAGAAATTTATAGACTGGTATTCTCGTGACCTAAAAACACGAATAGAAGAGATGGAAAATCAAAGTCAACAACAGCAGCTAATGACAGAGGTTCAGCGTCTACAAGAAAATCGGGATAACTATAATTAATCTCGCTGGCTTTTGAAATTATGCATTCAGCATATCTTGTAATCTTGACTAAGTGAAATTTTAAGAGATGATGGTTTGTCTTGTTCTTATTTCCATCTCTATAAGAACCATCTTTAACTTCATTTAGTTCGCATTAAATTTTCTTCTCATATCTATAATTCATCTATATTTGCATTCTTATTTTATAAACTTTCAATGGTTCATCAATTTCCTTTCAATATTTCTCACGATCAATATATAAGATATCATTCACCTCAGTTACAAGTTGTTCATGCATCTTCTGTGGGTGTCATGTTGCAGCAAACGAATAATCTGGCTAACAAGTCAGATCGTGAAACCGTTTATAAGCTGGTGACTCTCAGCTATCGATACTCCTCCTCTATTGTTGGATTTTCCAACCGGTTACAATCCAAAAATCGTGAGATTGAGGAGCTTAACGAGAAGGTTTCTGTACTTCAACGACTCGTTCAAGAGTCTAGCAGAAAAATTGCAGATTTAAAGGAAGAGAATAAGGATTTAAAATCCTTACTTGCCTCTTTATTTCGATTGCCTAATCATTTAGATAAGAATGACATGTCGCTTTATGAAGAGCAAATGTATTTGAGAGACGAAGCTAGAAGTCTCATATTTTATAACTCATCTAGTATTTGAATAATAAAATCTTTCTTTTTCAAATGTATTCTTTGAATTTATAGCAGTCGTTGTAATTTCTTCAGGAGTTCTAATAAGATAAATCATCAACGTAAACTGTAATAATAGCAAATCCGGATTCTGATAAAAATACATGAGCATATAGGATTATTCTCACTGATTCAATTATACAACATATGTCCGGATTGTTTTAACCCATATAAAAATATTTGAAATTTTATAAAGTACATTGTAACATCCCGACCCAAAATTTTTTTATTTGCTATTTATTATTATTATTTTAACTTGAGATTTTTCTCCTTGTTAATCCAAACGTTCCTCAGCTGTGAATATGTTGAGATCATTGATCTCGTAGAGCCTTTATTTATTTACTTAAATAACCCAAGCTTTCCTTCGATCATCATCCTCTATTTTGAATTCAAATTCCGGATCAAATTCAAACTTTAGCCAACAAAAACACTTCAACCTCTGGGATATTATCCTATTTGAAAAACCAACTCTAATACAAACTCTTCTCTTCCAATCAAATTTCAAACTCAATATTCAAACTCAAAATAAATCTCCGGATCAAACACGTTATAACCTAATCCCTTCTCTATAAATTCCCCACGAATTTGCTAGGATAAAACACAACAAAACATCAAAGAAAATTTCCTGTTTTTGGCAAATTGGAGCCCCAGCCTTCAGCCACCGCCGGCCATTTCTGGGCCACTGAATAGCCCTAGCCACCACAGAAACCACCGGCTAGCCTACCCCCGAGGAGCCTCACTCTTTTCAGGTAAGTTTCTGGCAAAAACACCCCTCCCTCTCTCTGTTTTGTTTCTGGCCAGACTCACTGAAAATCCTTTTAAATCTTTAGTTCATTCTGTCGGCCACCACATCTGACAATGCCATGAGCCTTATTCAGCCACGCAGAGCCGCCACGCCTCAATCCCTCTTGGTAAGCACCACTCGAAACCCCCTCCTCCCCTATTTCCGTTGAAAGCCCTTGCTTCTCATTGCTTCATTTCATGTGAGGTTATACTGTTCCCGAGCCCTTATTTCATGCCAATTATAATTATTCCTCTAGTTGGATCTTGGGCCTTAACCCATTTTAAACTAGTATTTTTATTTTAAATATTTTAAGCCTAGTTTTCTTAACTAAAATTTTGGACCTTTCTATTATTTTTCAAAGAGTTTTAAAGAGATTTTTAAAGTACAATTTTAGCTTATTTCAATTATTTTAATTATGATTTTAAACGATAAAAATCTTGTCACGACATGTTTATTTTAGAAAGTTAGTGACGATTAGCGGCTCGTATAGGTTACAAACTATGACGCGAAATCAAGACGCATCGCTAAGTGGTAAGTAGCATGATCATATTTTTTACGCGTGTACGGTAAACATGTTTTATAAAAAATATTATGTATGTATGACCATCATTTGGAAGTCCCTTTTTTATCTACCTAGTCATGATACAAAATTTTTGAGAATCCATGCATGATTTATAAGGAGTTTTATGCATTAAAATCATTTATGAAAAGTCATGATTTTATGTAAGAGTATGCATAACATTATTTATGAAAAATCATGATTTCATGTGAGGAAGCATGCGTCACAACATGTTACGAAAGTATGCGATTTCTTTTGAAATCTATGATAGGATAAGCATGCAAGTTTGATAAGATACGTAAGTGGCCTATGTATGATATGAAGTCGGTACCTATGTATGAGCATATTGCATTGTCAGGTTGTACATGTTGGTAGTGCACCCAGTATGTCTTCCTTATGTATGGATTCCACAACCCACGACCACGAGCGAAATCAGAATCTTTTTAGATTCGCTAACCCTAACTCACAAGGGTCAATAGTGGGTAACGGCCTATGATACGAAACGATATGATATGATAAAATAAGCTCAAGTTCATGTTTATGTTTTACGAAAAGCTCATGATTTATGAAAAACTCATGTTTTCAGTATTTATAAAAAAAAATACATGTTCAGCATTTATGAAAAAATTCATGTTCACGTTATTATGTATGTATCTATGAGTATGCATGCTTTGAGAGAACCAATTAGTATTATTTTTACCGTATGATGTGTTACTTATTGAGTATTCGACTCATTTTATTTTTATTTCTATGTTTCTATGTTTCCTTTTAAAAATCATCACAGGTGATGAGGATACACAACTGGCAAGATTTGACTCAGAGAGACGATGCAGAGGCTTAGACAGAGTACTAATTTTATTTTGTAGTTTCCAGTGAATAAAATATTTTTTGTAAATACGAGTGATATCAACATTTTATTTTAAGCAAATGCTTCTGCTGACTCTCTTTAGTTTTATAAAGAATGTTTTATTTATTTAAAAAAAAAACGTTCGTATCTGGTGCGTTTTTATAAAGAAAAGTTTTAGTAACACACCGGCTTCCTAAAATATTTTCAAAATGCTATATTCGGGAGAGGGGTGTTACATACATACTCCTAAATGTACTTAGATTAGATGCTTCAAGTATTATATGTCATGATCTAATGATCCTTATAAATATACAGTGACCACATCCATCAACTGTATATTTAATCATTTTGTAATAACCAAACCGATTAAAAATATGAATGTGACTGCATTCATAACAAGGAAATATGTTTTCTCATAACTAATATCGGGTTTATGCAGGAAACCTTGTGCGACAAATTGTACCGCACAATTTCATTTCTCAATATGCTTTCGTATAAATACTCACTTATATCTTATAGGCATTACACATTTTGCTGTTTTGACAACAAGTCCAAATACCTATTGCTTTGCTAGCAAGTTTAATTTAGTTTCAATAGCTGCTTTTCATTTGGCCAATCAGTTCTACGTCGACATTCTTCGTCGGTTCTTAACTCACTTTGTTCATTACTTCTAGTAATGTCAATGGTCATTTTATATGAAAATATGTTGTTGACAACAATTTTATTTCTATCCATAATTTTTCCAGTATTCATAAAATGTATTGAGATCTCATTGTTTCTCTCCAGGAGAAAACATTTCATGAAACACCTCTTTAGAAAATTCCTCTTCAGGAGGTTTGTACTTTTCAGGAGTTTCCTCTTCAGGAGTTACCTCTTCTGGAGGTTTATACTCTTCAGGAGTTACCTCTTCAGGAGGTTTTCTTTTTAGAATTTTCTTTTTCTGTATAGAAAGTTTGGATAGATCTTATTACTTGTTTTGTGGGTACGGTCTCTTCAGGGGCACTGATTTCTTTTCTTTTGCACCAATAAGTCTTCAACACTTCAGGTGTGTCTTAGACTCATCTATTGTTATTTTAAACAACTTGTTCTTCAAGAACTTCAATTCTTACTTAAGCATTAACAGTAGTAATATATGATTTTACAACACTTTTAGTGTCAGTAAATACATCAAGTAATTGATTTGCAACACTTTACAAATAAGTAATCCTTTGAACTTCTAGTTCACATTTATTTGTAAAAGGATCAAATTTAGGCAGGATTTATTATCCCAAGTAATTTCTTTTCGTGCTTCAGGTACTGATATTTCATTATTTCAAAACATAATGAAATATTAATAAGCTTATATATAAAAACTTAGTATAAGTGAATCAAGTGTTTGACCGTATAACAGGTATGTGACCAATGTTCAGTCATACTATATCTATGACAAACATCTTCATTTTTCTATTAAAAATTATTCTGAGGGTCTTTACCCTTTTTTGAGTTGGATCACTTCTGGTGATACGGTATATTATTATCATCTTTAGTGTTGTCGCTTTTGGGATTAACACTTCTATAGTTTTTCTACCACGTCTACGCCCTTGGTTCTTTTGAAATGATGCACTGTTTACTTCTGGGAATGGTATAAATTCAATATCATTAATAGGACGTAACTGATGATTTATTAACAAAAACTCATTATTTAGCTCAATCACTAAAAGATAAAATAAAAATTCAGAATATTTGTTTGAACTTTCATTCTCGATATTGCTGCTGTAGCAGCACATTCGATACATGAAAAATAATATGTCTTCTTTGAAAAATATCATCATCAGTGACTTTCTCACTGCATAATTTTAATATTGAGCTGATTTTAAAGAGTGCAAAATTATATTAATTAGCACTCACAAAATCTTGCAACTTCAGGTGCAATAAGTCATAATGATCATTTGGAAGAATTACATCTTTTGGTGCTCATATTTCTCCCTTAAATCATTTCACACAATAAAAATATTTTTCACCATGAGATACACAGCACGGTCCTGTAGGGACATGTGATTTTCTTATTTGATTGTATCTCCCAAGTTCATCATATCTAAATAGATCTCATCAAGGATCCTGGATAAATAATTTTTTCTAAAAATGTTAATAGTAATAAATCTCAATCTTATTAGATTTGACATTTTATATATATATGAATCACAAAAATAAATCTACGGATCTAAGAAATATATTCACATAATCATCAGAATAAAAGTACAATTTTATCAAGTAATATTCAGCAATATTACCTTTAATATTCATCTCGAGGACTATAAATAATATACTGAAAAACTTATTTGAAGTAGAAAACCATTAGCTTCAGTATCGATAGAATTTCGTGCTGATAACGTATTATAAAACTAGAAATGAAACTACTACTATTGTAAGAGAAATATAAAAGAAACTCTTAATAACTGAAACTTTCTTTGTTCTATAAATTTTTCTTATGAATTTCAGAACGATTGAAACTCATATTTATAGTCGTTGAAATTACTATGCAAGTTACTATACAAGATTTAAAATAATGGTGGGGGGTTATTCACAAAATTATTGGGGGGCAGGGGCTGCCTTTAATAATTCATAATAATTTGAGTTAAAGTATTTTATTTGATTTTAGGAAGAGGAAAAAATTAAAAAAAAATATCATAGTATTAAAAAATTATTTAAATATAATTTTTTAAGATAATTTTTGTTTTGAAGTTTGAAAATGCTATATTAATTTTTGTGTTTTATTTTAAAGTTTGTAAAAGTTGCTTTGGTTTTATGTCTGAATAATGATTAGATGAAAAAGTAAAGATTTGAAATTAAAAATTATTTTATGTTTAAGTAATCTTTAAAAGGAAAATATGAGAAGTTTGATAATTATATAGAATAATTCTATATACAACTGTGAGTACGTAAACGTAGTGCTTTGAAATTTTTTAAGTTCACTATTAATATTTTTTTTTTTTATATAAGTATCATGTTTTATTCACTTTTTTTTAAAACGATTATGCGACAATTAAAAAATTCATAATTTCAATTATATTTTCTCAATTTTATATCTGATCTATGTGTCCAAACGTTCCTTAATAGCACGTTTTATGAGTTGTATTATTATTTCCTTGTGGCCGCAAGCCCTATATATATCCAACGAAAGAATTAGCACTATGCGGCCTTCACCAAGGGCCAGACCCACGTAATTGGAACGTGGGATGGGTGGATTTTTCTTTGTCGAAAGCATGCATGGTTTGCCTCCAATGCTAAAATAATCACCTGATCATGTCATCTACACTACTAATTAACCTTCTCTAACTTGATAAATGCTTGTATCTTCTTGGTAAATATTATCCTCCCTTTTCGATGGTAAATTCTACTTAGATTATTTTTATCATGTATAGTACTCTCCTTTGTATTTGGGCTTTATCTATTTATATAAATAAAATTTCTTGAGTACCTATAAAAAAAATTATTTATATTTTTTTAAAAGTCGAGATTGAAACTTTGGAGTGGTTTTCTATGTGGGGGAAAATGAAGGGTCCATGTGACCTTTTATATTATATGAGTAGTGTAATTAGATGATGTACTTACAATTTTACTTATATTTTTATTTACAAAATTTATTTTGTTAGTTTTTCTTTCGCAGTTTTCAAATTTTATAATTTTCTGTATATCAGTAATATTTCTAATTAATGAATTTATGTTCTTTTGTAACAAGGAGGCATTTGATACAAAAAAAAAAAAAAAGGAAGACAACAAACAGAAACTACCTTAATGGTTGATAGTGACCATTATTATCCTAAAAACATGGATTTTTTTCTTACATTAAAGGCCCTTCCTAAATCTTTATAGCTTTATGAGAAGGCAAGGTAGGAGGTACAAGCTTTAATTTTAGGAAGGCTCAGGTCTCTCAGAAAACCTCATCACCAGCTTCCCCTCAAGTAGTTCGATTGTGGGAGAGGGAGATCTCATGCATGCATGCTTCTTGGCATAAATAGCCTAGAAGGTATCGCTACACTAGCAGTGTTTTTAATGCAATATAGGGATGAGCTAGGCTGCTCATGTGAGGTGCTTAATTTCTGTAAAATATTTGTCGAAATGATTTCTGTTGAATGCCCTGCATCCTTATTTGTCTGTGGGAGTTCAAGACTATAGCCCTGACCCCTTGCTCCCCTTGCTCCTGAGGTGTCAAGCTTAGTATTATCATGTTGGCTATCACATGACTTCAGTCTTGACTGGCTTTGGTGAATTATGTTTATATTTTTAAGGGAATACGACCCAAAAATTCAACATAAACATGATACAAAATTAATAATTTTGAATTTTTTGACCCGTTAAGGCACAGATTAATCAACAAGTCAATCTACAATAACCTGTTTAAACTTTATTTCAGAATTACACTTTTATTATTATTGAGTTGTAAAATTACTATTTATCAATTATATACTTATGTTTTTATTGTTGTGATTGTAACTTTGTACCTATGTTTTTATTGCTTATGTAATAAAAGTATCAATATTTATTATCTTTTATGTGAAATTCTGTTTGTTTGTTCAAATATATTATACAAGTTAATTCAACCTATTTATATGAAACAGTTGAAATGAATCGTGTCATGTTATACATTCTAATTAAATATTAAATAAGTCAAAATAGAAAACACGATACAATCTATTATTTCAATGAGTCGATCATATTAGAATTTAAAATTTTGATTCATATAGTTTAATAGATCGTACTCGAATTAACCCACAAAATTCGAATATCATAACTTACAAGACATGACGAATTGTCCTTAATGTTTGAAAAAAATCACGGTCCCATTTGCCTATATATTACTATCAGTCTATCAGAGTTAATTATTCCTCTGCCTTAACTATCAGAGTTAATCCTCCTGTTTACGTTTAGAGTAATGCTACAAAAACTACTTACCTATCAATGTTAATGTTGGTAATTGGTATTCACCATCCATTCTTTTCCGATGCCCCATCTGTGTGTATTCACTAGTAAAATCCAAAGCAGAACAGAATTCGCCTTTCATCAAGCATACCCAATACTCTTACTTCAAAACGACTAGGAAATTAAACAGAGATGGCTATTATAAATATTGATTAACCAAGACTTATTTAACAGAAAATAATTCTGGCATAAGCATATATCTATCGATGTCAAACCGAAGGCACAGTACTTCCAATACTGCAGCGTAAAACGGATAAAAACATGGCTTTTTTAAGTAGTAGTGAAGAAATGAATGGCTGCAACTTTCCCCAAAAGATTCAAAGCTTGGAGGTGGAAAGCTGTATTAGATCCTTCCTGAGAATCTTGCCGGAGGGATTCTTCGGTATAGAACCTATGAAAGCCACTCTCCTGATTCTCTTGTACGGAGCCACCTGCACGTACGTTTATAACTCCAGGCGATCAATACAGGTGCTAGACAAAATATTTCTATTGCTTAGAGACTTGATAACACAACTCATACACACATATATACATATATATATATATATATATTTTAGAAGCAATCTTTTCAGTATCTTTTCCTAAAACATATTTAGCTTATTTACAATGTAGTAAGAATTTTTTATTTAACAAATCATTTTGAAATTTAAAGATACAATGTACTATAAATAAAATTTCTTTCTCAAAATAGTCCTATAATTAAGTTATTCATTATTCCTGTAAAATAACCACTTGTTCGAAAAATTTAAGCTGATAGGAGGACGTGAATTTTATAATTTTATATCTTAACACTTTCTCTCACTTATAGGCTAAAGTTCCTCTCAATTAATAGGTCTAAAAAAATTGAATATTTAATAAAATAGGAATAAAGTGTAGAATAAGGATTCGAACTCAAGATTTCTGCTCTAATATTATGTAAAACCACCATTTTTCCAAAAGTTTAAATTAATGGGAGGAGGTAGATTTTATTATTTTATATCTTAATAATTCTTATATATATATATATATATATATATATATATACACGTATATATACACATACATACATACACATACTAATTTGCTCATCGTCGGGCTTACCTGTCCCGCTACAAACTCCATGATTGCACTGTCAGATAGATTACTCCCAGGTTTTCTTACCACATATGCCATGGGGCACTGTCCAGCCTCCTTATCAGGAACCCTAAAACACAATATCAATGATCAAACTGAGGCTATGTTTTTCTCTTTGTTTTTGGGTAAAAATGCAGTAGATCTAGAGAAGAAGACTCACGGTATAACAGCGGCATCAGAGATCTCTGGATGAGTTAGTAGCACAGGCCTCTAGTTCTGCTGGGGGGACCTGAAAAGTGAACAAAGAAATCGGCACATATTTCAAGCTCGATACATTTTTTCTCAGAATATAATTATAAAAAATATTTCTTATAATTAACGATCCAAGTTGTTGATTGCATCCATACATGCAGTTCTTGAATTTATAAAGAACACATTGTTAATCATGAATGCCTGATCCGTAGTACCTGATAACCCTTGTATTTAATTAGCTCCTTCAACCTATCAACCACAAAGATGAACCCATCATCATCAATATAACATAGATCTCCAGTTTTCAGCCATCCCTCTGAATCAAGAGTTGATTCTGTAGCTTCTGCATTACCGAAATAACCTGCAACAGCATTCCCGGTATGTAGAATCATTAAAAAGAAACAATCCCAACCACAAAAAAAAAAAA
The DNA here is from genome assembly GCA_036559045.1 of Platycarya longipes. NCBI lineage: Eukaryota > Viridiplantae > Streptophyta > Magnoliopsida > Fagales > Juglandaceae > Platycarya > Platycarya longipes. Next base: position 23,652,392 of record CM071796.1, on the reverse strand, counting down.
TAAAAATAAAAATTCCAACCCATGTTGGAGATAATAATCAATCAAATAATTATTCTACTTATAAGTCGGTTCATATTGTCAAGATATGATTTATAAAAGATTTGAACTTTAAATTTTTTTCCCAAATTAAACAAGTACTCTTGTCATGCGAACGGCATGTAATGTGTGTTTTAACCACTAACTTATAAATAGAAATTTTTCGTTATCAAATCAAGAGATTTGATTTTCATTGTGATGCAAATATTTATTTTATCTGATCTCTATATAATTTTTCTATAAATTAAAATTAATAATGTGTATTCAATGAGAATATAAAATATAAGTCCTCAAGATTCTCTTTTCCCTCACTACTTCTCCCTATTCTTTCCTATGATATTATATTTTTTATTGTCATGTAAACACTACAAGAAAAATAAACTAATATCTCTTAAAATACTTCAATTTTCAACCCAATTAATAATTGTAACTTCTAGTTTTTTCAAACTTTCAAAAGAGAGTACTTGAGAAGCAGCCGGCAGACGGAAAGAAATCGTAGAAATTTTTAGAGCATTAGTAATGAATTTATTAAAAAATTTAAATAAATAAATAAATTTGTACATATATAAAAAAGATTTAATCATATTTAATTAAATATAAGAAAGAAAAAAGTAAAATAAAATAAATTTTTCTTTAATTTTTGAATAATAATCCTGTAAAAGTGTATACTTTTAAAGTGTTTGCTTAATTATTTAAAAATTAAACAAAAAGTTATTTTATTTCCTTCTACTTCCTTTCTTCTCAATTAAATATGATCAAAATTTTTTATTTATATGTAAATTTATATTTTTTTAAATAAAATTTTAATAAATTCATTGATAATGCTCTTAATAAAAAAATGATAAACTATGTTAATTTTAGAAAATAATTTATAAAAATATTCATAATTTATAATATATATTGTATAAGTATTGCCAGTCGTAAAATATAAAAATATTATTTGTATACCATTTAGATATCTTTTTATAAATATAATTTTTATATATTTTTTAATTTAATTATTTATATATATATTTTTTCTTATTATGTTTTTATTTTTATTTAATATATATTTTTTAATATTTCTGATTTTTCGAACGGTTACTTATCTTGAAAGTTTCTTCGAAATTTTAGGACCAATGAGGCTCTATGCTAGCGTCAATCGGATAATGTTAAGCACAAGCACAAAGTGAACGTACACGAATCTCTTCAAAAACAAAAAGCGGGGCTCCAATGTCGTCGAAGAATACTGTACCTTTCATGACCGAGGGACCTCTAAGCCAAAGCTCGCCTGTCCGGTTCACCGGTAGAGCCTTACCGGTCTCCGGCTCCACAATTTTCGCATCCATGCCCGGACACAGCAACCCTGCTGTACCGTATCGCCTGCTCTCCGCCAACGAATCCGTCGACGCTCCAACACCCGTCGATTCCGTTAAACCGTACCCCTGCAGAATCGTTACCGCCGGATACCTCTCCACGAACCTCTCGACCACCTCTTTGCTCAGCGGCGCACCACCTGACAAGACTGACTGCAGGGAGCTCAGATCGTACTTGGACCGTATCTGATCAGCTCCGTTCACGAGCGCCACCAGAATGGGCGGCACCAAGGGAAGGTAGGTGATTCGGTACTTCTGAATCGCCGAGAGGAGATCGTGCATCTCGTACTTGGAGAGGATCACCACCGTCGTTCCCCATGCGAGGAGGGCCAGCGCGAACACTGCTAGACCGTAGATGTGAAACATTGGGACGGTGCAGATGAACTGGTGGTCTCCGTCGAGATTGAACCGGCCGAGCAGGATTTGAAACCATCGCTATGAGGCTCTTGTGCGAACCCACGACGCCTTTACTCACGCCGGTGGTGCCTGACGAGTAGAGCAGAGTCGCCGGTGTCCTCCTGGTTCACTCTGGCCCTGACTCGGGTCCTTCTTGGCTGCTTCTTCAGCATTTCCTCTAACGTGGAAATTATTAGAGCGTTCTGCACAGCGGGGGTGGACTGCTCGTCCAGGAGAACGATTCGGAGATTTGACCAGGCGAGCTTGGGGACAAGTTGGCTAGTGGTGAAAGCGATGACCGGTTTGGAATCAGCGATCTGTTTGGCGATTTCTCGGGTCGGTGTTGAGGGGGTTGGTGGTGGTTTATAACGGCGCCGAGGGACATGACGGCGAGGCACACGACGGGGAAGAATATAGAGTTGGGAGAGAGAAGGAGGACGACATGGCCTTTCTCGACGCCCAAGTCAGAGAGAGAAGTGGATACGGATTCTACGGCAAGCCAGAATCGGAGAAGGTGAGGTGAGTCCCGGTGGAGGCGTCGACGAAGGCGATCTTGCCATGGTGAGCTCGGGAGGAGATGAATGTGGTCACGTCGAGGAAAGGGTTCGGTGGGTGTGCGATGGGCTTACGTTTGCTGTAGAAGACGGAGTTGGAATCGCAGAAACCAGACTTGGGATCGATCACCAGGTTACTCTTCTGCGCCATTAGGGACACGACAACGACGCTACTTCGCGCGTTCTCTTGTGGACTGACTGGTTTTCAGCACTTTGTTTTTATAGGGGTGATCCCCGCCCTACCGGGGCGGGGTCCCCCTATCACCGCCCCCGGCCCGCCTGGGTGGGGGATCAACCTTTAAAATCCGCACCCCGCCCCCGTGTAGGCGGGGCAGGGTACCCCGCCCTGTAGCGGGGCCAGCGGGGGAGGCTCCTTCCGCCCGCCCCCCGCTACCGCCCCTATTGGGCCTGCCCACATATGAACAGTTTTGGGCCTTTCGGCCTAAATCAAATTTCTAGGTCATTTTTGACCCAGAAAATTATCAAACCTGATTTTAATTTCACAATAACAAATATCATTATAAAAAATACTAAGTATTTATCATTACTAAAGTCTAAAGTGACAAAGTCATTTAAAAAAAACATCACTAAAAATCTAAAAGTCAAAAATAGTAAAAGTTAAAGTTTAAAAATAAAGATTACTAGAAGTCTAGACTAGTTACTAAACTATTACAATTTACAAATTTACAATAATACAAATTAATACTACAAAATACAAAATTACAAATTGTGCTATTAACTATTAGCATTATACAGTTACAAATTTACAATTTACAAGATCATAAGAAATAAGATTGATAACATTGGTCGTTGGACACTGGTGATTGGATTTTGGGCCGTAATACAAACTTGGATGGAGATTGTGGAGTTGTTGGGCCTTAATCTTAACCTGCAATAATAAGTTAAAAAATAAATTCGACTACAAATATAAAGTTATAAGTTATAAACATGAAAAAAAAAATTTATTAAAAATACTAAGTTACTAACCAAGATTAAATTGTGTTTATTAACTTTGGAAGATGTGTTGACAATTGACATACAAAATGATACTGTCATAGAAAATGTCAAAACTCATAATCAATAATTACAAAATAATTAGATACTAACATTACAAATATTATAAAATTATAAATGTAAACAACAATTGGTAAAATAAATTGTGTAAAGTGCAAACCATGGTGAATTGGTGATGGACAGGGACTGGTAGATGAGGTAGGTCATACTGCAGCGGAGGTAGCTGTTGATGGTGTCCCAGGTGTTGGCGTCACAGTTGCTACAAGTTACAACAAATAAATGTAAAATCTCTGTAACATTAAATTTATTTAAATAAATATAAAATAATGTAAATATTTATTCAAGTGACAATTTACTAGATCCAGACTGATCAGCAGCCTCGTCCTCGACCTCAACCGGATCATAATCAAGAACCTCTGGAATATGAATTTCAGCACCCGTGATCCAATTCTGTGTACAAATCAGAGACTCAACAGTGATAGGATCTAATGAGCTCCGGAAAGGATCTAATACGTGCCCTCCAGTGCTAAAGGCCGACTCTGAGGCTACTGTACTGATCGGGATGGCCAAGATACTGCGAGCAACCTTTGAAAGTACGAGGTATTTGGGACATTCATCTTCCACCAAGCTAATATATCAAAATCTCGTACAAATGGATGGAGATCTAATGCCAAATATCTGTCTACCTCTGACTGGCATCTGTGGTGGAACCCATAAAATCCAAGGGGGTCGACTCCATCTTGTCACCCCAGTCCATTTTACGTTTTTTTCCACGTCTAGCATCTGCACCTGATGGGGGATACTTGTGGCTGTAGGTGCTGCAATACTACCACCTCCCACGATAGTGAACTCATCAAATAATCTAACAAGCGTTTCCTGAGCCCGAGATGCAACAGCCGACGCACAATCCTTGCCAATTGCATCAGTCAACCCAAATACCATGCCTTTCACCTTAAACCGTGGGTCAAGGACACATGCAACATATAACAAGATATTGGCTTTATCAAACTCTTTCCCCAATACTTGTCAAATTTTTCCATCATGGTCCTAGACATCTCCCGCAATGTGGTGTTACTACCCGCTGCAATATCATCTAATTCTTCTTTCACCTTGGCTATTTGTTGACAAAATTGATGTGCCGTGGGATACAAAGAACCAGATAAAACCTTAGTAACATCGTAAAAAAACCCTCAGAAACTCTACAAAAATAGGTACAACCTCCCAATCATTAGACAAATGGTGCCCCAACTTTTCATCAAAATACTTGACATATTGTATGTCTTCATTACCCAATGTATCAAAATGCCAACTTATACTCCTGGGCCGCCTCTAACATCAAAAAGGTTGAGTTCCACCTCGTAGACAAATCAGTGCAAAGACCTTTTTTACATGTTATACCCACAGTAGTTGCAGCAACTTTGAACCTAGCCAATCTAGCAAGAGAAGATCTGACCCATCTCACAGCAGTCCTGACCCGAGCAACCGAGTCACCAAGCTTATCCAAGCCATCACCCACAATCAAATTAAGAATATGTGCTGCACATCGCACATGCAAATAATTCCCACCCAAAATTGTTCTACTCGCATTATTCATGAGAGTCTTAAGATGTCTCATTGCAACATCGTTAGCCCCGGCATTATCAACCTGTGCAAGTACAAACCCGAGTCAAACCCTCATTCTCTTATTAGCGGCCTCTAAGGCCTTCCCTATCGTCTCACCTTTGTGATCAGTGGTTTGACAAAAATTTAAGGATCTTCTTATGCAATGTCCAACCCCCATCAACCCAATGCACAGTCATACACATAAAATTAAGATTATTATAAGAAGTCCAACAATCAGTGGTGAGACAAACATTCTCCCCCGCCAATAAACCCCTCAACTTCTCTTTTTCTGACCCGATAAAGTTTTTTAACATCTCTTGCCACCGTGTGGCGAGAAGGAATATTAAATCTTGGTTCCAAGTACCTAGAATAAGCTTGGGACCCTTTCCCATCAACCACTTGGAAAGGCATCTCATCTATAATAATCATGCGAGCTAGGTGTGTCCTAGCCTCGTTAGGATCGTATTTTGTGTACCCCTTTAATGCCAACTCTCCACTACTCCCCTCACCCATTTTTTTAAATCCAACTTCAAGCCTGGATTGGGTCTTCTCTACCAAAGATTTTAAAATTGGGGATTTCTTGCACTGTTCCTCCAAGTGCAATTTTATCTGGGAAGTACCATGTCTCTTGTAGTGGCACCCATAAATTTTGCCACAATAGTTGCATTTGGCTTTTGGATCATTGGGGTCACCACCTTCTATCTTGGTGACATGAGCCCAAATTATGGATGGGGGCTTTCTTGCTAGACTCCTTAGGGGCGGGGCAAGTGGTAGTGGTAGGAGTAGGGTCAGGGGTCTCAACCGGAAAGGGGAGTACTAGTAGGGTTAAGGGTAGTGGTAGTAGAAGTGGTAGTGGTCGGGATAGGGTTAGGATTAGGGCCGGAGGTACCCAAGGCTCCCTCCGGGGAGCTCGCACTAGAGTCTTCTAGACTTTCCATTTACAACAAATCTGAAATTATAATAAATGCAACACAAATGGTCATACAAAATATAATAGACTCAAATCTCAAGCCTAGATAATTATTTTCAATATTTTGTAAGTTATAATAATATTTTATTTATTTTTATCTTCATATATCAGTAAGTCTATACACACAATCTTCTATGTGAGGCTGTAAATAAAATTTATAATTATTCTTAAGTTGCACTATAATTTACATAATATCTATTATGAATGTATAGGTTTTTGTTTTTGTTTTTATTATTAATTAATCTATCATATAGTCTGATGAGTATTAAATATATTGATACTCACCATATATTTTTATAATATATACACTTATCAAAAAAAAATATAAGATATTTTATAATAATATTATAAGATGAGGATGCTTTTATAAAATAATGTTCCTTTTATAAAGTGTTTTACAAAAAATATTTTATTTAAAATATTATTGTGAAAATGTAATAAAAAATATTGTGTATAAATTATTTTTTATAAAACGACGCCATTGGACAGCAATAAAAAAAATAACAGTTTTTTGTTGCTTTTCTTTCTGAGTAATTTTGGAGTCTTTGGACTAGTTTGGCTTGTTTTACATTTTATTGGACCTATGTTTTGCACTTTTTTTTTCATGTTATAAAAATGTTAGCTATAGATGTTTGCACAATATGGACAGCAAAGCTTCAAACCTTAAAAAATACCAAATTTTTCATTATCTCAACAAAAGATAGCTTCAACACATTCTAAATTACATCCAATCTAAAAAACTATGAAATACATTCAGCCATCCAATCTAACAAAACCAAGGCATCCAGCCATCCACTCAACAAAAAAACTATGAAATACTCAACAAAAAACTATGAAATACATTCAAAGGTTGATCGTTTGAGACTTTGAGTACATTCAGATTCATATAACAAAACCAAGGCATCCAGCCATCCACTCTCAATTACATCCAATCTAAAAATAAAAAAACTATGAAATATTATGAAATAAAAGCAGCAAAGCTTCACAGCCTTCACTGATCACTCCATTCTTCAAAGCTTCAATCCAATCTTCAAACCGAAATGGAATCGGGTGTCTCATAAAAATAATTGTAATGATGTAATCACACAATCAAATAATTGTAATTATAATAAAATAAACTCAAATCAACAATTTAAATTTTAATAAATTAAACACAATCACATAATCCAACACAATCACACTTCACAGTTCAAACACATGCACAATCGGCCTCCCACAGCACACGGTTCACAAACACCAAACCCATCCTCCATCAACTTCTCTATTTCCATATGTTTTCAAGAATCAAAACGAAAGAAATCTTCAAATTAGGGTTTAGGTGAAACGGAATCACTTACCTTGGTGGAGATTGGAGGAATATCAGAGAGGGAGAAACCGGAGAAATTCGGGGACGAAGGAGATGGATTCTTGCCGAGGGTGGCGTGGGGATGCGACGGCGGAGTGGGGATGCGACGGCGGAGTGGCTGCAACGGCATGGACCTGATGGGGCGATTTTAGGCTAGGGTTCGGCGATTTTAGAGAGAGAGTGAGAGGGACACGAGGGAGAGAGAGAGACTCAGAGAGATGTCGATGAGGTCGGGGGCTGGGGGGTTGTAACGAAGCTTTTATATAAAACGACGCCATTTTATATAAAACGGCTTCGTTTTATTTAAGGAAATTTAAAAAAAAAAACCCAGATGACAAAACGACGTCGTTTTAAGTCATCTGGGTCTTTTTTTTATATATAATATATTAAATATTTAATATATGCGGGGCGGGGGCGGGGTATTACGGGGACGGGGTCATTTGTATACGCCCCCCCCCCCCCCCCCCCCCCCCCCCCCCCCCCCCCCCCCCCCCCCCCCCCCCCCCCGTCATCTGGCTAAATACCGGGTGGGTTTTACCCTGTTATTGGTCATCGGGCGGAGTAACCCGCCCCCGCTATGCGGGGCGGGGTGGAAGACGGGCGAGGCAGCGGGTGCGGGTACCCGCTGCCCACTCCTACTGTTTTATACAGTTTTGAGCTTTTGACCATGTTGTTTGCTTGGTTGGACCCGTCGACGTTGTTCAAACAACCCGTCGACGTTGTTCAAGAGTCTAGACTAGAGGCGGTCAGCCGCCTTGTCATGAGGCTATTATGGCCGTTGGATTTGGCTTATTAGGGCAGTTTTGTACGTTGATTAGATATCTGTCGCATTAATTGTACTCTTTTATGTTTACTGTGTTACTTCACAAAGGGTATCACTCATCAACCCTACATCTACTTCTCGAGAGAAATAGAGAAGAGACTCTCTCCCACCAATAGAGCACCAACTTAAGTCATGGAAACTTTTTGTCAAGGAGCGGAGTTATTTTCTTTTCTTAAATTACAAGTGGGAAAGAACCCTCAGAGCTGCTTTTCTTATTTGAGCATGACTTAAGACTTATTTGTATAATCTTTTTTAATAAAATGATTTGTGCTATAAAACTAAAAAAAAAATTATTACTATTGTAAGAAAAATATAAAAAAAAATCTTAAAAACTAAAACTTCTTTCGTTCTATAAATTTTTCTTATGAATTTCAGAACAATTGAAACTCATATATATAGGCGTTGAAATTACTATGCAAGTTACTATGCAAGACTTAAAATAATGGTGGTGGGGTCATTCACAAATTTATTGGAGGGGCGGGGGCCGCTCCTAATAATTCATAACACTCCCCCTTGAATGACCACCCATAAAAAATCTGACTCGTTAAAACCTTTGCCAAGGAAAAATTCAGTGGGAAGAAAAACCAATGGCAAAGGAAAAAGAGTACAATATTCTTATGTACTGCCAAGTATTTTAAAATTGCCTAATTAAAACCTTGCAAATGAAAATCCAATGGGACAAAATCTCAGCGAAGGAAAAAGAGTACAATCAGCACAAGTCTTCAGGACATTTACTCCCCCTGAAAAGTGTATGACGATAGATCTTTGAGTTTTCGCATTCCAATGTTCTACACAATCTTCTTGAATGTCGTAGTTGGTAATGTCTTTGTGAATAAATCTTTCAGATTATCACTTGATCGTATCTTTGATATATCCCCATCTGATATAAGTAGTCCTATCTTCATATAAAATTATTAGGCTGTCATTGATGACGGAAAGACCACACTTTTCTTGGATATGTTGAATTATTGATCTCAGTCAAATACACTTTCAACTTATTTCATGATTTGCAATGATTTCTGAGTGATTTGAAGATGTGGAAGATAATGTCTGGTTGAAAGATTTAGTAGAAATCTGAGACTTGCAGTAATACTTAAACTTCCCCTAATAATATACATTAGTGTTTCAAGTAATAAGCAAACATGATTTCAGCATATATAACAGAGTTAAGAATTCAAACATAATTTTCATCTAAATAATGTATTAGAGAGAACATGATAATATTCTCATAAAAAATTTTATCCCCCTCATTCTGCGTTATTATGGAAATTTTGTTTATGTACGGCGGAAAGGACATTAGAAACCATCTATATATTGATTTGGCGGAAAATCAAATCCGCTTGACATTGTTGACAAACGAGATCTTGAAGAGATTTAGAGGTTTCAGATTGCTGTTTAAATATAACCAATTTTACCATTGGTTTATTCTATCAAAAAGATCTCACATTCTTCTAGCAAAAAGATCTCACATTTTTCATAGATTCAGTTGTTGTTCATTCAGATCGATATTATGTCCAATAGAGAATTTTTTGTTAATGTTCCAGATTTGAACCATGAACCTTTTATACCTCAACCACTCATATTTTCTCCTGAGCCTGTAAATACCATAATAGGAGTAGAGATATATCTTTATAGTAAAATTGAACTTGAAATTGTTGCAGCATCAAGAACGCCCAGTGCTCAATATGCTGCCTCTCTTACAACTATGTCTCAGAGGCTACTGGCGAAAATAAGTGAAATTGATCATCTTAAAAATCAAATATCTGAGTTGCATCAAACGCTTGCAACTAAAGATAGAAAAATTAAAATTTAAGACAAGAAAACAAGGAGCTGAAGAAATTTATAGACTGGTATTCTCGTGACCTAAAAACACGAATAGAAGAGATGGAAAATCAAAGTCAACAACAGCAGCTAATGACAGAGGTTCAGCGTCTACAAGAAAATCGGGATAACTATAATTAATCTCGCTGGCTTTTGAAATTATGCATTCAGCATATCTTGTAATCTTGACTAAGTGAAATTTTAAGAGATGATGGTTTGTCTTGTTCTTATTTCCATCTCTATAAGAACCATCTTTAACTTCATTTAGTTCGCATTAAATTTTCTTCTCATATCTATAATTCATCTATATTTGCATTCTTATTTTATAAACTTTCAATGGTTCATCAATTTCCTTTCAATATTTCTCACGATCAATATATAAGATATCATTCACCTCAGTTACAAGTTGTTCATGCATCTTCTGTGGGTGTCATGTTGCAGCAAACGAATAATCTGGCTAACAAGTCAGATCGTGAAACCGTTTATAAGCTGGTGACTCTCAGCTATCGATACTCCTCCTCTATTGTTGGATTTTCCAACCGGTTACAATCCAAAAATCGTGAGATTGAGGAGCTTAACGAGAAGGTTTCTGTACTTCAACGACTCGTTCAAGAGTCTAGCAGAAAAATTGCAGATTTAAAGGAAGAGAATAAGGATTTAAAATCCTTACTTGCCTCTTTATTTCGATTGCCTAATCATTTAGATAAGAATGACATGTCGCTTTATGAAGAGCAAATGTATTTGAGAGACGAAGCTAGAAGTCTCATATTTTATAACTCATCTAGTATTTGAATAATAAAATCTTTCTTTTTCAAATGTATTCTTTGAATTTATAGCAGTCGTTGTAATTTCTTCAGGAGTTCTAATAAGATAAATCATCAACGTAAACTGTAATAATAGCAAATCCGGATTCTGATAAAAATACATGAGCATATAGGATTATTCTCACTGATTCAATTATACAACATATGTCCGGATTGTTTTAACCCATATAAAAATATTTGAAATTTTATAAAGTACATTGTAACATCCCGACCCAAAATTTTTTTATTTGCTATTTATTATTATTATTTTAACTTGAGATTTTTCTCCTTGTTAATCCAAACGTTCCTCAGCTGTGAATATGTTGAGATCATTGATCTCGTAGAGCCTTTATTTATTTACTTAAATAACCCAAGCTTTCCTTCGATCATCATCCTCTATTTTGAATTCAAATTCCGGATCAAATTCAAACTTTAGCCAACAAAAACACTTCAACCTCTGGGATATTATCCTATTTGAAAAACCAACTCTAATACAAACTCTTCTCTTCCAATCAAATTTCAAACTCAATATTCAAACTCAAAATAAATCTCCGGATCAAACACGTTATAACCTAATCCCTTCTCTATAAATTCCCCACGAATTTGCTAGGATAAAACACAACAAAACATCAAAGAAAATTTCCTGTTTTTGGCAAATTGGAGCCCCAGCCTTCAGCCACCGCCGCCGGCCATTTCTGGGCCACTGAATAGCCCTAGCCACCACAGAAACCACCGGCTAGCCTACCCCCGAGGAGCCTCACTCTTTTCAGGTAAGTTTCTGGCAAAAACACCCCTCCCTCTCTGTTTTGTTTCTGGCCAGACTCACTGAAAATCCTTTTAAATCTTTAGTTCATTCTGTCGGCCACCACATCTGACAATGCCATGAGCCTTATTCAGCCACGCAGAGCCGCCACGCCTCAATCCCTCTTGGTAAGCACCACTCGAAACCCCCTCCTCCCCTATTTCCGTTGAAAGCCCTTGCTTCTCATTGCTTCATTTCATGTGAGGTTATACTGTTCCCGAGCCCTTATTTCATGCCAATTATAATTATTCCTCTAGTTGGATCTTGGGCCTTAACCCATTTTAAACTAGTATTTTTATTTTAAATATTTTAAGCCTAGTTTTCTTAACTAAAATTTTGGACCTTTCTATTATTTTTCAAAGAGTTTTAAAGAGATTTTTAAAGTACAATTTTAGCTTATTTCAATTATTTTAATTATGATTTTAAACGATAAAAATCTTGTCACGACATGTTTATTTTAGAAAGTTAGTGACGATTAGCGGCTCGTATAGGTTACAAACTATGACGCGAAATCAAGACGCATCGCTAAGTGGTAAGTAGCATGATCATATTTTTTACGCGTGTACGGTAAACATGTTTTATAAAAAATATTATGTATGTATGACCATCATTTGGAAGTCCCTTTTTTATCTACCTAGTCATGATACAAAATTTTTGAGAATCCATGCATGATTTATAAGGAGTTTTATGCATTAAAATCATTTATGAAAAGTCATGATTTTATGTAAGAGTATGCATAACATTATTTATGAAAAATCATGATTTCATGTGAGGAAGCATGCGTCACAACATGTTACGAAAGTATGCGATTTCTTTTGAAATCTATGATAGGATAAGCATGCAAGTTTGATAAGATACGTAAGTGGCCTATGTATGATATGAAGTCGGTACCTATGTATGAGCATATTGCATTGTCAGGTTGTACATGTTGGTAGTGCACCCAGTATGTCTTCCTTATGTATGGATTCCACAACCCACGACCACGAGCGAAATCAGAATCTTTTTAGATTCGCTAACCCTAACTCACAAGGGTCAATAGTGGGTAACGGCCTATGATACGAAACGATATGATATGATAAAATAAGCTCAAGTTCATGTTTATGTTTTACGAAAAGCTCATGATTTATGAAAAACTCATGTTTTCAGTATTTATAAAAAAAAATACATGTTCAGCATTTATGAAAAAATTCATGTTCACGTTATTATGTATGTATCTATGAGTATGCATGCTTTGAGAGAACCAATTAGTATTATTTTTACCGTATGATGTGTTACTTATTGAGTATTCGACTCATTTTATTTTTATTTCTATGTTTCTATGTTTCCTTTTAAAAATCATCACAGGTGATGAGGATACACAACTGGCAAGATTTGACTCAGAGAGACGATGCAGAGGCTTAGACAGAGTACTAATTTTATTTTGTAGTTTCCAGTGAATAAAATATTTTTTGTAAATACGAGTGATATCAACATTTTATTTTAAGCAAATGCTTCTGCTGACTCTCTTTAGTTTTATAAAGAATGTTTTATTTATTTAAAAAAAAAACGTTCGTATCTGGTGCGTTTTTATAAAGAAAAGTTTTAGTAACACACCGGCTTCCTAAAATATTTTCAAAATGCTATATTCGGGAGAGGGGTGTTACATACATACTCCTAAATGTACTTAGATTAGATGCTTCAAGTATTATATGTCATGATCTAATGATCCTTATAAATATACAGTGACCACATCCATCAACTGTATATTTAATCATTTTGTAATAACCAAACCGATTAAAAATATGAATGTGACTGCATTCATAACAAGGAAATATGTTTTCTCATAACTAATATCGGGTTTATGCAGGAAACCTTGTGCGACAAATTGTACCGCACAATTTCATTTCTCAATATGCTTTCGTATAAATACTCACTTATATCTTATAGGCATTACACATTTTGCTGTTTTGACAACAAGTCCAAATACCTATTGCTTTGCTAGCAAGTTTAATTTAGTTTCAATAGCTGCTTTTCATTTGGCCAATCAGTTCTACGTCGACATTCTTCGTCGGTTCTTAACTCACTTTGTTCATTACTTCTAGTAATGTCAATGGTCATTTTATATGAAAATATGTTGTTGACAACAATTTTATTTCTATCCATAATTTTTCCAGTATTCATAAAATGTATTGAGATCTCATTGTTTCTCTCCAGGAGAAAACATTTCATGAAACACCTCTTTAGAAAATTCCTCTTCAGGAGGTTTGTACTTTTCAGGAGTTTCCTCTTCAGGAGTTACCTCTTCTGGAGGTTTATACTCTTCAGGAGTTACCTCTTCAGGAGGTTTTCTTTTTAGAATTTTCTTTTTCTGTATAGAAAGTTTGGATAGATCTTATTACTTGTTTTGTGGGTACGGTCTCTTCAGGGGCACTGATTTCTTTTCTTTTGCACCAATAAGTCTTCAACACTTCAGGTGTGTCTTAGACTCATCTATTGTTATTTTAACAACTTGTTCTTCAAGAACTTCAATTCTTACTTAAGCATTAACAGTAGTAATATATGATTTTACAACACTTTTAGTGTCAGTAAATACATCAAGTAATTGATTTGCAACACTTTACAAATAAGTAATCCTTTGAACTTCTAGTTCACATTTATTTGTAAAAGGATCAAATTTAGGCAGGATTTATTATCCCAAGTAATTTCTTTTCGTGCTTCAGGTACTGATATTTCATTATTTCAAAACATAATGAAATATTAATAAGCTTATATATAAAAACTTAGTATAAGTGAATCAAGTGTTTGACCGTATAACAGGTATGTGACCAATGTTCAGTCATACTATATCTATGACAAACATCTTCATTTTTCTATTAAAAATTATTCTGAGGGTCTTTACCCTTTTTTGAGTTGGATCACTTCTGGTGATACGGTATATTATTATCATCTTTAGTGTTGTCGCTTTTGGGATTAACACTTCTATAGTTTTTCTACCACGTCTACGCCCTTGGTTCTTTTGAAATGATGCACTGTTTACTTCTGGGAATGGTATAAATTCAATATCATTAATAGGACGTAACTGATGATTTATTAACAAAAACTCATTATTTAGCTCAATCACTAAAAGATAAAATAAAAATTCAGAATATTTGTTGAACTTTCATTCTCGATATTGCTGCTGTAGCAGCACATTCGATACATGAAAAATAATATGTCTTCTTTGAAAAATATCATCATCAGTGACTTTCTCACTGCATAATTTTAATATTGAGCTGATTTTAAAGAGTGCAAAATTATATTAATTAGCACTCACAAAATCTTGCAACTTCAGGTGCAATAAGTCATAATGATCATTTGGAAGAATTACATCTTTTGGTACTCATATTTCTCCCTTAAATCATTTCACACAATAAAAATATTTTTCACCATGAGATACACAGCACGGTCCTGTAAGGACATGTGATTTTCTTCTTTGATTGTATCTCCCAAGTTCATCATATCTAAATAGATCTCATCAAGGATCCTGGATAAATAATTTTTTCTAAAAATGTCAATAGTAATAAATCTCAATCTAATTAGATTTGACATTTTATATATATATGAATCACAAAAATAAATCTACGGATCTAAGAAATATATTCACATAATCATCAGAATAAAAGTACAATTTTATCAAGTAATATTCAGCAATATTACCTTTAATATTCACCTCGAGGACTACAAATAATATACTGAAAAACTTATTTAAAGTAGAAAATCATTAGCTTCAGTATCGGTAGAACTTCGTGTTGATAACGTATTATAAAACTAGAAATGAAACTACTACTATTGTAAGAGAAATATGAAAGAAACTCTTAATAACTGAAACTTTCTTTGTTCTATAAATTTTTCTTATGAATTTCAGAACGATTGAAACTCATATTTATAGGCGTTGAAATCACTATGCAAGTTACTATACAAGATTTAAAATAATGGTGGTGGGGTTATTCACAAAATTATTGGGGGGCAGGGGCTGCCCCTAATAATTCATAATAATTTGAGTTAAATTATTTTATTTGATTTTAGGAAGAGGAAAAAATTAAACAAAAATATCATAGTATTAAAAAATTATTTAAATATAATTTTTTAAGATAATTTTTGTTTTGAAGTTTGAAAATGCTATATTAATTTTTGTGTTTTATTTTAAAGTTTGTAAAAGTTGCTTTGGTTTATGTCTGAATAATGATTAGATGAAAAAGTAAAGATTTGAAATTAAAAATTATTTTATGTTTAAGTAATCTTTAAAAGGAAAATATGAGAAGTTTGATAATTTTATAGAATAATTCTATATACAACTGTGAGTACGTAAACGTCATGTAAGTGCTTTGAAATTTTTGAAGTCCACTATTAATATTTTTTTTTTATATAAGTATAATGTTTTATTCACTTTTTTTTAAAACGATTATGCGACAATTAAAAAATTCATAATTTCAATTATATTTTCTCAATTTTATATCTGATCTATGTGTCCAAACGTTCCTTAATAGCACGTTTTATGAGTTGTATTATTATTTCCTTGTGGCCGCAAGCCCTATATATATCCAACGAAAGAATTAGCACTATGCGGCCTTCACCAAGGGCCAGACCCACGTAATTGGAACGTGGGATGGGTGGATTTTTCTTTGTCGAAAGCATGCATGGTTTGCCTCCAATGCTAAAATAATCACCTGATCATGTCATCTACACTACTAATTAACCTTCTCTAACTTGATAAATGCTTGTATCTTCTTGGTAAATATTATCCTCCCTTTTCGATGGTAAATTCTACTTAGATTATTTTTATCATGTATAGTACTCTCCTTTGTATTTGGGCTTTATCTATTTATATAAATAAAATTTCTTGAGTACCTATAAAAAAAATTATTTATATTTTTTTAAAAGTCGAGATTGAAACTTTGGAGTGGTTTTCTATGTGGGGGAAAATGAAGGGTCCATGTGACCTTTTATATTATATGAGTAGTGTAATTAGATGATGTACTTACAATTTTACTTATATTTTTATTTACAAAATTTATTTTGTTAGTTTTTCTTTCGCAGTTTTCAAATTTTATAATTTTCTGTATATCAGTAATATTTCTAATTAATGAATTTATGTTCTTTTGTAACAAGGAGGCATTTGATACAAAAAAAAAAAAGAAAAAGGAAGACAACAAACAGAAACTACCTTAATGGTTGATAGTGACCATTATTATCCTAAAAACATGGATTTTTTCTTACATTAAAGGCCCTTCCTAAATCTTTATAGCTTTATGAAAAGGCAAGGTAGGAGGTACAAGCTTTAATTTTAGAAAGGCTCAGGTCTCTCAAAAAACCTCATCACCAGCTTCCCCTCAAGTAGTTCGATTGTGGGAGAGGGAGATCCCATGCATGCATGCTTCTTGGCATAAATAGCCTAGAAGGTATCGCTACACTAGCAGTGTTTATAATGCAATATAGGGATGAGCTAGGCTGCTCATGTGAGGTGCTTAATTTCTGTAAAATATTTGTCGAAATGATTTCTGTTGAATGCCCTGCATCCTTATTTGTCTGTGGGAGTTCAAGACTATAGCCCTGAACCCTTGCTCCTGAGGTGTCAAGCTTAGTATTATCATGTTGGCTATCACATGACTTCAGTCTTGACTGGCTTTGGTGAATTATGTTTATATTTTTTAGGGAATACGACCCATAAATTCAACATAACCATGATACAAAATTAATAATTTTAAATTTTTTGACCCATTAAGATACGATTAATCAACAAGTCAATCTACAATAACATGTTTAAACTTTATTTCAGAATTACACTTTTATTATTATTGAGTTGTAAAATTACTATTTATCAATTATATACTTATGTTTTTATTGTTGTGATTGTAATTTTGTACCTATGTTTTTATTGCTTATGTAATAAAATATCAATATTTATTATCTTTTTTGTGAAATTATGTTTGTTTGTTCAAATATATTATACAAGTTAATTCAACCTATTTATATGAAACAGTTGAAATGAATCGTGTCATGTTATACATTCTAATTAAATATTAAATAAGTCAAAATAGAAAACACGATACAGTCTATTATTTCAATGAGTCGATCATATTAGACTTTAAAAGTTTGATTCATATAGTTTAATAGATCGTACGCGAATTAACCCATAAAATTCGAATATCATAACTTACAAGACATGACGAATTGTCCTTAATGTTTGAAAAAAATCGCGGTCCCATTTGCCTATATATTACTATCAGTCTATCAGAGTTAATTATTCCTCTGCCTTAACTATCAGAGTTAATCCTCCTGTTTACGTTTAGAGTAATGCTACAAAAACTTACCTATCAATGTTAATGTTGGTAATTGGTATTCACCATCCATTCTTTTCCGATGCCCATCTGTGTGTATTCACTAGTAAAATCCAAAGCAGAACAGAATTCGCCTTTCATCAAGCATACCCAATACTCTTACTTCAAAACGACTAGGAAATTAAACAGAGATGGCTATTATAAATATTGATTAACCAAGACTTATTTAACACAAAATAATTCAGGCATAAGCATATATCGATGTCAAACCGAAGGCACAGTACTTCCAATACTGCAGCGTAAAACGGCTAAAAACATGGTTTTTTTAAGTAGTAGTGAAGAAATGAATGGCTGCAACTTTCCCCAAAAGATTCAAAGCTTGGAGGTGGAAAGCTGTATTAGATCCTTCCTGAGAATCTTGCCGGAGGGATTCTTCGGTATAGAACCTATAAAAGCCACTCTCCTGATTCTCTTGTACGGAGCCACCTGCACGTACGTTTATAACTCCAGGTGATCAATACAGTGCTAGACAAAATATTTCTATTCCTTAGAGACTTGATAACACAACTCATACACACACACATATATATATATATATATATATATTTTAGAAGCAATCTTTTCAGTATCTTTTCCTAAAACCTATTTAGCTTATTTACAATGTAGTAAGAATTTTTTATTTAACAAATCATTTTGAAATTTAAAGATACAATGTACCATAAATAAAATTTCTTTCTCAAAATAGTCCTATAATTAAGTTATTCATTATTCCTGTAAAATCACCACTTGTCCGAAAAATTTAAGCTTATAAGAGGAGGCGAATTTTATAATTTTATATCTTAACACTTTCTCTCACTTATAGGCTAAAGTTCCTCTCAATTAATAGGTCTAAAAAATTGAATATTTAATAAAATAGGAATAAAGTGTAGAATAAGGATTCGAACTCAAGATTTCTGCTCTAATATTATGTAAAACCACCATTTTTCCCAAAAGTTTAAATTAATGGGAGGAGGTAGATTTTATTATTTTATATCTTAATAATTCTTATATATATATATATATATATATATATATACACGTATATATACACATACATACATACACATACTAATTTGCTCATCGTCGGCTTACCTGTCCCGCTACAAACTCCATGATTGCACTGTCAGATAGATTACTCCCAGGTTTTCTTACCACATATGCCATGGGGCACTGTCCAGCCTCCTTATCAGGAACCCTAAAACACAATATCAATGATCAAACTGAGGCTATGTTTTTCTCTTTGTTTTTGGGTAAAATGCAGTAGATCTAGAGAAGAAGACTCACGGTATAACAGCGGCATCAGAGATCTCTGGATGAGTTAGTAGCAAGGCCTCTAGTTCTGCTGGGGGGACCTGAAAAGTGAACAAAGAAATCGGCACATATTTCAAGCTCGATACATTTTTTCTCAGAATATAATTATAAAAAATATTTCTTATAATTAACGATCCAAGTTGTTGATTGCATCCATACATGCAGTTCTTGAATTTATAAAGAACACATTGTTAATCATGAATGCCTGATCCGTAGTACCTGATAACCCTTGTATTTAATTAGCTCCTTCAACCTATCAACCACAAAGATGAACCCATCATCATCAATATAACATAGATCTCCAGTTTTCAGCCATCCCTCTGAATCAAGAGTTGATTCTGTAGCTTCTGCATTACCGAAATAACCTGCAACAGCATTCCCGGTATGTAGAATCATTAAAAAGAAACAATCCCAACCACAAAAATAAAAAAATAAAAATAAAAATTCCAACCCATGTTGGAGATAATAATCAATCAAATAATTATTCTACTTATAAGTCGGTTCATATTGTCAAGATATGATTTATAAAAGATTTGAACTTTAAATTTTTTTCCCAAATTAAACAAGTACTCTTGTCATGCGAACGGCATGTAATGTGTGTTTTACCACTAACTTATAAATAGAATTTTTCGTTATCAAATCAAGAGATTTGATTTTCATTGTGATGCAAATATTTATTTTATCTGATCTCTATATAATTTTTCTATAAATTAAAATTAATAATGTGTATTCAATGAGAATATAAAATATAAGTCCTCAAGATTCTCTTTTCCCTCACTACTTCTCCCTATTCTTTCCTATGATATTATATTTTTTATTGTCATGTAAACACTACAAGAAAAATAAACTAATATCTCTTAAAATACTTCAATTTTCAACCCAATTAATAATTGTAACTTCTAGTTTTTTCAAACTTTCAAAAGAGAGTACTTGAGAAGCAGCCGGCAGACGGAAAGAAATCGTAGAAATTTTTAGAGCATTAGTAATGAATTTATTAAAAAATTTAAATAAATAAATAAATTTGTACATATATAAAAAAGATTTAATCATATTTAATTAAATATAAGAAGAAAAAAGTAAAATAAAATAAATTTTTCTTTAATTTTTGAATAATAATCCTGTAAAAGTGTATACTTTTAAAGTGTTTGCTTAATTATTTAAAAATTAAACAAAAAGTTATTTTATTTCCTTCTACTTCCTTTCTTCTCAATTAAATATGATCAAAATTTTTTATTTATATGTAAATTTATATTTTTTTAAATAAAATTTTAATAAATTCATTGATAATGCTCTTAATAAAAAAATGATAAACTATGTTAATTTTAGAAAATAATTTATAAAAATATTCATAATTTATAATATATATTGTATAAGTATTGCCAGTCGTAAAATATAAAAATATTATTTGTATACCATTTAGATATCTTTTTATAAATATAATTTTTATATATTTTTTAATTTAATTATTTATATATATATTTTTTCTTATTATGTTTTTATTTTTATTTAATATATATTTTTTAATATTTCTGATTTTTCGAACGGTTACTTATCTTGAAGTTTCTTCGAAATTTTAGGACCAATGAGGCTCTATGCTAGCGTCAATCGGATAATGTTAAGCACAAGCACAAAGTGAACGTACACGAATCTCTTCAAAAACAAAAAGCGGGGCTCCAATGTCGTCGAAGAATACTGTACCTTTCATGACCGAGGGACCTCTAAGCCAAAGCTCGCCTGTCCGGTTCACCGGTAGAGCCTTACCGGTCTCCGGCTCCACAATTTTCGCATCCATGCCCGGACACAGCAACCCTGCTGTACCGTATCGCCTGCTCTCCGCCAACGAATCCGTCGACGCTCCAACACCCGTCGATTCCGTTAAACCGTACCCCTGCAGAATCGTTACCGCCGGATACCTCTCCACGAACCTCTCGACCACCTCTTTGCTCAGCGGCGCACCACCTGACAAGACTGACTGCAGGGAGCTCAGATCGTACTTGGACCGTATCTGATCAGCTCCGTTCACGAGCGCCACCAGAATGGGCGGCACCAAGGGAAGGTAGGTGATTCGGTACTTCTGAATCGCCGAGAGGAGATCGTGCATCTCGTACTTGGAGAGGATCACCACCGTCGTTCCCCATGCGAGGAGGGCCAGCGCGAACACTGCTAGACCGTAGATGTGAAACATTGGGACGGTGCAGATGAACTGGTGGTCTCCGTCGAGATTGAACCGGCCGAGCAGGATTTGAACCATCGCTATGAGGCTCTTGTGCGAACCCACGACGCCTTTACTCACGCCGGTGGTGCCTGACGAGTAGAGCAGAGTCGCCGTGTCCTCCTGGTTCACTCTGGCCCTGACTCGGGTCCTTCTTGGCTGCTTCTTCAGCATTTCCTCTAACGTGGAAATTATTAGAGCGTTCTGCACAGCGGGGTGGACTGCTCGTCCAGGAGAACGATTCGGAGATTTGACCAGGCGAGCTTGGGGACAAGTTGGCTAGTGGTGAAAGCGATGACCGGTTTGGAATCAGCGATCTGTTTGGCGATTTCTCGGGTCGTGTTGAGGGGGTTGGTGGTGGTTATAACGGCGCCGAGGGACATGACGGCGAGGCACACGACGGGGAAGAATATAGAGTTGGGAGAGAGAAGGAGGACGACATGGCCTTTCTCGACGCCCAAGTCAGAGAGAGAAGTGGATACGGATTCTACGGCAAGCCAGAGATCGGAGAAGGTGAGGTGAGTCCCGGTGGAGGCGTCGACGAAGGCGATCTTGCCATGGTGAGCTCGGGAGGAGATGAATGTGGTCACGTCGAGGAAAGGGTTCGGTGGGTGTGCGATGGGCTTACGTTTGCTGTAGAAGACGGAGTTGGAATCGCAGAAACCAGACTTGGGATCGATCACCAGGTTACTCTTCTGCGCCATTAGGGACACGACAACGACGCTACTTCGCGCGTTCTCTTGTGGACTGACTGGTTTTCAGCACTTTGTTTTATAGGGGTGATCCCCGCCCTACCGGGGCGGGGTCCCCCTATCACCGCCCCCGGCCCCGCCTGGGTGGGGGATCAACCTTTAAAATCCGCACCCCGCCCCCGTGTAGGCGGGGCAGGGTACCCCGCCCTGTAGCGGGGCCAGCGGGGGAGGCTCCTTCCGCCCGCCCCCCGCTACCGCCCCCTATTGGGCCTGCCCACATATGAACAGTTTTGGGCCTTTCGGCCTAAATCAAATTTCTAGGTCATTTTTGACCCAGAAAATTATCAAACCTGATTTAATTTCACAATAACAAATATCATTATATTAAATACTAAGTATTTATCATTACTAAAGTCTAAAGTGACAAAGTCATTTAAAAAAAACATCACTAAAAATCTAAAAGTCAAAAATAGTAAAAGTTAAAGTTTAAAAATAAAGATTACTAGAAGTCTAGACTAGTTACTAAACTATTACAATTTACAAATTTACAATAATACAAATTAATACTACAAAATACAAAATTACAAATTGTGCTATTAACTATTAGCATTATACAGTTACAAATTTACAATTTACAAGATCATAAGAAATAAGATTGATAACATTGGTCGTTGGACACTGGTGATTGGATTTTGGGCCGTAATACAAACTTGGATGGAGATTGTGGAGTTGTTGGGCCTTAATCTTAACCTGCAATAATAAGTTAAAAAATAATTCGACTACAAATATAAAGTTATAAGTTATAAACATGAAAAAAAAAATTTATTAAAAATACTAAGTTACTAACCAAGATTAAATTGTGTTATTAACTTGGAAGATGTGTTGACAATTGACATACAAAATGATACTGTCATAGAAAATGTCAAAACTCATAATCAATAATTACAAAATAATTAGATACTAACATTACAAATATTATAAAATTATAAATGTAAACAACAATTGGTAAAATAAATTGTGTAAAGTGCAAACCATGGTGAATTGGTGATGGACAGGGACTGGTAGATGAGGTAGGTCATACTGCAGCGGAGGTAGCTGTTGATGGTGTCCCAGGTGTTGGCGTCACAGTTGCTACAAGTTACAACAAATAAATGTAAAATCTCTGTAACATTAAATTTATTTAAATAAATATAAAATAATGTAAATATTTATTCAAGTGACAATTTACTAGATCCAGACTGATCAGCAGCCTCGTCCTCGACCTCAACCGGATCATAATCAAGAACCTCTGGAATATGAATTTCAGCACCCGTGATCCAATTCTGTGTACAAATCAGAGACTCAACAGTGATAGGATCTAATGAGCTCCGGAAAGGATCTAATACGTGCCCTCCAGTGCTAAAGGCCGACTCTGAGGCTACTGTACTGATCGGGATGGCCAAGATACTGCGAGCAACCTTTGAAAGTACGAGGTATTTGGGGACATTCATCTTCCACCAAGCTAATATATCAAAATCTCGTACAAATGGATGGAGATCTAATGCCAAATATCTGTCTACCTCTGACTGGGCATCTGTGGTGGAACCCATAAAATCCAAGGGGGTCGACTCCATCTTGTCACCCCAGTCCATTTTACGTTTTTTTCCACGTCTAGCATCTGCACCTGATGGGGGGATACTTGTGGCTGTAGGTGCTGCAATACTACCACCTCCCACGATAGTGAACTCATCAAATAATCTAACAAGCGTTTCCTGAGCCCGAGATGCAACAGCCGACGCACAATCCTTGCCAATTGCATCAGTCAACCCAAATACCATGCCTTTCACCTTAAACCGTGGGTCAAGGACACATGCAACATATAACAAGATATTGGCTTTATCAAACTCTTTCCCCCAATACTTGTCAAATTTTTCCATCATGGTCCTAGACATCTCCCGCAATGTGGTGTTACTACCCGCTGCAATATCATCTAATTCTTCTTTCACCTTGGCTATTTGTTGACAAAATTGATGTGCCGTGGGATACAAAGAACCAGATAAAACCTTAGTAACATCGTAAAAAACCCTCAGAAACTCTACAAAAATAGGTACAACCTCCCAATCATTAGACAAATGGTGCCCCAACTTTTCATCAAAATACTTGACATATTGTATGTCTTCATTACCCAATGTATCAAATGCCAACTTATACTCCTGGGCCGCCTCTAACATCAAAAAGGTTGAGTTCCACCTCGTAGACAAATCAGTGCAAAGACCTTTTTTACATGTTATACCCACAGTAGTTGCAGCAACTTTGAACCTAGCCAATCTAGCAAGAGAAGATCTGACCCATCTCACAGCAGTCCTGACCCGAGCAACCGAGTCACCAAGCTTATCCAAGCCATCACCCACAATCAAATTAAGAATATGTGCTGCACATCGCACATGCAAATAATTCCCACCCAAAATTGTTCTACTCGCATTATTCATGAGAGTCTTAAGATGTCTCATTGCAACATCGTTAGCCCCGGCATTATCAACCGTGCAAGTACAAACCCGAGTCAACCCTCATTCTCTTATAGCGGCCTCTAAGGCCTTCCCTATCGTCTCACCTTTGTGATCAGTGGTTTGACAAAATTTAAGGATCTTCTTATGCAATGTCCAACCCCCATCAACCCAATGCACAGTCATACACATAAAATTAAGATTATTATAAGAAGTCCAACAATCAGTGGTGAGACAAACATTCTCCCCCGCCAATAAACCCCTCAACTTCTCTTTTTCTGACCGATAAAGTTTTTTAACATCTCTTGCCACCGTGTGGCGAGAAGGAATATTAAATCTTGGTTCCAAGTACCTAGAATAAGATTGGGACCCTTTCCCATCAACCACTTGGAAATGCATCTCATCTATAATAATCATGCGAGCTAGGTGTGTCCTAGCCTCGTTAGGATCGTATTTTGTGTACCCCTTTAATGCCAACTCTCCACTACTCCCCTCACCCATTTTTTTAAATCCAACTTCAAGCCTGGATTGGGTCTTCTCTACCAAAGATTTTAAAATTGGGGATTTCTTGCACTGTTCCTCCAAGTGCAATTTTATCTGGGAAGTACCATGTCTCTTGTAGTGGCACCCATAAATTTTGCCACAATAGTTGCATTTGGCTTTTGGATCATTGGGGTCACCACCTTCTATCTTGGTGACATGAGCCCAAATTATGGATGGGGCTTTCTTGCTAGACTGCTTAGGGGCGGGGCAAGTGGTAGTGGTAGGAGTAGGGTCAGGGGTCTCAACCGGAAGGGGAGTACTAGTAGGGTTAAGGGTAGTGGTAGTAGAAGTGGTAGTGGTCGGGATAGGGTTAGGATTAGGGCCGGAGGTACCCAAGGCTCCCTCCGGGGAGCTCGCACTAGAGTCTTCTAGACTTTCCATTTACAACAAATCTGAAATTATAATAAATGCAACACAAATGGTCATACAAAATATAATAGACTCAAATCTCAAGCCTAGATAATTATTTTCAATATTTTGTAAGTTATAATAATATTTTATTTATTTTTATCTTCATATATCAGTAAGTCTATACACACAATCTTCTATGTGAGGCTGTAAATAAAATTTATAATTATTCTTAAGTTGCACTATAATTTACATAATATCTATTATGAATGTATAGGTTTTTGTTTTTGTTTTTATTATTAATTAATCTATCATATAGTCTGATGAGTATTAAATATATTGATACTCACCATATATTTTTATAATATATACACTTATCAAAAAAAAATATAAGATATTTTATAATAATATTATAAGATGAGGATGCTTTTATAAAATAATGTTCCTTTTATAAAGTGTTTTACAAAAAATATTTTATTTAAAATATTATTGTGAAAATGTAATAAAAAATATTGTGTATAAATTATTTTTTATAAAACGACGCCATTGGACAGCAATAAAAAAAAAAACAGTTTTTTGTTGCTTTTCTTTCTGAGTAATTTTGGAGTCTTTGGACTAGTTTGGCTTGTTTTACATTTTATTGGACCTATGTTTTGCACTTTTTTTTTTCATGTTATAAAAATGTTAGCTATAGATGTTTGCACAATATGGACAGCAAAGCTTCAAACCTTAAAAAATACCAAATTTTTCATTATCTCAACAAAAGATAGCTTCAACACATTCTAAATTACATCCAATCTAAAAAACTATGAAATACATTCAGCCATCCAATCTAACAAAACCAAGGCATCCAGCCATCCACTCAACAAAAAACTATGAAATACTCAACAAAAAACTATGAAATACATTCAAAGGTTGATCGTTTGAGACTTTGAGTACATTCAGATTCATATAACAAAACCAAGGCATCCAGCCATCCACTCTCAATTACATCCAATCTAAAAATAAAAAAACTATGAAATATTATGAAATAAAAGCAGCAAAGCTTCACAGCCTTCACTGATCACTCCATTCTTCAAAGCTTCAATCCAATCTTCAAACCGAAATGGAATCGGGTGTCTCATAAAAATAATTGTAATGATGTAATCACACAATCAAATAATTGTAATTATAATAAAATAAACTCAAATCAACAATTTAAATTTTAATAAATTAAACACAATCACATAATCCAACACAATCACACTTCACAGTTCAAACACATGCACAATCGGCCTCCACAGCACACGGTTCACAAATACCAAACCCATCCTCCATCAACTTCTCCATTTCCATATGTTTTCAAGAATCAAAACGAAAGAAATCTTCAAATTAGGGTTTAGGTGAAACGGAATCACTTACCTTGGTGGAGATTGGAGGAATATCAGAGAGGGAGAAACCGGAGAAATTCGGGGACGAAGGAGATGAATTCTTGCCGAGGGTGGCGTGGGGATGCGACGGCGGAGTGGGGATGCGACGGCGGAGTGGCTGCAACGGCGTGGACCTGATGGGGCGATTTTAGGCTAGGGTTCGGCGATTTTAGAGAGAGAGTGAGAGGGAGACGAGGGAGAGAGAGAGACTCAGAGATGTCGATGAGGTCGGGGGCTGGGGGGTTGTAACGAAGCTTTTATATAAAACGCCGCCGTTTTATATAAAACGGCTTCGTTTTATTTAAGGAAATTTAAAAAAAAAAAAACCCAGATGACAAAACGACGCCGTTTTAAGTCATGTGGGTTTTTTTTTTATATATAATATATTAAATATTTAATATATGCGGGGCGGGGGCGGGGAATTACGGGGACGGGGTCATTTGTATACCGCCCCCGCCCCCGTCATCTGGCTAAATACCGGGTGGGTTTTACCCCGTTATTGGTCATCGGGCGGAGTAACCCGCCCCCGCTATGTGGGGCGGGGCGGAAGACGGGCGGGGCAGCGGGTGCGGGTACCCGCTGCCCACTCCTACTGTTTTATACAGTTTTGAGCTTTTGACCACGTTGTTTGCTTGGTTGGACCCGTCGACGTTGTTCAACAACCCGTCGACGTTGTTCAAGAGTCTAGACTAGAGGCGGTCAGCCGCCTTGTCATGAGGCTATTATGGCCGTTGGATTTGGCTTGCGAGGGCAGTTTTGTACGTTGATTAGATATCTGTCGCATTAATTGTACTCATTTATGTTTACTGTGTTACTTCACAAAGGGTATCACTCATCAACCCTACATCTACTTCTCGAGAGAAATAGGGAAGAGACTCTCTCCCACCGATTTAGCACCAACTTAAGTCATGGAAACTTTTTGTCATGGAGCGGAGTTATTTTCTTTTCTTAAATTACAAGTGGGAAAGAACCCTCAAAGCTGCTTTTCTTATTTGAGCATGACTTAAGACTTATTTGTATAATCTTTTTTAATAAAATGATTTGTGCTATAAAACTAAAAAAAAAATTATTACTATTGTAAGAAAAATATAAAAAAAAAATCTTAAAAACTAAAACTTCTTTCGTTCTATAAATTTTTCTTATGAATTTCAGAACAATTGAAACTCATATATATAGGCGTTGAAATTACTATGCAAGTTACTATACAAGACTTAAAATAATGGTGGTGGGGTCATTCACAAATTTATTGGGGGGGCAGGGGCCGCTCCTAATAATTCATAACACTCCCCCTTGAATGACCACCCATAAAAAATCTGACTCGTTAAAACCTTGCCAAGGAAAAATTCAGTGGGAAGAAAAACCAATGGCAAAGGAAAAAGAGTACAATATTCTTATGTACTGCCAAGTGTTTTAAGATTGCCTAATTAAAACCTTGCAAATGAAAATCCAATGGGACAAAACCTCAGCGAAGGAAAAAGAGTACAATCAGCACAAGTTTTCAGGACATTTACTCCCCCTGAAAAGTGTATGACGATAGATCTTTGAGTTTTCGCATTCCAATGTTCTACACAATCTTCTTGAATGTCGTAGTTGGTAATGTCTTTGTGAATAAATCTTTCAGATTATCACTTGATCGTATCTTTGATATATCCCCATCTGATATAAGTAGTCCTATCTTCATATAAAATTATTGGGTTGTCATTGATGACGGAAAGACCACACTTTTCTTGGATATGTTGAATTATTGATCTCAGTCAAATACACTTTCAACTTGTTTCATGAATTGCAATGATTTCTGAGTGATTTGAAGATGTGGAAGATAATGTCTGGTTGAAAATTTTAGTAGAAATCTGAGACTTGCAGTAATACTTAAACTTCCCCTAATAATATGCATTAGTGTTTCAAGTAATAAGCAAACATGATTTCAGCATATATAACAGGGTTAAGAATTCAAACATAATTTTCATCTAAATAATGTATTAGAGAGAACATGATAATATTCTCATAAAAAATTTTATCCCCCTCATTCTGCGTTATTAGGGAAATTTTGTTTATGTACGGCGGAAAGGACATTAGAAACTATCTATATATTGATTTGGCGGAAAATCAAATCCGCTTGACATTGTTGACAAACGAGATCTTGAAGAGATTTAGAGGTTTCAGATTGCTGTTTAAATATAACCAATTTTACCATTGGTTTATTCTATCAAAAAGATCTCACATTCTTCTAGCAAAAAGATCTCACATTTTTCATAGATTCAGTTGTTGTTCATTCAGATTGATATTATGTCCAATAGAGAATTTTTTGTTAATGTTCCAGATTTGAACCATGAACCTTTTATACCTCAACCACTCATATTTTCTCCTGAGCCTGTAAATACCATAATAGGAGTAGAGATATATCTTTATAGTAAAATTGAACTTGAAATTGTTGCAGCATCAAGAACGCCCAGTGCTCAATATGCTGCCTCTCTTACAACTATGTCTCAGAGGCTACTGGCGAAAATAAGTGAAATTGATCATCTTAAAAATCAAATATCTGAGTTGCATCAAACGCTTGCAACTAAAGATAGAAAAATTAAAATTTAAGACAAGAAAACAAGGAGCTAAAGAAATTTATAGACTGGTATTCTCGTGACCTAAAAACACGAATAGAAGAGATGGAAAATCAAAGTCAACAACAGCAGCTAATGACAGAGGTTCAGCGTATACAAGAAAATCGGGATAACTATAATTAATCTCGCTGGCTTTTGAAATTATGCATTCAGCATATCTTGTAATCTTGACTAAGTGAAATTTTAAGAGATGATGGTTTGTCTTGTTCTTATTTCCATCTCTATAAGAACCATCTTTAACTTCATTTAGTTCGCATTAAATTTTCTTCTCATATCTATAATTCATCTATATTTGCATTCTTATTTTATAAACTTTCAATGGTTCATCAATTTCCTTTCAATATTTCTCACGATCAATATATAAGATATCATTCACCTCAGTTACAAGTTGTTCATGCATCTTCCGTGGGTGTCATGTTGCAGCAAACGAATAATCTGGCTAACAAGTCAGATCGTGAAACCGTTTATAAGCTGGTGACTCTCGGCTATCGATATTCCTCCTCTATTGTTGGATTTTCCAACCGGTTACAATCCAAAAATCGTGAGATTGAGGAGCTTAACGAGAAGGTTTCTGTACTTCAACGACTCGTTCAAGAGTCTAGCAGAAAAATTACAGATTTAAAGGAAGAGAATAAGGATTTAAAATCCTTACTTGCCTCTTTATTTCGATTGCCTAATCATTTAGATAAGAATGACATGTCGCTTTATGAAGAGCAAATGTATTTGAGAGACGAAGCTAGAAGTCTCATATTTTATAACTCATCTAGTATTTGAATAATAAAATCTTTCTTTTTCAAATGTATTCTTTGAATTTATAGCAGTCGTTGTAATTTCTTCAGGAGTTCTAACAAGATAAATCATTAACGTAAACTGTAATAATAGCAAATCCGGATTCTGATAAAAACACATGAGCATATAGGATTATTCTCACTGATTCAATTATACAACATATGTCCGGATTGTTTTAACCCATATAAAAATATTTGAAATTTTATAAAGTACATTGTAACATCCCGACCCAAAATTTTTTTATTTGCTATTTATTATTATTATTTTAACTTGAGATTTTTCTCCTTGTTAATCCGAACGTTCCTCAGCTGTGAATATGTTGAGATCATTGATCTCGTAGAGCCTTTATTTATTTACTTAAATAACCCAAGCTTTCCTTCGATCATCATCCTCTATTTTGAATTCAAATTCCGAATCAAATTCAAATTTTAGCCAACAAAAACACTTCAACCTCTGGGATATTATCCTATTTGAAAAACCAACTCTAATACAAACTCTTCTCTTCCAATCAAATTTCAAACTCAATATTCAAACTCAAAATAAATCTCCGGATCAAACACGTTATAACCTAATCCCTTCTCTATAAATTCCACACGAATTTGCTAGGATAAAACACAACAAAACATCAAAGAAAATTTCCTGTTTTTGGCAAATTGGAGCCCCAGCCTTCAGCCACCGCCTTCAGCCACCGCCGGCCATTTCTGGGCCACTGAATAGCCCCAGCCACCACAGAAACCACCGGCTAGCCTACCCCCGAGGAGCCTCACTCTTTTCAGGTAAGTTTCTGGCAAAAACACCCCTCCCTCTCTTTGTTTTGTTTCCGGCCAGACTCACTGAAAATCCTTTTAAATCTTTAGTTCATTCTATCGGCCACCACATCTGACAATGCCATGAGCCTCATTCAGCCACGCAGAGCCGCCACGCCTCAATCCCTCTTGGTAAGCACCACTCGAAACCCCCTCCTCCCCTATTTCCGTTGAAAGCCCTTGCTTCTCATTACTTCATTTCATGTGAGGTTATACTGTTCCCGAGCCCTTATTTCATGCCAATTATAATTATTCCTCTAGTTGGATCTCGGGCCTTAACCCATTTTAAACTAGTATTTTTATTTTAAATATTTTAAGCCTAGTTTTCTTAACTAAAATTTTGGACCTTTCTATTATTTTTCAAAGAGTTTTAAAGAGATTTTTAAAGTACAATTTTAGCTTATTTCAATTATTTTAATTATGATTTTAAACGATAAAAATCTTGTCACGACATGTTTATTTTAGAAAGTTAGTGACGATTAGTGTCTCGTATAGGTTACAAACTATGACGCGAAATCAGGACGCAGCGCTAAGTGGTAAGTAGCATGATCATACTTTTTACGCATGTACAGTAAACATGTTTTATAAAAAATATTATGTATGTATGACCATCATTTGGAAGTCCCTTTTTTATCTACCTAGTCATGATACAAAATTTTTGAGAATCCATGCATGATTTATAAGGAGTTTTATGCATTAAAATCATTTATGAAAAGTCATGATTTTATGTAAGAGTATGCATAACATTATTTATGAAAAATCATGATTTCATGTGCGGAAGCATGCGTCACAACATGTTACGAAAGTATGCGATTTCTTTTGAAATCTATGATAGGATAAGCATGCAAGTATGATAAGATACGTAAGTGGCCTATGTATGATATATAGTCGGTACCTATGTATGAGCATATTGCATTGTCAGGTCGTACATGTTGGTAGTGCACCCAGTATGTCTTCCTTATGTATGGATTCCACAACCCACGACCACGAGCGGAATCAGAATTTTTTTAGATTCGCTAACCCTAACTCACAAGGGTCAATAGTGGGTAACGGCCTATGATACGAAACGATATGATATGATAAAATAAGCTCAAGTTCATGTTTATGTTTTACGAAAAGCTCATGATTTATGAAAAACTCATGTTTTCAGTATTTATAAAAAAAAATACATGTTCAGCATTTATGAAAAAATTCATGTTCACGTTATTATGTATGTATCTATGAGTATGCATGCTTTGAGAGAACCAATTAGTATTATTTTTACCGTATGATGTGTTACTTATTGAGTATTCGACTCATTTTATTTTTATTTCTATGTTTCTATGTTTCATTTTAAAAATCATCACAGGTGATGAGGATACACAACTGGCAAGATTTGACTCAGAGAGACGATGCAGAGGCTTAGACAGAGTACTAATTTTATTTTGTAGTTTCCAGTGAATAAAATATTTTTTGTAAATACGAGTGATATCAACATTTTATTTTAAGCAAATGCTTCTGCTGACTCTCTTTAGTTTTATAAAGAATGTTTTATTTATTTAAAAAAAAAACGTTCGTATCTGGTGCGTTTTTATAAAGAAAAGTTTTAGTAACACACTGGCTTCCTAAAATATTTTCAAAATGCTATATTCGGGAGAGGGGTGTTACATACATACTCCTAAATGTACTTAGATTAGATGCTTCAAGTATTATATGTCATGATCTAATGATCCTTATAAATATACAGTGACCACATCCATCAACTGTATATTTAATCATTTTGTAATAACCAAACCGATTAAAAATATGAATGTGACTGCATTCATAACAAGGAAATATATTTTCTCATAACTAATATCGGGTTTATGCAGGAAACCTTGTGCGACAAATTGTACCGCACAATTTCATTTCTCATTATGCTTTCGTATAAATACTCACTTATATCTTATAGGCATTACACATTTTGTTGTTTTGACAACAAGTCCAAATACCTATTGCTTTGCTAGCAAGTTTAATTTAGTTTCAATAGCTGCTTTTCATTTTGGCCAATCAGTTCTACGTCGACATTCTTCGACGGTTCTTAACTCACTTTCTTCATTACTTCTAGTAATGTCAATGGTCATTTATATGAAAATATGTTGTTGACAACAGTTTTATTTCTATCCATAATTTTTCCAGTACTCATAAAATGTATTGAGATCTCATTGTTTCTCTCCAGGAGAAAACATTTCATGAAACACCTCTTTAGAAAATTTCTCTTCAGGAGGTTTGTACTTTTCAGGAGTTTCCTCTTCAGGAGTTACCTCTTCTGGAGGTTTATACTCTTCAGGAGTTACCTCTTCAGGAGGTTTTCTTTTTAGAATTTTCTTTTTCTGTACAGAAAGTTTGGATAGATCTTATTACTTGTTTTGTGGGTACGGTCTCTTCAAGGGCACTGATTTCTTTTCTTTTGCACCAATAAGTCTTCAACACTTCAGGTGTGTCTTAGACTCATCTATTATTATTTTAACAACTTGTTCTTCAAGAACTTCAATTCTTACTTAAGCATTAACAGTAGTAATATATGATTTTACAACACCTTTAGTGTCAGTAAATACATCAAGTAATTGATTTGCAACACTTTACAAATAAATAATCCTTTGAACTTCTAGTTCACATTGATTTGTAAAAGGATCAAATTTAGGCAGGATTTATTATCCCAAGTAATTTCTTTTCGTGCTTCAGGTACTGATATTTCATTATTTCAAAACATAATGAAATATTAATAAGCTTATATATAAAAACTTAGTATAAGTGAATCAAGTGTTTGACCGTATAACAGGTATGTGACCAATGTTCAGTCATACTATATCTATGACAAACATCTTCATTTTTCTATTAAAAATTATTCTGAGGGTCTTTACCCTTTTTCGAGTTGGATCACTTCTGGTGATACGGTATATTATTATCATCTTTAGTGTTGTCGCTTTTGGGATTAACACTTCTATAGTTTTTCTACCACGTCTACGCCCTTGGTTCTTTTGAAATGATGCACTGTTTACTTCTGGGAATGGTATAAATTCAATATCATTAATAGGACGTAACTGATGATTTATTAACAAAAACTCATTATTTAGCTCAATCACTAAAAGATAAAATAAAAATTCAGAATATTTATTGAACTTTCATTCTCGATATTGCTGCTGTAGCAGCACATTCGATACATGAAAAATAATATGTCTTCTTTGAAAAATATCATCATCAGTGACTTTCTCACTGCATAATTTTAATATTGAGCTGATTTTAAAGAGTGCAGAATTATATTGATTAGCACTCACAAAATCTTGCAACTTCAGGTGCAATAAGTCATAATGATCATTTGGAAGAATTACATCTTTTGGTACTCATATTTCTCCCTTAAATCATTTCACACAATAAAAATATTTTTCACCATGAGATACACAGCACGGTCCTGTAAGGACATGTGATTTTCTTCTTTGATTGTATCTCCCAAGTTCATCATATCTAAATAGATCTCATCAAGGATCCTGGATAAATAATTTTTTCTAAAAATGTCAATAGTAATAAATCTCAATCTAATTAGATTTGACATTTTATATATATATGAATCACAAAAATAAATCTACGGATCTAAGAAATATATTCACATAATCATCAGAATAAAAGTACAATTTTATCAAGTAATATTCAGCAATATTACCTTTAATATTCATCTCGAGGACTACAAATAATATACTGAAAAACTTATTTGAAGTAGAAAATCATTAGCTTCAGTATCGGTAGAACTTCGTGTTGATAACGTATTATAAAACTAGAAATGAAACTACTACTATTGTAAGAGAAATATAAAAGAAACTCTTAATAACTAAAACTTTCTTTGTTCTATAAATTTTTCTTATGAATTTCAGAACGATTGAAACTCATATTTATAGGCGTTGAAATTACTATGCAAGTTACTATGCAAGATTTAAAATAATGGTGGTGGGGTTATTCACAAAATTATTGGGGGGCAGGGGCTGCCCCTAATAATTCATAATAATTTGAGTTAAATTATTTTATTTGATTTTAGGAAGAGGAAAAAATTAAACAAAAATATCATAGTATTAAAAAATTATTTAAATATAATTTTTTAAGATAATTTTTGTTTTGAAGTTTGAAAATGCTATATTAATTTTTGTGTTTTATTTTAAAGTTTGTAAAAGTTGCTTTGGTTTTATGTCGGAATAATGATTAGATGAAAAAGTAAAGATTTGAAATTAAAAATTATTTTATGTTTAAGTAATCTTTAAAAGGAAAATATGAGAAGTTTGATAATTTTATAGAATAATTCTATATACAACTGTGAGTACGTAAACGTCATGTAAGTGCTTTGAAATTTTTGAAGTCCACTATTAATATTTTTTTTTTATATAAGTATCATGTTTTATTCACTTTTTTTTAAAACGATTATGCGACAATTAAAAAATTCATAATTTCAATTATATTTTCTCAATTTTATATCTGATCTATGTGTCCAAACGTTCCTTAATAGCACGTTTTATGAGTTGTATTATTATTTCCTTGTGGCCGCAAGCCCTATATATATCCAACGAAAGAATTAGCACTATGCGGCCTTCACCAAGGGCCAGACCCACGTAATTGGAACGTGGGATGGGTGGATTTTTCTTTGTCGAAAGCATGCATGGTTTGCCTCCAATGCTAAAATAATCACCTGATCATGTCATCTACACTACTAATTAACCTTCTCTAACTTGATAAATGCTTGTATCTTCTTGGTAAATATTATCCTCCCTTTTCGATGGTAAATTCTACTTAGATTATTTTTATCATGTATAGTACTCTCCTTTGTATTTGGGCTTTATCTATTTATATAAATAAAATTTCTTGAGTACCTATAAAAAAAATTATTTATATTTTTTTAAAAGTCGAGATTGAAACTTTGGAGTGGTTTTCTATGTGGGGGAAAATGAAGGGTCCATGTGACCTTTTATATTATATGAGTAGTGTAATTAGATGATGTACTTACAATTTTACTTATATTTTTATTTACAAAATTTATTTTGTTAGTTTTTCTTTCGCAGTTTTCAAATTTTATAATTTTCTGTATATCAGTAATATTTCTAATTAATGAATTTATGTTCTTTTGTAACAAGGAGGCATTTGATACAAAAAAAAAAAGAAAAAGGAAGACAACAAACAGAAACTACCTTAATGGTTGATAGTGACCATTATTATCCTAAAAACATGGATTTTTTCTTACATTAAAGGCCCTTCCTAAATCTTTATAGCTTTATGAAAAGGCAAGGTAGGAGGTACAAGCTTTAATTTTAGAAAGGCTCAGGTCTCTCAAAAAACCTCATCACCAGCTTCCCCTCAAGTAGTTCGATTGTGGGAGAGGGAGATCCCATGCATGCATGCTTCTTGGCATAAATAGCCTAGAAGGTATCGCTACACTAGCAGTGTTTATAATGCAATATAGGGATGAGCTAGGCTGCTCATGTGAGGTGCTTAATTTCTGTAAAATATTTGTCGAAATGATTTCTGTTGAATGCCCTGCATCCTTATTTGTCTGTGGGAGTTCAAGACTATAGCCCTGAACCCTTGCTCCTGAGGTGTCAAGCTTAGTATTATCATGTTGGCTATCACATGACTTCAGTCTTGACTGGCTTTGGTGAATTATGTTTATATTTTTTAGGGAATACGACCCATAAATTCAACATAACCATGATACAAAATTAATAATTTTAAATTTTTTGACCCATTAAGATACGATTAATCAACAAGTCAATCTACAATAACATGTTTAAACTTTATTTCAGAATTACACTTTTATTATTATTGAGTTGTAAAATTACTATTTATCAATTATATACTTATGTTTTTATTGTTGTGATTGTAATTTTGTACCTATGTTTTTATTGCTTATGTAATAAAATATCAATATTTATTATCTTTTTTGTGAAATTATGTTTGTTTGTTCAAATATATTATACAAGTTAATTCAACCTATTTATATGAAACAGTTGAAATGAATCGTGTCATGTTATACATTCTAATTAAATATTAAATAAGTCAAAATAGAAAACACGATACAGTCTATTATTTCAATGAGTCGATCATATTAGACTTTAAAAGTTTGATTCATATAGTTTAATAGATCGTACGCGAATTAACCCATAAAATTCGAATATCATAACTTACAAGACATGACGAATTGTCCTTAATGTTTGAAAAAAATCACCATCCATTTAGAGTAATGCTATCAGAGTTAATTATTCCTCTGCCTTAACTATCAGAGTTAATCCTCCTGTTTACGTTTAGAGTAATGCTACAAAAACTTACCTATCAATGTTAATGTTGGTAAATGGTATTCACCATCCATTCTTTTCCGATGCCCCCATCTGTGTGTATTCACTAGTAAAATCCAAAGCAGAACAGAATTCGCCTTTCATCAAGCATACCCAATACTCTTACTTCAAAACGACTAGGAAATTAAACAGAGATGGCTATTATAAATATTAATTAACCAAGACTTATTTAACAGAAAATAATTCAGGCATAAGCATATATCGATGTCAAACCGAAGGCACAGTACTTCCAATACTGCAGCGTAAAACGGCTAAAAACATGGCTTTTTTAAGTAGTAGTGAAGAAATGAATGGCTGCAACTTTCCCCAAAAGATTCAAAGCTTGGAGGTGGAAAGCTGTATTAGATCCTTCCTGAGAATCTTGCCGGAGGGATTCTTCGGTATAGAACCTATAAAAGCCACTCTCCTGATTCTCTTGTACGGAGCCACCTGCACGTACGTTTATAACTCCAGGAGATCAATACAGTTCTAGACAAAATATTTCTATTGCTTAGAGACTTGATAACACAACTCATACACGCACGCACACACACACACACACACACACACATATATATATATATATATATTTTAGAAGCAATCTTTTCAGTATCTTTTCCTAAAACATATTTAGCTTATTTACAATGTAGTAAGAATTTTTTATTTAACAAATAACTTTGAAATTTAGAGATACATTGCACTATAAATAAAATTTCTTTCTCAAAATAGTCCTATAATTAAGTTATTCATTATTCCTGTAAAATAACCACTTGTTCGAAAAATTTAAGCTGATAGGAGGACGTGAATTTTATAATTTTATATCTTAACACTTTCTCTCACTTATAAGCTAGACTTCCTCTCAATTAGTAGGTTTAAAAAAATTGAATATTTAATTAAATGTGAATAAAGTGTAGAATAAAAATTCGAACTTAAGATGTCTGCTCTAATACTATGTGAAACCACCACTTTTTTCAAAAGTTTAAGCTAATGGAAGAAGGTAGATTTTATTATTTTATATCTTAATAATTTATATATATATATATATATATACACGTATATACACACATACATACATACACATACTAATTTGCTCATCGTGGGCTTACCTGTCCCGCTACAAACTCCATGATTGCACTCTCAGATAGATTACTCCCAGGTTTTCTTACCACATATGCCATGGGGCACTGTCCAGCCTCCTTATCAGGAACCCTAAAACACAATATCAATGATCAAACTGAGGCTATGTTTTTCTCTTTGTTTTTGGGTAAAATGCCGTAGATCTAGAGAAGAAGACTCACGGTATAACAGCGGCATCAGAGATATCTGGATGAGTTAGTAGCAAGGCCTCTAGTTCTGCTGGGGGGACCTGAAAAGTGAAGAAAGAAAAATCGGCACATATTTCAAGCTCGATACATTTTTTCGTAGAATATAATTAATATAAGAAATATATCTTATAATTAACGATCCAAGTTGTTGATTGCAATTTGCATCCATACAAGCAGTTCTTGAATTTATAAAGAACACAGTGTTAATCATGAATGCCTGATCCGTAGTACCTGATAACCCTTGTATTTAATTAGCTCCTTCAACCTATCAACCACAAAGATGAACCCATCATCATCAATATAACATAGATCTCCAGTTTTCAGCCATCCCTCTGAATCAAGAGTTGATTCTGTAGCTTCTGCATTACCGAAATAACCTGCAACAGCATTCCCGGTATGTAGAATCATTAAAAAGAAACAATCCCAACCACAAAAATAAAAAAATAAAAATAAAAATTCCAACCCATGTTGGAGATAATAATCAATCAAATAATTATTCTACTTATAAGTCGGTTCATATTGTCAAGATATGATTTATAAAAGATTTGAACTTTAAATTTTTTTCCCAAATTAAACAAGTACTCTTGTCATGCGAACGGGCATGTAATGTGTGTTTTACCACTAACTTATAAATAGAATTTTTCGTTATCAAATCAAGAGATTTGATTTTCATTGTGATGCAAATATTTATTTTATCTGATCTCTATATAATTTTTTCTATAAATTAAAATTAATAATGTGTATTCAATGAGAATATAAAATATAAGTCCTCAAGATTCTCTTTTCCCTCACTACTTCTCCCTATTCTTTCCTATGATATTATATTTTTTATTGTCATGTAAACACTACAAGAAAAATAAACTAATATCTCTTAAAATACTTCAATTTTCAACCCAATTAATAATTGTAACTTCTAGTTTTTTCAAACTTTCAAAAGAGAGTACTTGAGAAGCAGCCGGCAGACGGAAAGAAATCGTAGAAATTTTTAGAGCATTAGTAATGAATTTATTAAAAAATTTAAATAAATAAATAAATTTGTACATATATAAAAAAGATTTAATCATATTTAATTAAATATAAGAAGAAAAAAGTAAAATAAAATAAATTTTTCTTTAATTTTTGAATAATAATCCTGTAAAAGTGTATACTTTTAAAGTGTTTGCTTAATTATTTAAAAATTAAACAAAAAGTTATTTTATTTCCTTCTACTTCCTTTCTTCTCAATTAAATATGATCAAAATTTTTTATTTATATGTAAATTTATATTTTTTTAAATAAAATTTTAATAAATTCATTGATAATGCTCTTAATAAAAAAATGATAAACTATGTTAATTTTAGAAAATAATTTATAAAAATATTCATAATTTATAATATATATTGTATAAGTATTGCCAGTCGTAAAATATAAAAATATTATTTGTATACCATTTAGATATCTTTTTATAAATATAATTTTTATATATTTTTAATTTAATTATTTATATATATATTTTTTCTTATTATGTTTTTATTTTTATTTAATATATATTTTTTAATATTTCTGATTTTTCGAACGGTTACTTATCTTGAAGTTTCTTCGAAATTTTAGGACCAATGAGGCTCTATGCTAGCGTCAATCGGATAATGTTAAGCACAAGCACAAAGTGAACGTACACGAATCTCTTCAAAAACAAAAAGCGGGGCTCCAATGTCGTCGAAGAATACTGTACCTTTCATGACCGAGGGACCTCTAAGCCAAAGCTCGCCTGTCCGGTTCACCGGTAGAGCCTTACCGGTCTCCGGCTCCACAATTTTCGCATCCATGCCCGGACACAGCAACCCTGCTGTACCGTATCGCCTGCTCTCCGCCAACGAATCCGTCGACGCTCCAACACCCGTCGATTCCGTTAAAACCGTACCCCTGCAGAATCGTTACCGCCGGATACCTCTCCACGAACCTCTCGACCACCTCTTTGCTCAGCGGCGCACCACCTGACAAGACTGACTGCAGGGAGCTCAGATCGTACTTGGACCGTATCTGATCAGCTCCGTTCACGAGCGCCACCAGAATGGGCGGCACCAAGGGAAGGTAGGTGATTCGGTACTTCTGAATCGCCGAGAGGAGATCGTGCATCTCGTACTTGGAGAGGATCACCACCGTCGTTCCCCATGCGAGGAGGGCCAGCGCGAAACACTGCTAGACCGTAGATGTGAAACATTGGGACGGTGCAGATGAACTGGTGGTCTCCGTCGAGATTGAACCGGCCGAGCAGGATTTGAACCATCGCTATGAGGCTCTTGTGCGAAACCCACGACGCCTTTACTCACGCGGTGGTGCCTGACGAGTAGAGCAGAGTCGCCGTGTCCTCCTGGTTCACTCTGGCCCTGACTCGGGTCCTTCTTGGCTGCTTCTTCAGCATTTCCTCTAACGTGGAAATTATTAGAGCGTTCTGCACAGCGGGGGTGGACTGCTCGTCCAGGAGAACGATTCGGAGATTTGACCAGGCGAGCTTGGGGACAAGTTGGCTAGTGGTGAAAGCGATGACCGTTTGGAATCAGCGATCTGTTTGGCGATTTTCTCGGGTCGTGTTGAGGGGGTTGGTGGTGGTTATAACGGCGCCGAGGGACATGACGGCGAGGCACAACGACGGGGAAGAATATAGAGTTGGGAGAGAGAAGGAGGACGACATGGCCTTTCTCGACGCCCAAGTCAGAGAGAGAAGTGGATACGGATTCTACGGCAAGCCAGAGATCGGAGAAGGTGAGGTGAGTCCCGGTGGAGGCGTCGACGAAGGCGATCTTGCCATGGTGAGCTCGGGAGGAGATGAATGTGGTCACGTCGAGGAAAGGGTTCGGTGGGTGTGCGATGGGCTTACGTTTGCTGTAGAAGACGGAGTTGGAATCGCAGAAACCAGACTTGGGATCGATCACCAGGTTACTCTTCTGCGCCATTAGGGACACGACAACGACGCTACTTCGCGCGTTCTCTTGTGGACTGACTGGTTTTCAGCACTTTGTTTTATAGGGGTGATCCCCGCCCTACCGGGGCGGGGTCCCCCTATCACCGCCCCCGGCCCCGCCTGGGTGGGGGATCAACCTTTAAAATCCGCACCCCCGCCCCGTGTAGGCGGGGCAGGGTACCCCGCCCTGTAGCGGGGCCAGCGGGGGAGGCTCCTTCCGCCCGCCCCCCTACCGCCCCCTATTGGGCCTGCCCACATATGAACAGTTTTGGGCCTTTCGGCCTAAATCAAATTTCTAGGTCATTTTTGACCCAGAAAATTATCAAACCTGATTTAATTTCACAATAACAAATATCATTATATTAAATACTAAGTATTTATCAATACTAAAGTCTAAAGTTGACAAAGTCATTTAAAAAAAACATCACTAAAAATCTAAAAGTCAAAAATAGTAAAAGTTAAAGTTTAAAAATAAAGATTACTAGAAGTCTAGACTAGTTACTAAACTATTACAATTTACAAATTTACAATAATACAAATTAATACTACAAAATACAAAATTACAAATTGTGCTATTAACTATTAGCATTATACAGTTACAAATTTACAATTTACAAGATCATAAGAAATAAGATTGATAACATTGGTCGTTGGACACTGGTGATTGGATTTTGGGCCTTAATACAAACTTGGATGGAGATTGTGGAGTTGTTGGGCCTTAATCTTAACCTGCAATAATAAGTTAAAAAATAATTCGACTACAAATATAAAGTTATAAGTTATAAACATGAAAAAAAAAATTTATTAAAAATACTAAGTTACTAACCAAGATTAAATTGTGTTATTAACTTGGAAGATGTTGTTGACAATTGACATACAAAATGATACTGTCATAGAAAATGTCAAAACTCATAATCAATAATTACAAAATAATTAGATACTAACATTACAAATATTATAAAATTATAAATGTAAACAACAATTGGTAAAAATAAATTGGTGTAAAGTGCAAACCATGGTGAATTGGTGATGGACAGGGACTGGTAGATGAGGTAGGTCATACTGCAGCGGAGGTAGCTGTTGATGGTGTCCCAGGTGTTGGCGTCACAGTTGCTACAAGTTACAACAAATAAATGTAAAATCTCTGTAACATTAAATTTATTTAAATAAATATAAAATAATGTAAATATTTATTCAAGTGACAATTTACTAGATCCAGACTGATCAGCAGCCTCGTCCTCGACCTCAACCGGATCATAATCAAGAACCTCTGGAATATGAATTTCAGCACCCGTGATCCAATTCTGTGTACAAATCAGAGACTCAACAGTGATAGGATCTAATGAGCTCCGGAAAGGATCTAATACGTGCCCTCCAGTGCTAAAGGCCGACTCTGAGGCTACTGTACTGATCGGGATGGCCAAGATACTGCGAGCAACCTTTGAAAGTACGAGGTAT
This sequence comes from Platycarya longipes, assembly GCA_036559045.1. Classification (NCBI taxonomy): domain Eukaryota; kingdom Viridiplantae; phylum Streptophyta; class Magnoliopsida; order Fagales; family Juglandaceae; genus Platycarya; species Platycarya longipes. The sequence goes on along the minus strand of CM071796.1, from coordinate 23,609,278 downwards.
TTGGGGACATTCATCTTCCACCAAGCTAATATATCAAAATCTCGTACAAATGGATGGAGATCTAATGCCAAATATCTGTCTACCTCTGACTGGGCATCTGTGGTGGAACCCATAAAATCCAAGGGGGTCGACTCCATCTTGTCACCCCAGTCCATTTTACGTTTTTTTCCACGTCTAGCATCTGCACCTGATGGGGGATACTTGTGGCTGTAGGTGCTGCAATACTACCACCTCCCACGATAGTGAACTCATCAAATAATCTAACAAGCGTTTCCTGAGCCCGAGATGCAACAGCCGACGCACAATCCTTGCCAATTGCATCAGTCAACCCAAATACCATGCCTTTCACCTTAAAACCGTGGGTCAAGGACACATGCAACATATAACAAGATATTGGCTTTATCAAACTCTTTCCCCCAATACTTGTCAAATTTTTCCATCATGGTCCTAGACATCTCCCGCAATGTGGTGTTACTACCCGCTGCAATATCATCTAATTCTTCTTTCACCTTGGCTATTTGTTGACAAAATTGATGTGCCGTGGGATACAAAGAACCAGATAAAACCTTAGTAACATCGTAAAAAACCCTCAGAAACTCTACAAAAATAGGTACAACCTCCCAATCATTAGACAAATGGTGCCCCAACTTTTCATCAAAATACTTGACATATTGTATGTCTTCATTACCCAATGTATCAAATGCCAACTTATACTCCTGGGCCGCCTCTAACATCAAAAAGGTTGAGTTCCACCTCGTAGACAAATCAGTGCAAAGACCTTTTTTACATGTTATACCCACAGTAGTTGCAGCAACTTTGAACCTAGCCAATCTAGCAAGAGAAGATCTGACCCATCTCACAGCAGTCCTGACCCGAGCAACCGAGTCACCAAGCTTATCCAAGCCATCACCCACAATCAAATTAAGAATATGTGCTGCACATCGCACATGCAAATAATTCCCACCCAAAATTGTTCTACTCGCATTATTCATGAGAGTCTTAAGATGTCTCATTGCAACATCGTTAGCCCCGGCATTATCAACCGTGCAAGTACAAACCCGAGTCAACCCTCATTCTCTTATAGCGGCCTCTAAGGCCTTCCCTATCGTCTCACCTTTGTGATCAGTGGTTTGACAAAATTTAAGGATCTTCTTATGCAATGTCCAACCCCCATCAACCCAATGCACAGTCATACACATAAAATTAAGATTATTATAAGAAGTCCAACAATCAGTGGTGAGACAAACATTCTCCCCCGCCAATAAACCCCTCAACTTCTCTTTTTCTGACCGATAAAGTTTTTTAACATCTCTTGCCACCGTGTGGCGAGAAGGAATATTAAATCTTGGTTCCAAGTACCTAGAATAAGATTGGGACCCTTTCCCATCAACCACTTGGAAATGCATCTCATCTATAATAATCATGCGAGCTAGGTGTGTCCTAGCCTCGTTAGGATCGTATTTTGTGTACCCCTTTAATGCCAACTCTCCACTACTCCCCTCACCCATTTTTTTAAATCCAACTTCAAGCCTGGATTGGGTCTTCTCTACCAAAGATTTTAAAATTGGGGATTTCTTGCACTGTTCCTCCAAGTGCAATTTTATCTGGGAAGTACCATGTCTCTTGTAGTGGCACCCATAAATTTTGCCACAATAGTTGCATTTGGCTTTTGGATCATTGGGGTCACCACCTTCTATCTTGGTGACATGAGCCCAAATTATGGATGGGGCTTTCTTGCTAGACTGCTTAGGGGCGGGGCAAGTGGTAGTGGTAGGAGTAGGGTCAGGGGTCTCAACCGGAAGGGGAGTACTAGTAGGGTTAAGGGTAGTGGTAGTAGAAGTGGTAGTGGTCGGGATAGGGTTAGGATTAGGGCCGGAGGTACCCAAGGCTCCCTCCGGGGAGCTCGCACTAGAGTCTTCTAGACTTTCCATTTACAACAAATCTGAAATTATAATAAATGCAACACAAATGGTCATACAAAATATAATAGACTCAAATCTCAAGCCTAGATAATTATTTTCAATATTTTGTAAGTTATAATAATATTTTATTTATTTTTATCTTCATATATCAGTAAGTCTATACACACAATCTTCTATGTGAGGCTGTAAATAAAATTTATAATTATTCTTAAGTTGCACTATAATTTACATAATATCTATTATGAATGTATAGGTTTTTGTTTTTGTTTTTATTATTAATTAATCTATCATATAGTCTGATGAGTATTAAATATATTGATACTCACCATATATTTTTATAATATATACACTTATCAAAAAAAAATATAAGATATTTTATAATAATATTATAAGATGAGGATGCTTTTATAAAATAATGTTCCTTTTATAAAGTGTTTTACAAAAAATATTTTATTTAAAATATTATTGTGAAAATGTAATAAAAAAATATTGTGTATAAATTATTTTTTATAAAACGACGCCATTGGACAGCAATAAAAAAAAAAACAGTTTTTTGTTGCTTTTCTTTCTGAGTAATTTTGGAGTCTTTGGACTAGTTTGGCTTGTTTTACATTTTATTGGACCTATGTTTTGCACTTTTTTTTTTCATGTTATAAAAATGTTAGCTATAGATGTTTGCACAATATGGACAGCAAAGCTTCAAACCTTAAAAAATACCAAATTTTTCATTATCTCAACAAAAGATAGCTTCAACACATTCTAAATTACATCCAATCTAAAAAACTATGAAATACATTCAGCCATCCAATCTAACAAAACCAAGGCATCCAGCCATCCACTCAACAAAAAACTATGAAATACTCAACAAAAAAACTATGAAATACATTCAAAGGTTGATCGTTTGAGACTTTGAGTACATTCAGATTCATATAACAAAACCAAGGCATCCAGCCATCCACTCTCAATTACATCCAATCTAAAAATAAAAAAACTATGAAATATTATGAAATAAAGCAGCAAAGCTTCACAGCCTTCACTGATCACTCCATTCTTCAAAGCTTCAATCCAATCTTCAAACCGAAATGGAATCGGGTGTCTCATAAAAATAATTGTAATGATGTAATCACACAATCAAATAATTGTAATTATAATAAAATAAACTCAAATCAACAATTTAAATTTTAATAAATTAAACACAATCACATAATCCAACACAATCACACTTCACAGTTCAAACACATGCACAATCGGCCTCCACAGCACACGGTTCACAAATACCAAACCCATCCTCCATCAACTTCTCCATTTCCATATGTTTTCAAGAATCAAAACGAAAGAAATCTTCAAATTAGGGTTTAGGTGAAACGGAATCACTTACCTTGGTGGAGATTGGAGGAATATCAGAGAGGGAGAAACCGGAGAAATTCGGGGACGAAGGAGATGAATTCTTGCCGAGGGTGGCGTGGGGATGCGACGGCGGAGTGGGGATGCGACGGCGGAGTGGCTGCAACGGCGTGGACCTGATGGGGCGATTTTAGGCTAGGGTTCGGCGATTTTAGAGAGAGAGTGAGAGGGAGACGAGGGAGAGAGAGAGACTCAGAGATGTCGATGAGGTCGGGGGCTGGGGGGTTGTAACGAAGCTTTTATATAAAACGCCGCCGTTTTATATAAAACGGCTTCGTTTTATTTAAGGAAATTTAAAAAAAAAAAAACCCAGATGACAAAACGACGCCGTTTTAAGTCATCTGGGTTTTTTTTTTATATATAATATATTAAATATTTAATATATGCGGGGCGGGGGCGGGGAATTACGGGGACGGGGTCATTTGTATACCGCCCCCGCCCCCGTCATCTGGCTAAATACCGGGTGGGTTTTACCCCGTTATTGGTCATCGGGCGGAGTAACCCGCCCCCGCTATGTGGGGCGGGGCGGAAGACGGGCGGGGCAGCGGGTGCGGGTACCCGCTGCCCACTCCTACTGTTTTATACAGTTTTGAGCTTTTGACCACGTTGTTTGCTTGGTTGGACCCGTCGACGTTGTCAACAACCCGTCGACGTTGTTCAAGAGTCTAGACTAGAGGCGGTCAGCCGCCTTGTCATGAGGCTATTATGGCCGTTGGATTTGGCTTGCGAGGGCAGTTTTGTACGTTGATTAGATATCTGTCGCATTAATTGTACTCTTTTATGTTTACTGTGTTACTTCACAAAGGGTATCACTCGTCAACCTTACATCTACTTCTCGAGAGAAATAGAGAAGAGACTCTCTCCCACCGATTTAGCACCAACTTAAGTCATGGAAACTTTTTGTCATGGAGCGGAGTTATTTTCTTTTCTTAAATTACAAGTGGGAAAGAATCCTCAAAGCTGCTTTTCTTATTTCAGCATGACTTAACACTTATTTGTATAATATTTTTTAATAAAATGATTTGTGCTATAAAATTAAAAAAGAAATTATTACTATTGTAAGAGAAATATAAAAAAAAATTCTTAAAAATTAAAACTTTTTTCGTTCTATAAATTTTTCTTATGAATTTCAGAATAATTAAAACTCATATATATAGGCGTTGAAATCACTATGTAAGTTACTATGCAAGACTTAAAATAATGGTGCTAGGGTCATTCACAAATTTATTGGGGGGGCGGGGGCCGCTCCTAATAATTCATAACACTCCCCCTTGAATGACCACCCATAAAAAATCTGACTCGTTAAAACCTTGCCAAGGAAAAATTCAGTGGGAAGAAAAACCAATGGCAAAGGAAAAAGAGTACAATATTCTTATGTACTGCCAAGTGTTTTAAGATTGCCTAATTAAAACCTTGCAAATGAAAACCCAATGGGACAAAACCTCTGCGAAGGAAAAAGAGTACAATCAGCACAAGTCTTCAGGACATTTACTCCCCCTGAAAAGTGTATGACGATAGATCTTTGAGTTTTCGCATTCCAATATTCTACACAATCTTCTTGAATGTCGTAGTTGGTAATGTCTTTGTGAATAAATCTTTCAGATTATCACTTGATCGTATCTTTGATATATCCCCATCTGATATAAGCAGTCCTATCTTCATATAAAATTATTGGGCTGTCATTGATGACGGGAAGACCACACTTTTCTTGGATATGTTGAATTATTGATCTCAGTCAAATACACTTTCAACTTGTTTCATGAATTGCAATGATTTCTGAGTGATTTGAAGATGTGGAAGATAATGTCTGGTTGAAAGATTTAGTAGAAATCTGAGACTTGCAGTAATACTTAAATTTCCCCTAATAATATGTATTAGTGTTTCAAGTAATAAGCAAACATGATTTCAGCATATATAACAGGGTTAAGAATTCAAACATAATTTTCATCTAAATAATGTATTAGAGAGAACATGATAATATTCTCATAAAAAATTTTATCCTCCTCATTCTGCGTTATTAGGGAAATTTTGTTTATGTACGGCGGAAAGGACATTAGAAACCATCTATATATTGATTTGGCGGAAAATCAAATCCGCTTGACATTGTTGACAAACGAGATCTTGAAGAGATTTAGAGGTTTCAGATTACTGTTTAAATATAACCAATTTTATCATTGGTTTATTCTATCAAAAAGATCTCACATTCTTCTAGCAAAAAGATCTCACATTTTTCATAGATTCAGTTGTTGTTCATTCAGATCGATATTATGTCCAATAGAGATTTTTTTGTTAATGTTCCAGATTTGAACCATGAACCTTTTATACCTCAACCACTCATATTTTCTCCTGAGCCTGTAAATACCATAATAGGAGTAGAGATATATCTTTCTAGTAAAATTGAATTTGAAATTGTTGCAGCATCAAGAACCCCCAGTGCTCAATATGCTGCCTCTCAATGGTTCATCAATTTCCTTTCAATATTTCTCACGATCAACATATGAGATATCCTTTACCTCAGTTACAAGTTGTTCATGCATCTTCCGTGAGTGTCATGTTGCAGCAAACGAATGATCTGGCTAACAAGTCAGATCGTGAAACCGTTTATAAGCTGGTGCTCTCGGCTATCGATATTCCTCCTCTATTGTCGGATTTTCCAACCGGTTACAATCCAAAAATCTTGAGATTGAGGAGCTTAACGAGAAGGTTTCTGTACTTCAACGACTCGTTCAAGAGTCTAGCAGAAAAATTGCAGATTTAAAGGAAGAGAATAAGGATTTAAAATTCTTACTTGCCTCTTTATTTCGATTGCCTAATCATTTAGATAAGAATGACATATCGCTTTATGAAGAGCAAATGTATTTGAGAGACGAAGCTAGAAGTCTCAAATTTTATAACTCATCTAGTATTTGAATAATAAGATCTTTTTTTTTCAAATGTATTCTTTGAATTTATAGCAGTCCTTGTAATTTCTTCAGGAGTTCTAACAAGATAAATCATCAACGTAAACTGTAATAATGGCAAATCCGGATTCTGATAAAAACACATGAGCATATAGGATTATTCTCACTGATTCAATTATACAACATATGTCCGGATTGTTTTAACCCATATAAAAATATTTGAAGTTTTATAAAGTATATTGTAACATCCCGACCCAAAATTTTTTTATTTGCTATTTATTATTATTATTTTAACTTGAGATTTTTCTCCTTGTTAATCCGAACGTTCCTCAGCTGTGAATATGTTGAGATCATTGATCTCGTAGAGCCTTTATTTATTTACTTAAATAACCCAAGCTTTCCTTCGATCATCATCCTCTGTTTTGAATTCAAATTCCGGATCAAATTCAAACTTTAGCCAACAAAAACACTTCAACCTCTGGGATATTATCCTATTTGAAAAACCAACTCTAATACAAACTCTTCTCTTCCAATCAAATTTCAAACTCAATATTCAAACTCAAAATAAATCTTCGGATCAAACACGTTATAACCTAATCCCTTCTCTATAAATTCCCCACGAATTTGCTAGGATAAAACACAACAAAACATCAAAGAAAATACCCTGTTTTTGGCAAATTGGAGCCCCAGCCTTCAGCCACCGCCTTCAGCCACCGCCGGCCATTTCTGGGCCACTGAATAGCCCCAGCCACCACAGAAACCACCGGCTAGCCTACCCCCGAGGAGCCTCACTCTTTTCAGGTAAGTTTCTGGCAAAAACACCCCTCCCTCTCTCTGTTTTGTTTCCGGCCAGACTCACTGAAAATCCTTTTAAATCTTTAGTTCATTCTGTCGGCCACCACATTTGACAATGCCATGAGCCTCATTCAGCCACGCAGAGCCGCCACACCTCAATCCCTCTTGGTAAGCACCACTCGAAACCCCCTCCTCCCCTATTTCCGTTGAAAGCCCTTGCTTCTCATTGCTTCATTTCATGTGAGGTTATACTGTTCTCGAGCCCTTATTTCATGCCAATTATAATTATTCCTCTAGTTGGATCTCAGGCCTTAACCCATTTTAAACTAGTTATTTTATTTTAAATATTTTAAGCCTAGTTTTCTTAACTAAAATTTTGGACCTTTCTATTATTTTTCAAAGAGTTTTAAAGAGATTTTTAAAGTACATTTTTAGCTTATTTCAATTATTTTAATTATGATTTTAAACGATAAAAATCTTGTCACAACATGTTTATTTTAGAAAGTTAGTGACGATTAGTGTCTCGTATAGGTTACAAACTATGACGCGAAATCAAGACGCAGCGCTAAGTAGTAAGTAGCATGATCATACTTTTCACGCATGTACGGTAAACATGTTTTATAAAAAATATTATGTATGTATGACCATCATTTGGAAGTCCCTTTTTTATCTACCTAGTCATGATACAAAATTTTTGAGAATCCATGCATGATTTATAAGGAGTTTTATGCATTAAAATCATTTATGAAAAGTCATGATTTTATGTAAGAGTATGCATAACATTATTTATGAAAAATCATGATTTCATGTGAGGAAGCATGCGTCACAACATGTTACGAAAGTATACGATTTCTTTTGAAATCTATGATAGGATAAGCATGCAAGTATGATAAGATACGTAAGTGGCCTATGTATGATATGAAGTCGGTATCTATGTATGAGCATATTGCATTGTTAGGTCGTACATGTTGGTAGTGCACCCAGTATGTCTTCCTTATGTATGGATTCCACAACCTACGACCACGAGCGGAATCAGAATCTTTTTAGATTCGCTAACCCTAACTCACAAGGGTCAATAGTGGGTAACGGCCTATGATACGAAACGATATGATATGATAAAATAAACTCAAGTTCATGTTTATGTTTTACGAAAAGCTCATGATTTATGAAAAACTCATGTTTTCAGTATTTATAAAAAAAATACATGTTCAGCATTTATGAAAAAATTCATGTTCACGTTATTATGTATGTATCTATGAGTATGCATGCTTTGAGAGAACCAATGAGTATTATTTTTACCGTATGATGTGTTACTTATTGAGTATTCGACTCATTTTATTTTTATTTCTATGTTTCTATGTTTCCTTTTAAAAATCATCACAAGTGATGAGGATACACAACTGGCAAGATTTAACTCAGAGAGACGATGCAGAGGCTTAGACAGAGTACTAGTTTTATTTTGTAGTTTCCAGTGAATAAAATATTTTTTGTAAATACGAGTGATATCAACATTTTATTTTAAGCAAATGCTTCTGCTGACTCTCTTTAGTTTTATAAAGAATGTTTTATTTATTTAAAAAAAAAACGTTCGTATCTAGTGCGTTTTTATAAAGAAAAGTTTTAGTAACACACTGGCTTCTTAAAATATTTTCAAAATGCTATATTTGGGAGAGGGGTGTTACATATATACTCCTAAATGTACTTAGATTAGATGCTTCAAGTATTATATGTCATGATCTAATAATCCTTATAAATATACAGTGATCACATCCATCAACTGCATATTTAATCATTTTGTAATAACCAAACCGATTAAAAATATGAATGTGACTGCATTCATAACAAGGAAATATGTTTTCTTATAACTAATATCGGGTTTATGCAGGAAACCTTGTGCGATAAATTGTACCGCACAATTTCATTTCTCATTATTCTTTCGTATAAATACTCACTTATATCTTATAGGCATTACACATTTTGCTGTTTTGACAACAGGTCCAAATACCTATTGCTTTGCTAGAAAGTTTAATTTAGTTTCAATAGCTGCTTTTCATTTTGGCCAATCATTTCTACGTCGACATTCTTCGACGGTTCTTAACTCACTTTCTTCATTACTTCTAGTAATGTCAATGGTCATTTTATATGAAAATATGTTGTTGACAACAGTTTTATTTCTATCCATAATTTTTCCAGTACTCATAAAATGTATTGAGATCTCATTGTTTCTCTCCAGGAGAAAATATTTTATGAAACACCTCTTTAGAAAATTCCTCTTCAGGAGGTTTGTATTTTTCAGGAGTTTCCTCTTCAGGAGTTACCTCTTCTGGAGGTTTATACTCTTCAGGAGTTCCCTCTTCAGGAGTTACCTCTTCTAGAGGTTTATACTCTTTAGGAGTTACCTCTTCAGGAGGTTTTTTTTTTAGAATTTTCTTTTTCTGTACAGAAAGTTTGGATAGATCTTATTACTTGTTTTGTGGGTACGGTCTCTTCAGGGGTACTGATTTCTTTTCTTTTGCACCAATAAGTCTTCAACACTTCAGGTGTGTCTTAGACTCATCTATTGTTATTTTAACAACTTGTTCTTGAAGAACTTCAATTCTTACTTAAGCATTAACAGTAGTAATATATGATTTTACAACACCTTTAGTGTCAGTAAATACATCAAGTAATTGATTTGCAACAATTTACAAATAAGTAATCCTCTGAACTTCTAGTTCACATTTATTTGTAAAATGATCAAATTTAGGCAGGATTTATTATCCCAAGTAATTTCTTTTCGTGCTTCAGGTACTGATATTTCATTATTTCAAAACATAATGAAATATTAATAAGCTTATATATAAAAACTTAGTATAAGTGAATCAAGTGTTTGACCGTATAACAGGTATGTGACCAATGTTCAGTCATACTATATCTATGACAAACATCTTCATTTTTCTATTAAAAATTATTCTGAGAGTCTTTACCCTTTTTCGAGTTGGATCACTTCTGGTGATACGGTATATTATTATCATCTTTAGTGTTGTCACTTTTTGGATTAACACTTCTATAGTTTTTCTACCACGTCTACGCCCTTGGTTCTTTTGAAATGATACACTGTTTACTTCTGGGAATGGTATAAATTCAATATCATTAATAGGACGTAACTGATGATTTATTAACAAAAACTCATTATTTAGCTCAATCACTAAAAGATAAAATAAAAATTCAGAATATCTGTTGAACTTTCATTCTTGATATTGCTGCTATAGCAGCACATTCGATACATGAAAAATAATGTCTTCTTTGAAAAATATTATCATCAGTGACTTTCTCACTGCATAATTTTAATATTGAGCTGATTTTAAAGAGTGCAGAATTATATTGATTAGCACTCACAAAATCTTGCAACTTCAGGTGCAATAAGTCATAATGATCATTTGGAAGAATTACATCTTTTGGTGCTCATATTTCTCCCTTAAATCATTTCACACAATAAAAATATTTTTCACCATGAGATACACAGCACGGTCCTGTAAGGACATGTGATTTTCTTCTTTGATTGTATCTCCCAAGTTCATCATATCTAAATAGATCTCATCAAGGATCCTGGATAAATAATTTTTTCTAAAAATGTCAATAGTAATAAATCTCAATCTTATTAGATTTGACATTTTATATATATATGAATCACAAAAATAAATCTACGGATCTAAGAAATATATTCACATAATCATCAGAATAAAAGCACAATTTTATTAAGTAATATTCAGCAATATTACCTTTAATATTCATCTCGAGGACTACAAATAATATACTGAAAAACTTATTTGAAGTAAAAATCCATTAGCTTCAGTATCGGTAGAACTTCGTGCTGATAACGTATTATAAAACTAGAAATGAAACTACTACTATTGTAAGAGAAATATAAAAGAAACTCTTAATAACTGAAACTTTCTTTGTTCTATAAATTTTTCTTATGAATTTCAGAACGATTGAAACTCATATTTATAGGCGTTGAAATCACTATACAAGTTACTATGCAAGATCTAAAATAATGGTGGTGGGGTTATTCACAAAATTATTGGGGGGCGGGGGCTGCTCCTAATAATTCATAATAATTTGAGTTAAATTATTTTATTTGATTTTAGGAAGAGGAAAAAATGAAACAAAAATATAATAGTATTAAAAAATTATTTAAATATAATTTTTTAAGATAATTTTTGTTTTGAAGTTTGAAAATGCTATATTAATTTTTGTGTTTTATTTTAAAGTTTGTAAAAGTTGCTTTGGTTTTATGTCTGAATAATGATTAGATGAAAAAGTAAAGATTTGAAATTAAAAATTATTTTATGTTTAAGTAATCTTTAAAAGGAAAATATGAGAAATTTGATAATTTTATAGAATAATTCTATATACAACTGTGAGTACGTAAACGTCATGTAAGTGCTTTGAAATTTTTGAAGTCCACTATTAATATTTTTTTTTTATATAAGTATCATGTTTTATTCACTTTTTTTTAAAACGATTATGCGACAATTAAAAAATTCATAATTTCAATTATATTTTCTCAATTTTATATCTGATCTATGTGTCCAAACGTTCCTTAATAGCACGTTTTATGAGTTGTATTATTATTTCCTTGTGGCCGCAAGCCCTATATATATCCAACGAAAGAATTAGCACTATGCGGCCTTCACCAAGGGCCAGACCCACGTAATTGGAACGTGGGATGGGTGGATTTTTCTTTGTCGAAAGCATGCATGGTTTGCCTCCAATGCTAAAATAATCACCTGATCATGTCATCTACACTACTAATTAACCTTCTCTAACTTGATAAATGCTTGTATCTTCTTGGTAAATATTATCCTCCCTTTTCGATGGTAAATTCTACTTAGATTATTTTTATCATGTATAGTACTCTCCTTTGTATTTGGGCTTTATCTATTTATATAAATAAAATTTCTTGAGTACCTATAAAAAAAATTATTTATATTTTTTTAAAAGTCGAGATTGAAACTTTGGAGTGGTTTTCTATGTGGGGGAAAATGAAGGGTCCATGTGACCTTTTATATTATATGAGTAGTGTAATTAGATGATGTACTTACAATTTTACTTATATTTTTATTTACAAAATTTATTTTGTTAGTTTTTCTTTCGCAGTTTTCAAATTTTATAATTTTCTGTATATCAGTAATATTTCTAATTAATGAATTTATGTTCTTTTGTAACAAGGAGGCATTTGATACAAAAAAAAAAAAAAAAGGAAGACAACAAACAGAAACTACCTTAATGGTTGATAGTGACCATTATTATCCTAAAAACATGGATGTTTTCTTACATTAAAGGCCCTTCCTAAATCTTTATAGCTTTATGAGAAGGCAAGGTAGGAGGTACAAGCTTTAATTTTAGGAAGGCTCAGGTCTCTCAGAAAACCTCATCACCAGCTTCCCCTCAAGTAGTTCGATTGTGGGAGAGGGAGATCTCATGCATGCATGCTTCTTGGCATAAATAGCCTAGAAGGTATCGCTACACTAGCAGTGTTTTTAATGCAATATAGGGATGAGCTAGGCTGCTCATGTGAGGTGCTTAATTTCTGTAAAATATTTGTCGAAATGATTTCTGTTGAATGCCCTGCATCCTTATTTGTCTGTGGGAGTTCAAGACTATAGCCCTGACCCTTGCTCCTGAGGTGTCAAGCTTAGTATTATCATGTTGGCTATCACATGACTTCAGTCTTGACTGGCTTTGGTGAATTATGTTTATATTTTTAAGGGAATACGACCCAAAAATTCAACATAAACATGATACAAAATTAATAATTTTGAATTTTTTGACCCGTTAAGGCACAGATTAATCAACAAGTCAATCTACAATAACCTGTTTAAACTTTATTTCAGAATTACACTTTTATTATTATTGAGTTGTAAAATTACTATTTATCAATTATATACTTATGTTTTTATTGTTGTGATTGTAACTTTGTACCTATGTTTTTATTGCTTATGTAATAAAATATCAATATTTATTATCTTTTATGTGAAATTCTGCTTGTCAGTTCAAATATATTATACAAGTTAATTCAACCTATTTATATGAAACAGTTGAAATGAATCGTGTCATGTTATACATTCTAATTAAATATTAAATAAGTCAAAATAGAAAACACGATACAATCTATTATTTCAATGAGTCGATCATATTAGAATTTAAAATTTTGATTCATATAGTTTAATAGATCGTACTCGAATTAACCCACAAAATTCGAATATCATAACTTACAAGACATGACGAATTGTCCTTAATGTTTGAAAAAAATCACGGTCCCATTTGCCTATATATTACTATCAGTCTATCAGAGTTAATTATTCCTCTGCCTTAACTATCAGAGTTAATCCTCCTGTTTACGTTTAGAGTAATGCTACAAAAACTTACCTATCAATGTTAATGTTGGTAAATTGGTATTCACCATCCATTCTTTTCCGATGCCCCATCTGTGTGTATTCACTAGTAAAATCCAAAGCAGAACAGAATTCGCCTTTCATCAAGCATACCCAATACTCTTACTTCAAAACGACTAGGAAATTAAACAGAGATGGCTATTATAAATATTGATTAACCAAGACTTATTTAACAGAAAATAATTCTGGCATAAGCATATATATATCGATGTCAAACCGAAGGCACAGTACTTCCAATACTGCAGCGTAAAACGGCTAAAAACATGGCTTTTTTAAGTAGTAGTGAAGAAATGAATGGCTGCAACTTTCCCCAAAAGATTCAAAGCTTGGAGGTGGAAAGCTGTATTAGATCCTTCCTGAGAATCTTGCCGGAGGGATTCTTCGGTATAGAACCTATGAAAGCCACTCTCCTGATTCTCTTGTACGGAGCCACCTGCACGTACGTTTATAACTCCAGGTGATCAATACAGTTCTAGACAAAATATTTCTATTGCTTAGAGACTTGATAACACAACTCATACACACACACACACATATATATATATATATATATATATATATTTTAGAAGCAATCTTTTCAGTATCTTTTCCTAAAACATATTTAGCTTATTTACAATGTAGTAAGAATTTTTTATTTAACAAATAACTTTGAAATTTAGAGATACATTGCACTATAAATAAAATTTCTTTCTCAAAATAGTCCTATAATTAAGTTATTCATTATTCCTGTGAAATCACCACTTATCCAAAAAATTTAAGCTACTAGGAAGAGGTAAATTTTATAATTTATATCTTAATACTTTCTCTCACTTATAAGCTAGACTTCCTCTCAATTAGTAGGTTTAAAAAAATTGAATATTTAATTAAATGTGAATAAAGTGTAGAATAAAAATTCGAACTTAAGATGTCTGCTCTAATACTATGTGAAACCACCACTTTTTTCAAAAGTTTAAGCTAATGGAAGAAGGTAGATTTTATTATTTTATATCTTAATAATTTATATATATATATATATATATATATACACGTATATACACACATACATACATACACATACTAATTTGCTCATCGTGGGCTTACCTGTCCCGCTACAAACTCCATGATTGCACTCTCAGATAGATTACTCCCAGGTTTTCTTACCACATATGCCATGGGGCACTGTCCAGCCTCCTTATCAGGAACCCTAAAACACAATATCAATGATCAAACTGAGGCTATGTTTTTCTCTTTGTTTTTTGGGTAAAATGCAGTAGATCTAGAGAAGAAGACTCACGGTATAACAGCGGCATCAGAGATCTCTGGATGAGTTAGTAGCAAGGCCTCTAGTTCTGCTGGGGGGACCTGAAAAGTGAAGAAAGAAATCGGCACATATTTCAAGCTCGATATATTTTTTCTCAGAATATAATTATAAGAAATATTTCTTATAATTAACGATCCAAGTTGTTGATTGCATCCATACATGCAGTTCTTGAATTTATAAAGAACCCAGTGTTAATCATGAATGCCTGATCCGTAGTACCTGATAACCCTTGTATTTAATTAGCTCCTTCAACCTATCAACCACAAAGATGAACCCATCATCATCAATATAACATAGATCTCCAGTTTTCAGCCATCCCTCTGAATCAAGAGTTGATTCTGTAGCTTCTGCATTACCGAAATAACCTGCAACAGTATTCCCGGTATGTAGAATCATTAAAAAGAAACAATCCCAACCACAAAAAAAATAAAAATAATTCCAACCCATGTTGGAGATAATAATCAATCAAATAATTATTCTACTTATAAGTCGGTTCATATTGTCAAGATATGATTTGTAAAAGATTTGAACTTTAAATTTCTTTCGCAAATTAAACAAGAACTCTTGTAATGCGAACGGCATGTAATGTGTGTTTTACCACTGACTTATAAATAGAATTTTTATTTGATTTTCATTGTGATGCAAATATTTATTTTATCTGATCTCTATATAATTTTTCTATAAATTAAAATTAATAATGTGTATTCAATGAGAATATAAAATATAAGTCCTCAAGATTCTGTTTTCCCTCACTACTTCTCCCTATTCTTTCCTATGATATTATATTTTTTATTGCCATGCAAATGCTACAAAAAAATAGACTAATATAATCAATCTGATGCATTTAAAATGGGCAAAAATAATCAAATTAGATGCATCTATCCCTTTTGAATGAATTAGATTGATTATATTAGTTCATTTTTCTTGTAGTGAAATATAATAATATATTCAGAAAAATATTCTGTTACATGCATGGCTAACGCTTATAACAATATCGTCATATCGTTATTGCATAAATCTGGAATAAAATTAGCAACAAGAGTAAGAAACAGACCAGAATAGATGTGCTACAGTTGAACTAATTATTATAGGTCTATAATATTAGTTTGGAGGACCCCCGGGACAGAATCAGAATTTTTTTATCAAGAGGGGTCAAAATATGAATGAGAAAAAAGTTCTCAACAATATATCTTAAAATACTTCAATTTTCAACCCAATTAATAATTGTAACTTCTAGTATTTTCAAACTTTCAAAGAGAGTACTTGAGAAGTAGCCGGCAGACGGAAAGAAATCGTAGAAATTTTTAGAACATTAGTAATGAATTTATTAAAAAATTTAAAATATATAAATAAATTTGTACATATATAAAAAAGATTTAATCATATTTAATTAAATATAAGAAAAAAAAAGTAATAAAAAAGAAATAAAATAATTTTTTATTTAATTTTTGAATAATAATCCAGTAAAAGTGTATACTTTTAAAGTATTTATTTTTAAAGGATAATTATTTAAAAATTAAACAAATTATTATTTTATTTCCTTCTACTCATTTTCTTCTCTTCATATTGAATTAAATATGATCAAATTTTTTTTATTCATATGTAAATTTGTACTTTTTTAAAAAAAATTGATAAATTTATTGATAATGCTCTTAGTAAAAAAAATGATAAACTATGTTAATTTTAAAAAAATAATTTATAAAAATATTCATAATTTATAATATATATTGTATAAGTATTGCCAGTTGTAAAATATAAAAATATTATTTGTATACCATTTAGATATTTTTTACATATATGTCATATATAAATATAATTTTTATATATATTTTAATTTAATTATTTATATATATTTTTTCTTATTATGTTTTTATTTTTATTTAATATATATTTTTTAATATTTCTGATTTTTCGAACGGTTACTTATCTTGAAGTTTCTTCGAAATTTTAGGACTAATGAGGCTCTATGCTAGCGTCAATCGGATAACGTTAAGCACAAGCACAAAGTGAACGTACACGAATCTCTTCAAAAACAAAAAGCGGGGCTCTACAGCCGTCGAAGAATACTGTACCTTTCATGACCGAGGGACCTCTAAGCCAAAGCTCGCCTGTCCGGTTCACCGGTAGAGCCTTACCGGTCTCCGGCTCCACAATTTTTGCATCCATGCCCGGAGACAGCAACCCTGCCGTACCGTATCGCCTGCTCTCCTCCAACGAATCCGTCGACGCTCCAACACCCGTCGATTCCGTTAAACCGTACCCCTGCAGAATCGTTACCGCCGGATACCTCTCCACGAACCCCTCGATCACCTCTTTGCTCAGCGGCGCACCACCCGACAAGACTGACTGCAGCGAGCTCAGATCGTACTTGGACCGTATCTGATCAGCTCCGTTCACGAGCGCCACCAGAATGGGCGGCACCAAGGGAAGGTAGGTGATTCGGTACTTTTGAATCGCCGAGAGGAGATCGTGCATCTCATACTTGGAGAGGATCACCACCGTCGTTCCCGATGCGAGGAGGGCCAGCGCGAACACTGCTAGACCGTAGATGTGAAACATTGGGACGGTGCAGATGAACCGGTGGTCTCCGTCGAGATTGAACCGGCCGAGCACGATTTGAACCATCGCTATGAGGCTCTTGTGCGAACCCACGACCCCTTTACTCGCGCCGGTGGTGCCTGACGAGTAGAGCAGAGTCGCCGTGTCCTCCTGGTTCACTCTGGCCCTGACTCGGGTCCTTCTTGGCTGCTTCTTCAGCATTTCCTCTAACGTGGAAATTATTAGAGCGTTCTGCACAGCGGGGGTGGACTGCTCGTCCAAGAGAACGATTCGGAGATTTGACCCGGCGAGCTTGGGGACAAGTTGGCTAGTGGTGAAAGCGATGACCGGTTTGGAATCAGCGATCTGTTTGGCGATTTCTCGGGTCGTGTTGAGGGGGTTGGTGGTGGTTATAACGGCGCCGAGGGACATGACGGCGAGGCACACGACGGGGAAGAATATAGAGTTGGGAGAGAGGAGGAGGACGACATGGCCTTTCTCGACGCCCAAGTTGGAGAGAGAAGTGGATACAGATTCTACGGCAAGCCAGAGATCGGAGAAGGTGAGGTGAGTGCCGGTGGAGGCGTCGACGAAGGCGATCTTGCCATGGTGAGCTCGGGAGGAGATGAATGTGGTCACGTCGAGGAAAGGGTTCGGTGGGTGTGCGATGGGCTTACGTTTGCTGTAGAAGACGGAGTTGGAATCGCAGAAACCGGACTTGGGATCGATCACCAGGTTACTCTTCTGCGCCATTAGGGACACGACGACGACGCTACTTCGCGCGTTCTCTTGTGGACTGACTGGTTTTCAGCACTCTGTTTTATACAGTTTTGAGCTTTTGACCACGTTGTTCGCTTGGTTGGACCCGTCGACGTTGTTCAAGAGGGCAGTTTTGTACGTTGATTAGATATCCGTCGCAGTAATTGTAAGAAAAGATATTATAACTTGACTAACCGTACTCGCATATTCATCAAAACTTTTTTTTCAAAATTTAATAAGTTTGATAAACAAAAAAATATCTAAAAATTTTTTAGAACACTTTTATTAAATTATGTATTTATATTTATAAAAAAAAATATAAATTTATACATATATAAAAATTAAAAAAAATTACCATAGTTGATTAAAAATAAAGAAATAAAAATAGGAGAAAAAAAGAACAGTATATTTTATTTTTAAAAATAATTAGTAACTCTTTAAATTTAATTTTTTTATATGTGTGTAAATATATATATTTTTATAAATAATAAATACACAATCTAATAAGAGTATTTTTATATTAGACTCATAAAAAAAAATATTTATTATATTTGATCAAAATAAATAAATAAATAAAGAGAATAAAATTAGAATATTTTTGATTTGATTTTTGAATAAAAATCTTTTAAATATATCATTTTTTATCATATATAACGAACTTTTTTTAATAAATCTAATATATAATTTTTTTAGGTGTTTAATTTTTTTATCAAATTTATATTTTTTTATCAAATTTTTAAATTTTTTATTTTTTTTAATGAATTCAATACTATTACTATATTCTAAAACAAAAATCAAGACGATAGATTGGTCGGTCGGTTTTGATTCGGCATTTGCCCGATTTCTATACGGAAAAGTAGCACATTTTTCTTAAGAAAAACAAAAAGTAACACGTGTTAAATTGGACTGTTTTATTTTATCGCCTTTTAGAGTCGGCGTGTAAGATATTTAAGATTTCGTATAGGAATAAGTTGGGGCCACCGAACCGCCGTTAAAAGAAATCCACGGCTGTAAGTGGCGGTAGGTGATACCGTTTGGTACTAGCGGGATTAGCAAATTCTGACGATCTCACTCTTACGATGGTGACCTACGATGACTTCTGACGAAATTTTAACAGCCTTAAATTCAGAATAGGCCCGTAGTCGTAAGGGTGAGGTCGTCAGAACCCGTCGATTTCGATAGCATCGGCAGTGTCGCCTACCGCCACGGGCGATGGAAGGGATTGGACTATGCCGAATATTCTTATAAATTAATTTTTATTTTATTTTTTTATTATATTTTTTATTTTTTTTATTGTATTTTTTATTATATTTTCTTCATTTTATATATTTTCTTATATTTTTTATTTTTTTTTAATTGTATTTATGACAATAACAGCTCAACTAATAGTTGGATTATTTTTTATGTTGGATACAGCCTGATCAATCCTCAACATCACCCTTTCGTATATCCAATGAGAGGGATATTATGCACGTTTTTTTTTTTTTGGTCTGGAAAAAGCTATTAAACGGCTGGTTTTTCTTATGATCGATGTTTTGTAACCGGTCTGGTTTATTTTGACAAGTTTCCTCTAATTATTATAAATTTTTAAATAAAATATAAAAATTAATTTAGTTTTGTATAATTTTAAATAAAAGTATATTAATAATTATATTTTAAATATATTTTATTCAATTTCTATTTCATTTAATCTCATATATATAATATAATATAATATAATATAATATAATATATAACTAAAGAATGTCATATTTTGACGAATCAAATTTGTTCCTGTCATGGTGAATTTTGGTGGCTTTAAACGTACGGAGATTTCAAGCGGAAATGAATCTAGATTTGGTCTATTTGCATTATTATAAGCATTTCTTTCTTTGAATGCATCTAAAAGGTCTAAATTTTGTTCAAAAAAATTGGTAACAATTGTAGAATTAAAGAAAAATGATAAAAGAACTGAAATGTTGTTATATATTAAAGTAGTTCTTCAAGAGCATTCGCATGGGGTCCCGGGTTTATTACCCATTTCCTTTTTAATAGAATTATTCTGCGGAACAAGCCATGCACCCCGTCTTTTATATCTTTATTTTAATTTAATACATATTTGACTAAAAAATAAGAATTAGCCACGTCTTAGCTGCAACTCGCAGTATGATGAAGAAGATATAGACATTAAACCCCAAGCCAAATTAGAGGAATACCTAGGAAGTGGAAGAATGCCAAACCAAATAGGTGAAAGTGATCGATGCCAAAGGCTACATATCATGAGCGTTTTGAAGGAAGATTTTCAATCCACTCGTTCTATTTTTTATTTTTATTTTTATTTTTTTTAAGTTCTATGAATCCATCCATTTCTCTGAACCCATTGCTCCTAATGTGCGAACGATTTTATCTTATTTTATTATTATAACTTTTTATACAAATTATTATAAACAATTTAATTTTTTTAGATTTTAAAATAATAACAATTTTAAAAATAATATTTTGACAATATCTAATTCAACTTTTAATTATTAGTTCAACTAATTTCGCTTAACTCACTTGTTGTATTTATTTATTAATAATGGACTAGCATTATTATTTAGGCAGTGCTCAGCTATCGCTATAAGTGCACCGCTCATTGCACCGTTAGTGCAAAAAATATTTCCATTTTTCCATTTTTTTATATCATTTTTTAAATATAGTTAAACATTTTCAAAAAATTAAAAAAATATTATTGAATAATCTTTACTTAAGTTTCAAAGAAAAGAGCCAACAGTGCACAATTGCACAAAACGGTGTACAAAGTATTTTTGTTATTATTTAGTCATTCGTAATAGGATGTGCCTTTTAGTAGACACATATGGAGGCCTCTACACTCACCCTCACCATAAATAGAATTAGCCCATTAAATTCTGTAAGTCTTCTTGTACTTTCTCCCATCTTTATCTTGAACAAGAAAAAAAAAAAAGAAATAGAGGGTATAGAGTAGTTCTCTCCATAACTAAGCATATTTCCTCTCTCTTGCAAGAATTCTAAAGCTTTATGGAGAATTTATCATAAGTTATTAGAGGTATAAACTCGTAATTTTACTAAATACATACTTTGATTACAAGAAAAAATAATCACATCTTGTGATTCCATTAGTATCAAAGCCTCCTATTTATCTTTCATGGTTGTGTTCTTTGTTATCTATGAGGAACTTTTATCTCTTTCTCTGTAGTCTATTCCATGGGTTTTTTCGGTGGGCTACACTAATAATATAAAATTATATATTTTAATAAAATTTTTAAAAAATTTTTTTTTTTTTAATTTTGCAATTACACTTATATACTAATTAATAATTTTAGTAAATAATAAAATTATTTTTTTTTAAACTATTTCTTCCTTCAACCTAATTATTCAAAAATATATTTTGCCAACCCTTCACCCAACAATCTAATATACAAATATGCCAACATTTCTTCTATCCAAGTACACATTTAAAATGTTGTGAAGCTAACAAACACATGAAATCAGTTTTTCTTGTACTCAATAATCACATCTACACTTCTTTAAACTAACAAATACTTTCAGAAACCCCTCTTTTTCTACTTAACAATCACATTCATAATTCTAAAGATTAGCAAACACAAGCACGACTTATTGTACCAAACCAATCACCATCTACAATTCATCAATCAACATATTGCTACAAAACCTCTATGTTTACATTATTCATTATATCCATCAAATGAATGTGAAAACCAAATGAAATCCAAAATCACTTGAAAAGAAACATGAAACTGCACAACAACAAAAAATGACAAGAAACAATTTGACTAGAGGAGTCCAAGATTGAGATATAAACAATCAAACATAAGCCACTTTGTTGCGTTGGCCGATGGTCTATCATTTTCAACCTTGAATCTATGTTTTCAGTGCATAATAGTTCATAATATAGGAAACAAGACAACTCTCAAACTAAACCATAACTCTCAAAAGTTCGAACTAACTATCACAAGACCTTTTTATACTCAATATGCAGTAGCACTACACCTTAAATTATACAGGAAACCTCAACTAACATCTCCCTCTTTTGCATAGTTTAAAACTCATTGGGTGTGGGACTTGGTTGAATCAAAATAATATAACAACTAATTGTGTTCATAATAATATAACATGAGCACAATTAATTAATGAATCAATGCAAACAGAACATATGTATACAAAATAGATGTATATAGAACAGTCCATAAAAATACAGCTCCCAAATTAATTAAATATTGCTCCCAAATGTATGCATAACAGATGTAAATTGCCCAGTCCATAAAAATACAGAACAGTCCATAAAACTATCACAATATAGAGATCAATCCAGTCTATAAACTACCACAAGACAATAGCCAAAACAATCCACAAATCACCAAAATCAGTGGTGGTGTTTTCCCATTTGACTTGATTAAACTAGGAGCTTACCAAGTTCATTAATTATTGCAATGAGATGAAATAGCCACTCTTGCTAAGTGCCAACAAGGAAGGTGGCTAGAGAAGAAATAATAGATGATGAGGCCACAAAAGTGTAATGTGGGGAGTTGCAGGTGTGCTGAAACATGATCATTTATTTTAGCAGTAAAGAAAGTGGATCTTAATCAGCCTCCAAAAATCATTTTTTCATTTTACACTTCCATGCATGTTAGATTGAGTTAGTAAAATAATATTCATAGTGTTTATACTTTTAATGACAGATTCTTCGTCTCTTTCTCTTTTTTGCATTAATGACACAACACAATTATTCTAAATTTAATGACAGATCTTTAAGCTTTGAAACCAAACTTGAATATAGCCAAAGTCAAAACAAAAACTGAAAACTAAAGAATAGAAAAAAACCAAAACAAAGAGTACAACATGAGATGTATAGAAATAAATCAATCAACTGCAACAAGATAAATTCTTCCACCTACCAAAACTTATTGTAGTGAAGCTCCAAAAATAAAAATGTCCTAAACAAGAAGAAAATATGTATTCATCTAAAAATGAGAGTGAAAAACGATTGTATTTATTGATAGCACGAAAAACGCATGAATGCTACATTTCATGCTGAATGACCATTTCATATAAATTTTGAAGCAAAATCAAAGATGACTAAAGATAGAATTTCAACCTTGGTGCTGATGAATATTTAAACATTTTTTCTTTGCTTTTGACTCTCTGAGATCTGATCTTTATTCTTTTTTGATAAAATCTAGTTCTCTAGAATAGAAAGTTTTCAAGCACAACGAATTTTCCATTATAATCAAAGGTGCTAATGAACGTAAACCCCAAAATCTGAAAGAAATAACTTCACAATTCAAAAATCAACACTACCTATCCAATTTGGGTAGGTGGTGTTGACTTTTGAATTGTGAAGATGGAGAAGGGGTGGAGGCGCAGCTCACCCCTCCCCCCACCCCCCCCCCCGGGCGACACCAAAGGAGGTGTGAGACCTAGGGTTTTCTCGAGAGAGAAAACGCATAGGCTTGCAAAGGGAAATATGATCGAGATTATTGATCAGGAAGAAAAGGGAAGGTAGAATTTTTGTCATTTGTTTGGGGACAAAAAGGCTGATTGTAGGAAGTTTAAGACTTGGTTAGACTAGAAAAGTACATATTTGCTACTAATGTGTTTTGAGTCTAATCTAGTTTATTTGTTTTCTAATACTTGGTGGTTAGATACTGGTACAACCATTCATACTACAAATTTTTTGCAAAAACTAAAGAACCGCAGAAGAACAGTTGATACAGAATTAGTAGTAATATGGGCAATAGGGTGAAAGTTAAATTTGAACATATTGGTACAATCATACTTATTTTAGCTTCTAAACATGTTTTGAACTTGTCTAATACTATTTTTATACTTTCTATCAAAAGAAATCTTATCTCTATTTTTGTTTTGGATAAATGTGGATAGGTTTTTCATCTTGGAAATGGAAAGGCTACATTTTTTTTATGACTTTGTTGTGGTTGATACTACATTTTATACTACTTTCAGCTACTTCAGTTACGTCGGTTGACGGTATAAACTAGGCAAGGAGAATGTGATTATTTGTATAAAATTGACTTGTTTCCTACTTTAGATCTTGTTTCTTTTAGTGTCTTTGTAGTAATGCCATAGTTGGTTCTAAATGTACTAGATCCAATAAAACTCTTTCTTGTTATGGTACAAAACGTTAGGACATAGTTCTAGAGAAAGAATGGAGAGATTGATTAAAGATGACATTCTAGTTGACTTGAATTTTTCTGCTTTTGAAACTTATGTTGCTTGTATCAAAGGAAAACTTCTAATGAAAACCAAAAAGTAAAAGATTATTAAAAGTCTGGATATTCTAGATTTAATCCATACTGATATTTGTGGTCGCATTTTACCTGCAGCTTTGGAAAATTATAGATACTTCATTACCTTTATTGATGATTATTCTCGTTATGGTTATATTGAGCTCATTTAAGAAAAATTAGACTCATTGGAATCTTTAAAAGCTACTATGGAACTCTAGAAAAATAAGAAAATCAAGGCGGTAAGATCAGATAGAGGAGGTGAATTTTATAGGAGATATAATGAAACTGGTAGAAACCCTAGACCTTTGCTAGATTTCTTGAGGAATGTGATATCGAGACTCAATACACAATGCCTGGAACTCTTGAACAAAATGGTATTGCAAAAAAAAAAAAATCATACTCTTATAGATATTTTGCGGTGTATGCTTAGTCTTTCTACTTAACCTAAATTTTTGTGGGATGGGGCTTTAAGAACTGCAACATATATTTTGAATCAAGTACCAAGTAAGTCGGTTTCTAAAACTCCTTATGAGCTATGGTCAAGTAAGAGGCCTAGTTTGCATCATTTTCGTATTTGGGGCTGTAAAACATAAATAAGGCTTTATAATTCTCAACAGAAGAAACTTGATCCTATAACTATTACTGGTTATTTTGTTGGCTATTGTGTGGGATCAAAAGGCTTTAGATTTTATTACCATTCAAATGTTGTAAAAGCTATTAAATCTGATCGAGCCATTTTCTTTGAAAATATTAGTAACACTTGGAGTTCCGAGACATGTGATTTAGGGAGGAGCTTATTATTATATCTGTAGTTGATGTTGATGTGAGAATTGATGATATTGTTTTGACGAAATCACATAAAAGTCGTAAACTAGCAATTTCTTATGATTATATTGTATATTTGCGAGAGCATGAGTTTAATACTAGTATATCTCTTGATCTAGCCCATTTTAAGGGGCCATTGATAGTCATCAATCTTCATATTGGATGGATGCTATGCATGATGAGATGGCATCGATATGTTAAAATGATGTATAGGACTTAGTTGAACTATCAATGGGCTAAAAGCCAATTAGTTACAAATGGGTCTTTAAGACCAAGTATAGTTTCGAAGGTCAAGCAGAAAGGTATAAAGTTAAACTTGTTGCTAAAAGCTTTAACCAAAAAGAAAACATTGATTATAAAGACACTTTATTGACTGTTTCTACCAAGGATTCCTTTCGTATTATCGTGGTATTGGTGGCTTATCTTGATCTCGAGCTGTATCAAATGAATGTCAAGATAGATTTCCTTAATGGACATCTATTTAAGGATGTGTACATAATACAACCAGATAGTTCTCAAGTGAAAGGAAATGAACACATGATGTGTAAATTTAACAAGTTTATTTATGGGCTTAAGCAGGTATCAAGATAATGGTACCTGAAGTTTGATGATCTTGTTACCTCTTTTGGTTTCAAAGAGAATTTTGTTGATCAATGCATATATTTGAGGGTTAGTGGAAGTAAGTATATTTTTTTTGTTCTTTATGTTGATGATATATTACTCGCTGCAAATGACATTGAGTTTATGTTTGAGACAACGCATGTTGTCATCTCATTTTGCTATAAAGGATCTTGGTGATGCCTCTTATGTTTTGGGCATCTAGATTTTTGTGAGAAATCTAGAGGCATTCTTAGATTGTCTCAAAAACCTACATTGATCAAGTTCTAAGTAGGTTTAATATGCATTCTTATTCTCCTGGAAAAGCATCTACTGTAAAATGTGATAAATTTTTTAAGTCTCAATATCGTCAAGAGAATAGTCAAAGGACTCAAATGCAAATGGTTTCCTAATCATCAGTTGTGGGTATTTAGACGTATGCTCACGTATGTACACAATCTAATATTGTTTATGTTGTTGATGTACTTGAGAGTAGGGGTGTTCATCCGGGTTCCAGGCTCCCAAATCCGGAACCCGGATTCGAAATTTCCTTAAACATTTTTTTTTAAAAAAATTCAAAAGTGTTAAGAAATAAATAAAATTTTAAACCAGACCGGGTTGTATTCGGCCCGAATGAACAGGCCTACTTGAGAGATATTTAAGTGATCCTTGTTTAGCTCATTGGAAAGTTGCAAAGAAATTATTTAAGTATTTGTGAGGCACTAAAGATCTAGTGCTTACATATTGGTGATCTGACATTTTTGATACAGTTGGATATTTTGATGCCGATTTTGCAGGATGTTCAATTAACGAAAAATTCATTTCTAGTTATGTTTTTATGATGGTAAGAGCAGTTGTTTCTTGGAAAGTGTCAAACAAATACTTATAGCCTCCTCTACAATGAAGGCAGAGTATGTAGGTCGTTATAAGGCTACATATCAAGATATATGGTCGCGAAATTTTATTTTGGGATTAGGTATTGTAAACACCATTTCGAGGCCGCTAAAGATATTTTGTGACAAGTCTACAGTAGTTGCTTTCTCTCTAAACACTAGGAGCTCTTCTCATTTCAAGCATGTTGGTATTACGTATTTGTTTGTTACAGAAAATAAATAAATAACTAAGTCTTATATTTGTATTAAGCAAATTTTCACAGATCATATGTTAGCTACTCACTAACTAAAGTCTTGGCTCCAAAACTATTAGGGTCTTCTGTTGTATTTAGTTAGTGAGAGTTTTTTAATCATTGACTATTTAACGATATTGTTTATGCTCATATTCCTTTTTAAATATAGCATTGTCAATGAACGTCTAAGTCACGCATATTTTAAACAAGACGTACTTAGATATTTTGATTAATCTCATGCCTAGGTCACATGCATTTTGGACAAGGTGATTGTTTATTAATGAGACATTATGTTTGGTCTCATGTCTGAGTCAACCGCATTTTGGACAAGACATACTTTTTGTATTGAGATATCTTGATTAGTTTCGTGTCTGAGTCATGCACATTTTGGACAAGGCGTATTTCATGTATCGAGACATTTTGATTAGTCTCATGCCTGGGTCATATGCATTATGGACGAGACATACTTTATATATTGAGACATTTAGATTAGAAGGGCGCTTGAGGTTGGACGGGTGCAAAAAAAACTTTCAAACTAGCCAATAGACAAGTGTCACGTAGACATTCTAGAAACACCAAAATGAGCCCGCATCCAGCCAATTCTCTCTCTCTCTCTCTCTCTCTCTCTCTTCGATCTGGCATCAACGTCAAGAAGTCAAAAAAAAATCGTTGGTCATCCAAACGAGAGGATAGCGTTATAAATCAAGCATGCGTCTCGCGTCAATTTGAGACGATAGCACTAGGAATCAAGCATGTGTCTCGCGTAATGATTCCCAAATGAGTTAGGTACATCATGTCGACGACCAGTGTCACCAAAGTCATTGGAGGACTGGGATGGATGGCAATTTTTTTTTTGGACTTTTCGATGTCGATTGTAGAGCAGGGAGTGAGGGAGAGGGAGAGGCGACACTGAGAGAGAGAGAGAGAGAGAGAGAGAGATAGATAGATAGAGAGAAAGAGAGGGGGGCTCAAAAAAATCAATGGGGGGAGAGAGATGCATCGAAGAAAGAAAGTGAGAAAATTGGTTAGGTGCGTGCTCATTTTTTGTGTTTCTGGAATGTCTAGGGGGCACTTGTCTATTGGCTGGTGTAAAATATTTTTTGGCACCCATCCACCCTAAAAGTTATTCCTTTTGATTAGTCTCGTGTTTGAGCCACGCGTATTTTGGACAAAACGATTGCTTATTAATGGAACATTATGTTTGGTCTTATGCCCGAGTTACATGCATTCTGAACAAGACGTACTTTATGTATTGAGATATCATGATTAGTTTCATGCCTGAGTCATACGCGTTTTGGACAAGGCATATTTTATGTATTGAGATATTTTGATTAATCTCGTACCTGAGTCACGCGCATTCTGGATAAAGCGATTGTTTATTGATGAGACATTATGTTTGGTCTCATACTTGAGTCACGTGCATTCTGAATAATGTGTACTTTATGCATTGAGACATTTTGATTAGAGTGGTGCTTGAGGTTGGACGGGTGAAAAAAAACCTTTCAAACTAGCCAATAGACAAATGCCACATAGACACTCTAGAAACATAAAAAATAAGCCTGCATCCAGCTGATTGTCACCCTTTCCTTTCTAAAAACCTTCTCTCTCTCTCTCTCTCTCTCTCTCTATGTGTGACATCAAAGCTGAGAAGCCCAAAAAAAAAATCGCCAGCCATCCAAATGAGAGGATAGCACTAGGAATCAAGCATGCGTCTCGCATCAATGTGAGTGGATAGTGCTAGGAATCAAGCATGTGTCTCGCGTGATGATTCCCAGATGAGTTGGGTGCATCATTTTGACGACTAGTGTTGCCAGAGTCATTGGAGGACTAGGATGGATGGCGGTTTTTGTTTTTTGAACTTTTCGATGTCTGTTGCAGAGCAGGGAGTGAGGGAGAGGGAGAGGCCATACAGATAGAGAGAGAGAGAGAGAGGGGCTTCAAAAAAATCGATGAGGGAGGGAGATGCATCAAAGAAGAAGAGGAAGAAAATTGGTTGGGTGCATGCTCATTTTTTGTGTTTCTGGAATGTCTAGAGGACACTTGTTTATTGGCTGGTGTGAAAGTTTTTTTGGAATCCATCCTCCCTAAAAATTATTCCTTTTGATTAGTCTCATGTCTGGGTCACGCGTATTTTGTACAAGGCGATTGTTTATTAATGGAACATTATGTTTGGTCTCATGTGTGAGTCATGCGCATTCTAGAAAAGGCGTACTTTATGTATTAAGATATATTTATTAGTTTCGTACCTGAGTCATGCACATTTTGAATAGGACGTACTTTATGTATTAAGACATTTTGATTAATCTCGTACCTGAGTCACGCGTATTCTGGACAATATGTACTTTATGTATTGAGACATTTTGATTAGAGTGGTGCTTGAGATTGGACAGGTGCAAAAAAAAAACTTTCAAACTAGCCAATAGACAAATGCCACGTAGACACTTTAAAAACACCAAAAATGAGCCTGCATCCAACCAATTGTCTCCTTCTCTTTTCTGAAAACTCTCTCTCTTTGTCTCTCTCTCTCTCCCCATCTCCCTTTTCCCACGATCTGGCATCAACGTTGAGAAACCCCAAAAAAAAATGTCGACCGTCCAAGCGAGAGAATAATGCTAGGAATCAAGCATGCATCTCGTGTAATGATTCTCATACGAGTCAGGTGCATCATTTCGATGACCAATGTCACTAGAGTCATTGGAGGACTGGGATGGATGATAGTATTTTTTTTTTGGACATTTCGATGTCGGTTGCAGACCAGGGAGTGAGGGAAAGGGAGAGGCCACACAGATAGATAGAGAGAGAGAGAGAGAGAGAGAGAGAGAGGATTTAAAAAGATCGATGGGGGAAGGAGATGCATTGAAGAAGGAGAGAGAGAACATTGGTTGGGTGTGTGCTCATTTTTTGTGTTTCTGGAGTGTTTAGGTGGCTCTGAACGTTATTCTTTTTTATTAGTTTCATGCTTGGGTCATGCATATTTTGGACAAGTCAATTGTTTCAACTTACTTAAAACTTGCTGCAACATGAGTTAGGAGGCAAATTTAGTGTAGGGGATATGGAAAGCTTAAATGTTAGAACAAGGGGCAATATCATCCATTTACTCTCTCACAGCACTACACCTACTTGCCTCACCCACAGTTAGCCTAAGTTCTCGATTATTCTCACCCTTTGCACACTGTCTCTCTCTCCTTACAGGTATCGAATCGAATCAATGGCTAGGAGAGTCACACCGCAGGCAAAACCGTTAGGGTTTGGATCAAGGGTGGATCAGAGTAGGTTAAAAAGAGGAAGTAAAGGAAATGGAAGGGAGATCAAGGAATTTGGGAGTTCTGGGAGTTGAGAAAATAGGAGGAGTTCTAGGGCTTGCTCTTTTTTAGGTCTTTTGTTGTTACAATGTTTCTTTTGATTTTTGCTTTAATTTAGAGGATTTCATCACACGTGTGAGTGAAATCCCATCTTCCAGGTCACAGGACCCTTGTATTCTCAGATTGCCATATGGGAATTATGTTGGTTTCTGTATGTTTGTGCTCAAACTGGCTTTTAGTAGCTTCAACTCCTTTTATTTAGACTATTAGTAAGGTGTATGCATTTAGTTTTGATTCCTTGTTGATTTATTGCACAACGAATGCTTAAAGGACACATACCCTATGTTGATATTTCAAATTGATATTGGGTTTTGTTGATTGTTGTTTAAGCTATTTTAGATATCAGATTTATTGTCAAAAATCATCCAAGTCCATTAACCTTGACTGGTGCTTCACTTGAAGGCTTGTAAAGGGACCGATAATTAACTTTGGCTCCCTGAGGAGAAAAGGGAATCAAGACCTAGAATTCCAGCTTATTCATTTTCACCTCATTTGTTTTGTTTAAATAAGAAGGGCAATTAGTTTGTTTGTTTCTCTTCACCTTAACCAAATGTATTAGTTTTCCTCAAAGAAAATGCATGGCGCTACCTGATCTTATTTTATGTTACAAACCCAACTATTGTTACCACTGTTTCTGACCTTTTTGTACAAATTATTTCTATTTTAAATATTAATTTTGGCTAGTTCAAATATTGGTCCCTGTGAATCGACCTTGGTCTCTTGAACACTACTAACTGATCCTCTTATACTTGAGAGGTGATCTCTAAGAAGAGACAACTAGCTTGTACTTGAAGGCACATTTTTAATAAGACTTTTGTGTTTTGAGATGCTTGTTTGTATTTATGCTGCAAATAAATGTAATGATGTCCAAGTGAGAGATTGTTATATTTATTAATAAATAATAGACTAACATTATCATTTAGTCATTGGCCTCATTATGAGATGTGACATTTTATTAGACACATATAGACGCCCCTACTCTCACCCCTACTATAAATAGAATTAACTCATTGAGTTCTATAAGTCTTTTTGAACTTTCTCCCGTCTCTATCTTGGACATGAAGAAAATGGAAGAAAAAAATAGTAAAGAGTAGTTCTCTTCATAACTAGGTATTTTTCCTCTCTTGCAAAAATTCTAAAACTCCATGAAAATATCATCAAAAGTTATTGGAGGTATGAACTCCTAATTTTATTGAACACGTGCTTTGATTATGAGAAGAAATAATCACATCTTGTGATTCCAATATCACTATCCAAATGCACCTTAATTTAGTTTAAGTTCTAGATTCATTTTAGGTCCAACTTCTCTAATCTCATCTCATCTTAGTTCAATATAAGATATTATTTAAATATAAATAATTTTTATTTTTAAAATTTCATTTAATCACCATAATTTTATCAAACTTCCAAATAAAATATAAAAATAATTCAAATTTTCAAATTTTAAATTCAAATTAATATAAAAATCATACTTTATTTTTGTCTCTTTCATTTCTCAAAACTTATAAAACATCTTAATTTAAATTATTTTTTTATTATTTACAAACAATCTTATTATTATTTAATATACATATATTTTTATCTATCTAGGTAACAGCGATGCTTCAAAAGAATGTGTTTAGGCTAGGAAATATTGCTCATGGCCTAGTTAGACATGTTTGACAAGTTGATTACATCCAAATGTAGTGTGATGGGTTTCCAAATTTCATCTCTGAAGTCATTTGGCTTGATAGTCATATGTAACTTGCCAATGATTTATAGGGCTGCAAATGATCTAAATTGAGTCGAGCTTTTTGATTATTGAGTCGAATAAGACTCAAATAACTCGATTTCGAGTCGAGTTGAGAGTTTGCTTAATCAAGCCGAGTCGAGTCGATCAAAGACGAACTCAAGCTGAATCGAGTTATTTATAATATTTGTTTTTTAATGAGCCGCGCGAACCAAGTCGAATTAACTTGAGTAATTACTCGAGTTACTTATTCTTTATAGACATATGACTCAATATTTTGTTTGTGAATTTAAAACATTATTGTTGTAAAGTAATAAAATATGTTACTTATACATAAAGTTAAAAAATATATTATTTATACAAAGTATTAAAAATAATATATATAACATATAAAATATTATACAATAAAAAAATATATGTAAGAATATATATATAAGATTATGTATGTATAAATATTACGAGTATTGTTACGAGCCCAAAACGAGTTGAGTCGAGTTTACACGAATTTTGTTCATGAATCTAAACTGAATTGAGTCAAAATTATACGAGTTTAGTTTGTTTAATATTCGAATCATTATTAATAGTCATGAATAACTCTATTAAATGAACTGAGTTCGAATCGAATTTATACAAGTCAAACTCAAATTGTTCTTAAGCAACTTTGTTTGTTTGTAACTCTATTAATGAAGTTATGCATAATACTAAAGACATCGTTGGTGCACACCGTCCCCCCTCCTCCCCCTCTCTCTTTATTTAATGATTAAAATAATATTATTTAATAATATTATGAATTTTTTTCTATTTTTAAAATTTTTTAAAAGGGCTAAAAAATATTGTAAAAAACTAAAAATAAAAATAAATAAACTAACGTTGTGCACCAACGGTATCTATAACACCGTCCACGAAGTTATTGTTTATCACAAAAAAAAAGAAAAATCGTTGTACAGCGGCACAGCCCATGCAATATTCAATGGACTTACTTACGAAATAGGCTGAATGAAATTAGGCCCAATTTCACTCGAATGAGATGTGTGTCTGAACCCTTAAGGGCGAGACTGGGCTATTCCCGGTACGAGGCTTCGATATTTCCGACTCAGGGCTTGCTTTCACAGAGACACGGAGATTCAGAGATGGGGGGAGGCCATGGACAGGGCACGACGTACAATGGATTCACAGTGCATCACCCGAAGCGTTGGCACGCGCTCACCGGGAAGGGCTTGTGCGCTGTCATGTGGTCTGTGTTTACGCTCATTTCTTTCTTGCTTTCTTTCGTCTCCTCTTCGGTTAATGTGACCTTAATTTCATTTTCGCCATCAATCAATTGGTTATGTATCGAGTCAGTGACTGAGATTTAGGTTGTTCTTTTAGTCGAAAAGAAATTGATTGATACGAAAGTAACTTAATTTTGTTGGAAATATCGTTGTTATATGTGGTTTTTTTAATCTCCCAATACATTGGCTTCGAGCTGAAGCACAAAACTCTTTGATTTGGTGGGATGAAATTGTAACAATGATAGCTAATTTTTCGATTCGTAATTTTTGGTGTTTTATTCTTATGAGTTTCCGGATTCAACAAAGGGTTTGAGAGGTCATTTTAATTATTAGAGTATGAAATTATGAATGGACAGCGGATCATAAGACATTAGATTTTTAATCACCTAAATTTGAATGCAAGATTAGCTGATTGGCATGTACACGAAAACATGGCAGTAATAATGTGTATGGATGGGTCTTCCAGAAACCGATGGTAAATGGTTTTCACGACTATCTTTTTGTTTTTCCTACTTTTGTTTGCTGGAAAGTATATGAGTTTTATGAGAATTGATATTTCAGGTTTTGGGTGCTCTATAGGGCCAAGCAAGATGGTCCGGTAGTATTGGTAAGAGTCAATATGGTTTTAGATTTCTCTATAGGAAAATTCTATACACCATACTAGCATCTCACTTTTGTCTTACTAAGTAAGATATAGCACATTTATCATTATTAAATGATCATTTATTGCATACTTCATTATCATCCAAAGGTGATGAATGTGTCACACCCTACTTAGTAGGATGAAAGTAGGATAAAAGTGAGGTGTATAGCATCACTCCCATCTGTATTTTAGTTCTTGGTTATCTGATTTTTTTAGTTCCTTCTTTCCTTCGTGATGTCTTTAGGGCTGGCGGCATCCATGGGAGGGTCACGACGATCATTCTAATGGCCACGGGCATGAACATTAGGTACCCTTTATCTTTCTGTGTTTAGATTCTAAGTGTTTTGGTAACTGGTTAGCATGAAATGCGGTATCTACTGCTCAAACAAATAATTTGATCACCTCTTGCTACTCATTTAGAAACTAATGGAGGGACTCCATTGCTGTCATTTGAATGTTTGATGAATCCATAAATAATAACAGATCTTTATGTCCTTAATTGTTGGCTAGCTTTTGTTTTTACAGACTATCATAAAGCATGTGGGGGTAGCGATTAAATTTTATTTTAATAGGGCATCACTAACATCCCATTAAGAAAATGGTGCAAATTCTCCATAAATTTCTTGAAGACCTCACATCTGGAGTGCAAGTGTTGCTAAAACTTCTGCTGTGGAAAAGATTTTGTATTTTAAACTTTATTTTTATTAATGCTACTTGTTTGGATAAGGCTAATTTTGTGCTGAAGATTTGCGGGAGCCTATTTTGCTGAAAAACATTGTGCTGCTCAATAGAGATTGGGGGAGCCTAGTTTTTGTTGGGAATCTGGGCTTCCAAATTCCCCCCCACCAGGATCTACTTTTAACAGAATAATAAGAAAAATAGAGAAATAAACACAACACAAGAATTTACGTGGAAAACTCCCAAACCAGGAGAAAAACCACCAGACCCAGAGAAGAAAATACACTATGTGAAAAATTGTTACAATCACACAATTTTTCTCCTCACCCCAACGACACCCACAAAACTTTTCCCACTAGTAAAATTCTAACTTTCACCTCTCTTCCTTTTACATACAAAAAGGACAATAGAGGAATTTTACTAAAGT
Source organism: Platycarya longipes (assembly GCA_036559045.1). NCBI lineage: Eukaryota > Viridiplantae > Streptophyta > Magnoliopsida > Fagales > Juglandaceae > Platycarya > Platycarya longipes. The sequence goes on along the minus strand of CM071796.1, from coordinate 23,574,296 downwards.
CAAAAGTTACTAGATAAGTTTTTGACTGGTGTGTTTTTAAACCAAGGAGCCCAAGCCTTATTTTATAAGGCTTGGGGCTGCCTCCTCTCCCACTCCTTTCCCATGTGGGATTAAGGAGCAACAAACCAACAATCTCCACCTTGCGACTTTGGCTGATCCCACAGCCACGCTCCACCGCAATGAGGATCTTCATAGCTTTCGCTATCATGCTTCACCATAAAAGCATAACCACTCAGAATAAACCAATTCCAAGCATTTCACTTCGGCCCATGTCGAAAATAATCTTGCTGAAAAATTATGGTGCAACTCCCACGTTTGGCTTTCCTGGAAGTTCATCAGCCATCGACATGAATTTCCACCACACACCCTGCATCAATGCCAAACCAATGCCCGTGTGCAAATTTGTGGAACAACTAACATTAACATCCTCTATCATGGCAACTTTGGGATTAGCGACATGCCATAAGGATGTACATGTCTCTTTTTAACAGACATCGTCTTCTGTAAAGAGAGATATAATGTTAGTTTCATTGTCAGTATCTCCATTTACTGACTTGGAACCATTTGCCGAACCGGCTCCACCTCTTGGACAATTTCTTTTGACGTGCCCAGGTTGTCCACACACCCAGCAGACTACTTTCTTTTTCATGGAGTTCTTCCTCTTCCAATCACCAGCTGTCACCACTGCTAAGTTCTCAAGTGAACCATTACTTCCACCACTTAGCCTTCTTTCTTCAGAAAAAAGTTTACTAGTAACCTCTGAAAAAATTATTTTCTCCTTCCCATGTATCAAAATAGGCTTCATATGCTCATAGGAAGATGGAAGAGACCAGATCAGCCTCAAGGCTTGATCCTCATCATCAATTTTAACTCCAATAGATTCCAGCTCAGAGACAATGCCATTGAGAACACTTAAATGATCTGAAATAGTCGTACATTCACTCATCCGCAGTGTATGAAACTGCTCCTTCAGGTACACTCGATTCGAGACACCCTTCGTCTGATACAACTCTTCGAGCTTTTCCCAGAGTCCCTTTGCCGTGAATATTCCATGCACATTTGCAAGAACATTCTTAGCCAGGCACAGACGAATTGCACTTGCTGCTCTCAAATCCAAATCCTCCCAATCTTCATCGCTCATTCCAGATCTGCTCTTTGTTTCACCAGTAGTGCTTGAACCGCTACTGACTTCAGGGATTGGTCTACTTTTCAACGCCTTGTGTAATCCTGATTGAATCAAGATATCCTTGACTTGCACTTGCCACAAGCCAAAATTGATTCTCCCATCAAATTTCTCCACATCAAATCTGATAGGATTTAAAACTCTACCTCCTGACATAACTTCGATGAATTTTACCGTAGAAATGAATAGTACCCACTAAGTAAGTTCCCAGGAAAGATTGATCTTTCCTAGACAGAACTTCAAGGTTCTCAGGAAAGATTGGAGGGTCACAACGGACACACTTAAAATTTCCAATCTCCTAAACAGAACCTCCTTAGACCGTACGTATTCACACTACCACACCAAAGCTCCACCCTGCAAAAAGAACCTAGTGGCTCTGATACCACTGTTGGGAATCTGGGCTTCCAAATTCCCCCCCACCAGGATCTACTTTTAACAGAATAATAAGAAAAATAGAGAAATAAACACAACACAAGAATTTACGTGGAAAACTCCCAAACCAGGAGAAAAACCACCAGACCCAGAGAAGAAAATACACTATGTGAAAAATTGTTACAATCACACAATTTTTCTCCTCACCCCAACGACACCTACAAAACTTTTCCCACTAGTAAAACTCTAACTTTCACCTCTCTTCCTTTTACATACAAAAAGGACAATAGAGGAATTTTACTAAAGTCAAAAGTTACTAGATAAGTTTTTGACTGGTGTGTTTTTAAACCAAGGAGCCCAAGCCTTATTTTATAAGGCTTGGGGCTGCCTCCTCTCCCACTCCTTTCCCATGTGGGATTAAGGAGCAACAAACCAACAGTTTTGAAGGATGTCCATACTGGAAATGATTCTAATATCGAGGATTATATATATGTGTGCAACACTGAGTAAAGAAGATCATATTGTTCTGAACTCTGTCCCAGGATAAAAGAGATAATGTTTGAATTATTGGTGAATGAATTGTACGCGTGTTTGCAGCTGAAGTATAATAATATAAATTGCGATGTAATTTTGACCTTCTACTTAGACAAGAGGTGGCCAACAGATGTGTTTCAATGGACCAATGCTATAGTATCCTACCTCTGCCTTTCAATAAAGAAACTATATTGTTAATATTGCAAGATGCAAAATAAAATGACCAAAACATGCTCATATGTTATTGCCTGCAGGCTGGCATTCCATTCAGGGAGCTGAAAGAAGAGGCTATGAATTCTGTTGATGGGTTCTTGGCACAAATTTCGAGTGAACTTTGTTTATTTCTGTTTCAATAAGGTGATTGTGAAGAAGAGATGTGTGGACATGATTTAATGGAACTTAAAAAACTTCATGAGAGCTTGTTATTCTGTAAGCATGGATTGGATACGACTGTTTTTTTTAGGTCTCATGTTTCTGGCCTTCAACCCTTTATTGTGATATTTTTTGGAGCATCAGTACTGTCTCCCATACTTTATTCCATCCACGGTGAATCGTTCTTGCCCAAAACAATATCAATTGTTTCACTTATTGCATTCAATTCATTTTAATTCCCTTCACTGTTTTTTATTTAGTATTTGGGGATGCAATTCTTTTCATGGTTGTTTTCATGCACTTTGTTCGTACCTAAACATTCCTCTCTTCTTTTCAATAATAATTGCATCCATCGATATAAAAAAATTAATCAGTGATACGTACTGATCAGGAGTGGGTTGGGTGTCCCCTATTGGGTGCAGATTTGAGCTCTAGATCGACGTTTGATATTAATATCCTAGATAACACCTAAATCTCACCCGCCTTTTTTCCGACCTTCGATTTACACGTGATTTCATACTGCATAATGAGCATAGGGCGGTGCTAGAATGCCTGTTTGGGCTTACCGCATGACCGAATTTTTGTTTTCTATTTGTTTATTCTCATTTTTTTTTTTATCATATTAAAATTTAAAAAAAAAATGAAAAAATATCAATATACTAACAATTATTCTCTTAACTTTTAAATAAATAAAAAAATTAAAATGCATAAAATATCAAAAGAAAGTGTCAAAATTGGTGAGCAAACTAGCATTTTTCATTATTAGAATCTCTGCATTCCATTAGAAACATGGACTTCATGGCATTATAAATTTAGAAAATGATTATTGTAAATGGCGTTGGGGACATGCCAAGCACATGCAGTCCACGTGGCCAACTTAATGAAATGGGGCGTTTCATTCAGTCTGCCCCTCCATTTTGCGTTTTCCCAGTGCAACCCCTTCCTTGTTCTTATTCCTCATCGTTATAATGGCTCTCACCTTGAACTTCTCTTCCTTGTCCGCCTTGTCTACAAGCTTAGCCACAGGCACAAGCTTCACCAAATCCTCATTGATAGCTGCAACAAGACTCCTCACAACCTTCCTCAAACTTACCAACCTCGTTTTCTCCAAAGGAACCACTAATGGATTAACCAAGAACTGGTTCTACTTCTTGTTTTGAAAATTACTAGGATTCAGAAACACTTCTGACGAAAAAATAAAAGAAGACCTCCTCTGAATGAAAGAACCACCCATGATTTCTTTTTTCCATTTTCATTTCAGATGTTAATGGTTGTCTTTAGGACATAAATGGATGCTTCCTTCATGGGTTTTTCTTTCAATTGCTTAACGGGTCTGCATTTTTGCTGCAAACCCTTTTTTTTTTTTTTTTTATATTTCCTATTTCTGAATGGTATACATGCTGTAGTTTTGATAATTACTGGATGGGTATTTTGGAAAACAAAACATTTTCTAGACAAAGTCTACATCAGTTGCTTTGTTCTGATCTAGACTAAATTCCATGGTGGTCTATAGGGAAGCTGAACTATTTCATGCGTATAGGAAATGGAGTGCTGCGTTTCAGAAGAAGCGAAGAAGAAGATGAGAAGAACAGGATGAGAGGTACCTGCAGCATCCTTGCCCTGATTCTATGGATATGAATGATCCGATCCAGGAAATTTATGGACCGGTTCCATTCGATCCAAGAATTCTCTCACATTGGATCGGACCGAATTCCTATTCGATCCATACCAGTTAGGTCCAATTCGGTTTAGGGACGGTCCGGTCCGGTCCAGGAGTACCCCATATAATTTAACGAATTAAATTTTATCTAAAATTTTACAATGATCAAATATTTTTTTTGTCCAAATTTAATTATTTTCAACCCAATTTACATATTTATCACAGATTTAAGCAAAAAATTAAAAAAAAAACTTACTCTTAAAAAAAATGACAAAAGAAAAATAATCTAAATAAAAAAAAAGGAAAAATATATTATTAATAACACTATTACATCAATATATTATATATTTATATGTTAGTAAATAGTGAGAAATTAGTAATAATATATTAAATATTAATAATGCACTTATTATTTATAAGTTATTACTAATACTTTATATAGATATACCATAATTTATATTTTTATATTACAACTAGTTAACTACTATAAATTATAATATGTTAATATTATAAGAGTATATATTATATATTAATATGTTATTATATTAATCTATATTAATATTAATATTATAATTTATATACTATTATTTATATATATATATATAAAATATGGTGGGGGTTCGGCCGGTCCGGTTCGATCTTTTTACAGTGTTACCTGATTCTTCTCTCTGTTTTAATATTCAGCATTTCATTTTCCCTCCCTTTGAATTTTGTTTTTGTTTTTTTTTCAATTAGAGTGATAATACCCGTATAACGAGTTTTATAAATTTTTTACAATTTTTAGAGTTATCATATATATTTTTTATTTTATTTTAAGTATTTTTTTAATATTCTTAGTCATTAAGAAAAAATAAAAATATATATATAATTTTATTAATATTTACATTCTAAATCACTAAATAAAATTAAAAATTAAATAAAAAAAATTGTAAAATAATTATGAAATTTATGTTTCAAATATACCGGCTGAAGTGGCAAGCGTGTACTCAACCGGTACCCCATTACGTGTCTACCTAGCAGTACTCGGTAAGGCCTTTGGTTTCCGGCTTAAGCCCCGGTTTGGATTAAGAAATCTTTCTAGTTTATCTCAATTTATATCATTTAATTATTATAATTTTTTTTTTAATTTTCTTACAAAAATGATAAATAAATTTTTTTAAAATTTTCAAATAATAATAATATTAAAAAATTATATTATAATAATTTTAATTTTTTATTCCAGCTGATCACTGTCCAAACCTCTCCAAATTAGTAAACTTGACAACTATATAATAAAGTAATGGTTTTTGAAAATTTCCTTTTACTTTTATTTTAATTTGATGAATTTAAGTTTTAAAAAAATTTATTTTATGGTGAAGTTGAAAAAGAGCTGTGTTGTTGTATCAGTCCTCTTTCAGCTTATTAGGAAGCAAGTTGAGAACCTCCCAAGTAATTCCAACTGGAAAATAATAAGCTTATCACTTCACTATTACTCATTTACTATAATTTTTTTTAAAAAATTTAAAATTTTTTTCATTTATTTAATAATTAAAAAAGTGATTATTAATAAAGTTGTATGTATATTTTTTAAATTTTTTTTTAATGATTAAAGATGCTAAAAAATTACTAACAAAAATGATAAAATATATATATATATTAAAAATAATAAAACAAATAATAATTAAATAATAAGTGTATCACTCCCCATTCCAACTGGACACCATGATCACTGCCGGCAGGCATGCACCATTATATTGCATAAATGCACTTGTGGTTTCTATTAAGATGACAACAGTGTTACTGTACTAGCTAGTCTAATCTTCCGGTTTGAAAATCTGTATTCCATATATTCCAAACATGATCTCTGCATTTGTGGGAACGAAAAAGAATAGAATAAATTTGAATTAATTAAATAATGTCAATTAATACATCTAGCTAGCTTTGTACTGAACCCCTAGCTAACTAGTACTTGTGAGCCAGGCCAAGCTGGCATGCCCTAAAATTGGAACACCAAACTGCATGAAATTCGGATCCCAGTGTTACATACAATATCTAGATCTAGGTAGCTCTAGCTAGCTATAATATTATTATATATTAAGTTGTTAGAATGTTGAGAAGTGAAACCCTAGTCTGGATCAAACGCCTAAACATGAACTCCAACTCCGCTTCAAGATCTTCAATGGCAATCTCAGCTGCCTCCAATCTTTTATTTGCACTTTGAAGGGCCACCACATCGTAAATATCATAAAAACTTTGGCCACTAAAGCGTACAAGCTTCGAAGCAAAAGACGCTTTTGCTGGTTTTCTGTCCAGCCAAGGTACAGAAATGAGAGACAAAAGTGACTCCACCATAGAAACAGTTGTCTCTCTCACTTCCTTTAGCACATCCACGACTAGTTTAAGGTTGTCGTCAATTGCTGAGAGGTCCGAATTAGCAATAATAATGGATTTGTTCTTCATCCCTTTGAGTGAATTCAAACACTTCAATGTTTCTTTCCTCAACTTCTTTCTGTACAGATTATAAGCCGCCATTTTGCTACCTATATCCGGCTCGCCAATGCATGATATCCTACGCAACGTGAAATGAAGATCTTGGAGTTGTTCTTTGACGAGCAAAAGCACATCTTTAGAAGTGCCACACACGTCCAACATCCTTAAAGATGCCTCCGACACTTCATGAACCCATTTTTCTTGACGTTGGTGCAGAAGAGCTCGTTGGATGGTGGGTGAGTGAAGAAGGTCATTTGCAGAGTTGTGCAAATCTCTAAGAGCATCAAAATTTGTTCGTGCCATCTTTAGATTGAAAACAAAAATTCAAGACTAAGGAGTAGGGAAAAGATAGAAGATGGAAGATAGAAGCTTTTGCAGCTCATTCCTGGATTTCAAGTCTTATATATATAGAAACCTATGAAATACAGGAAATCCTGAATCAGATCTGAGGTCTTTAGGAGTAAGGAGTGAGGACATGAAGTGTCCTTGATCGTACGCCTCGGCACAACTGGAGACAGCTAATAAGACAGGAAGCTGTACGAAGGAACGTTCCAATGATAGGCAGATAGTGAGGCATTGTGCGCAGTTGTTAAGATATTGCTGTTGGTGATTGGACTATTTCCCCCAAGATACACGCGCGAGAAAGGGTGGTGCATGCCAACCTGGGTTTATATATATATATATATATATATTTAGAAAGAAGACAACATGATGTCTTGCAAAAGAAAAGAAAAAAAAAATATTGGAGACTACGTACTATAGAGTAGGATCATGTACGTGTGAAGAAAAATATGAAAGCTAGAGAGTAGCAACGGCACGACATGGGATCTGTTATACTGTGAGATCCGCATTGTGTTAATGATGATAATTCGATCGGAGTTTCCAGGAAATTATACTGCAGAAAGTTCGTAGATATTTCCTCAGTGTACACTAGCTAGCAATCCACTGTGTGTTAATGTCTTTATTTTATGCTGTGGCCAACGTTGATGATCAGATTATCATCCGACGTAGACGGTGGTACTTACTCTAGTTGATGAAATAAATAAATGAGAAAGAGAAATATTTGTTCACAAATTTTTTTTGTAAAAATAAATTTATAAACTTGACATGATGATTTAACAATACGTGATTAAATTATAAAATTATTATTATTTTATAATTATAAACCTAACATTATCACAAGATCGTCATGATGACTAGTTGTAGCAGTATTTCTTAATGCAAATAAATTAGACACAATTTTTCTTATACCTGCCTTATGTTGCTTTTACCTTTGTACGTACAAGGTGATAGATCCCAATGGGACGTTGAACCCAGTTCAAATTACATCCAACACTCCCCATGCATTTTACCATATAGAATACTTTTATTGGATTAGGCATATATATACAGATGTAAAATTTGTATAATGTAACATCATTTTGCATTTGCCTAATTATTTCATTCAAAGCTAAATCACATATTGGATTATCTATCTATTAGTCAACATAATAATAAATTATTATTAATTTAATAATATTTATTAAAAAAAATTCTCTTAATTTTTTTCCAAGATGAAAATTTATATGAAAAATATTATCAATTTAATCATATTTGTTCAATTTTTTTTCTATTAATCTTTTTCCACAATGAAAAACTACGCAAATGAATATATTAATATTACATTTTTAGGGCTGGTTTGGATTCATAGACGAGATGAATTAGTCTCAACTCATCTCAAACTTATTATTATACTTTTTTTTTTCATATAAAATACAAATCTCAATACAATTTTTTCAAATTTCAATACATATTTATTAAATTGTAATTCAACTTTTTCAAATTCTAAAACAATAAGAATATTAAAAAATAAACTAAATTTACCTTAACTTATCTTATTTTTCAATCCAAACTTGGCCTTAGGCTTTGTAAGATGTATTTAATCTAGGTAAGAGGTTAATTTAATAATTTTGAAAGAACAAGACAATGCTTTGGGTGATTGTTACTAGAAAGAGAAAATTGTCTTGGAAATGATATTTTATGACTAAAATATTCATTTGACCTATGTACAATAAACATGCAAATATGATAATTGGGTGATTGCTAGTGTAGCTCAAAGTTCTATTATTTTCCATTTGCCTAATCCAATGTAGACATTTTTATTTAAAATAAAATAAATTTTACAATTTATTAAATTTGCCCAATCCAATGAGAGTGCTCTATTCCTTTGTGTGTATATATATATGTATATATATATATTCACTACAAAAAAAGGAGTATCCTTGATAGACTATTAGTATTTGCTGTAAATATGACTAATTGCTAAAAAAATAGACTCATTTTGGTAGAGAATAACCATTTTGGCAGAGAATAGTTGGTCACGGATAAACAATTTTCTTATAATGACTACAGACTCTTGGACATAAATGCATTTTGCAGAGCCGACGTTGTAGGATAAGCAACCAATCGATTGTTTCTTACACTTTTATTAATAAAATAATGTTAGGGACAAGTTCCAATTGCACAAGTTTTGTGTGAAAAAATAGATCGCAACAAGAAAAATTGAGCTTTTTATACTTTTTCATAGTAGAATCTATTTTTTTATATCACAAAGTTTTTACATTTAAAACTTATATATATCATTATTATTACATAACATATGTTTTGGACCTTCGGTTGTCCTTAGTTGTACATTCCCATTCCTAATGTCACCTCATGGGCTGGGCTCCATATGGGCCAATAGATTTTATCCATTCCAGTATTATTGCTAGGAATGGAGAAAAGGAGGGAACCAAATTTAATAAAGAAAAAATGTGTTAAGGAGAAAAGAAAGAAAGTGATGGAAAAGGAGAGAAAAGAGAGGAAAGGGTCAAACATAGTGTAGTACAGAGAGCGACATAAAGTTGACATACCAACAACTAATGGGTGTTCATATGGGCCGGGTTTAACCTGGCCTAGATTGGTAACTGGATACTCGGATTCAAGATTTAGGTTCCGGATCATATAAAACTGGTCAAATACCCGCTTTTAACAAGACCGGATGTATATGGGCCGAGTCAAACCCGGTCCGGATTGGTAACCGGATACTCGCTTTCTTAAACCCAGTATATGGCTTTTTAAAATAAATTCCAAAACGATGCATTTTCAAAAACTAGCATTTGGTTCTTCCCCTCCCAAGTCTCGACTCATTTTACCATCGTTACTCTCTCTCTCTCTCTCTCTCTCTCTCTCTCTCTCTCTCTCTCTCTCTCTCTCCATACGCAAAACCCTAGCATCCATCCTCATGTTGAGTCCGTGACCCATTGCCGTCTCCGTCGTTCAAAAAAACCCAAGTTGATTATAGGATATTCTAGTTTATTCAAGATAGAAATGAAGATGTTAATTACAGTGATTTTTTGAAAGAAAGTATTTCTACAAAATATGTTCTCTGTTCAATACTGAATCTGCAATTTGTATTGATTCTAGTTCAAAACGGGATAAACATATTGAACAAGATGCGTGAGGAGTCTTTATCCCTTATCATGCAAATACAAAGCGAACCACGCCCAAACTTCTAACCCTCCTATATCTCTCTATTCTTTCTTTTAGCTTTACACTAGCCCCTAACCTCTTCGGATGTGGCTCTTTCTCTCTCATTAGTACTCCTTTATCTCTCATCAATACTCATTTCTCTCTCATGTGTTTGATGATCTTAATGTCCTTGATCATTTGGTTTGTTTTGATCAAGTCCTGATGGGTTCTCTATGTTTAAAGACGAAAAAAAACCAGGTTCAAATCCGGAATCCGAATCGGGAATCATATGGGTTCCGGCCCGAATTTAAAGCCGATTCTCGTTCTAGATACCCGGATTTCCGGATCTGGATTTGAAATTCGGTTCCGGGTCAAGATACCCGGATTTTCGAAACCGGAACCTGGGTGCACAAGCTTACAACAACTTACGGGCTTAATAAGAAGGGATACGAGATCATATATTGAAGGGCGCTTTGGGGCTACTTGAGAGATATTATTCAACCCCCAAATGTGTAAGTACTCCAGATTTATTATTTATATAGTAAATTACAAGAGATTATAAAATATTCATTTATAGTTAATGATATATACCATCAAACGACTCGTGAACGTAAGTCTTGTACTGAACTACATAAATCTATTTGTCTTGTTTGCCAATCATGTTTAGATAGTGAAGTGATGTGAAATCACTTGATTACTATTTTCTATTATTTAATATTAAAAGTAATGATATAATATTGTATCCTTACTTTTTATTATTATTCACTATTTTATAATTACTTTTTTACTTCTACTTATAAATCATCTGAGATTATTTTGGTACCAAAACGTAACCTTATTGCAATATATGTACATACATACACAATACTGTCATTAGAGATCCCCCTCGTGGACTCCAAATAACATCAATCGAGGCGTAAATCTTCACTGTGGAAGGAATATAACTCTTTCTTCCTCTCCAGCCCTATGGGACCTTTAACAAATACATATGGTAAAACTTGCAATTAAATTTGTTAATTTAAGGTGATCATTGATTCATTGCCACTACAACACATAAGGGCATTTGCTGCATTTTTCTTGGCGGCGAGGTGAGTTGGCGGCATATTCGGTCAAGCTTCTTGCCATAGCAAAATTTGCGGCAAGAAACAGAGTAATAAGTGGTTATTGCGGCATTTTTTATATTGCCGCAATAAAAACTGAAGAAAATAGTGTATTGCGACATAAATTGATGGTTATTACGGTAATATATGCGCCGTTAAAACTAAAATTATGTTTTAATCAAATTCAAAACACACAATCTCCCCCCCCCAAAAAAAATTCCCAATCCCTAGCGTGCTCTCTCTCTCTCTCTCGCTCGCCAGCCATTGACGATAGCTCATCCCACACCGTCGCCGCCTCTCCTAGCAAGTGAGTATGTCTCTCTCCATTCATCTCTCATTCCCTCTCTATAAGGTTCGTTTGTTCTCTGGTTTTGATCTATTCGCCTCTCTCTCTCTCTCTCTTGTACAACAGTTTTGATCTGTTTGCCTCTTTCTTTCTCTTGTACAACTGTTTTGATATTGTGGTTGGATGCAAGGTTCATTCGTTCCCTCTCTCTAGGGTTCGTATGTGTGTGATTGGGTCAGGAGTCGAAGATGGCTTTCTCCCTCCCGAATTCATAACCTCAATTCAGACTCATTGATACACAAATCCTAACTTCTTCCTTTCCCTCTCGATTTTGCTAATTTTCTTCGTTTGATTTTTAAGAGTTAAATTTGTAGGATTAAATCAGACCACACACCATGGACAACAACCATTTGAGTTTAAGGTTAAATTTTTATGGGTTTGTCAATACAAGAAACAGAGTTTTTGCTATTTGAGTTTATGTTCTCTTAGCTTGTCTCTGTTTATCTTCTACTTTTTTTTTTGGTTTTGGTAAGCATATCGGCATGCCCCTTGAATAAAAACATAGTTTTTGCTCACGTTTTGACTATGTTTAACCTGTTTTTTATATGTGTTTAACTAGTGGAGATGAGAATATATTTTTTTAACATTTTTTTTTTCAAGATTAATAGCCTAAGTAAGCAACCAAGGATTTTATTCACACTAGTAGGTTTGATTAGCCTTTTCTAGTTTGCTGAGAGCTACTCTTGTTGTTTATGCTATGTTTTCACAAAAAATTGAGGTTTCTTCTCAAATTTTATGCAACTCTAGAGTGCTGAGCAAATTAGAAGAACTTAAATTCAGTTAATATGTTGTCATTGTTCTATGTTTCAAAGGAAGAATTTGCAGATTCTTTTGCCAATTATTTTAAAGATAGCCAAGCCGCCTTAGCTATTTTCTAACAATTTTTTCTTTTGAAATAATATTGATTTATCTTTGTTTGGTTTTTTTCCTCGGTTTATTTAAAAAATTAGTCATTTTAATTTTGCAATGCAATATATCAAAACCTGGTTTTGCCTACACTCTATGTTGTTTATATATATGTGTGTGTGTGTATGTGTTGACTTCTGGGGTTGTGGATTTGGTGTTATTTTTTTGCATAAGCATGTACCCATAAAGAGAGACTATAGATAATCATTTCATAACACTTTGTTTATTTAATAGAAGTTCGATTGATATAAGTATTTTTTTTAGCAGTAATTGGCATGGTGCTTCTTTTTCTTCTACTGCTCAACTCTTCAATATGATTTGACTGGTTTATGATCTGTTTGGTAGAGTGGGATGGACTAGTTTTTCTGCAATGGTAATTTTAATTAATTCTCTGTAGTTAGGGTCAAGACCCTAACTTGATCCATTTGATTTTTGTTTGATTTTGGAAGCCAACTAAGTTATTTTAGCGTATGTTTTGGTGTAGTTAATTTCCTATGTTGCAAACAAATATAAATGCCCTATTTTTGGCCCAAACCCAATGTTATTATGGTTGTTTTGCTATGTGTTTTCTTGTATTTCAATAATTACATATTGTTATTAAATTATGGTTTAGTCCTAGGTGATGTTATTAAATTTGGTTTAATCCTAGGCTACTCGTGATGTTTTTGCTCATATTTTGAAAATTACATATTGTTATATATATATATATATATATATATATATATCACCAATGATGCATGTTACACTAAAGGGAACATTCTTCGTTCTTGATCATATTATTAATTACATTAATTGTTATTTAATATATTTTCAATAATTATTAATATCTAAGCGATTGATATGTGAAATATATAAATTAAAAATATAACATACAAAAAATTGGCTTAAGATAATTATAAATAAACTCATGACAAAAAAGCAGTGTTGCTGACGATCATCTCCGCCACGAGGCAGCATGTGGACGTTGACCCATTTTCTCCGACAAAAACAAAAAGCCACCGCCACCACAAAGAGAGAAACATGAATGGATAGATCCCGCCTCTCTGATCTTTTTCTTCATATTCCTGCGTAATAAATTAATTCGACCGGTACTTGTACGTATGTATGAGGTGGATTCTAAACGGCACAACATATAACAGGTCGTAAGTCCTGATCCCTCTTTTTGTATTCTCTTCTAATGATTTATCAAAATATAAGGGGAAAAAAATGAGAAAATATATCATGAGGATAGCATTAATTCGTGCAACGTCCTTTTGGTGTGTGTGTGTGTGTATATATATATATATATATATATATATATATATATATAACATAGAGTTCATTTTTGGGATTGGATGCGCACTCTCTGATGATAAGTCGTTCTCTATGTTGAGGAATAAATCCCACATTGCTTGTGGACAAAGTCTTGGGCATGCTTATAAGCAATGTGCAAACGTCTCTCATTGGACCGGTTTTATGAGATGAGTTAGGCCCATAAATTTCTACATGGTATCAGAGCCTGCCACAGGACGAATGTGGGCCCACACTACTTATCCCGTGACAAGGACCAGAAAAATTACTAGCCTGCACGTGAGGGAGGGTGTTGAGGAATAAATCCCATATTGCTTGTGGACAAAGTCTTGGGCATGCTTATAAGCAATGTACAAACCTCTCTCATTGGACCGATTTTATGAGATGAGTTAGGCCCATAAATTTCTACACTCTAAGGTGCTGATGTAATATATATAGGTCATTCAATTAGACGGCCGTCTGAGCCTTCAAACTCTTAATCAGTACAGTCAAAGCGTCGAGCGAACTGATCAACAAGGAATTAGGTCAATCACCAGTACACAGAAAAAAGCAGTTGTGTTTTGTGGATGGTATGAAAGTCAACATTTTTAGGCACATAATATATTATATATATACAAGTGTGTGTAATTTAAAGTCTATCTGTTCACACATGGTACTCGATCGTGCTTACTTTCTTGATGCTGCAATCCACGAAAAAATGCTTAAATCCCACGGATGCACAAACGAGAACATGCATATGTATGCATGTACTCATATAATATTAATCAAACGGCATGTCGCCTTTTCTAAAGTAATAAGTATACAGCTTCCAAGAAGATTACAGGCTCTTTATAAAGTTGTTTCTTTCGGTTTGAGAATTCAACATAAATACTGATACGACAAGATCAGATCAGGGGATTAGAATATTTCAAAGAATAGGCTATCTTTTTTTCCTTATATTGTGTTTAGAGTGGTTAGCTAGACTGGAGAAATATCGCTACTTATTTACATACTTTGAAAATTTGAAGCAGCCCGCGGCTCGATCAGAAAGTCGAAAGCAAACTTGGGAAAATATAAACTTTGGTTATAATTAATATATAACTAAATACATATCTTCTTAACGATTTAGAGAGAATAATTCGCGATTATATATATATAATCGCGATGTAGAAGTAAGTGTAATATATATATATATATATATATCTTTATCTTAACGATAAGAATATTGATAAATTCACTCACTTTTCACATTACCTTAAACAATTATATTATTTTGAAAATAAGAGAAATCTTTCTAAATTATTTTATAAAAGTAACATTATTTTGTAAAGATATCTTCATTTTAAAATATGTGATGTGTACTGGATATTATTACTCGTTATTATACTATCTGCTCTTTCATTTTAATCAAATTCTCTCTCAATGAATGATCAATCCAATATTTAAAATATTTAATTAAAAAAAAATAGAGTACGTATAGAGTAAGAATTCAAATTCGGAATGCTACTTTAATACTATATATATTAAAATCATTCTCTCTCTTAAAAAAAAGTTCTGGCCTCTTTCGTTAGATGCTTCCCAAGAGCTGGTATATCTTCCCGATTAGTGGTATCTACTTTTAAAGTCGTTTGCATAGACGCAAGTGCTGGTTGACAAATTTGGATAGGAAGAGATCGATTGATGATCTTGGTCTTTGCAATACAAAACCGAACTTCGATCAAAGCTGATCTGGAGCTCAGAGTCTCCATCAATGTCTTGCGTTATGTTAGAATTATCACAACAAATGCCATCACAGCAAGCCACCTCAGACACATGCTCCAGCCCATCTATGACATCTCGGCACAATAAGGATGACTTTAGAATATCATGAGCTGTAAATCTGTTTCATACGTACAAATTAGTTAGAATTCTGGTTCTTTTATTGATTCTTTGTAACTACTATAAATAGGTAGCTCAACTTGTTGTAAAGCAAGCAATCGAATAGTGCAAGCAACATTTTCTGCAACCAATTGCCTCTCTGCATATTTCGTTTGTCTCTTTGATTCCTTGAAAGTAACCAAGGTTATCAACTCTAATATGATACCAGAGCCATAACAATGGCGTCCGAAGATACCCACAACAAACCTCCTATCAACCACAACCCAAAAAGACCTTGCTAGCCCTTATTTTCTTAACTCAAATGGTGGTCCGGAAACATTACTCACCAACCATCTTCTTACTGCTAAAAACTACTACCACTGTGAATCAAAAAGAAATTGAGTTTCATTGATGGTACTCTTCTTGAACCTGCCTCCATCAAAGCCTTGTTAAAATCATGGCTTGAATACAATGATATGGTTGTAACCTGGCTTTAGAATGCAATATCTCTTGAAATAAAAAACAACATTGTTTATGTTGAAACTACCCACGAATTGTGGCTTGAACCCGAACAACGTTTTGCCCAAAACAATAGGCCAAGAATCTATGAATTGTAGCAATCTATCCACAATCCTACTCAAGGTGATGATTCTGTCAGCCTTTACTTCTCTAAGTTGAAAAGTTTATTTGATGAACTACTCAACTTTGAATTTATCCCATCATGTACATGTGGAGCCATGAAACCTTTGCTTGAGAACCAACACCGTGACTGGATGATGAAATTCCTCATGGGGCTCAACGATTCCTTCAACAACATCAAAACTTAGATTATCCTTCGCAAACCCATTCCATCATTGAGTGAAGTTTATGCTCTCGTCCAACAAGAAGAGAAGCGTAAAAAGATCTTCAACCTTCCCAATCTCCATGACACACTTGCCTTAGCTACCAAAAATTATCATCCACCCACCTAAGACAACCCCAAACCTTCTAGTTTCCAACGATGAGAAAAACTATTTTGCACCTTCTGCAAAGTCTCAGGCCATTCTCTTGATAAGTGTTTTAAGGCTAATCCGAATCTTGAAAAGCCCACATGTACACACTGTAATCTCGTTCGACACACTACAGAGAGATGTTACAAATTATATGGCTACCCTTCTAGCCATAAGCTTACCAATCGATCCAAAGAACCAGACCCTTCTGTTAACCAAATTAGTCTCTCCAACTAAGAATAGATTAGTGAAATTCTCAAGCAGTTTTAACTAAGAGAAATATCAACATATCATTGCTATGCTCTAGCCTCAAGCTACACAACCAGTTGCAAATCAGGTTCAGTCTGTTTATTTATCTCTAGACTGCCCTTCGCCTTCCACCATCTCTGGTATAACTTCATGTTTCTTACTTTTTAATTCAACATATTCACGTCATGTTCCTTGGATCATAGACACAGGTGCAACAGATCATATGATCTGTTGCACCTCCATTTACACTTCTCCACCCATCACAGTTGATTTCAAAGTCAGATTTCCAAACGGTAATCATGCCAATGTTACCCATAAGGGTATTTTTAAAATCAATTCTATCATTACTCTCGAAGATGTTTTATGCATTCCATCATTTAATTTCAATCTCCTCTCAACAAAAAAACTAATCCAGGACATTAGTTGTTGCTTTGATTTCTTTACTAATAAATGCTATGTGTAGGACCTTTCCTCCTATAGCCCTATCTTTAATTTTACCTTTCAATAAATCCCATGTTTCTGCCTCTGTTAATTCACAGCAAAATCTCCACAATTTATGGTATTGTAGAATGGGTCACTTGTTTGATTCACGCTTATCTTTGCTATAAAAAGATTTACCTCTATTAACTTCTATGGATTTCAATTGTTCCATGCTCTACATGTCATTTATCAAAACATCACAGGTTACCTTTTCCATCAGTGACAATCGCACCTCAAAACCATATGATATCATCCATTGTGACATTTTGAGGACCTTATTCTCAAATGTCATATGATGGATGAAAATATTTCTTAACAATCATTGATGACTGTATCAAATCCACTTGGGTCAATCTAATGAAAAAAAAATCCCAAACTCGACCCTAACTTCAATCTTTTGCTCACTAATTGAAACACAATTCCAAAAAAAACTTAAATTCCTTCAATCTGATAATGGAAATGAATTTTCAATGATTCATTTTTTTCATGCAAAAAGGAATTGTCTACCAAAAAACTTGTGTCGAAAGTCCCCAACAAAATGAGGTTGTAGAACGAAAGCACCAACACATTTTGAACGTTGCTCGTGCCTTGAAATTTCAATCCAGTGTTCACTTATCTTATTGGAATGATTGCATTTTAACCACTACCTATCTCATTAAGAGGACACCATCCCCAAATTTGAAAAACCATAGCCCATACCAACTTCTTTTTTAAATCAAACCAACCTATCAACATTTGAGAACCTTCAGTTACCTTTGCTATGCCTCAACCTTAAAACAAAAGACACAAATTTGACTCTAGAGCAAGAAAATGCATTATGCTTGGATATCTATTCGGAATTAAAGACTACAAATTATTTGATTTAAACAACAAATCCATTTTTTACTCCAGAGATGTCACTTTCTATGAACACATATTTCCCTATAATATTGCCCATTCTGCTCCACAACCCCCTCTTGCACCTTAATTTCCATCTCTAGGTACCGACACCATCACCCAGTCCCCATACTTACACTCTGATATTTCCACAACATACTCACCCATTATTCCCCACAACTCTTCCACAGGACACCCTCTACCTCAGCCATCATCACATATCAGCTCCTCAGACACTCCCACACAACACTCTCCTCCCATTCCCTCTAAGATTCTCACCGAACACATCACCACACTCGAGTTCTCCCACCAACCCATCTGCTCCTATCATAGAACATTCACCATTACCCATTTCCTCTCCTCTACTTAATATCCCACCCCAAACACAACCCCCTCCTCGTAGATCAAACAGACCAAAAAAACCACTTGCTTATCTCCAGGACTACTCCTGTCAACAAGTCATTGCACCCATTACTTCCTTTTCAAGCTCCAAGATCAAAGGTAATTCACTTGCTACTCATTTATGTCCCTTACATTTTGTCTTATCTCATGCTAAACTGCCTCTCAATCATGCTGCTTTTGCCATTTTAATTCTTAATCATACTAAACCTTTCACTTATGCACAAGCTATAAAAAGCTTAGACTGGCGTATTGCAGTGGATAATAAGATTGATGCTCTCAAATTGAACAAGACTTTGGATGTTATTTATCTGCCTATTGGGAAGAAGACTATTGGTTCAAAATGTGTTTACAAAATTAAATACAATTCAGATGGAACCATTGAAAGGCACAAGGCCCGTTTAGTTGCCAAGGGATACATCCAAGAGGAGGGCCTTTATTATCATAAGACATTCTCACCTGTAGCCAAACTTGTAATGGTAAAAACCTTACTAGTCGTGGCTGCCATCAAAGGATGAAACTTCTTTAATTTGATGTTTATAACACCTTTCTACATGGCGAATTGGAGGAAAAAGTATATATGAAAATCCCTCCTGGTTTCTTAGTGCAAGGAAAGAACAAAGTTTTAAAGCTAAAAAAGAGCTTGAATGGTCTCAAATAGGCATCACGGCAATAGTATGCCAAATTTTCATCTTCCTTGTTACAATTCGGATTTACTCAGTCAAGAGCTGATTACAGCTTATTTATTAAAGGAAATGGTTCATCCTTTCTAGTGGTACTTGTCTATGTTGACAACATAGTTGTTGCTTACAATAATCACCATGGCATTTTAGCTCTCAAGACTTTTCTAGAGTCGAAATTCAAGATCAAAGATTTTCGTACACTTAAGTATTTTCTTGGATTAAAGGTAGCCCGAAACTCCACTGGAACTCAATTATGCTAGAGGAAATATTGTCTGGATATTCTCGATGATGCTGGCTTAACTGACTGCAAGCCTAATTTAATTCCCATGGACCCAAGTCTCAAACTCAACAAGGATGAAGGTCAACTGCTACACAATCCATCAGAATTCAGAAGGCTCATTTGAAGACTCCTCTACTTAACTATCACACGCCCTGATCTTTCATTCTCTATTAACTTGCTCAGTCAATACATGAGTTCCCCTCGAGTTCCACACTTTTCAAGCAACTTACAAAATGCTGCATTATGTAAAGAAATCACTTGGCCATGGATTGATGTTCCCTACCTCATTTGCTTGTCAATTAATATCCTATTGTGATTCCAATTGGGCCTCATGCCTGGATGAAGATCCACAACCAGCTATTGTGTGTTTCTCAGGCAATCACTTATTTCTTGGAAGTGCAAGAAGCAGACCACCATTTCTCACAGTTCAGCTGAGGCAGAGTACCAATCTATGCTGTTGCTTTTTGTGAGCTTGTCTGGTTAAAGTATTTACTTGCTAATCTCATGGTTTCTCATCCTCAGCCTACCACCCTTCATTGTGATGGCAAGTCTGCTCTACACATTGCCTTCAACCTAGTCTTCCACGAAAGGACTAAGCATATCGAATTAGATGACATCTTCTTGTTAGCTAGCAGATATCCTCACAAAAGCTCTCTACGCTTCACTGTTCTATTCCTTATTACGCAAGATGGGAGTTATTGATATCCACTCTCCATCTTGGGGGTTGGGGGTTGGGGGTTGGGGTGGGGCGGGGGATGCTCCAGCTCAGTTATGATATCTCAGCACAATAAGGATGATTCTAGAATACCCGAAGCTGTAATTCTGTTTCATACAGACTGTACAAATTAGTTAGAATTCTGATTCTTTTATTGATTCTTTGTAACTACTATAAATAGGTAGCTCAACACGTTGTAAAGCAAGCAATCGAATAGTGCAAGCAACATTTTCTACAACCAATTGCCTCTCTACATTTTTTGTTTGTCTTTCTGCTTCTCTGCAAATAACCAAGATTACCAACTCGGTTACGTTATGTCGATTAGCTAGATTAGACCACCTTAATTCGGTCGTCTTTGCTAAAACAGTAACATTGATATATCACGATTGGTTAATAATATTTAAAATATTATAATTGTGTTTTATTTGCATAAAGATAATATATATGTATAATATATAGGATTCAACCCATGATTAATACTTCGCCCAAAGTTTTTTTAATAAAGGTTGCATAATATTTATCTTGATCAATTCAAAATAGAATTATAAAATAGTTATAAAAATAATTAATGCTAGATATAATTTGAAGATATAATTTGAAGGTGTGAAAGCCTAGTGCACTCATTTTGAAAAAAAAAAAAAGAGTTTATCGTTAAAAAGAATAATTATTCATATGGATCACATATTTACAAACTTTTTTTCAAATAGAATGTGTGAGGCTTATACATCTTAAAATTATAAATATCATTTATCATTTTATATATAAAAATAATCATTCTTGAAAGAGCACACAACAAAGATTAATATAATTTGGATAGTGAGATGAGGTAAGATGATTTAAAATAAAATAAAATAAATTATTTATTATATTTTATATAAAAATTTGATGAAATTATGATGATAAAAAAATGAAATAAAATAAAATTATTTTTATATCAAACAGAGTCTTAGGCCTGGTTTGCTTTAGGAGACAAAATCAAAAATCTTAAACTTTTTTCAAACTCATTATTATACCTTTTCAAATCTCCATATAAAATATAATAAAAAATTAATTTTTTCAAATTCTAAAATCCATTTTTTTAAATACCAAAACAAAACTAATATTAAAAAAATATATTACAATAATATTTTATTTTTTTAATTTTTATCTTATCACATCTCTAAAAACATATCATCTCTAAAAACATATCATGCCAAAATTTTCGCAACATATTCTTGGGTATGTGTGAGAGAGAGAAGCTTCCGAGTATCTTTGTCCATAATATTTTGCCTTTTCAAATTCATTATTATACCTTTTCAAATTTTCATATAAAATATAATAAAAAATTTAATTTTTTCAAATTCTAAAACTCATTTTTTTAAATGTCAAAATAAAATTAATATTAAAAAAATATATTACAATAATTTTTTTTTTAATTTTTATCTTATTACATTTTTAAAAACATATCATGCCTAAATTTTCGCAACATATTCTTGGATATGTGTGAGAGAAAGAAGCTTCCGAGTATCTTTGTCCAGCAAAAGATTCCTGAGTTCCTAAGTACACGTGGAGCAAAAGGATTCCACGGATATTGACCGAACAAATTCCAGCTTGGTGTGGGGTTCGATCTAGATATATGATCCTTTCGCTATTGGCATGGGAGGCACGACTCTAAAAGTGATCTCGTGAATACTCTCAAGAGCTGAGTTAATAACTATTTAGACAGGGAAAAAGCAGAAAAAGAAAAGAAAACAACACAGGCCGGGAAGATGGTGAAGTCAAGGTTCAACACAGTCTGCGTTTTCTGTGGGAGCAGCACCGGCTCAAGGGACTGCTACCGTGAAGCTGCGGTGGAACTAGGCAAAGAGCTGGTATATGTATAAATAATATTCTACCGTTCAAAGTTCATGCCGGCCTTTTGTATTATTAATTTGGTTCTTCATTAATCTTTCTACCTATCTGTGCCTGTAATTATTCTATAGATTAAGCTCTGGTTTTAAAATTTCTAGCCTTTTTTCCTTGGTATTTTCGAGGAAGGTATCGAGGAAGTTGGATCTTGTTTATGGAGGAGGAAGCATAGGATTAATGGGCGTAGTCTCTCAGGAGGTACACCGCGGTGGTGGACATGTGCTTGGGTACTGAGCTGTACAATCTGCAACATTCTCATCCACTATTTTTGGGTCCTTAATATTCCATATTCATGCGATCGTTTCGATGTGCCAATAACAGCTTGTTCTTTTCGCAGAATCATTCCGAAGACTTTGATGAGTAAAGAGGTACATAGATATCTACATCATGAACCTCATGTGGGATTTATTCTCTCTCTCTATTTATATATATATATATATATATATATATATGTATTATATATTTTCTTGATCATAGCAGATAACTGGGGAAACATTTGGGGAGGTCAGGCCTGTAGCCGACATGCACCAAAGGAAGGCCGAGATGTCCCGCCATTCTGACTGTTTTATTGCTCTTCCAGGTCTCTCTCTCTCTCTCTCTCTCTCTCAGAGTGAATCGATAATTATCTTACTTACGTCTGGTTTTGATGCATAAGATTAGGTGGTTATGGAACTTTGGAAGAGTTATTGGAAGTCATAACATGGGCCCAGCTTGGCATCCACGACAAGCCTGTAAATTGACTTCCTAATTTATTTCTGTAATTAATTAATTATGGGGTAATTAGTTTGAAAGCATTGTACGTGACTTCCATGAAATTTTACAGGTGGGTTTGCTTAATGTGGAAGGCTACTACAACCATCTTCTATCCTTCATAGACAAAGCAGTTGATGATGGCTTTATCAGGCCACCTCAGCGCAGTATTATCGTCTCTGCTTCAAACTCCAGAGAGCTTCTTCAAAAACTCGAGGTGGGGTCATTCGATTTTTTTTTTTTATATAGATATATTATATATACAAATATCAAATATATAAGTCTCATCATTTGAAAAATAGATTGCAGCAAAAATTTATAAAAAAATTTATAAATTGATATAACTTAATATTTTATATTATATTATAGAATAAACTTAACATATCATGTAATTAATTAGGAATACGTTCCCCTCCATGATGGGGTAATTTCTAAGGCCAAGTGGGAGGCTGAAGTACAGTTGGAGCTCAATGCTTCTTTGCAGACTGGTATTGCTCGTTAGTTTAAATTCCTTTTTCTTTTTCTATTTTTTCTGTTTCTTTGTAATTTGTGTCTAGTCTAAAATGGAGGATTATGAGGAGATTCCATGGTTTGCGAACTACAAGAAAAGTGGCAGCTCCATTAATGTTGGCTTTCTACTGGAAAGACAAATTCCGAAAATGGCAAATGAGCTTGATCCAATATATATGGAAAAAGATAAGTTCTTTACACACGTGTGTATATAAATATATTGATATATATATATATATATATATATAATATTATTTTCGTAGCACGGCATATATGACAGGCAATCATCTCTGGCCGTTAAAACGCGTGGACTCAGAAAGGACACGCTTTCATCAGTTTTCACGGTCCTCCTTGCTACACTCGTACTACTATTCTATCGTGAGAAATGATCCATATTGATCGGGACTAAGGGTTTGTTTGTTTTTTAAATTCATTTTATTTTATTTTATTTTATTTTATTTTAAATTTTAATATAAAATAATATAAATAATTCAATATTTTCAAATTTTAAAATAAAAATCATATTAAAAATATATATTAAAATAATATTTTATTTAACTTTTAATTTTAATTTCATCTTATCGTTTCTTATCTCTAAAAATAAACAGAATCTTAAATTTTTTTCTTTTTTTTGTTTTACAAGTAAGTCGATACATATCATAATAAAAAGAGCAACAAGCGTTCCAAAAGCATAATTATACAAACAAAGGGAGGTCCTTGTACTATGAAAGATTAACAGAGAAGGAGGTAAAAAAGAAAGCAGGATGTTGTCGTAGGCTTATGTAGTTGCTGCCCAGTGTGCTAAATCATATGCGCATCGGTTAAAAAAAATAAGATATAAATAAAATGAGATACAAATTAATAAAATAATAAAATATTATTATAAAATATTTTTTAATATTAATTTTATTTTAAAATTTGAAAAAATTATTTTTAAATTAGAAAAAGTTGAATTGTTTATTTTATTTTATATGAAAATTTTAAAAAATATAATAATGAATTTGAGATGAGATAAAATAATTTGTATAAACAAACCAGGCCCCAATGCGAAACGATAAACTGGACTCTATTTAATAAGGAAAGTTATATTATGTTTTCTAAAGGAAAATGATATAAAGTTTTCTAAGTTTATTTTTTTAGTTTTAAAAATATTTTTTTTTATTTGATCGATCATGTATTTAATTTTTTTATATTTAATAATGAAGAAAGTGAATATTAATATATTGCTATTTTTTATTTTTAAAAAATATTTTTAAATATTTAAAGAAATATTTAAAAGAAAGAAAAATATAATTTATACCAAATGGATAAATTTGAAAGGCATAGTATCATTACCTATTTCATGACATTATTTGATAACTATCTAATCAAATATCATTATCTAAAATAGTTATTTTTATTTTTGTTTTGTTTTATTGAATTTAAAATTTAAAATAATATTATTTATGATGTAATAGTAGACAATTGTAAAATAGTAGTTGAATAAATTCATTTGTTCCGATTGTTTTGACTCTATATGTTCTGATAATGTTTTTTAATTTAGTGATTAAAGAAGTATTTATAATAATATTATAATTTTTTTAAATTATTAAAATTATAAATAAATAAATAAAATAATTCCGTATCAGGACAACTCAAGCAACATCCTATGATCTATCAGTGGATGTAGCACTGCTAATAGTGTGACTTTATAGTCCTATCAAAGTATAGGTGTTTTGAGGATTGTACTTAATTGCTTTATTTGACTGTTTCCGCGAATGAGAACGACCAGACAGAGATAAGAGGAAGAGAGAGAAGAAATTATACGGCAACGACAGTTGACAAAAGCATGCATGCCGAGGAGTGGGCTTTTCATTAGTTTAGACTTTAGAGACAGAGACCGGTACCGATTGATTTTTTTAAGGAATAGTTTTACTTTATTAAAATTAAAAAAATATAAAATTTATAATATAATAAAATAGTTAATTATATTTAACTTTTAAATTTCACAGATAAAATTTAAAAAAATTAATATTACTTCTAGAGAAAGTATTTGCTAAATTTTTTCTTTAAAAGAAGAGAAAATTATAACTCTAAACAGATTAAAAGTTCAAGAGATTATTTCTCAACTTTTACAAATTTTCTCTTTATAAACAATAATCACAAACCAACAAAACAATTACACAACAATATACAAACAACCACACAAAATTTTAAAATCGGTTGTGGTGACGCATGGACTACATATGCCACTCTAAGAATGAAACCCAACAAATGAGATCGCTCGACAACTTAGCAACCACCGGCATCGTGCACAGTGGAATGGCCATCCTATTAAGCGAGGCGCATAGAAAACCTTCTCCAAAGTCGATCCCGCGTGTACTAATCATGCGTTACTCCGAATGCCAATACCTCTAGTCGAAGCCAAGATCGGCGGTCAGGGAACAAGATGGCGGAGTGCGTGGTGGACTTCGACCCTCTGGCTACCTCCACCTGCAACAGCCGTATCCCAACTCAAAGAATCCAAACCATCCTCAAAATTACATCAATGACGGCCAAGACAAACGAAGAAGAAAAGAAAAAAACAAAGAAGAAAAGAAAAAGAATGAGACAAAGGGACAGATGAAGCCGTAGCTCCCCTTCATCTTAGCTCTCCCCTCTTCCCCTCCAACTGACCCCCGAAGACTGGAGACGAAAAGGCCAAGGGTTTTCGCGAGAGAGATTTACCCTAAGTATGGAAAAAAAAGGTACCAATTGATTAATTGGTGCATGTATGCAGTCCGGTTTACATACCGATTTAAGATGAAATAAAATGAAATAAATTGAAATAAGTTTTAAAAGTTAAATAAAATTTTATTAAGATAATATTTTTATTATTTTAAATTTTAAAATAATTAAATTATTTATTATATTATATATAAGAATTTAAAAAATTTATAATAATGACATGATAGGATATTAGTTGAGCTCAACTATTAATCCAAACAAAGCCTAGAATAATATAATCTTGATATGGGTAAGTTCATACATTTTCTTTAAAAAATTATAATTTTTGTGGATTTAAAAAAAAAAATATTAATCCCAACCTAATGCATTTAAAAAAAAAGAATGATATATGAAAAGAAAATGTTATGGAGCACAATGAAGAATCTATTTTTTGTGCTCACTTAGTATATATATATATATATATATATATATATATTTGTATTTTTTAAAAATTATTTTTTAAACACTCTTAAATATTTTTAAAAAAAGAAAAAAAATTATAATATTATTAAATAATATTTTTTTAATTATTAAATTAAAAAAAAGTCAGCGGCCCCAAAACGGGAACCCAACCGGTCGCTTAGCAAACTTTAAAATTCCAAATATCTACAATACATTTGAATGAAGGGCTGTATGTGTGTTTTGAACTTTCAATTTGCTACTTACGGTGTTCCATCCCCTTCCGTTTTTTTTTAACCTAGATATCAAGAACTATTATAAGATTTAACCAAAAAAAAAAATGAAACCTATTATATATTAGAATAATTTTTCTTATAGTCTATATTTGATGAATTGTATTGTAGTTTATATAAAAATACTCACATTTTATAATTAAATGAAATAAATTTTTACGATTTTTAGAATTTTTTTATTTGTAAATAAAAGTATTTTAATCAATATTATTTTAAAATTGAGATTTTTTTATTTGTTTATTGCTTAGACTGTAAATGAGTTTAATTTTTTAGATTATATATAGTATTATCCTATATATTAACTATTAAAGTAAATTAATCAAGTGAATTTATTACGATAATATAATGAAAATATTTCTAGCATATTTAAGTGTTGAAAGAAGTTAAAACAATAAAGTGAAAATAATAATAAAAAATGATACGGTAGTTGAGGACAACTTTTTGCTTGAATTTACGAAAGGGATGGGATAACTTTTATTTGAAAAATAATATTTGTAATTGTCAATTATACAATCATTGCTTGATTATTTTAAAAATTTTGAATAAAATCTAAAATTCATATAAAAAACTTAAAATTTTAATAATAAATTTCATTTTTTTTTAAATAATTACGCAATCTAATATTAATGTTTTTATATTTAGAACATTTATATTGGCTTATACATATACATATATAAAATCATCTCTTTTAAAAATCTATTTTGTCATTCAAACAAAGCTCTAACATTGAGTTATACATAGTTGAGATAAAATAATAATAATAAAATATTATTATTTTTAATTTTTGTTTAAATTATTATTTTTTTATATATTTTACAATTAGCAACTATTTTAATCATCAATTTAATACAAAATTTATTTATGAATTAGACTTTCTCTCTTCCTAAACTATAAATACATGCTTTTACTGAGAATTTTGTTTCCTTCAACACCTTATTTGCCACTAGTTTAGGCTCATTAGTTGCGTGTATAATCAAACCAGACCGAACTTAACGCAAAGGCCTTTCTACAGTATCCGTTTTCTTGTTTGTTGATAGAAAAAGTCTACTTACATGAAGAAATTACATTGAATAAAATAGAGAAACAAAAACCTCTGGGTGCCTGCCTATGTTGGAACTCCCTCCAATTAACATTATCTACACCTGGCTGACTTTCTGGCATATTGACTATTTTCATATATTTGTTTTTTCATATGTTATTCTTTTTCTCTAGAATAGTTAAATTCAACTTTCATTTCTATTCCTTTAAAATAACCTTAATATAAATTTCACAAATTTAATTTTAATGAGTAGGAAAGAGAAAAATAATAATAAAATAATTTAAAAAACACTATTCACAATTATGAAAATATTTAGACATGTATACTCTAATATAAAAAATTTTAAATCCATAATATATATATATATACACCAATACCAATACTTTTGATTTGCCTTTGACTGCAACGTACAGTATTATTGTCCTCCGCTGCTAAGGCAGGCCTTATCCAAACGGGTCGTTCTACCATGCCACCCAACAATGACTGTTGGACGACACTACTAGTATAAATTTTCTTTTTTATATTTTTCATCTTTTTCTTCTCATATATTTTGAAAAATGTATTTAAATCTTTTTTAAAATATATATATATATCAATATATCTTAATTATTAAATAAAAAAAATTAAAACAAAAACTAATTTAAGATATGGTCAAATAATATACTAAGAGTACTAGTAATAATCTTGTTAAATTTTAAAAAAAAAAAGAATTTAAAAATATAAAATAAATTTAAAATAAATTAATAAGATCATTACTCATGCTCTTAAGACCACATAATAAGCTTTTTCTATCGGAACTGTGGATAATGATATCACTGTATTGTCTCTCCAATGAGCTCCCACTCCCAGCCACTATTGTAGAGACTAGAGACCCTTATCTGTTGTGACGCGTGCCTTCGTTTGGGGTTCAGGTGACGAACCCGTTTGAAAGATTTGAAACGATTGAATTTTTATTTTTCAATTCTTTATTTTATTCTTTTAAATTAGATTTTTCTAGTCATTAAGTAATTATATGTGGAATGCAGTGTATAATGTGACGGTGTGAGAATGATGAGAAATTTTTCTAAAGAGTGGTGCAAGGCCCACGGATCAAATTTCTACACTTCTTTTTTTATGAAATAGTGTAAAAAAAATTCACATATTTTTAGAATCCATTAAGCATTTAAAAAAAAAAATCACAAATCTATTAAAAAATACGTCTTTAATCGTTAAGTAAAAAATTATAAATATAATTCAATACAAAATAGGTGTAAGATTTTTCAGTGGCTCTATCATTTTTCTTTTATAAACACAACGATATTTAAGACAATTTAATAACTATGTCTTAAAATGAATGATATTTTTGTGGAATATTTTCTAAAAATAATATGAAATTACAAAAAACACCTTCATTTCAAATACATGGTTGCAAAATGTGTTGTATGTTATAAAACTAAAAAAAGGAAACTACTATTGCAAAAGAGAAATAAGAAATTCTCTCTGAAACTCTTAAGAACTGAAACTTTCTTTCTCTCTCTATATTTTCTTATGAATTTCATTACAACTGAAGCCCCTATTTATAGGCTTTGAAATTACTATGCAAGTTACTATGCAAGTCACTATGCAAGTTACTATGCAAATTTAATATAATAGTTGTGGGGTCATTCACATTATTTAGTGGTGAGACAGGGGGCGGCTGCCGTCCCTCCACTAAATTCATTACACTCCCCCTTGAATGACCACTCATAAGGAATCTGCCTCGTTAAAACCTTGCCAAGTAAAAACCCAGTGGGAAGAAAAAACCAATGGCGAAGAAAAAAGAGTACAGTCTTCTTATGTATCCACAAGTGCTTTAAGATTGCCTCATTAAAACCTTGCAGAGGAAAACCCAGTGGGACAAAACCTCAGCGAAGGAAAAAGAGTACAATCAGCACATTTACTCCCCCTGAAAAGTGCATGACAAAAGATCTTTGAGTCTTCGCATTCCAATGTTATGCACAATCTTCTTGAATGTGGAAGTTGGTAACGCCTTTGTGAATAAATCTGCCAGATTATCACTAGATCGTATCTGCTTGACATCAATTTCACCTTTCTCTTGAAGTTCATGAGTATAAAAGAATTTAGGTGAAATATGTTTGGTTCTATCACCTTTGATGTATCCTCCTCTGATTTGAGTGATACAAGCAGTATTATCTTCATATAAGATTGTTGGGCTATTATTGATCATAGGAAGTCCACACTTTTCCTGGATATGTTGAATAACTGATCTCAACCAAATACACTCTCGACTTGCTTCATGAATAGCAATGATCTCTGAGTGATTTGAAGAAGTAGCAGATAGTGTCTGCTTAACAGATCTCCATGATATAGCAGTATCTCCATAAGTAAATAAATATCCAGTTTGAGATCTACCTCTGTGTGGATCTGAAAGATAACCTGCATCTGCATACCCAATCAATTCTGGACTTGAACCATGTTGATAAAATAATCTCATATCAACCGTACCATGAAGGTAACGAAGGACATGTTTAATGCCATTCCAATGCCTTCTAGTTGGTGCAGAACTATATCTTGCAAGCAGATTAACTGAGAATGTAATATCTGGTCGAGTGCAATTTGCAAGATACATCAAAGCTCCAATTGCACTGAGATATGGTACTTCAGGACCAAGAATTTCTTCATCGTCATCACAAGGACGGAATGGATCTTTCTTCACATCAAGTGTTCGAACAATCATTGGAGTACTCAGGGGATGAGATTTGTCCATATAAAAATGTTTTAGGACTTTCTCAGTATACATGGACTGATGAATAAAAATTCCATTTGGCAAGTGCTCAAGCTGCAGGCCGAGACAAAGTTTTGTTTTGCCAAGATCTTTCATTTCAAATTCATTCTTTAAATATATAGCGGTTTTTGAGATCTCTTCAGGAGTTCCCACAATATTTAAATCATCAACATAAACCGCAATAATGACAAATCCGGATTCTGATTTCTTAATAAAAACGCATGGGCATATAAGATTATTCTCAAATCCTTCTTTCAATAGATATTCGCTTAAGCGATTATACCACATGCGTCCGGATTGCTTCAACCCATATAAAGATCTTTGTAGTCTGATTGAGTACATATTTCTAGATGTACTTGTAGATGCTTCAGGCATCTTATATCCTTAAGGGATTTTCATATATATATATCATGGTCTAAGGATCCATATAAATATGCAGTGACCACATCCATCAACCGCATTTCTAATCTTTTTGTAACAACCAGACTAATCAAAAATCTAAATGTGATTGCATCCATAACGGGAGAGTATGTTTCTTCATAATCAATCCCGGGTTTCTGCAGGAAACCTTGTGCGACAAGCCGTGCTTTGTACCGCACAATTTCATTTTTCTCATTACGTTTTCGTACAAATACCCACTTATATCCAACAGGCATCACACCCTTTGGTGTTTGGACAACAGGTCCAAATACTTCTCGCTTTGCCAGCGAATTTAATTCAGCTTCAATAGCTGTTTTCCATTTTGGCCAATCATTTCTACGTCGACATTCTTCGACGCTTTTTGGTTCACTTTCTTCATTACTTCTGGTAATGTCAAGGGCCATTTTATATGAAAATATGTTGTCGACAACAGTTTTATTTCTATCCAGAATTTCTCCAGTTTTCATGAAATGTATTGAGATCTCATTATTTTCAGGTACCTGTTCCTCTTCAGGAGAAAATATTTCATGACACACCTCTTTAGGAGGTCCCTTTTCAGGAGATTTATACTCTTCAGGAGTTTCCTCTTCAGGAGGTTCTAGAATAGAAGATTTGAACTCTTTAAGAGCACCAATTATATTTGTAGCCTGTATTGTGGGTACGTGTTCTTCAGGAACACCAAATTCATTTTGTATTCTTTTCCTTCTGGGAATTTTGTCTTTTGCCCCAATAGGTCTTCCACGCTTCAGGCGTATTTTAGATTCACCTATTGCTGTTTTGACAATTTGTCCTTCAGGGACTTCAATCCTTGCTGGAGCATTAACAGCAGGAATATAAGATTTTACTACACCTTTAGTGTCAGTAAATACATCCGGTAATTGATTTGCAACATTTTGCAAATGAATAATTCTCTGAACTTCCCGTTTACATTCATTTGTAGGAGGATCAAAATGAGACAGGGTCTTATTATCCCAAGTAATATCTTGTCGTGCTTCAGGCACCGATTTTTCTTTACCCATTAACGGAAAATTAGATTCGTCAAAATGACAATCCTCAAAACGTGCTTTAAACATATCCCCTGTAAGGGGTTCAAGGTATCTAATAATGGATGGAGAATCAAAACCAACATATATCCCAAGTCTACGTTGAGGGCCCATTTTTGTACGTTGTGGAGGTGCAATTGGAACATATACAGCACATCCAAAAGTACGAAGATGAGAAATATTTGGTTGTTGACCAAATGCAAGCTGTAATGGAGAATATTTATGATATGCAGATGGTCTAATGCGAATTAGAGATGCTGCATGAAGTATAGCATGTCCCCAAGCAGAAACAGGTAGTCTTGATTTCATAAGTAAAGGTCTAGCGATTAGTTGAAGCCTTTTGATCAAAGACTCAGCTAAACCGTTTTGTGTGTGTGTATGGGCAACAGGATGTTCAACATCTATTCCTTTTGACATGCAATAATCATCAAAAACTTGAGATGAAAATTCAGCTGCATTATCCAATCGAATGGTCTTAATTGGATGCTCAGGAAATTGTGCTCGTAGTTTAATTATCTGAGCAATAAGTCTAGCAAATGCAACATTTCTAGTGGAAAGAAGACAAACATGTGACCATCGACTAGATGCATCAATTAGAACCATAAAATATCTAAATGGTCCACTTGATGGATGAATAGGCCCACATATATCTCCGTGAATCCTTTGTAAAAAGGATGGAGATTCAACAATGACTTTTGAGGGAGATGGTCTAATAATCAACTTACCTTGTGAACATGCAAAGCACGGAGATTCATTTGGTAGAAATATCTTTTGATTCTTTAAGGGATGCCCATGCGAATTTTCAATAATTCGTCTCATCATTATAGAACCCGGATGTCCAAGGCGATCATGCCAAGTCATAAATACTTTAGGGTCAATGCACTTCTGGTGCATTACCACATATGATTCAATTGTTCTCATTTTTGTATAATACAATCCAGAACATAGAGCAGGCAGTTTTTCTAAAACGAGCTTCTGGCCCGATATTGTTTTAGTAATAAGAAGATGCTCTTTACTGCCTTCATTGGTCGTTTCAATATGGTAATCATTATGACGTATATCTTTGAAACTCAATAAATTTCTTCTGGATTGTGAAGAGAATAGAGCATCATCAATACAAAATTTGGTGCCATTAGGCAACACAATATAAGCTCTTCCGGAGCCCTCAATTAAATCCGATGAACCTGATATGGTATGGACATAGGCTTTACTCAGTGTTAGATTTTGAAAATATTTCTTTTCTTTGAGAATTGTGTGAGTTGTAGCACTGTCAGCCAGACATATATCTTTATCATTCAACTCAGAGATAAAAAGCTTATCAATGTGATCCATGATTCTACAAAATATACAAAACTTTTATTACTGATAGAAAGAAAATACATTAATTGAGTGGAACACTTCCATCTCCAATTAAGTGTTCAATACTACCTTCAGGATGATTAAAGAAATCAGACACATCAAGATGAGTAACGTTTACATCTACTGAATCTAATAAATCATCTGATGGTTCTACTAAATTTGTTTCATGCACTTTATTCTTTCCTTTAATAGAAGCTTGATATAAATCAGCTAAGTGTCTGGCCGTACGACAGGTACGTAACTACTGTTTAGTCATTTACATCTATGACAAACATTTTCATTTTTTTATTAAGAATTATTCTGAGGGCCTTTACCCTTCTCTGAGTTGGATCACTTCTGGTGATACGATATATTTTTATCATCTTTAGTGTTGTCGCTTTTGGGACCAACACTTCTATAATTTTTCTATCACGTCTACGCCCTTAATTCCTTTGAAAGGATGCACTGTTCACTTCTAGAAATTGTGTAAATTCGATATTATTAATATGACGTAACTGGTGTAACAAAAACTCATTATTTAGCTCAATCACTGGAAGACAAAACAA
The DNA here is from genome assembly GCA_036559045.1 of Platycarya longipes. Taxonomy (NCBI): domain Eukaryota; kingdom Viridiplantae; phylum Streptophyta; class Magnoliopsida; order Fagales; family Juglandaceae; genus Platycarya; species Platycarya longipes. The sequence continues at coordinate 23,540,314 of CM071796.1, read as the reverse complement.
AAATTCAGAATATTTGTTGAACTTTCATTCTCGATATTGCTACTGCAGGAGCACATTTGATGTATGAAAAATAATGTCTTCTTTTATATATCATCATCAGTGACATTTTCACTGTATAATTTTAATATTGAGCTGATTTTAAAAAGTGCAGAATATTCAATACCAGTCTTAAAATCTTGCAACTTCAGGTGCAATAAATCATAATGATCTTTTGAGAGAATTACATCTTCTGGTGCTTATATCACTCTCTTAATTCATTTCACACAGTAAGATGATTTTTCATCATGAGATACACAGCACGGTCCTTCAGGGACACATGGTTTTCTTCTATGATTGTATCTTTCAAGTTCATCATCATATCCAAATAGATCTCATCAAGGATCTTGAATAAATAACATTTTTCAGAAATGTCAATATTAATAAATCTCAATATTTGACATTATATTACAAAAATAAATCTGTGAATTTAAGAAATATATTCACATTATCATGAGAATAAAAATAAAATTTTATCAAGTAATATTCAGCAATATTACCTTTAATATTTATCTCAAGGACTGTAAATAATATATTGAAAAACTTACTTGAAGTAGAAGACCACTAGCTTCAGTATCGGTAGAACCTCGTGCTGATAACGTGTTATAAAACTAAAGAAAGGAAACTACTATTGCAAAAGAGAAATAAGAAATTCTCTCTGAAACTCTTAAGAACTGAAACTTTCTTTCTCTCTCTATATTTTCTTATGAATTTCATTACAACTGAAGCCCCTATTTATAGGCTTTGAAATTACTATGCAAGTTACTATGCAAGTCACTATGCAAGTTACTATGCAAATTTAATATAATAGTGGTGGGGTCATTCACATTATTTAGTGGTGGGACAGGGGGCGGCTGCCGTCCCTCCACTAAATTCATTACATTGTAAAATATATACTATGTGTATATCATTACTCTAAAATGTCTAGTTGTCTTTACAAATCCCACATTAACCAAAAGAATAATGCACTTATTGCAAAAGGGCGTGCTATTGATCACGACTGGGGATCCCGATTAAGGATCCTGATTGGGACTTTTTTTTTTTTTAGTTCTTTTTTTTTTTAATTTTATAATTAAATTGACTTTTTAACATCCTAAAATATTTTTTAAAAATATAAAAAATCATAATAAAAAAAACTAAAAAAAGTCCAAATCAAAATCTCAAATAAGGACAAATAGTATTTTTCACTGTAAAATATTTTATCTTTTTTATTTGAAAAAATCTACTCAACCTCCTACTATTCACATAACTTTCATATACCACACATTATTTTATTTTATTTTTAATCAAATATTTAATATATAAATAATGAATAAAAAAATTAAATTAATTTTAAAAAAATAAATTAAAAAAAAATTAAAAAAAAATTAAAAAAACTAAAAAAAAATTAAAAAAAATGATGATATGTAGAAGTTAAGAGGTTGTGTAGAAGTGCTCTTTTTGTTTGGTGTTTTTGGGATTTTGGAGTTACACGGGCATTTATTTGTATTCATTTATTGGTCATTTTCATGGGTATTTTCTTGACTGCAAAGGTTTGGATTTTATTGCTTATTTGTAATTTCTTTGTGGTTTGATTGTTTTATCAAGGTATTTCTCTATTAAAAGCAAGAGTTTTATTAATAAATTTGAGAGGGGGACTAGAAGCCCGACTCTTTAAAAAAATGCACTTACCGTATCCAAATGACCATTCTTTGGCCTTGTTTAGTACAATATTTATAGCGCCGTCTAAGATTGCTAATCAATAGGCATACCGGCTTATTATTTTATCTAAATGAGAATTGCTGCGGGACAGTTGGGCAATTAAAGATAGTAGAACAGCCCTCCATTCACTAATTTACACATCAACACGTAGAGAAAAATACAATAAATTAATTACACTTCACTACACAATATCACCACGCGCAAGAGGTAGAAATAGTTGTTCTCCAAGTTCTGATCTTCATTTCGTCTTCGTCTTCAAGCTCTCGAGCGTGTCTTCTCCAGCATTTTACATTTACTAATTCCAAAAGAAATAAAAATACATAAAAGCAAACGAAGCTCATGGAACTCAAAATATGAAAACCTCAAAAGTACCCAAAATGAACAAGCAAACGAACCCAAGAAGATAAAATTACAGAGAAACCCATAAAAATTATACGGTATTATTTATTTTTCACAAGGTGTGGCATTTATTGTAAATTACTATTATTCCCTAACTGAAAAGTCAACATCGACAACTCATTACAGCCCACATCCCTAATTCAAATAAAAAAAAATACAACTTTTTGTTAGAAATAGTATACATATAAAAATTAAAAAAAAAGAACAATGAGTGATTATTAATCTATTTCTTAAATAAATATTATCTCTCATTCGTATAAAATTATGCAAAAAAGAATAAAAAACAATTATATTTTCAGGATACAACAGTGTTTATATAGTATGTAGATTACAAATTCTGAACACTAACATTTTAAACGAAAAGATGCAATAGCAGCAGATATAACGTTTTGGTTAAAAAAATGTAACAGTTATTGTCTGAAAAGTTACAAAAATAATTGTAATTGACAGTTAATCACAACTGTCAAAATGGTAATTAGACATATCATTTCGTTTAACAAAAGAATTTCGTCACTTGCGACGATGTGTATGTGCGAAGTGCTAAGTGCGTCTGAAGCGTGCGTGCGTGCGATCAGTGCTTCGCACTGGGTGACGCTTCCAGAGTGTCTACCCTTTTATTTATTTTATGTATAATAAAATACATTCACTTATAAACCATTAAATATTTCACTGTCTAACTAAAGTGGGATTAAAAAAAATACATTAGAGAAAATTTTCAAAAAAATAGATAATTTAAAATTTTGGATAGAGTATTTGAAATAATATTTGAAAATCAAATTTGAAATATAATTTGAAATAATCCAACATTCCTCCATTTATTTCAAATAATGTATATATTTTTTTAAATGCTACTATTATAATTATATGTTGACACATAAATATAAGTATCTTTTGGGTTTGAACTTCCATGTAGCATATGATTCTCAAAGTTTTATCAATATGATAGTAGGCATAATATCTTTGAACTATCATATCATGTGATAAAATCGAAAAATCAATGCATGTTAATACATATTTCTATCGTTCTTAATAGCCGCGCATTAAAGGTCATACACATTATCCCGACTTCATGAGTGCTATAGGTGGTTTACCAACCTCCGACAAAAGCGGCATGGCTTTACACTCACTTAGGTAGAGCTTTTCTAAGTGCTCTTGCATAAAAACACCTTCTATACGAACTCACTAAGAGTCATGCTCAACTTTTCATTTTTCACTGACTAAATCATAATATATATATATATATATATTTAAATGATGGTCTAATTCAATACTATTATTATCACTAATAAGACTTTATTTTTCCCATTGAACCTAGAAATTTGAATTCTAAATCTAGGTTGGGTTGCCATCTTTTAGTGATATATTCCATAAGTTTTAGACCCATTTCAAGCAATATTTTATGAATCAAATCCTTATTTAGGCATTTTGTTAGAGAATCTACCAAGTTTGTACTTGACTTTATATGATCCACTATGATTATGTCTTCTTCCAACAATTGTCTCACAATATTATGTCGAATACTTATATGTCTTGATTTTCCATTGTATGACTTGCTATACACTCTTGACAATGTAGCTTGACTATCACAATGTAAGGAAATATGAGGCATTAGACTTGGCCACATAGGCAAGTCTATTAGGAGGTTTCTCAATCATTTAGCCTATTTTCCAGCAACTCATAAAACCATTAATTCAAATTTCATTCTTGAGTGAGTTATGCAAGTTTGTTTCTTAGATCCCAATGAGTTGGCTGCGCCGTCAAGGGTGAACATCCACCCACTTGTGGATTTAGATCCATCATCCACACAATTCCAATTAGCGTCACTAAAACCCTCAATTACAGATGGATAGCCTCCATAATATAAAATATAGAACTTAGTTCCTTTCAAGTAACTCAAAATAATGAAAATTACTTTCCAATGTTCCACGCCTGGACAACTTGTGTATCTACTCAATTTGCCAACGGCAAAAGCTATGTCTGGACATGTGCAATGCATTGCATATATCAGACTTTCAATAATACTAGAATATTTTAGTTGTGATACACATCGATATTTATTTGGTCCAAACTTCAAAGCAGGGTTATATGGAACCCGAAATATTTTCTCATGTAAAATGATTAAATTTACTCAAAATTTTATCAATGTAATGACTTTGTGATATAGCATAAGTATTATCATGCCTATATATTTTAATACCAAGTATGATATTCATAACACTCAAATCTTTCATATCAAAATGAGATGACAGGAATAATTTTGTATCTTTAATGCATGAACTATTATCACTGAATATCATCATATCATCAACATATAAGTTATATTATCACAAAATGATTATCACATACTTTAGAATAAATGCATTTGTCTGATTTATTTAAACAAAAATTATTAGACAAAACTACATTATCAAATCTTTCATGCCATTATTTAGGAGCTTATTTTAAACCATATAAAGTTTTGACTAATTTACAAACTTTGTTTTCATGACCCGGAATAATGAAACCCTTTGGTTGCTCCATATATACTTCTTCATCCAAATAACCATTTAATAATGTTATTTTCACATCCATTTGATGGATTTCAAGATTAACTATAGAGGCCAAAGTAATCAAAGTTCTAATTGATGAAATTCTAACTACAAGTGTATATGTATCAAAATAATTTATGCCTTTAGATTGTCTAAATCCTTTGGTTATTAATCTAGCCTTATATTTATCAATAGATCCATCAATTTTTAATTTTCTTTTTAAACTCACTTACAACCTATAGGTTTAGAACCGGAATGTAAATCTACAAAGATCCATGACATTATAGATTCAATTTCATCATCAATAGTTTCCTTCCAGAAAGTAGCATCCCTAGATTTCAAAACTTCTTGTAAAATAAAATGGTCATTTTTCAAATTGTAACACAAACTAAACTCATATAAGATTTTTTTAGAATTTCCTTCTATAAGATATGTTACAAAATTAGGATCAAAACTTTTTTCTTTTCTTATTCTTTTGAATTTTCTAATTTCCAGATTTTTTTCATTTTCAGAACAAGTCTTTTCAAGATTACTATTTTTATAGGAAGTGCTACATTCAAAAGATTTTTTAAAAAGTTATTTTCAAAAAATTTTGCATCTCTTGATTCAATAATTACATTAGATTCTTAATCTAGAAAATGATAAATTTTACTATGTGAAGCATATCCAACAAAAACACATTTTGAAATTCTTGATCCTAATTTAGATCTTTTGAGATCAAGTTAGGTTTACGTTTAAACCATAACTCATATGGTGACATATTATTCTTTTTAGAATGCACTCTATTTAAAATATGAATTGCAGAAAATATAACTTATCCCCAAAGATTGTCAGGTAGGCCTAATTGTTCAAGCATAGCATTGAGCATATCCACAAGTGTTCTAATTTTTCTTTCTGCTATACCATTCTGTTGTAGTGTAGAAGGTGCTGTGCATTGGTGTATAATATCAATATCTTCATAAAAATGATCAAAATCATTATTAAAATATTCACTTCATCTATCACTTCTTAAAATCTTAATGTTGCAATTAAAAAAAAAATTCTACATCTGCCTTAAATATTTTGAATTTATCTAAGATTTCATCTTTAGTTCTAAGTAGATAAATGTAAGCTTATTTTGAAAAATCATCTATGTAAGTAATAAAATATATATTTTCGCCCCTTGTTAATTTACAATGTAAATCACATATATCTGTATGTATCAACTCAAGCAAAGTTGAAGATGATCTATTAATATTTTGAAAGTGCTTTCTTGTTAATTTAGTCTTAACACAAGTTTCACATTTATTTCTATCATCATGTAAATTTGAAGGCAATAAACCTAATTTCGTCATACGAAGTAGAGAAATATAATTTACATGACCTAATCCAGCATGCCATAATGAAAAAGAATCAACAAAATAAACAGAAACATTATCCTTCGTTAAATTAAGTCTGAACATCACATCAACAGCGTATCCTTTGCCCACAAACATGCCATTCTTTGTCAATACAAAATTTATCAGACTCAAATACAAGTTTATATCCATGTTTGGACAAAAGACTGCCAGAAACCAAATTCTTACGAATTTCTGGTGCATGAAATACATCAAATAAAGTGACTATTTTGCTAGAAGTAAACTTCAACTCGATTGTGTCTTTTCCAACCACTTTCGTGGTAGAAGAATTTTCTATGTACAATTCGATCTCGTCACCAATCTTCTCATATTTCTTGAAGAGATTTTTGTCTCCACAAATATGACGAGTTGTACCAGTATCAACCCACCAACTAGAAGTATTGAATACCATGTTGACTTCAGACACTACAACAATGAGATTATCTTCAATATTGTTTGTTTACTCTTGCTTCTTTCGAAGTCTACATTCTTTGATGTAGTGTCCTTTCTTTTTGCAGAAATGACAAGTTCCTTTCTTTTTGAAATTACCCTTACTCTGTTTGTTAAGAACACGAGTATCAATTCTAGGCTTCTTTCCTTTCTTGTTGTTTAGTTCAACAACATGAATTAAAATATTCATTTCAGCACTTTCTTCAATTTTATCTCGCAATCTCGACTCCTCTTCAATTCAGAGTTGTCTTTGAAGACTTTCAAGAGTGAAGTCATCTCCTTTTCTCTTCAAAAACTTACGGTAATCCTTTCAAGCTGGAGGTAATTTGGCAATAATAGCACCCACTTGAAGTTTCTCATCAATAGGAATATCATCAGAAATAATTTGTTGGACAATAAGTTGTAAATTATAGGGGTGACAATATGTTACACGACCCATTAATCCAACACGAACACGATACGATAATAGCAAGTTAGGATTTAGTCTTAATGGGTTTTGGGTCAAAACGGGTTGAACTGTTACAACACGATTTCTTAACGAGTTGATAGTGGGTCAACTTGTTTTAACCCGTTATGACACGTTAAGAAAATTAAAATTACAAGTATATCTTTAAATTTAAAATAAAATTGTTAGAATTTTAATTTTGATATTTTTCTTATTTAAATTTTATACCTTCACAATATATAATTTTTATGAGCCTTTTATTGGTATTGGAGGAAAAATTATGGGAGACACTAAATAGGATGAGAAGATATGATTTTTGAATATTCAAGGAATTATTGTATAGAAATTGAAGGAAAAATATCATAAAGAAAATCAAGTAGTATGAGTAAGGAATATACCTTATGATATTTTCGAATTAGGCAATCTTAGACAGTTTCAACGTCCTTTAGTAATATGGACATAACCTACTCATTTTATGTCGGATTGAGATGATTAAAGATGATTTAGAAAGTTAAGAGAAATATCTACAATTATATATTTTGGGTTTTAAGATATATGAAATTTTAAAAATACTAAATTGTAATTGAAGTGGCAAAACGAAATTGGATAGGCATTGACTTGGAGTTGACTAATGACCTTGAATAAGATTAAGTTTTTGGATTATTTTCTAAATTATCCTAATATTGTGACAAGTGTGTATACATATGGCAAATGAGGAGATTTTATCTAAAAAGTTTCATGTGAAACAAGAGGGATTATTTATCAAACACTTGATATGCCCAGATTGGTGCTCTCGGACTGATCGGTCGACTTTCAGTATAATAATCATAACTTAATAATATGAGTTCCGAATGAAGTTATTTTAGTTCATATGTAACCTTAAGACATATATCTAGAACTTTTATTATTTGGTTTTTTGAATATAAGGAATTCATCAAGGACTAAATCTGGTGTGAAATGGACGGACAAGAATAGGAGTCAACTAGTAACCGACTTAGATGAGTTGTCTTATATTCGGCCATATGACGAAAATTGTGATTGAATAATAAATTTTTTGAGGTCTTGACATATGTGGAAACATGTGGCAAGTTAATAACAATTGATTTAGAAGCCTTGGTGGGCAAGAAAACAAAGGAAAACAAATGGAGAACTTGGATTGGGTATTCTCAGGTAGTTTTGATGTGTTTCGGGGAATTAAGGATATCTCTCTCATTTGATCTCTGAATAAGGTGATTCAAAATCATATATAATCTTAAGAGGATTATCTAAAACTTTTATGTAGTGAGTTTTCAAAGAATCGAATAAGAGAAATAACTTAGTAGGGATGGAAGTGGCTGGATACATCCCATTGGAAGATATCATCATACTACTTTGTCTCTACCTTACATGAGCTAGGTTTATTTGAGCCATTGATTAAAAAGATATTTTAGGTAGCTCAAAAACTGACCCTTGGATGAAAATATCACCAACTAAGCCTAAACTCTAAAAGTGATGATGAGCCTAAGACAATGAGACACACAGGCTCTAAAGAGGGGAAAACCGGTTACTTGAAGAATCTATCATTTTCTTGCCTAAGATTTCGCCCCTCTCCCCATCTATATATATAGTGATTTCTCTTAATCCCCTTGAGCAATAACACACGGCTATTTTGAGATAAAACAACAAAGAAAAGACTTCCTAAAACCCTTGAGTTTTCAAATACTATCAAAGTGAGCTATTGCATAAGTTTGAAGATAAATTTGTAAGAGTTTGGTTCAATTACCACTTCAAGCTTTGGAGAAACTAGTAAGTGCAAAATTTAACTTAATCTTGGCATATAATAAATGGTTTGGTGATTGGATTATATTTGATATTTATTTGAGATTAATCTTTGTTTACATGTTAAATTGAAACATATGAAATTTTGGAGTGGTTTTTGTTATGAAAAAATATTAGAAAATTATAAGACCTTAGAAATATATTCTATGTTGTTATATGAAGATAATTATGTGAAAATATGGGGTTTTGATTTGAGAAAAATTTGAGAAAAGAAACCTAGAGAAATTCGACTACAATAGGGTTTTAATGGAATTTTTATTTTAAATCTTATCCAATTGATTTTTAATTATTTGAATGATATTTTGATAATTATAATGAGTTCAGAAAATATAATTTACTTAGAGAATTTTTAAGAATCATTTTGCTAAGAATTATAGAAGAAATATTAAGAAAAACAATTTAATATGCATAAATTGATTAAGGAAAATTTGACATGTTAAATATGAGAATTTTAGCATGATTTGAATTAAAATAAAATAAGGTTTAATCCTCTAGAATTTTAGGCAAGCCTTTATTTAATAATATTTTAATAATTTATTTTGTTATTTAAGCAGTTTCCATTATATTTTGACGTTATGAATTAAGATATCTTCCAATGGGGTGTATCTGGCCACTTCCATCCCAAATAAGTCATTGATTCAATTCGATTTTTTAAAAACCCAGAACATGGAAGCTTTAGATGATCCACTTAAGATTCGATTGGAGTTTTAATCACTTTATTCAGAGATCAAATGAGAGAGATATGCTTAATTGACTAAAACATGTCAAAACCACCCGATAACACCCAATCCGAATTCACTATTTGTTTTCTTTTGTTTTCTTGCCAACCAGATTTTCTAGATGACTTATCTCCATTTTTCACATATATGTACACATGTCAAGAGGTTGAGAAACTTGAGAAACCAATTTTATTTTCATCACATGGCAAAGTCGGTGCACTTTGCTTAAGCTGGTTATCAGTTGACTTATATTCCTGTCCGTTCACTTGATATTAGATTCAGTCCTTGATCCATTCTTTATCTTCAAAAACCTAAAACCTAAAAGTTTTAGATCTCCCTCTTAGTATTCTATAGGAACTAGAATCACTTCATTCGAAATTCATATGATAGATTTATGATTATTATATTAAAAGTTGATAGATCAGCTCGAGAGCACCAATCCGGGCACACCAAGTGTTTGATAGATGATCCTTCTTGTTTCACACGAAACTTCCTAGATAAAATCTCCACATTTCTCATATTTCTACACAATTTTCCAGATCTTAAGATAATTAAGAAAATACTCCAAAGACTTAATCTTAAACAAAATCATTAGTCAACTCAAAGTCAATGTTTATATGTCCAATTTAGTTCTCTTCATATGTCTATATGTCCAATTTACATTATTTTCTTCATATAACAACACAGAATGTATTTTCAAGGTCTCATAATTTTCCTAACATTTTTCCATAGCAAAAATCACTCCAAAATTTCATATGTTTCAATTTAACACATAAACAAACATTAAGCTCAAATAAATATCAAACATAATCCAATCACCAAACCAATTATTCTATTCCCAAGATTAAGTTAAATTGTGCACTTAGTTAAATTGTGCACTTACTAGTTTCTCCAAAGCTTGAAGTAGTGATTGAACCAAGCTCTTACAAATTTCTCTTCAAACTTACTCAATAGCTCACTTTGATAGTGTTTGGAGATTTAAGGATTTTAGGAAGACTTTTCTTTGTTTTCTCTCAAACTAGCCGTGTGTTATTGCTCAAGAGGATTAACAGAAGCCACTATATATATAGATGGGGAGAGGGGCGAAATCTTAGACAAGAAAAGGATAGATTATTCAAGTAATCGGTTTTCCCCCCTTTAGAGTTGTGTGTGTGTGTCTCATTGTCTTAGGCTTATCATCACTTCAATAGCTTAGGCTTAGTTGGTGATATTCTCATCCAAGGGTCAGTTTTTGAGCTTTCTAATATATCTTCTTGATCAATGACTGAAGTAAACTTAGCTCATGTAAGGTAGAGACAAAGTACTATGATGATATCTTCCAATAAGGTGTATCCGGCCAATTCCATTACAAATAAGTCTTTGCTCTGATTCTATTCTTCAAAAACTTACTACAAAAAAGTTTTATACAATACTCTTAAGATTCTATAGGATTTTGAATCACTTTATTTAGAAATCAAATGAGAGATATATGCTTAATTTACCGAAATATGTCAAAGTCACATGAAAACACCCAATCCGAGTTATCCATTTGTTTCCCTTTGTTTCCTTACCCAACAAGACTTCTAGATGATTTATTCCCCACTTGACACATATCCCTACACATCTCATGACCTTAGAAAGTTTGGTAGCCAATCACAATTTTCGTCACATAGCCGAACATAAGACAACTCATTTAAGTCGGTTACTAATTGACTCTTATTCCTGTCTGTCCAATTCACACCAGATTTAGTCCTTGATTCATTTCTTATCTTCAAAAACCTAAAATATAAAAGTCCTATCCCTCCTTCTTAAGGTTTTATAGGAACTAAAATAATTTCAATCCGAGCTCATATGATCAAGTTATGATTATTATAATGAAAGTCAACAGATCAGCCCAAGAGCACCAATCCAGACACACCAAGTGTTTGATAAATAATCCAATTTGTTTAACACGAAACTTCCTAGATAAAATCTCCTCATTTTCCATATTTTTACACACTTATCATGATCTTAGAAAAATTTAGAAAATAATCCAAAGACTGAATCTTATTCAAGGTCACTAGTTAACTCCAACTCAATACCTATATATCCAATTTTGTTCTGCCATTTCAATTCCAATTTAGTATTTGATTCAGTCTATATTTCTTAAAACTCAAAATATAATAATTGTATATAATCCTCTTATATTTTCCAAATCATCATGAATCATTTCAATCCGACATAAAATGAGTAGATTATGTCCATATTACTAAAGGACGTTGAAACTGTTTAAGATTGCCTAATCTGAAAATATCATAGGGTATATTCCTTACTCATACCACTTGATTTCTTTTCTAAATTTCCTTCAATTTCTATACAATAATTTCTTGAATATTCAAAAACTATATCTTCTCATCCTATTTAGTGTTTCCTATGATGTTTTCTCCAATACCAATAAAAGACTCATAAAAACTATACATATATTCAAAATTCCAAAGGTTCCCTAAAATATTCTTAAAGAAACATAATCATATCAATTATGAAAAATAAAAAAATACTTATATATAGGGAAAAGAATACTAATACTAACATGGCCGCCAACACTACTCTTTCCTTTTGGCACATCCCATTTAAAACTCCTAAAGCATATAATTTTCTAAGTATACTCTGAGTTATATTTTAGTGTTGAGGTTTGAACTCTCAAATTTCGATGATGAAATTTATTTAAGGGGGGGAGGGAGAATGTGATAATCTGAAATTTTAAATATTCTTTTAATTTACATTTTTGATATGATTATGTTTCTTTAAAATTATTTTAGAAAATCTTTGGAATTTTGAATATATATATATATATTGATAGTTTTTATAAGCCTTTTATTGTTATTGGAGGAAAAATCATGAGAGACACTAAATAGGATGAGAAGATATGATTTTTAAATATTTAAGGAATTATTGTATAGAAATTGAAGGAAATTTACAAAGAAAATTAAGTGGTATGAGTAAGGAATATACCTTATGATATTTTCGGATTAGGCAATCTTAGACAGTTTCAACATATTTTAGTAATATGGACATAACTTACCATTTTATGTCGGATTGAGATGATTCAGGATGATTTAGAAATCTAAGAGTAATAGCTACAATTCGTATGTTTTTTGTTTTAAGAGATATGGAATTAATCAAATAATAAATTGGGATTGAAGTGGTAGAACGGAATTGGATATATAGGTATTGACTTGAAGTTGACTAGTAACCTTGAATAAGATTAAGTCTTTCGATTATTTTCTAAATTATCCTAATATAATTACAAGTGTGTAGGCATATGGAAAATGAGAAAATTTTATCTAAAAAGTTTCGTGTGAAACAAAAGGGATTACTTATCAAACACTTAATGTGCCCAGATTAGTGCTCTCGAGCTGATATTTTGACTTTCTATAGAATAATCATAACTTAGTCATATGAGCTTCAAATAAAATGATTCTAATTTTTATAGAACCTTAAGAAGGAGATATAGAAATCTTATGTTTTGGGTTTTTGATGACAAGAAATGAATCAAGGACTAAATCTGGTGTGAACTAGATGGACATGAATAGGAGTCAACTAGTAACCGATTTAGATGAGTTGTCTTATATTCGGCTATGTGACGAAAATTGTGATTGGCTACCAAAATTTCGGTGGTCTTGACATGTGTAGAGATATATGGCAAGTGGGGAATAAATCATCTAGAAGCCTTGATGGGTAAGGAAACAAAGGGAAACAAATGGAGAATTTGGATTGGGTGTTCTCGGGTGATTTTTACATGTTTTGGTGAATTAAGCATATCTCTCTCATTTGATTTTGGAATAAGGTGATTCAAAATATTATATAATGTTAAGAGGATTATATAAAACTTTCATGTAGTAATTTTTCGAAGAATCGAATCAGATTAAGGACTTATTTGGAATGGAACTAGCCGGATACACCCAAATGGAAGATACCATCATACTACTTTGTCTTTACCCCACATGAGTTAGGTTTACTTGAGCCTTTTATCAAGAAGATAATTAGGCAGCTCAAAAATTGACCATTGGATGAGAATATCACCAACTAAGCCTAAACTCTAGAGGTGATGATGAACCTAAGACAACAAGACACACACACGGCTCTAAAGGGGGAAACCAGTTACCTTGAAGACTTTCTATTCTCTTATGCCTAAGATTTCACCCCTCTCCTATCCATATATATATATATATATATATATATATAGTGGCTTTTCTTAATTCCATTGAGCAATAACACACGGCTAACTTGAGAGAAAAAAAAAAAAAACCTTCTTAAGACCCTTGAATCTCCAAACACTATCAAAGTGAGCTATTGAGTAAGTTTGAAGAGAAATTTGTAAGAGTTTGGTTCAATCGCCACTTCAACCTTTGGAGAAACTGGTATGTGCACAATTTAACTTAATTTTGGCATAGAATAAGTGGTTTGGTGATTGGATTATGCTTGATATTTATTTGAGGTTAATTTTTATTTGTGTTAAATCGAAACATATGGAATTTTGGAGTGGTTTTTGCTATGGAAAAAAATTAGAAAAATTATGAGACCTTAAAAATATATTCTATGTTGTTATATGAAGAGAATTATGTAAAGATATGGGGTCTTGATTTGAGAAAAAATTAAGAAAGGAAACCTAGAGCAATCCGGCTACAATAGGGTTTTAATGGAGTTTTATTTTAAATCTTATCCAATCTATTTTTAATTATTTGGATGATATTTTAATAATTATAATAAGTGAAGAAACTCTAATTTACTTAGAGAGTTTTTAAGAATCATTTTGCTAAGAATTATAGAAGAAATACTAAGAAAAATAATTTAATATGTATAAATTGATTAAGAAAAATTTGACATGTTAAATATGAAAATTTTAGCATGATTTAAATTAAAATAAAATAAGGTTTAATACTCTAGAAGTTTTGGTCTGCCTTGTTTTAATAATATTTTAATAATTTATTTTGTTATTTAAGTAGTTTTCGTTATATTTTGACGTTATGAATTGATGTGACGTAAATACATGTACATGTGATGTATGCTATTGTGAAATGTTCTCATATACAATAAGGTTTATAAGGACATGAAATATGCATGTCATAAGTTTAAAGTTATGTTTACATTATATTTTGTCACATATAAATATCGTTGTAAGTCATGACGTCTGTTATAAGAAAATACATTAAAAAGATTTTACAAGTGGAAAGATTAATAAGTTAATCAAGTTATGACGAGGACGGCGATACGTAACCCCATATAACGAAAATGATAAGGCTCATCATGACGGGCACGGTGATACGTAATGTCCGGACAACTGACGAGAATATGGATATGGGTCAACTAGCGGAAAAAATACTGGATATGATCCAACCAGGGGTAACAATACTAGATATGGCCCAACTATGGGTAACAATACTGGATATGGCCCAACCAGAGGAAACAATACTGAATATGACCCAACCACGGGTAATAATAGTGGGTATGGCGCAACCACGGGTAATAATAGTAAACATGATCCAACCATGGGTAATAATAATGGATATGTAAAGACTTATAAGAATAGTAATTTTAAGATAAGAATAAAAATTTCATGCATGA
Organism: Platycarya longipes; assembly: GCA_036559045.1. Classification (NCBI taxonomy): domain Eukaryota; kingdom Viridiplantae; phylum Streptophyta; class Magnoliopsida; order Fagales; family Juglandaceae; genus Platycarya; species Platycarya longipes. The sequence goes on along the minus strand of CM071796.1, from coordinate 23,525,259 downwards.
GATAAGTTTGTTTAGGAAATAAAGGATATCAGTGTAAGTCCACAAAAAAGATAAGTCTAAATCATGCATGAGTCACATAAAACATGCCATAAATGTATACTTTGGCTGTTTGACCTATATGTGATTATTTTATGATATCTATGCTTTTATTAAGTTACGTGCGTACTTACTGAGATTTCTTAAAAATCTCACTCCTTTAAGTTTTATCTATAATTTCTTATGAAATGATAGATGTTGTGCAGGATTAGATAAATTGCAAGGAGACTCGGACAGCATAGGAGATTTTGAGATACCCTGAGGGTCCTATAAAATACTCATTTCCAACTCCGAATTGAATGATCTCTTGTGTACATGATCAAGTGAAATAACAAGATTATCAGACAACGGTAGGATACAATATGGGTTTTAAGAAAACTAACTGGGTTATGTAAGTCTTGGATACAAGATGTTTCTGTAAATATGAAATTATGAAAGTTATAGTTTTATTATGTCATGTGATCTATTTATGCATGAGTTAAATTTCTTGCATATATTGGAGATTTACCTTTTTTCGTTGTGTTTCATTTTGCATTTAATTAGTAAATTTAGATGTATGCATTCTACTCCTTACGTTTATGTAGGATAAATAGCATTTTGTTACTTGTCTTGACGCTTCGATTTGCACTTTAATCGAGGTGAAAAAAATCGGGGCGTTACAGCAACTGTAGAATCTGAGTAGATAGGTTGCATACCAGCAATTTTAAGAGTCCTAGGAAGCACTCGAACGTTGAAGACATGAGAGTCAGTCTTAGTAGTCCTTTGTGTGGATTTGTATGGAAATGATAATTCATCAAATAGCACATGTCGAGAATTATATATACGACCAATTTTCATGTTAAGACATTGATATCGGATAGTATATCCGAGAAACACACAAGACATTGATTTATAGTTTAGTTTGGTCCTTCCCAATGGCATAAGTAACGGATAACATGAACATTCGAAAACTTGTAGAGAAGTATATGATGGTGATGACCCAAAAATAAGTTCATAAGGGGACTTGTTACCAAGAGTTAAAGTTGTTAATCGATTAATTAGAAACACTATAGTTGAAAAAGCTGTTGTCCAAAATTGTGTAAGAACTGAAGCATGTGCCATTAATGTTAAACCAATGTCCACAATATGATAATGCCTATGTTTGGCCAAGCCATTTTGCTCTAGTGTTCTTGGGCATGATAATCTATGAATAATGCATTTGGTTGCAAAGTAAGCTTGTAAAGTTTGATTAATAAACTCGTCGCCACCATCACTTTAAATTATTTTTACACTTGTGTTAAACTGAGTTGCCATTCACTGAAGGAATGTAGGGAATATTGTTGCAACATCAGAATTATGAGCTAGAGGAAAATGCTAATTAAATCTTGAATATTATCATCAACAATGACTAAATAAAATCAAGACCCATCAAAAGAAGGAGTCGAAGCAAGTCCCCATACATTAGCATGTAGAGTATGTAAAAAAAAAGTAGCATGTCTCTCGAGATTTAAATGGCAATTTCATGGATTTTTCCAAGACATAACTTTCACAAAATGCAGCAATTTTATTCAAACAAGGTAAAGATAAACTTTGAAAACTTGAGGGTGTCCAGGTCGAGCATGTCACAAGTTGTTAGATACTTTAGTTGAAAGCTGACCTACATGAACATTTGAATTTTTCCGTAACCGGATTGGATATAGGCCGTTGACCATTGAGCACTTAAGTAGCATTTTGTTCATCCTCATGTCCTTAAGAAGAAATTCCCAAGGATAAAATATAAAGTAGCAATTATCTTTCCTTGTTAGTTGAGAGACATATAGCAATTTCTTTTTAATATCAAGAACAATAAGAACATTGTTGAGCTTGATATATGTTGTAGGTAATGAGACTTGGCCAATGCTAGATATAGATAATCCATTTCATTTTCAACCATAACAGAATCATTGCCATAATAAGAATGAATACCTTACACTTTATTTTGATTAGACGTCATGTGATTATTTGCACTGATACTAGGATACTAAGGCTCCTCTGTAGTGTCAGCAATTTGTAGTGCAACAAAGGCTTTAAGTTGTTCAGCTTCCTCATCTAAATCAAAGCAACCATCAACTTTATGATTTGGTCCTCCACATCGAAAACAAGTTATGCCTCCTCGTCCTCTACCATTGGTGTGTCCACAACAAGTTTTGTTGCCAGGATTTCCTCCACGATGAGATTGAGTGTTAGACTAATTTGGTGCAGTATTACGACCACGAGAAGCAGATGGTCCACGAGACCTTGTATTAGTTCTACCACGATTCAAGTAACAAGCAACATTAGAACTTACCCGTGTTGCTTGAAGGTGAATTCTAAAATCACGTAACTTGCCAATTACACTTTCAAGAGATGGAAACACATCTCTAGCATTTAAAATTGCGACTATATGATCAAATTTAGATCCTAAGCCTCGAAGGATACATATGATAAACTCATCTTCATCCATTGGTTTACCTGCACCTCGAAAAGACAATGCCAAAGATTTGGCTTTATGCAAATAATCCTCCAAAGAGGAACTTCCTTTGTTAAGTGACTGTTAATCACCTTTCATTTGCTGAATAAGATCCCGAGTTTGACTACCATAAAGAGTCTCCAAAACATTTCAAGTATCATGGGATGATTCACAGTTGATAACTTGGGACAGAGGACTATCGAATAGGGAGCTATTGATCCAACAAATGATCAATTGATCAATGTGCAGTCACATAGTTGCTGCTGGGTTGGTTCAAGATTCACCATCTTCACCAATGATGGTTTGCGACAAGCAAGGAACTCGCATTTTGCACATAACCAAGAAGTCCATTTACACGCAAAATGGGAATGACTTGTGCTTTCCACAAAAGATAAATGTTGGAGGCTGGCTTAATAGAGATATCAGATAAATGAGTGTGGGTGGGTGAAAATTCAAGAGCATTTGCATTGGACAGAGGTGGGATCGAAGAGGTAGAAGACTCCATCTTGGATACCTCTAGGGTCGCTAATACCATGTAAGAAAATCAATCTAATGGCACTACAGGAAGATCTACTATTTTCGGCGATTTTAAAATCACTCCAAATAAAATCACTATGACTATTCTTTATTTGCAGTGAATTATTTTTCGTTGCATATAATCCCCATCTGGTTTTCCATTTTCGTTATTGAGGCGATTATATGTACTATTGCAGCGAAATCATTTGTTGCAATATGATATTCGATTTATGCGTTTGTTGTTGCAGCACATGGCATAGATTAGCAGCAAATTAATTCACTGCAATTAATCAAAACGTGCGGAAATATGATCGAGTTTCCCCCCGGTTTAGACAACCCCCCCTACCCAAGCCTTCGAGCTTCCCCTCCGGCCCCCAGCATTCAAGTTCCCCCAACTAGACTTCACAATCCCCGCCCCAGCTTTCGAGTTCCCGGCCCCCCCTCCCCCGGCAGTTCTCAGCTTTGAGTCCCCCTTGAAGTTTCCCCCTATGGCCAGACTCCACAATCCCCCTAAATCAGGCGATTCCCCCCCCCCAACCAAACGCGGCACCACTTCTCAACTTTGAGTCCCCCTTGAAGTTTCCCCCTATGGCCAGACTCCACAATCCCCCTAAATCAGGCGATTCTCTCAGCGAAACGTGCCATCCCTAAAGCGGCCTAGTTAAACGCGATTCTCTCAGCGAAATGCACTTAACAATCTCGGATTTCACTCAAGATTTGACTCACGTAAGTGTAATTTCATTTTATGACTATAAACAACTTCTAAGTAGGCTAGGGTTGTGTTTTAAATCCTAGCAGAATAAATTCTTTATGGGATATTTTGCTAGGGTATGATAGGATATGCTAAATTTGCTATTATAGTCTTGTATAGTCTCTGTTTTCGTTGCCAAAGTCTTTCCAAAGTATTGAGATAATGTATGATAGGATATGCTAGGGTTGTTACATGCGCATTTAGGACTTCTAATTTCAATGTGTGCAAGTATTAAAAATATATTGTGACACGTATTTTATTCTTTGAAAAAATTGCACTATTATTTTATCCAGAGCAGGACTTGATTCCTGGACAATAATATTAGACCATTTAGGATGAGGCTTGTCCTGCAGTGGTTAGGATGTAAGCATCAGAATGATGAAATCATCCTTTAAAACTGGTTATGCCCACTCAAAGTTTGACAAAAAAGTAGCCTTAAAAAGGTAATGACAAAACAAAGCAAGCTAAGGTAGCATCATCATCGATGGCCATTATGTATAGAATATAGAATTGCTAGAGATTATTGATAAATTATTAACACTTATTGCTCTCTCTTTATTCTTGTTTTTAGACCAGCTTGGATAAACACTGATTTCGTGCTTCAAATAGAGTTTGGTTCTAATATGTACTGGCACGACAATATGGACTATATCATAGAACTATTACTCATCATTTACTGATAGTATTGCTCATGTTGCCAAGCACCTAAAATTTGGGTTTAAGGAGACTATGAAGGCTGCCCACCCAACCCTTGCTGTGTCTCATCCCTTGCTACGTCTCGTCAAGAGACTCAGTGAGCTGGGTTGTCTATTTTGTAATATGGGACATATTTTTTGAGTTTTTTGGGGTGCTTTTTTTGTATGTGTTTTGTGGGAGCAACCTTCATATTTTGATTTGAAGGCTATGATTCCAACATTGTTCTGTCTTCTAAAATGTTAAGTTGAAGTTTTATGGATGTTAGTCTTGGGAAGATAAAGGTATTTTATTTTTCTTTTTCAAGTATTTCTTTGTCATTTTCTTCATAATTAATTGGTGTGCAAGTTTGGAAACAAATTATGCTTATCTGGTGCATGGTGCACTTAATTTGCAAGTTTAACTTTTCAATGTTGGATTTGATAAAGACTCAGATTAGTTGTCACACAGATCATGCCGGACTCTTCACTACAGCTCCTTGGTGATATTTTCTAAACGAACTCTTAGAAATATTGACCAATTGCTTTCTTTCTTTCTTTCATTTTTCTATTAAAAGTTGAAACCACTATTCATAATTTGATGTAGTTTTATGAATAAGTAATCTGATATTGGCATTTGATAAGAAAGGTCGAATATATACACACACATATAATATATATATATATATATGTAGTTTCATTTGATTTTTTTGCCGTTTAATTTGAGCTGATCCATAAAAAATTAGAAGCTTATTCCGTGGTTTCACATGTATGACATTCAGAGACTTAGAGCATAATATTGCAGAAGATAGACATACGAACTGTTACAACTTTTAAGAATGATAAATATGTATAAAAGGCTCCCTTTCAAATACTCAAAATCTTGCGGGTGCCTTGGGTTTGCTTAGAATTTTCATATACAAAGTATATTGCATTTTAAAGCTGTTCAGTTCTTTTAATTGGTATTTTCATTTTCAGACTATTTCTTCTTCTGCTCCTTTGCCTCTTATTTTATCTCTACCCCTTTTTCCTAACTTGGAGCATTTTTTGCTTTTATTATATTTGACTTTTTTCCTTTGATTTTTTTTTTTGAAAGGTTGAATGACGGAGGCAGTGAATTGAAGTAGATTTGCAGCAGATATCATACGCCCGAAGGGAAAAGATTAAATGGGCATCACAATTTATGATTTCAAAGCTCAAATTCTCAAGTTTTTGTAATTTGTAAAAAAATTTAGCTGCTCATTTATGTAGTACTTATAAATTGTCTTTCATGTATGCACCCATGCCATTCGTGTATAGAGTACAAAATGAAAATTGATTATATGCCATTTTACATTTCAATTTTGGTTTGATCTTCTATTTTTGGTTAAGCATAATAAATATTATAGTGTTTATTAATATTGTAAGTGAGTTGGGTATATAAAGAGCCACTAGAAACATTAAAAAGAAAAAGGTACTGACAGCACATTAAGAAAATAATAATTTTTTGAATAATGTTTTGGAGCACCATCTCCGTATTTATAAATTCTTCGCTGCAACTAACTCTTGCCCCGAACGCTACTGCGTTAATGTGGAACAATAATTTGCAGCGAATATTATTCATCCTGCATCGCCGCAAATAAGTGTATTTTTGCGACAAATAACACTATTCGCTGCATTAATTTATAAGCGGCTTTTTAATAACGGTGAGAAATGCGCCGCCAAGAAATCGCTGCCATTAACATTCACCAGTGAAAGTTGAGGCTTTTGCGGCGAATAAAATCGCCAAAAATAGAGAATTTTCCTGTAGTGTGGTCTTTGTCTTGTATTCAACTTAAATAGATGTTACAATTTATAAATATATGTAACGGCTATTAACAGGGAAATATTCTGTACAAGGAATTTTTTTACTGTCTAGAAAGATATAAATGGAAACAAAATTAACTACAAAATAGAGTAACGTTTTGTAGTAATGGCTGAATCCTGAGATCATGGAAGGTTATCACGGATCATATCTCTTCATCCAGTTCCTGTGATCTTAACCACTACAAAACAGAGTAACATTTTGGAGTAATGGTTGAATCCCGAGATCATGGAAGGCCATCATGGATCATATCTCTTCATCCAGTACCTGTGATCTTAATCGGTTCGTTCGGCTAGCAATAAGCCATCACTTTGATCCGCTAGCTTTTAATTTACGGCCTACGGACTCTAGATCGATCCACACTCAATCAATAGCTAGGTTGCATCCATGCGGCTTTGTGGAGGCAAAAATAAGACTGATCAGTTATGAATTAACCAATATCCATGAAAGGGGAGATAAAATATCTGGTTACGAAAAACTTCGTAGTCATGGTGGAGATCAAGGGGAATTAATAGGTCATCATGTAGAGGATCGATCGGAGCAAGAAGGTTTAATTACGTAGCTTGTGAAAAGGTGTTTTAGGGTTAAAGTTTAGAGAAATATGTATTGTGCATGATTGTTATTATTTTAATTGGTAAACTCGTGTAATGAAATGTTATTTTGCTATTATATATATAGAATAATGTTACATACAGTCGTAGAATTACAAACGACATATAATCGCATTAGAAAAAAAAATTAATTTTTTTTATGTGAGTCTTATATATATATATATATATATATATATATACACGCGCGCGGACGTAATTTATGTCACTCACTTTTTGTTCCCTCGACATTTTCTAAAAAAAAATAGATATCCAAAATAAAATGGTATTCAAAAATATCAAAAGAGTTAAAAGACTAAAATGATAGTGGCCTTGTACCTTTTTATGTTTGTATTTTAATTTTAACTTTTTTTTAGTAAGTCACGTGGCACTGCATTATATATAGTGCGTACTGCTATGTCAAATGGCAAAATAAGCTATGTATAAATTAAGAGGTATGTAACATTATTCTATTTTAAAATTTATATATTTAGACGGAATAACTTAATCGACACAAAACATTTGTGCTGGGCTTAATCAAAAAATAATTTATTGTGACAAAACATTTTACGATCATAAAATAAACACGAAATTAATATTTTTTTCGACTATATGTATACATTTATTGAGACCATATTTTTGACGCATATGTATTGTGGCTCATTCTTTTCCAATACAATAAATTGATACTTGTATCTTACATATTTAGATGTAAAAGCATATTTTTTGTGACATTTATCTATTTTGACGTAATAAATCTTTTGATAATAACCACCTTGCATGAATCACTTTGGGATAGCAAATTACAATTTGCGAAAAGATGTCAACTTTTGATAACAAAATTCTTAGATGGAATAGGTCAATCTTGTTATAGTGTATCTTATTTCACTTTCATTTTATTATATATAATATTGTATCAACTAGCCCAGCCCAGTAGTTATTTAAAGAGAGAGAGAGAGAGAGAGTTGATTGAAGGCATTATCATGAAGATCTATACACCACATAATATCTCATTTTTCTTCTTCTATGATGACGTATTATTGCTCATCAATTTTTATATTTATTCTTTAAAAAATATGAATGATTATCTAAAGTGATAAAAGTATCAAATTTCTACATATACTAAGATGAGAGTGTAATGTATATTAGTACTCGAGAGTTTAATACACAAAAATACAAGGACGAAACAAAGAACTAATAATGTAAGATACTAAGTGCAAATTGTAATGTAATAAAAAAAATGAGAAATTATAAAAACAAAAAATTGAAAAAGAAATATAATTTACCTAAATGATTATGATTTAGGCTCAATTTAGAGTAAGAAATGAGTTGAGCTCATCTCAAATTTATCATTATATTTTTTTAAATTTGCATACAAAACATAAATTTCAATATAATTTTTTTAAATTTCAATATAATTTTTTAAAATTTTAAAATAATAATAATATTAAAAATATAATATTTTATTCAACTTTTAAAACTCATCTCAACTTATTTAATCTTATCTTCTAATCCTAATCCAACCTTAAGAATGTGAGATATTGGGTGTTTTGGAAAGTCGACAGATAATATTATGAAAAATAAAAAGATTTGTGGTTATCATTTTGGGCCGTATCAAAGTAGCAACAAAATCTATGGCATGGGTTTGGGCAAGTTGCTTCCTTTGAACCCCCCACACCACCTCATACAAACACCAAAAATCCCAACTACACAACATTTCATAGACTCCACTTATCACACACCATAAATTACATTTTAAGTATTAAAGTGGAGGAAAAAAAATCTTCTCAGCAGGAAAAAATACATATATTTTATAATATTTATATTGAAAATAATAAATTTATAAAATTCACTTTATATCTCTCTTCCAATGTAAAAAATATATATAACTTTGTTTAAAAAAGAAAAAAAATCACCGACCTTCTAATCAATATGTGCACAATTTTGTACGGTAAATGGCGACAATACAAGTCTTTAAAGACATTCTCTTGATTCAAATTCTTCTTTTTATAGTATAAAAGATCTACTTATATACGTTCAGACTTTATCTTTTAATAATAATTATCCTTACTTAAAAATTAAAAAAAAAAAAAGAACAGGGAGAGAGAGAAAAAATTTCAAGGTGGGTCTGAACTCTGAACTCTGAACAACCCGGTGCTTAAGCTGGAGGAGACAGAGGTGATATAGCACTGAACAGACTTTCTTCAAAGCCCATGGCTTCCACCACCACAACCAATCCTTTGCTCTCATCAAACTTCTTAGGAACTAAAATCTTGTTCTCCCCTCCAATTCCCAAGACCACCAAATCAAAATCAATCCCTTTGCCTCTCTTCTCCAAAAGGAAGTCTGGAATCACTCAAAGCATTCTCAACAAAAGACCCATTTCAGAGCCCTTGAAATCTCTACCATCACAGGCTACCTTAGCTGCCCTTATCTTCTCTACTCTCACCCCTCAAGCCACCCTAGCGCTAGACAACCCCACACCGCCTCAACCCCCACCAGTAATCGAAGCCGAACCTGCCATTCCTAGCCCCTCAAATCCTTCCCCTTTCTCACAAAACCTCCTCCTCACCGCCCCAAAGCCCCAATCTCAGACCAACTCTGACCTCCCAGAAGGTGGCCAATGGCGATACAGCGAGTTCCTAAATGCGGTGAAAAAAGGCAAAGTAGAAAGGGTCAAGTTCAACAAAGACGGCTCTGTTCTTCAGCTTACCGCCATCGACGGCCGCAGAGCCTCTGTAATTGTCCCCAATGACCCGGACCTCATCGACATCTTAGCCACGAACGGCATCGATATTTCTGTCTCTGAGGGTGAGTCGGGCAATGGGTTGTTCAATTTTATTGGTAATCTTTTGTTCCCTTTTATCGCTTTCGCCGGACTGTTCTTCCTCTTCCGCCGAGGCCAAGGGGGCCCCGGCGGGCCCGGTGGGCTGGGCGGCCCAATGGACTTTGGAAGATCGAAATCCAAGTTCCAAGAGGTCCCTGAAACCGGCGTCACATTCGCCGATGTAGCTGGAGCTGACCAAGCGAAGCTTGAGTTGCAAGAAGTCGTTGATTTCTTGAAAAATCCAGATAAGTACACTGCCCTGGGAGCTAAAATCCCAAAAGGGTGTTTGCTGGTGGGACCGCCCGGTACCGGTAAGACCCTATTGGCGAGAGCGGTGGCAGGGGAGGCCGGCGTGCCATTCTTCTCGTGTGCGGCGTCGGAGTTTGTTGAATTGTTTGTTGGAGTTGGGGCTTCGAGAGTGAGAGACTTGTTCGAAAAGGCAAAGTCTAAAGCGCCGTGCATTGTGTTCATAGACGAGATTGATGCCGTGGGGAGGCAGAGAGGGGCGGGACTTGGAGGTGGAAATGATGAGAGGGAGCAAACTATCAACCAGCTGTTGACGGAGATGGATGGGTTTTCGGGTAATTCGGGCGTGATCGTGTTGGCGGCGACAAACCGGCCTGATGTGCTTGATTCGGCTTTGTTAAGGCCAGGGAGGTTTGATCGGCAGGTTACTGTGGATAGGCCTGATGTGGCCGGTAGAGTTAAGATCCTTCAGGTAATTCATTCGCCGCATACACACACAAAGCTTGACCACATTCCCACACATTTTGGTAATAGTTCTAAATGAGATGTGCAAGGTCGTAGTGTAGAATATGATAATATAGATAATATAATTCAATAGTAATTGAAATTCTTGTTGATGATTATCTAGTTTTTACTAGTGAAAAAATAATATATAATTCGCCGTTGTTTAAGAGGGCTGGTTTGCGGCTCAACAACAAATTATAGCGCCAAAGTTTAATATGTTTTGCTAGGAATATAATTATAATATCCATAATCCACTAGTGAGAAGATCAATGACTTCATGTAAATGATAAGAAAAGGAAGTTTTCCAATCATTGACTCAAATCCATTGTCGAACTCCAAATGGTATTACAGGTACACTCTAGAGGGAAGGCACTAGCAAAGGATGTGGACTTCGAAAAGATAGCAAGAAGAACCCCAGGCTTTACTGGGGCTGATTTGCAGAATCTAATGAATGAAGCAGCCATTCTTGCTGCCAGGCGTGACCTCAAGGAAATAAGCAAAGATGAGATATCTGATGCACTGGAGAGGATCATTGCTGGACCTGAGAAGAAAAATGCGGTAGTGTCCGATGAGAAGAAGAAACTTGTCGCATATCATGGTAAATGAATAAGGATAACTTAATTCCATCTTTGCCTAGTTTCTTAAATTTTGATTTTTGGCTGCTAAGAGCATATGTGTACGCTCTTAAATATTGCAGAGGCCGGGCATGCTCTAGTTGGTGCATTAATGCCCGAGTATGATCCTGTTGCCAAGATATCCATCGTTCCTCGGGGCCAAGCTGGTGGCCTTACCTTTTTTGCCCCAAGCGAAGAGAGGCTTGAGTCTGGACTTTACAGTAGAAGCTATTTAGAGAATCAGATGGCTGTTGCCCTTGGTGGAAGGTTAGTATTAGTAACAAGAATTTATTTTCGAACATCTTAATTCCCCCTCGTAGGTGACCCCATTTTATCAAAATCCATACTTGTCTTGTTTTCAATTGCAGAATTGCTGAAGAAGTAATTTTTGGCGAGGATAATGTGACCACAGGAGCATCAAATGACTTCATGCAAGTCTCGCGAGTGGCAAGACAGATGGTCGAGAGATTTGGTTTCAGCAAAAAGATAGGACAAGTTGCCATTGGCGGACCTGGTGGAAACCCCTTTTTGGGTCAACAGGTATGTCGTGTGATTATATAAAGGAAAGGAGAAACGATAGGATTCCTACTATTTTATAACTTTTTAAATATATTTTTTATGATTTTTAATTTTACTTAATGATTAAGAATGTGAATATTAATAAAAAAAATTATTTCTTCTTAATGATTAAGATTATTAAAAAAATACTCGAAAAAAAAAAAAAAAACTGTAATACACTATAAGTTATAAAATAAACGTAAAAGCATTGTATGCCTATCATCACTCAAAAGGAAAATTATAGTTACAATCGTAAATACGCAAACGTCGTATAATTACTTTGAAAAAAAGTAAATAAATATAGGATCTATAGTGAAGTTATTTTTTTAATAGTAAACTTAATTCTTTTTAAAGTAACTATAAGACGCTTACGTATTCCACAACTACATATAGCATTTATCTTAGACAAAAGAAAAGCTTTCAATGTAAACCCAGCGGAATCTCTCATAAAATTTACAGGGAGCTCTTTCTTGTACATACCAAAGAGATATGATTAATGCCTTGCATACTCATATTATGAGTGCAGATGTCATCCCAGAAAGATTATTCAATGGCAACTGCTGATATAGTAGACGCTGAGGTTAGGGAACTGGTAGAGACTGCATATTCAAGGGCTAAACAGATCATCACGACCCACATTGACATCCTTCACAAACTTGCTCAACTACTCATGGAGAAAGAAACTGTTGATGGGGAGGAGTTCATGAGTCTCTTCATCGATGGAAAAGCTGAGTTATATGTTGCTTGACTCCACTAATGCTTCAAAACCTTCTAGTATTATATATTTTCTTAGACCAAATGTACGCATTTAAGAACCAATAATTATTTCATCAAATTCAAAAAATCGTAGAAAATTTGATGCAGCAGAAACCAAGTTTCTCTCTCTCTCGCTCTCACTATGGTACACTATCAAACAGAAACAACACTCCCCATTTCTATTACACCCCATTTCTATTACACACCTCATGTTTTGTCACAATGATTGATATAAACCCAATTATATCAAGGAATGACTACAGTTGCTCCTCAAGAACCTTTCCCACCTCGTTGCTTTTTTTCTTCAAGCGATGCAGCCTCACTCAACATGTCAGCTGCATCCTTGTGCATATCCATCTTGGCAAGTGCAACTGCCTGCATGTAAAAGGCTGTGGACCAATCTGGGTACACACACTGTGCTTGCATCGCATCTCGAAGGGCAGCATCCGGTTGATCGCACATGAGATAGCAAAGACTTCGCCGTGCATTCACTGTCGGAGAAACCATGGTTCCGACATCTATGAACTTCACGCATACAAAATAAATGATTTTTTTTCGTAAGTACACAAATGTCACAATAATTTCTCTTTTTTTCTTAATTCTTTACTTGACATCTAGATCTGCTTTTTTATTTCTTTCCCCTCTTGAGGATCAATTTTCTTAGCTTGCAGGAGGGAGAGAGGGGAGTGGAGCAGACCATATCATGACATCACAATCCCTTGGATAGATGTTGTTTTCCTATCAATCAAGTTAGAGTCTTAATATTCCTACAAAATACAAAAAATCCCGACGACTAAGATCACGAAGCCCCAACACAATGATTTCACTCTCTTGTTAACCTTCTAATACCGGATACCATTATATGAACTTCCACTTTGTTATCAGGTAAGTACGAGGGCCTATCACATGGTGGTAAGAAACGAAGTCTATTTACAACAGCTATATTATATCAATGCTGCAATCAACATACCTGAGTATAACAATCTATGGCAGTTCTAAATTCTCTGTCGCGAAATGCCAAGTCCCCACGCTTTCTTGCTTCCAACATATCTCTCATTTGCTGGGTCCATTCTTGGAAAGACAGCTAAACCAATCAAGATCGAGAACAGATGTTAGAACAGTAGAAGATGATAGATATGAAAACTTGCAATGGTACTAATTATTTACCTCATTGGTTCCTTCATCATCTTTGTAATGTGTCATGACCAAGATCTGATGGATAGCTGTGAGGTCCATCCTTGAACAGGCATCCCCCATTGGAGAGAGAGGGTGTTGTGTAGCAGGAGGTGCATCCTCTTGCATTGGGATTCCTAGCATCACATAAGATGGAACCTGCAGGCAGAGAATCCATGTCATGAAATATGATTTAAGTTCACAAGACTGTCTTATTACGGAACAATCCATCCATTTAAGTAAATATATCTGGAAGTTAATTTTAGCATACACTTAAGAAAGCAAGAAGCGCATTACTCAAACCAAGGAAATTAAATTAAACTGTAGGAGAAGCAATAGTCCATTCCTTCCCTCAATCACACCCCACCAAACAGGACAAAAAAAAAAAAAAAAACCAGAAAAAGCATGAGAAGGTCTGTGCTTCCATTGGCAACCCATAACAAGGATTTTATTTAACTAAATTTCTCAAGAAATTGAAGACCCAACCTTGTTATGAAGATTATAAAAGCCGGAAACAAGCTCACAGGAGCATGCCACGACTAATTTTTGCTTCCACCCAACTGATAAATTGAGCCCCAAACAAGAATCAATCAGAAAAATGACAACCAAAGGCAGAACAGATAAGTTTACAGCAGGATTGCACGCACTCAGCAGCGATCTTGTGGTTTTAGTGTATGGCATGGTTTTACAAAATAATCACCAGCTCTAGTTTACTATACAAAAAACCCGAGTATAAAAGCCAAGTGCATTCTAAATAGAAAAGATAGCAGGTTTTACATCAGGTTTATTTTGTAGAGGGGCAAGCGTTGCAACAAGATCTATGGTATTCGGCCTCTCCATAGGTTCATACTGCAAGCATTTGGAGGCAATATCCAAAACCACCGTTGCTGCCTCAGTTGAAAATTTACCCTCCAAATGTGAATCCATGAGAAGAAGAATGTTTTGTCCCCGTATCATGTCTAGAGCCTGCAAATACATTAGAAACACATCCATTAAAATCAAGTTGAACAATACCAGACTAGAAAGAAAAATTTGAGACTGTTAAAATATGCATTGGACAGATGACTGATGCAATTATCAGGGATGTCATATCTCCAAAGTTTTTATATGGGATAACGCATTACATCTTAAATCAGCTTGAAGCAAATCCTTTGTCATCTCAGTCCCTTAAGGTTTACCTTACATTCACCAATTCCACTATTTTGACAAAGCATCAAAATGGAATTGACCTATGTGACCCAGTATGGTAAGCCAAATAATGGCTTGTCTACATATTGATTTTTAGAATTGGTCCAGCCAATCAACTTCTAAAAAAAATACGGGTGATAGAGAAAATTAGAATTTGAAAGCAATTAAAATTTCCAAACATTATGGAGCTAGTAAGTTTATCAACAAATTGAAATACTGAAAAGCATAACAATATTGGTTTGAAGGATCCAAGGCCAAGCGATTTTGGAATGATCTGTTATCTGATATCAGCCTTCTTCAACATAAAACATGAAATACCATGCATGTTTAGAAGCTAATATGAGTACTTTATTTTTTAATCTCTTTTATAATAGATGATTTCCATTGTGGACTTTACTGCCAGAAACTCTTTTTTATTGGCACCAAATGTCCAGGAATAGCATTCTGACTAATCCCGAGGGGAGTATAAGCCCGGGACAAAGAGTTTCTTGCAAGTGCACCTCAGGTAATTTAAGGGAAAAATCTTCCAGTCCAATGGCCTCTACAGATTGTTTGCACCCAAGAGATTTCAACCTTAGACTTGGGGGGAGCATACCCCCAAGCACAGGGCCTTTACCACTTGAGCCAACCCCTAGGGGTTTCACTGCCTGAGACTTGGACAGCTGAATTGGCAGAATCACTAAATTACACCTATGATGTCACAGATTCACTACCTTATATAGGGAAATACTTACATGACCTGGAGGAATGTGCTTTCCACTGAGAAGATCCAAGAGGATGGTCCCATAGCTGAAGATAGCACTTTCTGGGGTCACCCTTCCTACAACATACCCATATTCCAATTAGGAATCATTATTCAAAATTGAGTCGTACATTTCTAACAATAATTTTCACACAATATAAATACCTTGCAGTGAAAATTGGTAATATCAGCAAAGCAATTAAGCATCACAGTTGTTTCAAACCCTACACAAATAAATAGTACATATATGATAATTGAAATTTTGTCAGGGAAGGCAACACCCTGTGGTCCCTTAGATTCTGAGTTTTGCGTGGTATTCAGGTAAGAACCTTAGCTCAAGTTATCTTTCCTATATTAACCACGATCTTTTCACAATTGCAATATTTAATCAAGAAGATAGTAACCAATGCCCTCTATAATAGAAAAGGCAAGATAACATGCTAAAGTTTTACGGTACCCATATGCCCAGACAAAGACTAAGGTGATATGAGAACAGGAGAATGACAAATGAAATTAAAATGTAGTTTCCTGTTAATAAATTACTTATTGTGCTTGTTAAGTCTGTAAAATAGGCATTGCAGTATTAGTGAATCTTAATGCCATATAGAGCTCTGAATCTGATGAAATTTTTATGAGATTGGAAACTCTCTTGCTAGATCTCCAAATTATTCTTTTTTCACAAGTAAAAGATCTATTGATAGCAAACTAGGCAAAATCCCAAGAACACAAGACACATACAAGAGGAGACACCTAGTTAAGAAGAAAGAAAGGGGACACTCTTATGAGATCTCCATGTATGGTCTTTTATGGCTTTGGATATATAGATTCACACCAAACCCCAGAATGGAGACTCTCTTATGACATCACCGTGTATGGCCTTTAATGGCTTTGGGTATACACACCTGCACAAACCCCTCATCTATATAACTGACTAATCAATACCTTTACCGGGAGGTGCATCTTAATTATGTCTTATCTGTGCAAGTGGGAACG
The DNA here is from genome assembly GCA_036559045.1 of Platycarya longipes. Taxonomy (NCBI): domain Eukaryota; kingdom Viridiplantae; phylum Streptophyta; class Magnoliopsida; order Fagales; family Juglandaceae; genus Platycarya; species Platycarya longipes. Next base: position 23,508,787 of record CM071796.1, on the reverse strand, counting down.
GTCTGCAACTTTCTAAAATATTCTACAAGGCATCTTAATGATGCCATAGGGCCACTTTGTTTCAGCAAACCAAGCAGATAATGGAGCTTCAACGTTTATATTTTCAGTTTTCTTATACAATGATATGAAAATAAAATAAACAAAATCATCATAACATAAAAATATGGGAGCACAAGGATTTTTCTAGATTGGTTTCTATAACAGAGAATACAAAAGATAACCAAGTCTTGACGTGTGGACATGTCACCAAGTAACCAGTAAAGAACACACGAAGATGTGAAGATGTATATGTAATAAGATGGCAGTAAGAGGCTACCATTCTTTAGATACTCTGGAGGTGTATAAGCGAGATTTGTGCTGTAGCCTTTTCCATCCCTACTGTTCTTAATCAAGCCAAAACACGAAAGTCGAGGATCACCATTCTGCCAAAACCATCCACAAAATTACTACCTTGGCTCCTAGAAAATGTCACAGATGACCCTAACAAGAATAAATTAATAGAGCCCGAATAAAGACAACCATTTGAGCCAAGTTGAGGACATTGGTCAAAGAAACTTCCAATTTATACACATACTAGATAACATTCAGTTTTCAAATTGCAAAGAAAGATTTGTTCTTGCTCCCTCACCTCATCAAATAGAACCCTATACGCATTCAAGTCATGGTACAATGGACGGCCTTCAGTACTACAATAATCTAATGCTTCAGCAATGTACAAAGCAACCCTTAATCGCATAGCCCACTCAATGGTCTGATTCTCCCCTGTTAAGGTATTGGTAAGCACAACATCAAACTTTAGGCAACTCATAATGAACGAATTTATAGCAACTTCAGAAATGAGAATTTTTAGTGAACATGTCAGTGCTACAGAGCAAGACTGGCGTCATTGACCACAAATACCAGGACAAAAACGATCAAATCAAACCTAATATATTGAGGCAATTTTTTTTTTTAAATTTTATTTTATTCTCAGAATGTATCATCCATTCATCTCAACAACAAACCGTAAAAAATAGTCCAAAACTAGTACATACTACCCAAAACAACTATGCCTATGAATTCAAGAGAAAAATCCCATAATTTAGGTTTTTATTTTTATTTTGTAAAAACGAATTACTTGGGAAACGAAGGCAATCAAAGGACCGTACAGTGGAATAAATGTTTAGCTAGAGTATCGTTGGGCATGTACTCCGCAACAAGCAGCCTCTCATCGCCCTCGCAGCAATACCCAATTAAATTCGCAAGTTTGTTGTGCCTGAGCTTCCCAACCCCACGAGCTTCCTCCTAAAATTACAATTAAATATTGGAAACCCTAAAAAGAGAGGGAAAAAACATTTGAAGAACAAAACACTTAAAAAACTGGAAATGGAAACTAAGAAAGAATTGAGCAATTTACGGCGAATTGCTTGGGATCAGGCCAGGCGAGCTTAGTGAATTTCTTTACGGCGATCCAGGGCCGATGGTTCTGGCTCTGGCTCTGGAGTCGGCCCTTGTATACGACATTGGGTGCCTTCTCGCCACTCTCGGATACGATGTGGTCGTGGCTAAAGTTGTTGGTGGCGGCTCTCAGCTCCGCTAGCAAAAACTCCGAGAACCCCGGCACGCCGCCGGAGCTGGAGGGTCCCAAAACGATGCCGTTGGGCGGGGAAGGATCAGCTTGAAGGTGGTGGTTGTTGTGGCTGAGGAGCTGGTTGTTGTGGTTTTGGCCGCTGTATATGTTGTCTTCGGGATGAGGTCGTCTCGAGAAGATCGATTCGCAGCAGCCCATTACTGAGTCGAAGTGACTCGGTTACCCCCCCTACACCTCCACCTTGCTATTACGCAGAAACCATAACACACACACACAGGGATTTCTTCGAATCTATGACTAAAACCACCCACCCAATCGCGCGTGTGCAGAGAGAGTGAGATAGAGAGAGGGATCGATCTAAGGAGTGAAGATGTGAAGCTTTATTTTTCTTCTCATTTGCGTGTTTTCTCTTTCTTCGCTGCACTGACAGAAACCTGTGTCTCTGTGTGTGTTCCTCCTACCATCGAACTGTCCATTTTACTTCGTCGAGGGCACTTTCGTCTCTCTACCTTCCTCACCCCTTGTCCTTTTTCGCGGTTTGTTCGTCCTCGTCTTTCCCTTTCATGGTTCTGTTTCTGTTTCTGTTTCTTTTTCTTTTTCTTTTCCACCCTTTTCAACTGTTTATTAAATAAATACAAGTTCTTTTATGCGTTAAAAAAAAAATTAGAAGTTTCTTTAATGATTTATCACTAAAATATAATTTATTAAAATAATATTTTATTAATAAGTACTTACTTAACTATTAAAGCCCATTTTGATAATTAAAATATTTCATCTCATCTTATCTTATTATTATTATTTTATAAAATTTATACAAAATTAAAAAAATTATATTCTAATAATATTTTATTCAACTTTCACATTTCTTCTCAATTCATCTTATTTTATCTCAACTTACTATTTAAAAAGCATTGCACCTAAGTAAACAAAATTATTCTATTATTATTTTATTTTAAATATTTTTTTAATATCCTTAATAGTTAAGAAAAAAAAATATCATTTTACTAATATTTACTTTCTTACTTAAGTAACAAATTATAAAAAAATATATATATACTCGAAGGGATGAGTGCATATGATTAGAAGACTGATGAGAAAAGAAAGAAACTTCAAAAAATAAAAGTAGTGAACGAGTGATAGATTTTAATGGAGAGAAAGTCCCTAAAATTATCGTAATTACATATATAATTGTTTTAGTTGTCAGTATTTCACAATTTCCTATCATAGTTTTTAATTATATGATGTCATATCAGAAAATAATAAAATGATAATAATTTTAAAAAGCTATTCATTAATTTTTAAGATATATACACAAAAATGGGCTCAAATGTTTTATATCAAGAAACTATAATATTGTACAAGATTACTTGTATAACAATTTTAAGTAGACTTAAAAATCCATAAAAATATATATAGTTGAGAGTGAAAATTTTGATATTTATCATCTCCACGTACTTGATATTATATTTTTTTAATTTTTTTTAAATTGAATAAATTCTTCAAAATCGATTAAATTCTTCTAGTTATTATTTATATTTAACAATAATAAATTAAAAAAATATGAGTGATGTAAAATATGAAAAAGAATTTTTTGTGTCACTGTCTGCCCTATATTTTGAAACAAAATAAAAAAATAAAAGGGTAACACTATAATGTCCACTCTATTTGACATATTTTATTTTTAATTTTATTTAATAATTAAGAAAATGATTATTAGTATATTGATATTTTTTCATATTTTTTTATTATTTTAAAATATTTTAAAAATACATAAAAAAAAATCAATGCACTAATAATTATTTTCTTAATTATTAAATGAAATGAAAAACTAAAAAAAAATTAAAACATAAAAAATATCAAATAAATATATAAAATAGAATTAACATAATAACATTTTTCAAAATATAAAACAAAAAAGCTGATAAATCCCGAATACGAGTGGCTTGTTCTCTTGTGTGTGACGTCAGATGCCGTGCGTGTGGGGGACGTATATGACGACAAAATAGTAAATTGTCTTTAAAATTTACCATTTTGTCGTTTAGACACTTCAAGTCACTTCTTACGACGACATGTTTGTTGTCATTTAAGATAAGGCCTCACTCTCATCTTGGTTTATTTGGAAAATAAATACATTTAAAAAAACAATTTTCTTTTAAGACCTATTACTTCATTTGAATACGTGAATAAATTACTTTCCATTTCCTCAATCAATTACTTCTCAAAACTCAGTTGGAATGTTAACACTTGATAAATCATATAGTTTTTTGTGAGCATAATATTGAATTTATGTAACTTAAAAAAAAAATCCTAAGTCTATTTTCTATTTTTAATCACTTTCTTGTTGATTAATCAACACGAGATTCAATTACTTAAAAAAAGTCGATTCATTGGGGAGCATTCAACAGCCCTTACAATGTTGATGTCACAAAAATCTCAACAGGCCAGGGTAGGAAAATAAATCATTCCCAGCCCACTGGAGCGAGTTGGGTTCCGATGGGTGTCGTTTGAGGCCCTCGGTGAGACTCCGGTGCGGCCATACGTGCGCGGATAGCAAACAAATAAATATAGAAACACAGTATTTACGTGGTTCGGTGTAAGGCCTACGTCCACGGGGTTTTGGAAAAGGGAATCCACTATAATGAATATTTTTACAGTCTCTCAGGGCTCTCACTGTACATGAATAAAATACATAATTCTACCGGTATGAACTATTGGGCTCGTCTGAAAAGACGAAATAGGTGATCTGAGAGAAGAGAGGGATTATTGTTCAGCCAGAGAGATATTGATCGATCGAGAGAGCTTACATCTTATTTCTGCCTTTATATATATAGAGGTTTTGGCCTGGATATTATTTTTTGCGTGTGTCAGTCTACATTCTTTATATCTTGTCCCCAATGTGATCTAGTCCACTCAACTTTTCTTCACTCTTGTCTTCTAGTGCACTAAATAATAGGCCTGGGCCCTACTTGGGATATTTCATCCTCACAATCCTCACAACCCCGCGAATTCTTACCAAAGACACTTTGGTGGGAATTCTAAAGTATCCGAAAATCGAGAAGGTGGTAGTTCGTCTTCCGAGCTTGAGGTAATAAAAACATGCAATATATATATTATCAAGAAAATGTCGTAAGGTGTAAGGGTTTACGACCCCGCAATCCACAAGCGGTCATTGGCAGGAAATCAGGTGTGCGAGGGTTTACGTACAAGCTTAGACCCGAGATTCAATCCCACGATTCGCAAGCATCCAAGATGAGGCTGGTCGAGTGTGCTTGGTGGGCGGATCGCAAGCCTCGAGTCTATCATGGATGTAAGGACTTGACGAGTGAACTTGGATGCTGGACCTCAAGCCTCGAGCCCTTGAAGAACGAATCGTTGGGCTGGTCATAGGTGGCCGGACGACCCCGTGACTAAACCTAATCCCGTATAACGAGCATGGAGCTGGCGTCACCGTGGAATGAGTGCGTCAACTTTGCGCTACAAAACAATTTTGTTAAATAGAAATATGAATTTTCATGCCACTAAGTTCGAGTGTTGGGTCCGAATTTGCATGTGCATTCGAAGTATAAAATTTGTAAAAATTGATTCCATAGTATTGCAGCATTTTTAATTTCCATAATCTGAGGTGACGAGTGACCTCTAAAAATAAAATAGAAAATAGGCGAGTCATATGAGCTCGGAACACAGCCTATATGTGTCAGGCGAACATGCATGGTGAGTCCCTACTATCGCAAGGGAGATGGGCAAGATGAGTTGGTGAAAAACTTAACTCTTTTTTTTTTTTTTTTTTTTGTTCGAGCATGATTGGCAAGCTGGTGGGAGAGTGAGCAAATGGTAAGTTATTTATAAATGAATGTGTATCGGGCGAGCACCGTGAAGTTGGCGAGCTGAGGGAGAGTTTGTTCGCGGGTTATGCATGGTGCCTGTGAAGTGAGGGAGAAAGGGCGAGGGGGCGAGCTGTGTTGGCGAGAAGAAGTCTGGATGTGAGGCGACGAGCAGGTGGGAGTAGAGTTCCGAGTATGATGTGAGCTGAGCGAGCTATAAGAAAGGTGGCGAGCCTTGGTAGTCTGGGCGAGGGAAGTGGCGAGCCCTCTGTGTTGGGCGAGCTGAGTGTGAACTGGAGAACTTTACAGTGATATAGTTGGGCGAGCTGTGAAAAGTTTAGGGCGTGTGAGCCGTGAGGTGGGCGAGGTGTGGAGTCGCCGGCGAGCTGTGAGTGTGCTGTGACCGCAAGCACGAGGCAAGTTGCGAGAGGTGATCCGGCGAGCTAGGTTGGCGAGCATGTACGGTGAGTTGGTTGGCAAGCATGCACGGCGAGCTGGTTGGCGAGCTGGTTGGCGAGCTTGCACAGCAAGCTGGCGGGCCACGGGTGTAGCTGCCGTGACCGCCGGTAGGCGTATGGAGCTCACGGCAAGCTCCCTGAGGAAGCAGGCCCGGTATGCTCCCGGGGCAGGCTTGGAGCGTGCCCATGCCACCAGACCTAGTCCCACCGCGGTGGCGGGACCAAAAAGCACCGGCGGTCCCAAAGGAACCGCTGGCGGAATAGTATAGCATCGGCGGGGCCCCACGATGGGCGCCCGCCTGCGTTCTATTGGGCACGGCACGTTGTCGTGCCCGTGTGTTGCATGCATGGCATGCTCACGGTCGCCGGAAGGATGGCTGGTAGTATCACCGGGGGTAGAGGATGCCGGCAGTCTCAACGATGGCCGCCGAAATTCCATCCATCCACCGGTTGGACTGGGCACAATGTTTTATGGCGTTTGGGAGGCACAACGGTCAAGGATTCACCGTTACCGGCAAGGCTACCGGCCCGCGGCACAGAAATCGCCGGCGACCCCAGCGGTGGGCGTCGGCGTCTCTGCTTCCCCTCCGGGCAAGGTGGCGCCTCACTTTGGGCGAGCTGCCTGTGGGTGCGTTGGCGGGGCTGTTTCCGGCAGACTGACTAGCCGATCAGTTGCCTGCCGGAAACAAAAACCTTCGGGACCGTCGGTGGGACCACATGGCCCACGGTGAGGCACCGTGGGCCACGGACACACCACGGCGGCCCCTTGCCGTGGTGCAGCGCATGCAAGTACTATGCATGACGTACTGTGCATGCATGCACAGTACATGCATGTGTATTTACGTAAACTTGGCACTGTGCACCTAAGTGCACAGTGCTCGCCTATATAAAGCCGGCGTCTTCTGGTACTGTGCACTTAAGTGCACAGTGCCCGCCTATGAACTGCATACGGGCTAGTGTCCCTTCATGTTTGTGCTAGTGTAAGTTGAAGATGTGCATTGTGTATATTATGCGGGCGTGCACAATGTCAGCGAGATGGAAGTGCTAGTGTAAGTTAAAGATTTTTGGCGAGTCTCTACCAAATAAAATAAATAAATAAATATGAATACTTATCTGAGAACATCATTTGCATGTTTGAGAAGTCGTCCAGTGTCCTAGAAAATCATCATTTTCCCACCTCTGGTCTAACTATCCCACAGACGGCGCCAATGTTGATGTCACAAAAATCTTAATAGGCCAGGGCAGGAAAATAAATCATTCACAGCCCACTGGAGCGAGTTGGGCTTCGATGGGTGTCGTTTGAGGCTCTCGGTGAGACTCTGGTGCGGCCATACGTGCGCGGATAGCAGATAAATAAATATAGAAACACAGTATTTACGTGGTTCGGCGTAAGGCCTATGTCCACGGGGTTTTGGAGAAGTGAATCCACTATAATGAATATTTTTACAGTCTTTTAAGGCTCTCACTGTACATGAATAAAATACATAATTCTACCGGTATGAACTATTGGGTTCGTCTGAGAAGACGAAATAGGTGGTCCGAGAGAAGAGAGAGATTATTGTTCAGCCAGAGAGATATTGATTGATCGAGAGAGCTTTCATCTTATTGCTGCATTTATATATATATAAGTTTTGGTCTGGATATTATTTCTTGCGTGTGTCAGTCTATATTCTTTATGTCTTGTCCCCCATGTGATCTAGCCCACTCAACTCTTCTTCACTCTTGTCTTCTAGTACACTGAATAATAGGCTTGGACCCTACTTGAAATATTTTATCCTCACAATCCTCACCCTTACAATCCCTAAAAATATGGGATCTATATCTTATTAAAATTGTATTTTTTAGATATTAGTGAAATAACAATAATATAATAAAAATTACAACAAAAACAAATGATCTCTGTTAGATTGAGGCACAGAAATATCGTTATGTTTAATGAAATTAAAGTCCTTTATAATTTAATGAAATTTTAATAGACGTTAGTAATAATCACAATATAATAAATAAATATTATTTAATAAAAAGTATTAACACTGGATGGTAATTTTAATTTATGAAAACCAGTTAGTTTGTCTCCACATACGTAGGATACTAGTTAATTTTTCAATGGGAAAGAATCTCAAATGTCAAAAGTCTTCCACCACATTCTTCTACGATTAACAAGTGATATATATATATATATATATATATATATATATATATATATATACACACATACGACTAATACTAGTCATAATCTTTTTTTTTTTCATTCTCTTATTATCTCGTGGTGTAATTTTAGATGATTAAAAATTATTTATTATATTTTACTTATAAATTTATTATTTAATACTCTATCATGAAATGATGAATATACAAAAAGATGAGTAAAATTTTTATTATGAAAATTGCTTTTTGTCCTGCCGTTTGGGATCTTGATTTTCTTTTCTTTTTTTTAGTTTTTTTTACATAATTTTTAAGTAAGTATTTTTAAATAATATTTTTTTTTTGTATTTTTAAAAATATTTTAAAATGTTCAAAAAAATAGGTAAAAAAACATGTTTTTTATGTATTTTTTTAACTTCTTAAAATATTTTAAAAAAATACAAAAAAAAAATCACAACATTATTTACAAATATTTATTTAAAATCTTGTAAAAAAACTATATAAAAAAAAAAGAACCAAAGGGATGCAATCGAATCTTAAAATCAAGATCTCTAGCATCACCATTTTATTATTATTATTATTATTATTATATTAATCCACCAAACCATCGACACCATTTGGTGGAACTAATTAATAATTAGGTAATAGTCCACCAAATTATTCCTCAATCGTAATTTTATTTTTTAAAATCAAAGACAGAAATTACCACTTTTGGGTAGTGATGCAAATCCTCGCCATTTTTATTCCACTGTCAATTGAAAATCAAACCTCAATTTTGTTAGCTTTCAGATTAGGCTGATTTGCTGACATTGCAACTCTCCTCTATATTCTTTAGGGGAATTGGAATTGCCTTGCCTGCTCGCCCGACAAGATTAGAAGCTTGAGAGGTACAGGTTGGCACTGAAGTCCACTTGTTTTCTTGATTTTCTAAGCCATCAAAGTCCCATTTGGTTTCTACACCTTTATAGTATACATTTGTACAACGGCAAAGGTCAAGTTTCACCAACTCAATGTCTCAATATTTTTTGAAAAATTATTGAGTACAAATGACGTGACATTAAAAATTAATATTAATACAACTTACTATTAAATTTTTATTAAACTAATATTTTATTAATATTTTATTAAATTTTTATTTTTAATCTCGTCTCAACTTACTATTCTAATCTCAGCCTAAACCTAATTTCCATGCCCTTAAATTAAAGAGGTGAATGATAGGCATCAGAGTGAAGCCAGCATGGAAAATGATGAGCACAAGAAAGTTCTCCACCCAACCAAATAATTAGTAATAACAATGGACAGAATCAAGGATGTAGGATCCACTAGCAATAATGTACCCCAAATTTTGCTTTAGAGTAAGACTTTTCAAACTCTCATTCTGATATTTCAATCTGCAATAGCATGATATACCATAGACATGCATCACAACGAAAGATTTACACAATCCCTTATCTGTGTAGAAAACAGACTTGTGGACATGAACAAATCTCTCGGCAGACATGCCTGTTTTTTCTTGAGTGTGTAGAGAAACAGCTCCTCATACTCATGCAAAGAGATGGCTGTGATTTTTTAACCTCTCCACGTCCACAAAAATCGTTTTCATGCCTGACAACATGACATCTCCTCCTAAAGATTGCAAATAAAATTTCTCAACAATGAAACTTCTAGATACGGAATCTCACACTTGAGGCATGCAGGACAAGATCATCTTTTTATCTATTGTTTGTATCTTTTGCTCCTCCCTGTCCAAAATTTTCATTTGTCTAATCATAACCTTGTCTGCAACAGTCCTTCGCTGTGAAGTCTTCAATATAGTCATAGGGTTCCGAGAATTTATGATCTGAAAATTCCCTTCATAATTTCAGTCATTTAGACACCATCCATGGGAGAAGGGCACTATTAACATTGGATGTTCTTCAGGTTCAAAAAGTGGACATCCCAAAAGACAGACGTTTCAGGCTAGCTGGATCCTTACCAAGCATGGGTGTTTTCCGGATGAATAGTTAATTATATGGATGAGGCATGAAACCACCTCAATTTATATCATACTAATTATTAATATAACTCATTTTTTCAATTTTCTATATAAACTCATCTCAATTCATTTTATATATTCGACACATATTTCAACCTATTTACATTCAAATATATCTCAATGAGGCTCATAAAATATTATTATTCAAAGATCATATCAAATCATTTGAGATCGCCTTAAATACAGCCTAATTAATTTAAGATGCATTATGTCATTTTAATTTGTATAACTTTTTTGTAAAATTTGTATGCGGTTCTAGCAGCCCTCTAAAATATTTGAGTGAATTTTGTGTAAGAATATGGATTATATTGAGATGTGTTTGGATATATAAAATTAAGAAGAAATGTTATTAAATTTTTATGAAAATTTGAATAAGTAATACTAGTTTCATCAATAATTGATTTGTTTTTGCAATAATTGAAAATTTATTTTATTTATATGTTTTACTAATAAAATACAACTATTGATGAGACTCACATTTTTTTTTTTATCTCGGATATTTAAAAAAATCTCCTACTTTTTTGTCCCCAAATTAATTTAAGTTGAAGTTTTCAACAATTAATAATTATCAATTATATATGAAGTCGGCATTTTAATTTTAAATTATGAAATGGAAATTATATATATTATTAAGAAAAAATATTAGAAGCATCTAATACTCATAACATATAATTATATAAATAGTATTTATAGATATTATTCATGTAAATATATGTTATAAGTGTTGGATACTTCTTCATATTATTTTATTATTAATAGATACTCAAAATAATTATAATGGTGGAATGACGCGGGGAATAACCCCTAATGGGCCCTAGGGTTTAGGTCTTGGGCGAGAGCCTATAGTTAAGACGCAGCCTGGGCTTGTCACCAAACCCAATAAAAAGAGAAGTGACGAAACAACCGTCGAAACGTGGCATAAGTGGGCCTCCCCGCCTTCTGCACACGTGTATGATTAAATCTGGGAATTCGCACTCTACAGCCATTGCCAAAGCTCCACTCTTCGATCTCTCTCTATCTCTGTTCTTCTTCTTCTTCTTCTTCTTCACTCTACAAAGCTCAGTCCCTCAGCATCAAATTTCCTAGCACAGTATTTGCCCGAAAATCTCGCATCTAGTCCTGTTGTTCCCTTTTCTTATTCTCCAAAAGTACTTGCATCAAATTAAGGAGAATAACACAGTTCTTCTTCTCTTTCTTCAATCTAGCAAAACTCGGTGTTAAGAGCTTTTTCCTAGAGCATTGAGTTTTTCTTTTCTTTTACTTTTTTGTTTTTATTTCATTGGAATGACATTTTCGTAAATAATGGTTGCGACTTCCGGACGCTTATCGGCTCAGTTCAATTTCAAGCTCGGGGTCCGAGATGTTTTGCCTAAGACGCGTGGCCTCGGACTGGAGTTGGGGAAGCGGTGGAGCAGAATTGTGCGTGACCGAGTCGGACAGCTGGCTCGAGTCAGCTGCTGCGGCTCCGACCCGGTGGTATCGAACCGGAGAGCGACCGGGTCGGCGAAGCGCATGGAGAAGACAGAGAAATGGCTGTTCGACCCCAAGAAAACCCCCCAAAAAGTCCGTACCCAAGTCTCCCATGCGATGCCTTTCGCTTCTTATCAGTACGTTCCAATTTTCTTGTTTAGTTTTACTTACTTGGTTAGATCAGTATTTTCACATTAGTAAAAGGTAAAAAACTCCTAAGTTAACAGTATTTATCTTTATTACATGTCAGTACGTAACGGAAAAGAGAACATACATATAGCATTATTATTCTATATACATACATACATATCTGTGTGGCCTGCAATTGTCTATGAAGTGTGTATTTTTTGTTGTTACCGGTGTATTTATATAATGTAATGCTTGCATATTAGAGTCCTTTTAAGCTCTTGATTGCTTTTGGAAGACAACTTGTGCTAGCCATTGGTTTGGTTGAGTTGCTTTTTTAGCATTGTAATTATCCTGCAGATGGCGCTCTGTTTCAAAACAAGAAATACAATTCTACCCTCGCTGTACCCTGGGGAACACTGGTCCACAATCCCGTGACACTCCTCCAAAAAGAGGTAATTTGAATGGGTTGACATTGCTCAAGCTAAAAACTTATGATAACTAAGAAAATCAACGGAGAAATTCCATCTATGCTAACAACTGATTAGGGGCATCTGGATTCTGGAGACATCATGTCTGATAAAAACTTTTGTGTTTACTGGTCTTTTTATTCACTGTAGACACTGGTATTGCGAATGAGAAGGACTGGGGCATTAGCTTGCTGAATGAGAATGTTAACGAGTCTGGCACCAATGAAGATGGGAGTACTTGGTATCGAGAAAGCAGGGAAGATTTGGGTGAAAATGGATACAGATCTAGGTGGACAACGATGGGTGGTCAGTCACACGATGGGTCCTCAGAATGGAAAGAAACGGTATGAATTCATTCTATGATATCATGATATTGCATGTATGGAATTACTTTAGTATCGGAGTGAAGCCAAATTGAATAAATGTTCTGTGAATTACTTAGTGTAATTGGAAATGCTAATCTAATTTTACAGTACTTTATATGCATCTAGACTTATGAAAATGCAACTAAAGAAGTTCGACCCACTCAATGATCGCAACTCGCAAGTTTCCGAGGCTACTATTAGATATTTGATGGCATAACTGAAGCTACCTTTCAAATTTCTATCATTTGACATGACCGTTGGTTATGGTGCTGAGTATCAACTAAATCTTATTCATCAGAAAAAAGAATATCAACTAAATCTGAGCAGTTAATAAAGAGCTACTTACAAAAAGGAGAGAATTTCTAACTAGGTGCTTCTCATGTATACTTCTTGTGTACTTGGGCTTTGTCTATTTCTATGAATATAATTTCTTGATTACCTATCAAAAAGAGGAGAGAATGTGGTAAAAACTTAAGGGGATGAGCTAATAGACCGTTTGCATTTCAGTTGAATGCTCAAGGGTACATAACCATTTGACAATCTCAAGGTGTAATCTGATTTAAAACCTTCTATGCAAGGAGTTGTGATGTTTCATCTATATGATTAAGAGGGAATGGGAATCATCATTGGGGGATTGAAATTTATATCACTTTCTAGAGTACATTTAGTAGTGAGAAAGCAAAAACATTTCCTTTTAAGTTATGGTCATCTTATTTGCAAGATCGTGGAGGTTATAGGTGCTAATTGATGGCCATGAGAAAAGTGATTTGTTACATTGGCTTTAATATTAATCAGGGTAGAAATTTCTTTTTTACCCATAAAATATATTAATCAGCACAGAAAAATTCTTCTAGCTATCTATGGTGTTATCCATATGCATTGGAATTACTGGAAGAAAAATCGTGTAACATTTTTTGTTTTCTCAAATAATTCCCCATCTTTGGACTCTATTTTGAGTGATCTATCACTTTTCATTGTCCACTCTATTATTAATCACCTACTACCGATAAAAAACCAAAGTCTATTATTAATCGTCTAAGTAAACATTTTTTATAACCAGATTAAGTATCACCCCAAGAGGATGCATTTATTTGGATTTATTAATCTCATTGACAGTGGTGGGAGAAAAGTGACTGGAGTGGATACAAAGAGCTAGGTACATGCTAACCTATCTTTACTGGAACAGCTGGTATTTATATAAGAGTTTTTGGGTAGCTGATCTGAGTTTTTGCTTCATTATATGTGCATTCATTGAGCTCTATATTTCTCACAGGTGTGGAAAAATCTGGTAGAAATGCCGAAGGGGATTCATGGTGGGAAACATGGCAAGAAAATCTTCATCAAGATGAATGGAGGTCTTCTTTATTGTCATACTGTCCCTTAAAAAAATTGAATGCTTTGCTTTGTTTTTCACTCTACAAATGTAGCTTTCCTGTTTGTTCCATGTCAATCAGTATAACAAGTCAATTTCCCTGGATTTTGATACTGCAGTAATTTAGCAAAGATAGAGAGGAGTGCGCAGAAACAAGCAAAATCTGGCACTGAGAATGCTGGATGGTTTGAAAAGTGGTAAGCTAATATATTTTGATGCAGAATAGTGGCACGTTGTGTACTATTTATGCATCTGAGCAACAATGAGGTATCTTATATTGCTAATTTATTGATGATACATCTAATCTGGATATAGGTGGGAGAAATACGATGCTAAAGGCTGGACTGAAAAAGGGGCACATAAATATGGTAGACTGAATGAGCAGTCATGGTGGGAGAAGTGGGGAGAGCATTATGACGGAAGAGGATCTGTTCTCAAATGGTTTTTAACCATCCTCTCATATCACTTTGAAGTTAAATGTGCTTTGAATAATTTATTTGCCCTTAATCAACTGCATATAATACCATTTTTATTGATACAGAGCAACAGATAGAAAGAAATAGAAAAAGAATAGTATATGGAAAATGCTATTTCTCCCGTTGCCATCCATCCCGATCCCATCCCGTTTTAAGTTTTTTTTTTTAACATAATTTTTAAATAAGTGTTTTTAAATAATATTGTGATTTTTTAAAAAAAAATATTTTAAGATGTTTAAAAAATCATGTAAAAAAAAATATGTAAAAAAAGAAAACTCGAGAAAAAAAAAATGAAAACGGGATGGGATCGGAATGGATGGCAACGGGATAAGTAGCACTGCCCATAGTATATTAGGAAGTTCCAGGATTTCATATTTCCGAGACATGTTGACACTGTTTAATACAAGTAGACTTTCCCGGTTGACTCTCTCTCTCTCTCTCTCTCTTCAGGACAGATAAATGGGCTGAGACTGAACTTGGAACCAAATGGGGAGACAAATGGGAAGAGAAGTTCTTTGCTGGAATAGGTGCCCGGCAAGGGGAGACATGGCATGTATCTCCCATTGGTGAACGTATGTCTAATGCTAACATTCTCAAGTGATAATGTATATTTTCCTATCAAATCTGCTCATACCGCTTTAGAGTTAATTATTTGTTATGATAGAATTTCTTGTGCAGCAGCCAATATCCATTTCTGTTTATACCTTGAGATTTGATTTGGGTCCTCCTTTCATTGCAGATTATAATTTTGGTAATATTTATTCCTGGCCACATATGTAGCAGGTGTTTTTCTCAAAACACAAATAAGTGCTCAGCTGGTCTACCCTATGGGTAGAAATATTCTTTAGAACATGATACTGATCTGCACAAAATAAATAAATATTGAACATACCGTGGTGTGCATAACTGGTCTACTCTTAGGAAGCGGGAAAATCTATATATCAGGATTATCAGATGGTTTGTAGGCCAGGACTGGAGGCATTGGTTGTTAGTTGCCTAGGATTTCTCAGCAGGTTATTTCCATGTCCACCAATTGAGAAATGGTGTATGGGAGTTCATCATTACTTTTTTTTTCTCTTGTTCAGGTTGGTCAAGAACATGGGGGGAAGAACACTTCGGAAATGGGTATGGACATCAAACTATTAAACCACATTATGAATCTAGCAATTCTCCATTCATGATAACTAACAGTTCAACAACCATTTGATTTTTGCATAGAACCATGTTCAAATTGTTCTCAAAGTTAACTGCATCTGAATATAATGATTAACCCCAGTTCTTTTATTTTTCATGTAATTATTAAGATAAACATCTGCGTAGGAAGTCAATTCTAGAGATCATTGAACTGCAGATTTTCTCCTTGAATTACCCGATGCACTTGTTGGAAATACCTTGCTAAAAAGTGTATGCATCCCATGGTTTAGTTGGGAATTTGTTCTGAACACCCCGTACCAATTAAAAAAAAGTAGTTTCTTGCATGCTGTATCAGATACTAACACGTTTTTTTTTTTTTTTCCTTGCATCAGTAAAGTGCATAAATATGGGAAGAGCACAACAGGTGAAAGCTGGGATATATTTGTGGACGAGGAAACCTATTATGAGTAAGAATATACTTTGATTAACCATCAAAGCTAGCAGTTTATGCACTATAGTAAGTTAAATTGGCGTAGCCAACACAGTTCTGAGAATTAGAGTAGAAATTATTTTTTGAAAGTTTTTTTTTTTTAATTATTTTAGTTTCCTTGTTAACGTGATCCTCTTCAAAGAAAAAATGGCTTTAATTAAGTTCAAATTAAAATTTGATGAGCTGTCACTTTTGATGAAGGGCTGAACCTCATTACGGTTGGGCGGACGTTGTGGGCGACTCGGGTCAGTTACTTTCAATTCAACCTCGGGACCGGCCACCTGGTTTCTACCCAAATCTAGACTTTGGGACATCTCCACCACCTCCAGCCGATGACTCACCAGAAGAGTTGCCTCCTTCCTATTGAATAGCTGATTTTTGAGCTTATAACTTCAGTTAGGTGGTATATTGTATATATAGACGATTGCCCTCCATTTCTTCAATTTCAGTCCCTGATTACATTTTGGACAAAAATTTAATAAATAAATCAATTTGTTTAAAATTTTAAAACCACAATAATATTAAAAAATAAATATTTTATTTAACTTTTAATAATATCTTATTTAAAATTTTATAACAAAATGCTGCTAAAAGCTCCGACGATTCTGCCCAAGAGTTGCGGCGTGTTGTGTACCCGTAAGAACTTTTTGTAACAGCTCATTGACATGAACCCAACATTGTGGCATCGGTCACAAAGCTGGTTGGCGTTTTCTTTTTTCCCAGTTGCTTTATTTTACAGATGCCATTAATGTAAACATAACCAAAAGATTTTGGACACGTAGTACCACCTTTTTATCATAGCAAATCAATTAAAAATAATATTTATATAAAATAATTTTAATTACATGACATACTGTGATAGGATGGAGTACTATATCGACCTTAATTCAAGAGTACCTAAAAATTTTCCATCGTTGGCTGCGTATGGAAATCCTTTTTTTTTGTTTAAGAAAAGAATCTGTTACCGATAGCTTTGTTAGTCCGAAAGAATCTCTTCCAACTCAGGATCATCATCAGAGATTGCTCCATCAAAATCCGAAACAGTTCTGTTGAAGAGACCTCTCCCAAGGGGGTCTTTCCGATCATCATTGTCATCCATATCAAGCCATTCTGGCTCATCATCAACATTTTGAACATCAATTACCACGTCTTTTCTGGTGGTGGGATAATGACCCTTGCCATGTTTTCTAGGTCCGGAATCTCTTTCTGCCTTGGCAACTGGATCTTCGCATATACATGTAGATGGGTTCTCATGAAATTCACCTCTGCCAGGCCTTACTTCTTTTGGCTCACCCATGAAACCTCTTTGAAAAGTACGAACTCTAGAGGCAAACGTTTCCCAACTCATGTTATTTCTGCTCAAGAACAACCGATATAGCTTTTTAGCATTTGGTCGAATTGAAGGTTTGTGTCCAAAATATCTCCTGCGCGTAGGGAAATGCTTGAAAGTTAGAAGGTATTCCCAACGAGAAATAGAAAAGAGGATGGTAAATGGAAAGAAAAAAAAATGCATACCTTCGACCAGGCAATATTCTTGCCATATTGCCATTATTGTTTGTCACAAATACATCACTTTCATCACACACTATGAAATCAAGTGCAGCCATGCGAGAAGAAAACGAAGAAAACGGTTTCAACTCCTCCTGAGAGGCTATGGTTTCTTTTGAATAGAAATTTGGGAAGAGTGCTTTCAAGGGTGCCAATGTCTCTTCCCCTCCATACACTTCTCCAGATGCCACATAAATGTGGACATCACTGCCATATCCCAGTGCTCTCAGCATCAGACCTACTTCTTCTGGTGTGAGTGGGCATTTTCCATGCCTCCTTTCCTTATCAGGATTGCTAATCTGCAAGTCAATCAAAAAAAGCCTCAGACATGCTTCATCAACTATAAATTTTTATCAATTTAATTTCAATATATAAGACTTATGTCCCAAAGATATGTTACGGAAGCATCATTGTAGCAACTCCCATTCCTCATAAAAACACACATTCCTATGCAGGAAAGGCTGCTCACACCTATGGCCACCATCATTTATCTATGATTCGCCTTCCACACCCATTGTCCCTCATCTATCCCACCTTTAAAGTTGAGCTTCAAGTTAGAAGTCAGATACATGCACCCTGAATTTAGATTTTCAGGTTTTCCATTTTGCATCTCAAAAACGTGGAAGATCAAGCTGAATAAGAGAAGTTCTTATGTAAAATAGTTGAGACTAACATGTAAAGCTTTCCACCTCCTCCGTATTGCAGCCAATTCTTTCCTTTCCTTTTCTCCACCACCATAATAGCATCCCGAGAATGCAAGCATATCAGGTTCAAACCTGTAAGAAGAAAGATCTGGTTGCATAAAAAACTCACACAATGTAAAACTTTACTTCCATTATAATGCATATATGCAATGATGATTTATTCTACACAAAATGCAGACATGGCCACTATCAATCCTAGAGATTGAGCCTGACAGCCAGCTATTAGAATTCCAAATTTCTCAAAAGCACTACACCAGATCATCACCTCAAAACATAAATCATACACTCAAAACCTATGCTGTTAGTTGGTTTTTCAATCCAAGTTCTAAGGAAAAGGAGAAATGGGCCTTAAGTATGTAGATGTAGGTGGTGTGGACATTTGTGTATGCATGTTTGTGTGTACAATGTTCATATGTTTGAAGAAATTACACGAATAAGAACCTGTGCATCTACAAATAACAATCTATTTCATCATCAGCAGTGACGATCAACCGGAAAGTTTAACCCAGGTTCCAAATGTTTGCACAATCGACTTAATCAAAATGGTACAGGTAACATTTTTTTATGATGTGGAACCTTATCAAGGCAAGGTACGCAGCCCACCCGTCAGGACTGTGCAGAAATTATACAGGATATACAAGAGAACAAATGGTAAAGTTAAATTATTTCTCTAATTACACCATAGTCATCAGAGATATAGAAGTTCAAAGACCAATTAGACTACCTCAGGTGCAATGCGATATAATGCTTGTCTTTCATCCTCATCCGGCGAACCAAGGTTTCACCCATATGAAGTATTGGATCAATAAACCTTAATGCATGGTAGTTAACTCTACATCTCAACCTTTGCAAATCTGTGCCCAACTTGTTTGCAAGTCTGTAATCAAATTTGGTGAGCTGAACAGCCTGCCAAAGAATAAAGACCAGTAAGCCTTCTTTTTTGGAATTATTTGAAATATATTCAAGATAGAATATACCCGCACGAAACCAACAGTGGGAAATGTCAAATCAGGGATGTGGTTTCTACTTGGTATAGGTGATTTGACATATTTCTTGAGCATGTTTAAAATATACATGGACTCTCAAAATTTACAATGTTCAATCATAAAATAAATACAAAAGATTCAAATGCAGTTTGATACATGCATGTGATGTAGGATAATAGTGGAACAAGAAAGAGAAACAGAATACCAGTAGAAAAGAGAAGGAAAGTAGCCAGAAAAGATGAGAGAAGAAGAAGACAAAGAGAAAGGGTGTTGGAAGAATGGCAGCTGTAACAAGCGCTCAGTTGTTTAATCTCAAACTCAGTCTACCCTCAATGTTTCATTATAAGCATTTAAATAGTAAAATAACACAAACCCAAAATAAACCCTAGAAAGTCTATGGGCTAAAGCCCAAGCCCATTAATACAAACCCAAATAAAATAAATAAAATATAAGTAAAATAACCAAAACAACAATAATAGATTATGTCAGCATGTATAAGTAATATTAAGAATACATAGATTCAGGGATTGATATTGTTCTTTTTCAATCTTTTCTGATTTCTTTTGGCTGCTACACAAATGAAAATTTTCTTTTGTATTCCATAAAAATAAAATTGGAGTCGTTCAGTTTAGTAAAATTCGCTAGCGAGGAGGCAGGCTTTCTCCTCAAGTTGAAATCCAATTATCTAAATAGATCTGTAATAAATGATTCCAGGCACCTGGTTATATTTTCCAATTAGAAAGAATCAGCCAAGTATTGTCCCAATTCATCTAAAGGTGCACATGAGAGAGTAACAAATCAAGCTTCTGTTATGCCATCCATATCATCATTTCTAAGTTTAAGAATATCTACTGATGTGAGCAATAGGATACAAAAACAAAAAAAGAAAAATCATAGTTTGTAAAGTAATGGAAGGCCCGAATCACATGTCCTATACTCTAAAAAGACTAGTCAATGATACAATTGACTCTCCTTTCAAACAATGTGGGATTCCAAACACTACCTACCCTTATCCTTATATGGGGTACCACATAGCTATACTGTACAAAAGCAATCAAAAGAAGCATTAGAGAATGAAAACTTACATGCCTTTTCAAGAAAACAGGCAATACACGACTTTCATAACATTTCTCACTACACTTCCTTGGTACACGCATGGTATGTGGATCCAAAGTTTCCCCACCCTTCCTAGGCAGATGTTGAATAATTTTAACGTCTTTTGACAGAAATGATATAAACCAATCGACATCAAAGATCTCTGAAAAGTTACTGCAAAACAAAGAGATTTGTTGTCTTGCAATGTAAGAACTGAATGCAAATAGATCCAATTTGAACAGCTAGAAGTATTTGCAACTTCCAAGTTTCAAATTACCAACCTAGAATCTTTCCAGAAGGACTTTTGGTCCAACTTTGGAACAACAAGAGTAGCATTTAATATACGGGCAACAACCACAGCATCTGTAATCTGTCAAAGGTAGGTCTGCTAAGCTTGGAATGAGCAGTAATAACATCATCTAAATACTTGTAATCAAGAAGTGGCACAGCAACAAAACATTGGTTAGATGGTTGTCGTCACCACACACATCATGCCCACAGGATCCCAATACTACAGGCAATGTAACTGCACGGAACGATTAAGAGACTAAGCAACCCAACCTGCTTTACACTAACTCTACACTTGGATCATGTAAAACAATGATACCAACTGATAAAAGTAAATATGTCTGTATCTTTCTCACTGAGATGAGGCTAAAAGAAATGTAAGAAAGAATCAAACAAACATTGGTTCATTCCCTGCATCTTCAAACCACTAGTATCTTGAAAGATAAATGTTAGGTACTTCAGGCCAGCAGAAGCTTTTTTTCCAATTTGGAATTCAGACTAGCAGAAGTAGAATACATTAAAAATAAAATGGAAACATCCACACAAGACAAGAAGATTTGATGTCATTTAGTCACATTCATTTTTACATCCATGAGTAACGTCAATCCAAATCCACTATACCTGATACCAATTATAATTAGACAACCAACTAACTTATTTAAAAAAATAGTTTTAAGAGGACTCGGTTACAGGCAGATGAAATCCAGGTTATAAAAACAGTTTGAGAGCTGATTAGACAACCAACTAACTTATTAAAAAATATAGTGTTGAGGACTCGAGTGCAGGCAGATGAAATCAGGATTATAAAAACAGTTTGAGAACTGATTAGTATCTCCATCAGCATGTGTCTAGAGCAGCAAAACGTGCGAGCATTCCCTTACTTTAGTAAAACAATAAAGAATATGCTTTAAGTATGTGCAGTACTTGCTAATCTCAATTCTTCTTTCATTTAATTCTTTAGTTTTACCGTCTCTGTCTTTGCGAGTCAGCAATCCTACTATAATTTCATTTTATTTTCATGTACGCTAGCAGCCTAGCACACTTGCTTCCAATAACAAATAATTCAAAAAAATGCATGTACGTTCCACTTTTTCGAGTACTAGTAAAATCTTTCAACTCTCACAAAATTTCTGCCCAGCAAACATTCATTCCAACATATAAAATCTGTGCAAGAACCTTTTCTTGCAAGTTACAACTACTGTACAGAGGTACAAGTGCAGAAAATTACACCAGTTCTTTGTTGATTCAAGCCCCCACTGGTTGCTATTGCCAGGTATCGATTTGGATGCGTAGTAGCTACAACTTCTGCAATAAAACAAGAAAGTCCCAAATCAAAATAATCACAGTAGAAAACTAGCATTCCGCAAAAGCCAATCCGAAAACCAAAGCCGGAAACCTTAGAAACAATACTAAGTAGTTAAATAGTAGGCGATGATCAGAACCAATAAAATTACTTCCAGAAGCAAAACCAAACGAAGAAATTTAAATTGCAAAATTCTGACAAAAAACGAAAGAAAAAAAAAAAAAAAAGAAAGAGCTGCGAAGTTACACGCACTTTGAAACTTCTTGCTGGCATTGCTACAACCGTAGTAGAACTTGTAATTTCTGGAGCTCCAAAGATCACGAGCCGATTTCCCCCCGCCACTCTAGTGCTCAAGGTTCAAGAAAGCAGTGAGCAGAAACAAGAAATCCATGGAAACATAAAAGATTGAAATTAATCTCTCAGGATCGAAAACACCAACCGGAACACGAAATGACGAAATTCCAACCGCAACGTCGTTGCGAATCTGGAGCTGCACACGATGCCACTCGAAATGAATCGATAGAATAAAAATGTGTGAAAAGAGAAAATGTGTGTGTGTGTGTGAGAGAGAGAGAAAGAGAGAGTACGAAGGAACGGTGGCGGAGGTGAACGGAATTGACGGGGGAAGGGGCAAGAAAGGATAGTAGAGCGAATAGGATGAGAAGAAAGGCAGAAAAGGCGGAAATAAACGAGATAAGACGGTGGAGGCGGAGGTAATAGTGGTGGCGCCGCCTCTGAAAGGTCATTATGTCGGGGGATGGCGACTCTGTTGGAGCAGAGTCCCGAGCACAGCGCTCTCTATCCAGTCTAAAAAGTCCCGAAACAAACGCCAATTCCCAACCCTTAAACCACGTTTGCGGATGACGTTGGATTGGATAAAACTCCTTCGTCTCTTGAAAGGAAATTTGTAAGGTTCTTGTGTCACTGCCTCTTTTATAAGCAATTCAGCTCTATGCTTTTCCCTCGGTATCATCATTGAAGTTAACATTTCATTCTGTTCTGTACGCCATTGGCCCATTTATTTTTGGAAAGTGATACATATATAATATAATTATATAATATATTTTATAATAAGTATTAAATAAGAGATAATTTTATAAAACACTTTATACAAATATTATACTTTACAGAATTATTTATCATTTAACACTTGTTATAAAATATATTATATATTTGTGTTGTGTGTATATCATTTTTCTTTATATTTAATGTCATGCATAAAAAGGGATCGTCTAATTTTTTCAGTGATTTTTTAAATTTAAATTTAAATTTTTATTTTTATTTTTATTTTTAGTTTTAAAAATCTCACCATTTTTAATTTTTTCCTCCAAATGATTTTCATGAAATTAAAACGACACCATTTATAGATTTTCTAGCATCAAACAAAGTACTAGTGTATAATTTGACATTATTTTGATGTGGTATAACTTTATTTTATGATACCTTTTTAATGCAGCATTATGTAATTAAGGTGCATTTTATCATTAAGTAATGTTAAATATAGTTAGAGTATGTGCAAGGCTAACACTGCTTTTGAAAAAAAAAATGTGAAGTTAGCCATTAAAAAAATAATTTTTACATAATTACGTTTATCTATTTTTTTCAAAAAAAGTATGTAATACTTGTATTTGGTAGTGTAAAAATCATTTCTCTTATTTACTGGCAAATTTATTTTATTATGTTGCGAAAAAAAAATGAGGACGTGTTTCTTTTAATATAATTGAACAATTTCTCTTTCACGTCTCTCACCTTCCGAAGTTTCGTGGCATCTATTGGAAAGCAATGGATCTGACTGTTGGTTGGTTTAATTAAAGTAAAATGTTGGAATCACCCAAAAAGATATCTAGCTCCCATCTATCAATTAACGTTGGGGCTACACTAGACCTGACGCGATATTTGTGATTTTTTAGTTGTCTAGTCCTTTGCATTTGTTGGGTGTCTTTTTTTTTTTTTTTAATTAATTAATTTATTTAATGAAAAGCTACATACCCATTAATATCACCAGAACAATTATAAGGAAAAAAAACATTGGAGAATTCCAAACATAACTTTAACAATAAATTTGCGTGAAGTCGATTTTAAAAAGTTAATGAACAGTCGGTTTTGATTTTAAAAAAAAATTCTTTATTTTCAACCTTATTTTTTATTTATATATTAAAAATAAATTAATGAAACTTATTAAATTTATAAAAACAATATTAAAAATGAGAAAATTATTTTTAATATTAAAGTTGACTTCCTAAAATCGACTTCATATAAAATTACTCAATTGAATTTTATGATAAAAAATTTTGAAATGATTTGTATGGTGATTTATTTCAATGAAATAATACAAAGGATGAAATAGTGATTTTGCTTTGAGTCTTGAATTTATATTTTTATATGTAATAAAAGAAATAAAATTTAGAATTTACAACATTTTATAATAAAATATTATTTTTAAAAATATTATCACTCTATAAACATAATACTTCAAGTAAACGAGGGAGAGAGATCTAGAGAGACATAGTTTTATGGTATAGAAATTCAAAATGGTTTATAAGATTGACTTATTTTGACGAAACAATATAAATGCTAAAATTGTATCTTTGGGTAAGTCTTAAATCGATTTATATCTTTATATTTAAAAAAAAAATTTAAAAGTTACAACAATTCATAATAAAACATTGGTTTTAAAAGGATTATTGTTCTATAAACATTTCCAGATTCTATTTTTTATTCTAATTATTGTCAATAACAGTCTACTTTTATAGATAGAATGTCATGTTGAAGTCATATGACTCTGCTTTTATATATATATTAATCTTTCTATTATAATAAGTGACTATCTAACGGTCACTTAATAGATTTTCTCTTTTTTTCATTAAATTTTTTGTTTTTTGGTTAAATTTAACGGTCACTTAAGACTATATATTCAAAACACTAGATATGATTTAAAATTTAGATTAGATTAATTAGATATATAATTTAAAACTTAAATGAGGTTAGTTAGATATATGATTTTAACGCTTAACATTATATATTCAAAATACTATATATGATTTAGAATTTAGATAAGATTAGTTAGATATATAATTTAAAATTTAGACGAGATTAGTTATATAATTTTAAATTATATAAATTATAATTTAAATAATATAAATTATTCCACTTGTTTAAATTAGATAAGTTATAAATTATTCCCTTTTTTTGACTTTATATAATTTAGATAATATTAAAATTTAAGTTATATCTAAATTATATATATAAATTTAAATTTAGATATTATATATGATTATAATTTAAATACTAGATATGATTTAAATTTTAGATGATATTAGTTAGATATATAATTTTAAATTATATCTAAATTATAGATTTATATAAATTAGATAATATAAATTATAATTTAAATAATATAAATTATTCCACTTGTTTAAATTAGATAAGTTATAAATTATTCCCTTTTTTTGACTTTATATAATTTAGATAATATAAATTATTGAATTATAAATGATGTAAATTATACAAATTTAAAATTATATAAAATTTAAGTTATATCTAAATTATATATATAAATTTAAATTTAGATATTATATATGATTATAATTTAAATACTAGATATGATTTAAATTTTAGATGATATTAGTTAGACATATAATTTTAAATTATATCTAAATTATAGATTTATATAAATTAGCTAATATAAATTAGATAATTATAAATCATATAAATTTTAAATTATAGAAATTATAGAAATTTAAATTTATATATTTTAGATATGATTTAAAATACAATTTAAATTTAAATTATACATATAAATTTAAATTTAGATAAAATTTAATATATATGAATTTAAATCATATATATTTAAATAATTATCATTTATATTATATATACATTTATATATATGATTTAAAATTCTTATTCATTAACATATTATTTATAACCGCTTCACTACACTAAGAAAATATGCTTTGCACGTTACCTTTCCCTAATAGATATATACATCATATATAGGGGTGTAAATGGTCCGGTCCGGGAAATTTGTAGACCGATTTCATTCGGTCCAAAAATTCTCTCACCCTGGACCGGACCGAACAGGAGTTCGGTCCATACCGGTCCGGTCCAATTCGGTCCAGGGGCGGTCCGGTCCGGTCCAGAGGTGCCCCATATGATTTAATAGGCTAAATTTAATTTAAAATTCTATAATAATCAAATATTTTTTTGGCATAAATTTAACTACTATAAATTATAATATGTTAATATTATAAGAGTATATATTATATATTAATATGTTAGTATATATTATATATTAAGTATGTTAATAAATTATAACTAATAGCACTATAAATAATAATATGTTAATATTATAAGAGTATATATTATATATTAATATGTTAATATATATTATATATTAATATATATTATATATTAATATATTAATTTATATACTATTTTTATATATACATATATATATATATATATATGTGGG
Source organism: Platycarya longipes (assembly GCA_036559045.1). Classification (NCBI taxonomy): domain Eukaryota; kingdom Viridiplantae; phylum Streptophyta; class Magnoliopsida; order Fagales; family Juglandaceae; genus Platycarya; species Platycarya longipes. Next base: position 23,482,457 of record CM071796.1, on the reverse strand, counting down.
GTTCGGTCCGGTCCGGTCCGGTCCAGGGGGAGAAATCCTTTGAACCGGACCGGACCGGAATTAATCGGTCCATGTAAAATTTGGACCGGACCGGACCGAATTTCATTCGGTCCGGTCCGGTCTCGGTCTCGGTCCGGTCCACCGATCCGATCCGGTCTTTTTACAGCCCTAATCATATATGTATAATAAATGAGTTATTATATTTTTAATTCAGAGTGTAGGACATACAATCTACGGCAATTTAAAATTTTATTTATAAAATCTAAAATGTAATTTTTATATTAAATTAAATTATATAATCATTTTAATCGGTATCTTTTACATAATATCTTCTATTCAGATCATCTGCACTACCCTTAAGTATAGCCCCCCAATCAATCCGCGCCACGTAGGCGTCCCACAAGCATTATTGTAGGTGGCTACCACATGAAATCCAGCCATTCCCCCCTTTCCTCGAACAGACCATCCTCCACCCCCCCCTTTCCGATCTGCTTCTTCCTCTTTCCCTCCCCCTTTCGCACGTTACACCATTCTCCCCTCTCCCATTCGCATTGCACCATCTCTGACCGGAGGCGAGATAGCAGTTGTGGAAGATGAATCCCAGCGAGATTGCTACTAGAGTGACGATTTCATTTTGTTTGATTAGGGCTTCCGTTGTTCGACTTTGAGTCCATGTTGAAGACAGCCGACGCCGTACGAGTTTCCACCTCCAACGCCCATTTCAACGTTGTTCACTTACCGATGCCATTGCTCATGTATTTCTTCTGTGAGCTGCAAAATTCATGATTTTAGGGCTTCCGTTGCTCAGGTTTGAGTTAAGGGAATGTTGTCAAGGTGGAGTAATTGTCTACTTGTTAGGTCTTATTTAGGTTCTTTACTTATTCATGTTTAAGTTTTGGAGTGATTTTCTTGTTGGAAAATGAAATTTACGATTAAGATTATATTGCTGCTCAAAATCATGTTTGTTCTTCTCTTAAATATGTAAGTCTAATTCATTGAATTTTTTACTTTTTCTTTTCTTTTGATCTGTTTGGTCTTCTGATTGCAACGATTTATTCTCTCAAATTGCAAGAATTGAAGTACATGGATTCCAAATTTCATATCAATGGTAAATTAGATTTTTTTTCTAACTACTGTGTATTATCGAAATCAGAGTAAATGCCGGCGAAATTATACGAATCCGTTTGGATGATATCTGATTTTGCTTGGGTGATTTCTGGAAGACAAACAATGAAAATGGAGAAATCTGAGTTCACCGGCGATAGCACTTGTTTCCTAGCTTACCGGCGGCAACACTTGTTTCAGAGCTCACCGACGGCGCGAGACGATTTTTGGAAGATGAATCTGACAGCCTTCGTTTCAATACACTCGAGATTACTCTTCTTTTTGTGAAATATGACGTGTTGTAATGTTATTGGGTGGCTGCACTTTTCCTTAGTGCAGCCGGACCATACAGAAGAGAGACACTTTACATATCACTTTGAGAATAGAATTTTATTCCCTATATGATCGATGAAGGAGAGTACAATCGAAAGCGACGGTTTTGTATCCTTCTATTTGAAGGAAGAATAATACTATTTTTCTCACTCATTTTAACTGCTTATTTGATTGTTTATGTATTTATTTATTTTTTAAAATTTTTTATTTTATTCATTGATTAAGAAAGTAATTATTTATATATTTATTTTTTTATATTTTAAAATAATAAAAAATACAAATAAAAAAATTGACTAAAAATAAAATGATGAAATTGACCTAGCGGGCAGATGCAGTGAGCACAGTAACACCACTCTTAAAGGAATTCTCCGATGGATAAATCCGTTTCTTTTGGATCTTTATAAAGCCGGAATTCTACTCATGGGAGGCCAAAAATTTGGGCTAAAATTTTTAGAGCAGCACTACAAGTCTACAAGTAAATTTCAAAGGGAAATGCCTATTCACCCGAATGTTTATCTCGAATTTATGTTCCAAAATCAAAAAAATTAAATACGTATCTTTTAAAAAATTAAAATATGATTTTTCATATTTTTTAAAAATGTGTAAATATAAAAAAATGAATGAAAAAAATAAAAATAATAAAAAATAAATCTACTCTTTTTGGGAGATGTCGGGCTACAATATTTTTTCAAAATGAGTAAATAAGAAAAAACTATGCAATTTTTAATTAACAACCTTATACAATTCAAGCATACGTACCATTAATTCCATTCATTGAAAGCTATCATTGCCTTTAAGTAGGGTTGTAAATGAACTAGACCGCTCGATTGCTCACTCGATACTCGCTCGACTAAACTCGAATCAAGCTCGATTCGTTAAAAAAAAAAACTTGATCGTGAAAGCAGAAACTTGCTCGATTAGTAAACTCGACTCGACTCAGTTAAGGCTCGTCCATAAATCATGAATATATAAATCATGAATATATATGAACTCGACTCAACTCAGTTTAGCTCGACTCGATTAGAACTCGTCCATAAATCATGAATATATATAATTCTTTTTTCTATATATTAGTATTTTTACACACATATATACTTCTATGTATATTAAATTTAATAACATAAACATAGTTATCTTGAAAATTAAGTATGTAGTATATAACCCACTTACTTATGCCTATTCATTTATACTTATATATTGAATATAATTTATAATGATATGTTAGTTAATTAAGTACTTAAGTGAATAATTATAGTATATATATAATGTGTGATAATTAGTATATAAGACTTGGTGGTTTCATTATATACTACAATATATAACCATATAAAAAATGTATTCATAAAGATGTTATAACTTTATAGTTCGATATAATGTTTATATATTAATTAAATTTTTATTAGATTTAATATTTTATTTTATAATTTGGTATTTTTAATTTTTTAATTTATGCAAAAAATATATATAAATATAAACAAAACTCGAGCAATAACTCGACTCGGCTCGACTCAACTCAAGCTCGTTAAAGAGTAAAAATCAAGATCGATAAATAACTCGACTTGGCTCGAGATCGTGTTTGATCCGCTCTAACTCGGCTCGACTCGGCAAGCTCTCAACTCGAGCTCATGTTATTTGAGTCCAGCTCGACTTGATAATCGAAAAGCTCGACTCGACTCGGATCGATTACAACCCTATCTTCAAGTGAATGCTAGCATGGTAGGAACTGTTTACGTGCAGGGCTATCACATCCGATGATTTGTTTACATGCACGGCTCTAAGTAAAAATCATTTGAAAAAGAGAGATAAAAGACTCAAAAAGAAAGTAAGAGCTTGGTCTAATTTATTAAATAGAACTGTTTCAGAGCAAGTATTACTTGACATTGAAACAAGGTTGCTCCTTCATTTCCACAAGTAAAGAGCGAGCTTTGGGTTATATTTCGTAAGTACAATTTACATCTTGAAGAAAGTATTTATATGTACTTCTGTACAACTAAAATAAGAAGGATAGCAATATAAGTAGTACACAAAAAAAACTTATGTATTTCTAATAGGTACAAGTCGCATTTCTGATCGCTTAGTGAGCTTACGAAAATTGTGGACTCTAAGTCTAGCTATCTGAGCCTCCTCTTCAGCCGTCATCTCCCTTACTACTACTATTAGTCAGCATTTGAGTCTCACTTTGATTCCACATTTTCTTTTAGCATGGTAGGATACCCTCTTTTTAAAATAATCATTTCCCAACAAATGACTTAGCTGAATGAAATGCGAGAATGCAGAATAAGCAAGATTGAAATTAAAGGAAAAAAGCAAGATATATTTATAGCTCTCAACCTTTTAGAAAACCCTAGCTGCTTAAGCCTTGGGAAAGGGAAAAGGGGAAAGGGAAGTGGGGGGGGGGGGGGGGGAGCTGCACCGTCGCCCTCCTTCCCCTTTTCCTGCCCTCCATCTTATTCCCCCCTCCCCCCTTTTTCCGCCAGTTTGCTTTAGGTTGCGGGAAGTTTTTGGTTGTTCTGTTAGGTTTTCGGCACCCAACACCAGTGAGGTTCCGTGGTTTTTCGATGGCTAGCCACCAACACGCGCCCCACAGGGTGGTTCCGTAGCCGCTAATCCTCTTGGCTTTTGAAGTTCCACCTGGAAGAGACGACACTTTCCCTACACGCATGGGTCGTCGATCTCGCTTGGCTATCATCACACCACACATGGAAAGACTTATGTCAACCACGTGTGGTGACGCTAGGCTCAGGGATATCGGTAGTACACGGTTTGACCAACCGGACAACTCTGGTGGCGTGTGTCCATCATGCGCTACTCGTTGCCGTGCTACTGTGCCTAGTTTTACCGAGTCCTCCTCTGCGTTTTTGGGCTTCGGTTTGTTTTATATTGTTGTTTATTTTGTATTTTGCTTTGTTGGTGTGTTTGAAATAATAAATAAAAATATGATTATTATTTTTTTGGTTCCCCCTTCTCCTTTGAATAATGGAGGTGGTGATTCTCCTCCACCTCTTTGGAGGGTGGAGGTTTGGTTATCTTTGTACTCTCTCAGACATACTACATTCAGTGTTGGTTTGTCTCTTGAGAGATTAGAAGTTAAGACAAAATCTACTACTGTTGTATACGAGGATACTACAAATCAGTGTTTAGTTAGGCTTGTAGTACGAGTTTTATCGTACTTATTAGTCTTAGTTGTAAAATTCATTTAATGAATTGAACTACGATCATTTAAAAAAAAAAATACATTGGTGCGGAACCACCTTATGCTTGCCCCCCTAAATTTAAAAAGAAAAAAAATTAAAATAGTATGTAAAAATTGTAATTTTTCTTTATATAATTAAAACTGCCCCTCAATATGGAGGTTTCTAAAATTTTTATTGAAATTTTTCCTTCAAATTTCAATATTCACATATGCAAATGAAAGATAAATTTCTTGCAGATCATTTGTTAATTTATATTGAAAAAATTGTTAAGAATTTTATTTTAAAAATGATAATAGATGAATTTTATTCTATGGAAAATCGTTGTCAAACTTAATTTGAAGAAGAAATTCTAAGATGATATTTCATTTTCTTTTCTTTTTATAATAGTCTCTAACAAGGTAGAAAAATCTTAAGAAAAATTATCTTATAAGATAATTTATAAATATGTATTTTTTATTTAAAATTTTATGATATATGATTATTATTTTTTACAATATCACATGCAAAAAATACATATTATTTATACCCACGTATACTATATATTTTGTCTATCACGCCTCCAGATACCAAATCTTAGTTCCACCATGTATATGCATATGTTTAGTTCTTCTTCACAACATGTATAAAACTACCCATTGGCCATAGCACTCCGCCGCCGCTGCTGCCTCTTCAAGAAACCGAGCTTATCGTTTTCCCCAAACCAAATCAAACCATTTCATCCCCACTCTAGGATACAACCACAGACACGGCAATGTGTAAAAACCACCACCACCGAAGGTTCCAACTGCCAAACAACCAGACACGAGCACCACAACCCCTCCATAGCGAAGTCGGAGCAAGCCGCCACAGGTGGAAACGTTGCAACCGACGCGGACCAGCGTAGGTAGCCACGGGAAACCACTTCTCATGCAGCACCCCAACCACCCGCCCCCACGAGGTCCCCACTGCCACACTCCCTTACTGCACTGTTGTGCCCACCGCCAGGGGCGGACCCAGCTTACACGTTGGGGGGGCTACCGCCCCCCCCCAAAGTTTTTAAAAATTTAGTTTATAATATAAATATATATAATTATATATATATAATTAAAATTTTCTCTTAAATTAAAAATAAATAAAAATTGCCCCCCTCAAATTTTTTTTTACTAAAGTTATTCATCTAAATCTTAATATATATCCATTTATATTTTAATTTTTAATTTTTACTTAAACTCAAATTTCAACTCACATAAGCTCACAGTTACTCAACTAACAGTCTGATTCTAATAAAAAAATTGATTATAAATTTATATGATTGTAAAATTGATTGATTATACTCACTTATTTAGTTTCAGTCTAACTTGTATGATTATGAGATATAATTTGTTAAAATTTTAACAGCGTTACATCATTACTTATTAGAAAATTCTCAAATTTATTTTTAATCTATAAATTTTTCTTAAATCATAGAAAAATATAAGCAAGTACTTAAAAATAATTAATTTTTTTTTTAAAAAAAGACTTGAACAATTCAAAAATTAATATACATTTAGAGAACTTGGTAATAACAAAACATGACACTTTTATCACTGATAATCATCCTTATAAAATTTATATTTATTGCACATTTTATCGATCGCCCCCCTAAACACAAAATTCTGGTTCCGCTCCTGCTCACCGCCCAGCGGTTGAAAAATCCTGCATGGGAATACTCTGTTTTGCACCACCGAAACAGGGGAAGTTTAACCCACACCATTAGCGACAACTCATCCACCCCACATCGTCATCCCCTACATTGGCGTTGCTTCCTGCACAAAGAACAACTACCGGAAACCTCAAGCCAACCCAAGCCGCCGCATCCCTCTCAGTGAGCTCACGCTGTGCCACTTTTCATCTCCGCTTCCCCGATCTTTCTATATGATCTTAGTGCAATGCCGCCGTGTGAACACCTTCTACCGCCGAGCTCCCCCTTCTCTGTCGTGAGTGCATGGCTTCCTAGTCTTTATTTCAGCACGTAATTGTGGTTGTACAGTTCTAACTTCCCAATAAGCCCACGCACTCTTTAGTTATTTCCCCAAAATATCCTCTCGTTTAGGGAGGTTTTATATTAGGTCCACTTTTTGTGCTTGGGGACTTTATCTTTTATTTCATATTTACAAAGAAAATGTTATTGATATTATATATATATTTCTAAAAAATGAGTTTTGAAGTGAAGAGGAAGTACCAAATTTATATCTGAACCCTTTAAAAGAATATTTTTGATTTGAAGAGAAGGGTGATTTTTTTCTACTTAAAATGTTTTTGTTATATTTTATTAGAGAAACGTTTATTTTGGAAAGTATATTTTTGAATTTTCCTCGGATTCTAAATTATTTTGAGTTCGGTAATATTTTACTACAACAAGTCTTTCTTTTATTTCAAGTGGGTTGTGATATTCAGCCTGGGCTTAGCTTTTAATTGAAGTTGAGTTTTAAGATGGTTTTATATTAAGTGGATATCGAGAAATTTGAGCGTTTGTGATATTTTAGGTTTCGAGGAATTTAGACTTTTCTTAAAGGCAACTTTAGCATCTTAGGTATAAATGTGTGAAATATAGGTTCAACTGAAAATTTATAAAAATTATATGATTATTTTATAGATGATGAATGATTTGATTCGACATTATTAAAGAAAAGTTTTAAAAATCTAAAAAGTTTAAGTAAGCAGGGTTTATATTCTAGTTTTACATAAAAAAAAATTGAAATAAGGTTAAGTTTGAAAATATGCATTTTATTTTTTTAAGAAAGTCAAAACGACCTCAGACGTTTGTTCTGTATGTGCATAAAAAGCTATAAAAAAAGTATTTTTGTCATGATTAGTGTAGACATGAGTTATATTTTGTGCATTTCTATTTTTGGGTTGAAAAAAGTGAATATGAGTCTTTTGAAAAACTTTGTTGTTGATGAAATAAAATATTCTGATTCATGAGATGTGAAGGTCTTGCTATAAATAAATGAAGAAGTTTTTTATTATGATTTCAAACATGTGAAATGATATAAAACTATTTTGTGAAATGATATAAAACTGTTTAGTACTTCGTTTTAATAAGATATGGCATTTGAAAATTTTGGTATAAGATTTGAATATGTATTCTGATAAAGGTGATTTTGATGTTTTGTATTGTTTTTGATACGGCCCTACTACGAGTAAGAATAATGGATACGACCATACTTGTGACGCCTCAAGATTTTGTCATGACTGGTGTAGACATGAGCTATATTTTGTGCATTTCTATTTTTGGGTTGAAAAAAGTGAATATGAGTCTTTTGAAAAACTTTGTTGTTGATGAAATAAAATGTTCTGATTCATTAGATGTGAAGGTCTTGTTGTAAATAAATGAAGAAGTTTTTTATTCTGATTTCAAACATGTAAAATGATATAAAATTAATTAGTATTTTGTTTTAATAAGATGTGTCATCTGAAAACTTTGGCATAAGATTTGAATATGTATTCTGATAAAGGTAATTTTGATGTTTTGTTTTATTTTTGATACGGCCCTACCACGAGTAAAAATAATGGATACGGCCCTACCTATGACACCTCAAGATTTTGCTTGGGATCGGAAGAACATATGAAGCATCGAGACATGCAATGCAAAGTTATCTGCCCTCGTTTATGACAGATAAAAATGCAATATACCTAGCATGTATCTAACAATATGCAATATTCACAGCGGATGGTTTTTTTTTTCTTTAGCAATACTATACACCAAACTAAAAATATCTCAAATAATTAAAACATCCTTCATACAAAAAGATATAATAAACAACTAAAATCACAACACTAGTCCAAAATGGTTATGATAAAAGAGTACTAGAGATACAACTCCATAGTATAAATAGTAATTTAAATTAACTACTATTTTAACATTGACGTCGCACCGTCGCTTAGTCGACCGTATCTTGATCTTGAATAATATGAACATGAACATGGACTTGAAGCATGACTGAACGTGAACTTGAACATGACTGGACATGAACTTGAATATAGCATGAACGTGGACTTGAAACATAGCATGAACGTAAACTTAAACTGGATTAAATATGAATGTGAACATGAACACTGACAATCAAAATGATTTCGTCAGTTGTTTTCCCAGGAATAGTGAACAATCAGAATGATTCCGTCCAACTTATCTTGTTAGAGATACTCAAACAATCAGAATGATTACGTCATGAGTATTTTATATGAGATACCCTAACAATCAGAATAATTATACTAGGAGTACTTATTGATGCTCTAAAAATCAGAATGATTAAGTGAGGAGCATTAGAGTAGAAATATTCTAACAATCAGAAAGAGTACGCTAGAAGTACCTCCCGTGAATTATAAATGGAGATGCCCGGTCAATCATAATGATTACATCATGTGTATCACAGACATGATTGATTGAAAGAATATTGTTTTATATATACTCTATACTTGAGACATGACATACCATGAGATAAAAAAATATTTCATAGTATGACATAACATGTAACAGAAAATATTTCATAATATGGCATAACATGTAATAGACAATATTTCATAACATGATATAACATGTAATAAAGAATATTATGTGATATGCCATACATGTAAAAGATAGAGTACGCAATATGACATATTTGCAGCAAATAGCATATGTGGCAGACTCCATTATGTAATAGATAATCATTTCGTGACAACATAATTCGTATAACAAATAAACATATAATGACATGGTATAGGTATGGCATGACATATATGATAACGTACATACATAAATTCTAGTTTCCTTACTCGTCACACATATACAATAAACTGCTACTAAGTTAAGAGCTAACTTATCTCGATCGTCACATCTTACAAAATAAAGAGCGACATACGAAGAACTGAAAATAGTGATTCTAAAGGTTAGAACTTAATCAATAACAATTAACAACACCAAAAATACTAACTTAGAGCAAAATTATTATTTTTTCCTCTACATGTGGAAAAATGACCATGAAAAATCTATAGGAACCCAAAACATGCATAAACTTCTCCCTTGATTTTTGTTGCAATTCTTCCTATTTTAAAACTCATGATCAAGCCAATTCTATTTTATATTTTCAACAAAAATCTTCCTATCGCAAGTTTAAAACATACTTAAGACATCCACTAAGAATATGTTAGTCATTAACACCAAATTGTTTAGAAAAAGAATCCAACTTTTTAACTAAAAAGGCAAATCCTTGAATCATATAATTTGATCGATTTCAAAACATCTCCAAGAATTTCAAAAATCTAAATTAACTTCTAATATAATCATAACATATTCATAAGAACAATCATGCTTTAAATCATCAATCAAAAGTCATCAAAATTATTAAAACAATACTTGAAGTTTTTGACTTTCCTCTAAGTCCAAAACTATACTTTTAATTTTAACTTGTTTTGATCAACTTGATCCATGACTTATAAAGATGTGATCTTCAAACCCAAACATCACATAATTTTAAAAAATGTCCTAAAATAGATCTAAACTTCAAACTCAAGATCACATGATCAAAAATCAACCTAAACAAAAATTTAGTCAAGAACCTCAATACTTTGACCTATCCGAATATCTCTTTGTATAAAATTTCATATTTTCAAAACTAACATCAAATATCTTCAAAACAACATTCTAACATGCATATAAGAGGCTTAGGGTCCTTCAATAAAATTATCAAAACCATTGAAACAGAATTAAACCACGAAATATTCAAATTTACTCAAAACATAAACTGTTTCCACTTCCAGTTTTCAAGTTTCTAAATCCAAATAAAAAATCATCAAAAGCTTTAGTCATGTAACAAAACCTCAATAATAATTCATAACATATTAACAATACTCCAAAAAAATTTCTGACTAAGATATCTTCATTAACTTGGTCAAAACTCCAAAATATAACTTACTCTTCAGTTTAACACCCAGAATGACCTATTTATGGTTTAAACCACTTTTGACTAATAAAATAACCATAAAATGAAATGAACAATATATACACGGAAACTAGACTCCAAGACGAACAAGTTTCATGAAGGAGTTATAACAAGAAAATACTTACAAAGGATCAAAAATCACCACCCAAGAATAAAAAAAAATATGCCCGAGAGAGCTATTTCGAGTTTCTCTTTAAGAGTGGGGTGAAAATGAAATGATGTTAGAGCACTAGCATTGATCTCATCAAAGAATTCATCAAAATTTGATGAGAAGTACAAGTTTGATGAGAAACATACATCTCCACATCTATAACTCTATATTAGATTCATCAAAATAATAATATGATAATATATTTTTTAAAAAGAATATTTTTAAATGTTTTTTCATATTTTATAATTATAATAATCATATGTATATTAATAATTTAATTTGATATTTAATAGGTTAATAGTGAGCATACGTATATTAATAATTTAATTTGATATAGTTATACTAACCATATGTCTAATTTCGCATTTGATATTTAATTTGATCATTTAATTTAATTTGATAATTTAATTTGATATTTAGTGGGTGAGCAGTGAACATGAGAGAAGAAAAAAGAAAAGGAAATGAGGAAAAAAAGGTGGAGAAATAAAATATATTAAACAAATACTTTAGTGGATGAACATCGACTCTTCAAATTTGAAGGATGTGGCTAATTTTACTGTAGTTCAAAGTTAGACTTATGTACTTTGATGAGATCAATGTGTGGTTGTTTTTAGTATAAATCATCAAATTTATGTTTAGTGAGTCATTTGATGAAACCAGTGCTGGTGCTCTTAAAAGGGTCTTGCACGACTATAGACCTCTAGAGAGGGAAGATATTGTCTTGAATGAAATTTGATTGTAAGTGATTAGGTTACATAAAATAAGGAATGATAAGGAATAAGGCTGGCTATTGTAGTTGTGAAGCATGGAGGGTGGTAAGATTGATTTGTATTTCACATCATGTCACTATTGAATGCAGCAAAGGGAAGGGAATGACCTGCCTTGTGGGAGAGAAAACTTTCTCAAAATTTTTTGCCAAGTTGGCCAATTTCGTGGGCCCTAATGAGCCTCAACTAAGTGGGCTTCAATTTGAGGTGTAAAGGGGGTTTGGTTAGTATTTAGGATGCTATCAAGCTCAAATTTAATTTTTCTTGACCCAATCAAATTTTCAAATTTTAAAAGGTTGAATAATAATTTCATAACATGAATTTGAGGAATTAATATCATGTGTAAGTGATTTAATCAAGTGATCAAACACAATGCTATAAATCGGATTAAAAAGGGTTTAAAGGCCAACTTTAGGATTTGGAAAAACCGTTTAGGGTTTTGATTTCAACCGAGACATTTGGATTACAATTAGATTCCAACCATTTATGATTTCTCTAGGGTTGAAACCCTATTTGGTTCAGTACAATTTGGATGGCCAGATGAAAAATAGGATTTTACTTAAGTGGTACGGTTTGAGACCTTGGTTCATTCTCAAAACATTTCTTGGTTCCTCTTGGTGCCAAGTGTCCAATACTACATACCAAGTGTGGCTAAAATATTTCCAAGTGTCCAAATAAGACTTCTTCAACCTAATCTGGACGTCATACGCTGTGATTTTGGAAATACTATGCTAGGTGTTATTAAGGAGGTTACTATTCACTCCGGGAAAATGAAAAATAAAATTTGTACTGAAAAATTCTAAATAATAACACTAAACTAAAATTACAATTCGTCTATTGAAATTCAACTCCGGAGTGTCTCGAAAAAACTAAAACGCGAATTGCAACAAGCGTATCGTCTAAAAACTGAAAATGAGATCATTACACCTTAAAATCCTAAACAATCAATTGAGTCTAATGGCGTAGACCATAACACATTCTGACACTTCTAACTATATCAAATAAATAAAATCACACTTCTGACACCATGGTGAATGGTAACACTGACTATGCTGACATACTAAAACATACATGATTAGCCGATTCGTGAAAACTTACAGAGTTTTCATGAGATTCCTAAAGCTTATAGAAATTCCACATTTGAATTTCTAGCGAGCTAATAGCTATTACATTATCATGGGTGACAATATTGGATACAATCCTACCACGGGAAAGAATAGTGGATATGATCCTACCACGGGTAAGAGTAGTGGGTACGACTTTACCACGAGTAAGAATAGTGGTTATGGTTCAACCACGGGTAAGAATAAAGGATACGGCCCAATCATAGATAATAATAGTGGATATGTGGTCTGACCATGAGTTATAAATGTGACACAACCCTACCATGGAGGTTAAACTTGGTATCTTGTTTTAATGAGATGTTTCAGATTTTATATGTCAAATGATAATGTGTGAATAAGAATAATTTCTGAAAAATTTTCTCTGATTTTTTGTAACAAGTTTGTTTTTGCATTTTCGAGAGTAAACGTTTGGTTTTCTGAACTCTAAAAGTAAATGCTTTGTTCTGTATGATGAAGTTATAAATGCTCATATTTACATACTAGCATATGCTCACTGCTTACTGAGTTGATAGCTCACTCCTTATCTCTGAACATTTTTCAGATGAGTTTGGATGTTTCAGTCGAGGATCAGATTATGAAGTATTGGGTGAGATGACTTAAGAATGATAGATTAAGCATAGAGAATTTATATTAGTATTGGCAAAGTTTAGTAAGGAAATAATATTGTCTTCTTGTGACTTAGCATTTTTTGAATTGATGATATTGAGAAAATTGATTTTGAGACCAAGTTTTATATGATATAATGAGAATTTTGAGTCTTTAATTATACTGTTGAAATTTGAGTATATATGATAGAAAGTAACTATCTGATCCTTGCGGAATCGAGGCGTTACATTGGCTGACTTTTTAACTCTATCTTTATGTTTCGAAACCTCAAATGATATTGAAGCTGTGATAAAAACTGAGTTCCCTTTCGAGTGAAAACTGTAAAACAAAGGAAAAAATGAAGTAAAAATCCTCAATCCTCCTCTTGTCTATCAAGACTTGTATATGCAAATTACAAATGGATTCATTCAATTTCTACATCATCAAAGCTAAGAAGACAAACATGTTGATGCTAAGGCATCGCTAGCTTAAAAGATTGCTAACACTACTAAAAATTATACTCAAATCTAATAAATTCTAAAAGAAAGAAACAAAAAAAAAAAAAGATTTGCACTTGAAGACGTCTAATGAATGGAGGGTGTATCTGGTATCCAATTTGGTTGTATATCATTGAGAGAGAGAGAGAGAGAGAGAGAGAGAGAGAGAGAGAGAGAGAGAGAGAGAGATGATGCATTTGGGCTGAAGATGAGAGCTAGTCCGAGGACTGGAAGCCAAGTGGGATGCTAGGGATCTCAAAATTAGGATCCCGATTGCATCCCTACTTTAATTTTTTTTAGTTTTTTTTACATAATTTTTAAGTAAGTGTTTTTAAATAATGTATGATTTTTTTTTATATTTTTAAGAAAAATTTTAAGATATAAAATTTTAAGATATTAAAAAAATCATGTAAATTTTTTTTTTTTTTTACATCCATTTAGAGTATATCCTTTTTTCTTGTTGTAAATCCATTTAGATCCTACTAGCTTTGCCTTGTCAGGTTTAATAATCATTTTTCAAGTGTTATTCTTGCTTAGAGAATCCATTTCCTAGGACCATCTACCCCTAGTATGCCCTTCTTCCTTTTGTAAATCCATTTAGATCCTACTAGCTTTGTCTTGTCAAGTTTAATAACATTTTCCAAGTGTTATTCTTGCTTAGAGAATCCATTTCCTCATCCATGGATTGTTTTCATTTATAAGGTTCAATGTTGTCCATAGCTTCTTTGTAGGATCTAAGATTCCTTTCCACAACTTCATCAGCAATAGTCAAAGCAAAAGAAGTTAGCTCTGCTTGACCATACATGTTAAGAGGCTTTATTACCCTTCTTTGCCTATCCCTTACCAAACTGTAGAAGCTAACTCCACCTTGGTCTTCATCACCTAAGGTGGTTCCTTGAGTTTTATTATCCTGGCATTCTAATTTTTCTAAATTATTGTCAATTTGCTCAATCTCAAGTTTTAACTTCTCTGGGTTAAGATTCTGTGTGACAAGACAAACAAATCATTGTTGTGGGTGGGACTGCATAGCAGCTGCCACCTTATGATCCTAAGTTATACTTCTTGCAGGCATGAGTTCCTCCTTCTATTTTTTGGTGAGATTTTCCTGGCCATCTTGATCTAATTGATTAGATTTTCTTTTTCTTCCATTGACTTCCCCCTGTTATTATTGATATTGTTCGTTTCCACTACTGCAAATATTTTGGCTGCTCTAGCCCTTCTTTTTCGGCTTAAAGATTTGGAAGGTAAAACTTCTGGTATTGCGTAATTGGTCATAGGATAATCATTATTGAATTTTTGAGAATCTTGTACCATCTTATTTGCTGGACTGTTCATATTTATCTTCATGGAATTGAGAAACAGACTTTCTTGATTGATAGAGCCTAGCTGGCCGTCCTCTATTAGTGTTACAGACTGTTATTCTTCATTACCCCTTTTGCTAGCATTACTATCTTCCATCATGTGCTTCCCTTTCTCTATTGGAAGATCAACAAAGAGTTCAATCTAATTTTGTTGAGCCTGTTCTAATACAAGTGGAACTCCTTCTTCATTAACTTGAATTTCATGAGTATTGATATTAATTTTCCTGCTCAAGCTTCCATTAGTCTTGTCTTTTTGAATGAACATTATTTCCTTTTGTTGCTAATTTACTTCCACCATTTCCCATAAAATCAGCCCTGTAGCCCTTAACCTTTGGGCATATTGTAATTGTGCCCCCTCTTATAAGTTTCTCTTGATTTTTCACTAAAACAAAACTTGCTATCATGCTGAATTGCCCCACAGTGAAAATAGAAAAGGGGCAATCTCTCATACTTAAATTCAATCGACCTTTGTATGTCCTCTACTTTAATTAGTTTTTCACAAGGCAAAGACTTGGTAATATCCATCACTATTCTAATTCTTAGAAAATTCTCCCACCCTATACCATCCTCCTCTATCTTTATGCTCAAAACATCTCCAACAAATAAACCTATCCATTCCCCTCCTTCTTTAGTCATAGCTTTTGAGAGAAAGCCATGTAATTGGAGTAAAAAATGTTAATGAGTAAATTCATTTTCATTTGGATGAATTTTACTATCAAAATCTTTGAAGCAGATTAAATTTTTGTCAAAAGACCAAGGTCTTCCATTTTTTACTTGTTCCATATCCACCTCTTTCTAGAATTCAACCAAAAATCTATGATAACCCATTTCATTAAAATTAACAGTACCTTTAGGTTCCATATTTTTGTCATAGTTGCTTTAAAAGCATCTTTGTTTAGGTTCTTGTCCATCGGAACATATATCAGAAGACATTTTTTTGCTAAAATTCTTGCTTTTCTAGTATCCTCTTTAGAGAAGGTCACTACCTCCTTATCTATTTCTATCAAGTTGAAGCCTTCCCATAGCTTTGTTAATTCCTCTACCATATTTCGATCTCTGATTATAGATGATAACTACTGTGTATGAAGAAAACCCTAGCTCACCACCTTAACTCTCTAAACGAAAAGGACACTCACCTTACTAATTAAGGAAAGGACCCAACCACTATATGATAGAGTTGCAAAATGGATGCAATTTGATTTTTAATCCATTGGAATACATATATGTATTTTTATAATAAGTGTGTATTAAAAGGTTTATCAAAATTCTGGCAAAGGTGAAGCATCTACAAAACACTGCAGGCCATGCCAATATTCTTTTGCTGGGCAACTCTCTCTCTCTCTCTCTCTCTCTCCCTCCCTCCTCTGATTTGCCCCCATCCCTTTCCTCTCCTTCGATAGCAAAAATGTGTCGTTCAAGTGAGGTCATTTTTCAATCAAGTATACATCTATCATCTCTCATTTTCTCTGGTAAATAGCTCTATAAGTAGTTTGACCGCTCCCTGCAATATTTACCATATAAGACTCTATTTCTTTCTGCTACTGTGCTTTAGGGGATATGGTTGTGTGAGCATCGTGACAATGCAACTCCATTCAATGTTGTGGTTTATACCTGTGTGGGGGTGAAATATTAAGTCCAAGAGAAAATTTTTTATTATTAACTCACACCATATCCGTATACTAAGAATTAGCAGGGTACTATTTGGGGGTGAAATACTCAAATCCATAATTGGGCCTAGCCCACTAGGCCACTACTAGGGACAAAAAAGAGAAAGTATGAGACAAGAAGGGACATAAAGGTAAACACGTGTCAGGAAGGGTTAGATGCCACAGGGAGCAAGTCAGACACGTCACAAGTTACCTCATGTTAATGGGTTCAAATAAACATGAGGCACCAGACGACTTGAGGGGGCTGGACGACTTCTCCTTCTTCTTCGACCGGAGAGAGACTTTCTTCAGCAAGTTGTCCATGGCTTTTACTGTACAGTAAACCATGAGAGACAACGAGAGACTCTAAATAAATATAATATAGTAGATTCACCTCCCCAAACGTCCGTGGAAGTAGGCTACATGTCGAATAATATAAATCTGTGTATCTACCTCACTTTATTTTCTCTACATTTATCCATTATGGATGTACATACTGCTATCATACAACCGCATTGGAACATTGCTCCAAACAACACCGATCAAAACCCAAGTCGCCATACTAAATTGGAATAAATTTTTTTTTCTTCTAGCATCAACAGTTAGCACTGTCTGTAAGATCTGATTTCCTTTCTTTGTCGAAGGTGGGGAGAAGGATGATTTTCTTGGCACACTGAATAAATCACTAGATGGATAGATAACACTCTCCCAGATGAGTACTCTCAATTGTTCCAACTTTTATATTTATGAAAAATGGGCGGATAGTGGGCAAAAATGATGATAATAATAATAATAATAATAATAAACCAGATGGATAAAAAAACACACCCATTGTGCATGCATGCATGCAGGTCAACCATGCAAGTGCACTATAGTGCAAGTACCGAATGCAACACGCGTCTGCGGTTTCTGCCAAGGATCGAGTGGTCCTCACTTGACAGTTGGGCCAGACACCACGGTGCATGGCGAGTGTACGCAAGGATGGGCCACAACGCTGTGGCCTAACCCTAGGGGGGCAGGGGGGCGCTAGTGATCACCATGCACAACGTTGACATGATATGTCCCCTCTATTGCTATCATTGACCTCCCATGCTGCGATGGAGGCCTTGAGCTCAAAGACATAAATGGTCGCGACCCGCTCAGCCTAGTTGCGATGTTGCTCAATGGGAGACATGAAGGGACTACCTAAGGTGATTCACTAAAAAATGAGCAGCATAAAGACTATTCCTAATACAGGAGAGTGTCGCGTAATAATAATTAAGAATAAATTTCTAAGTCGTCATCTCGAAGAAAGTTGTTTTAAAATCAAACTCGTATAAAAAAATAAAGAATTTTAGAAAGAGAACATAAAAATAGTGATATATGCAATAGATGAAAGAGTACAACGAAAATAAAAAAGGGGCACTAGTTGTAGACTAGATTCATGTTTTTTAGATTTGTGTGTTGTGAGGAAGGGTAAAATATTGAAATGCAAATTATATTTTGCTAAAACTAATTACTCAAAATTTAAAGGATCAAGAAAAGTAAATCAAATTAAACAAATAAGGAATTAAAATAAAAGTTTAAAGGAGCAAGAAAAGTAAATGATATCAAATTAAATAAGCAGGAATTAAAATGCCAAAGTTTACAATAATACATAATAAAGTTCAAATTAAAATAAAATAAACAAAAGTTGGAGATGAAGGCTACAAGTGAAGGAGAAAATCCGGGCAACAACAGTTGGATGCGAGGGCTTTACAACCGCATGTTATGCTCTCTTTCCCCACTTGAGTTCACTCCAAAAACTACAAAAATGAAATTGAGTGAAAAATTAAATGACATTACTTCTATTCCTACTCTAAGCATAAGACCAAAGAAAACTAAATACATGGAGGTAGATATGGCAAATGGAGGTTGAAACAGTTGTAATTTGTGCTCTATAAGAGCACTTTCATTGGATTGGTTAAAAGCCAAATCCAATGAGAATTTAAAAACTAAAGCTCATTTTAGGCCCACAAAGATAATGGCCGAATAATTTGACTTTTGTAAACAGTAAATCCAAAGCAAATGCTAAATATAGCCAATCAAATACAATAGCCAAATCTTTATTTTATTATTTATTTTTTCTCTTTCTTACTTTACTCTTTCTTCTTATAATTCTTGGATAGAGAAAATTAATTTAATAAAAAAATATAGCTGGATAAGGAATGAGTAGAAATAATTTTTTTTTAATATCTATTAATAATTTAATTTAAATATGATATGATTACTAATTATTTTTTAAACTTATAATTTAATTAAAATATGATTATTAATTAATATATAATAAATAGAATAGTCAAATTTGATAAAATTAATTAATTTAATAATTTTAAATAATTAAAAAAGATTTATTATTAATTTCTCATTATTATGTATTTTCATAAATAGATAATCTAATATAAAGACTTGATGTGAATAGCTAAAGCCAAAAATTAATTATATTATTTTACTGTTATATTTTGAAAAAATAACTATTCTAATATAAAGATTTATGTGAATAGAATGACAAAAATTAAATTAAAGATTATATTAACTAAAACTATATTTTATAATAGTCAATCCAATAAAAATATTCTAAGAATTCTACAAATTATTGTTTCTCTTCTACTCTCTATTGCCTGTTTATCTGTCCTCCCTGACCAAAGGTGTAGAACCTCTCCCTTTATATCCATTTCGTGCGTCCAAACCAAAGTAGGGAGCTCCTCTTACGCGTTTGGCGTCTCGTCAGAATCGAGTAAAAAAATCTGCTACCTTGCGTGAGTACCCAAGAAAAACATAAAGTTGCTGCTCTGCTGTCACGAAGAAACCGGAGAAAAAAAAAGGTTGCTCTCGCCTTTTCGAAACAAAACCCAATGGTCTCCTACGTGTTTTTCAAAATCGAATAAACCCACAAACGGAGGCTGCTGCTGCGATGTCATCTGTAATACATGCTGCATTGCATGTTGTACCGAAATGTGTCGTCCGTAGAACTATAAACCAACAGAGTTATTTATAAATAATTTGAACTCGACTAATGTAGATTCGATTTAAATTCGATTAATTTAATAAATGAGTTATTCGTCACCACTAATATTGGTTCAAATATGAAACGAACTAAACTCGTATAATTGACTCGACTCGATTTATCTTCATGAACAAAATTCGTATTAACTTATTTCGACGCGTTTTGGGTTCGTAACAATATTCGTAATATTTCTATATATATATATATATATACTTTTGTATATATTCTTACATATATTTTTTATTATATATATTTTATGTATGATATATATATTATTTTTAATACTCTGTATAAATAATATATTTTGTTACTTCATGTAGAATTAACATATTTTATTTGTTTACAATAATAATGCATTAAGTTCACAGAAAAATTATTGAATCAAATATTTATAAAGAGTAAAAAATTCGAGTAATTATTCAATTCAGTTTAGTTTGGTTCGTTAGAGAATAAAAATAAAGATTGAGAAATAACTCGATTCGGCTCGAACTCCTTTTTTATTAGCTCGAATTTGACTTAACTTAACAAACTCTCGACTCGACTCAAGCTCAAATTCTAATTATTTCAATTCAACTCGACTCAATTCAATTTGAATTCGTTTTTAATCAAATTATTTGGAGTCCTAAATTTGTCTGAATGTATCTATCGAGGAAGACCAAAAGAGTGAAGGAGCTGCCAAAGGTTGCCATGCTTCGGTAAAAGTTTCTAAAAGCCCAAAAGCAAATGCCTGCACATCTCTCTCTCTCTCTCTAAAATTATAAACTTGTTGACTTTTCAAAATCAAACTAAGAACCAATCAAAGTGATGGCCATGCGGACAACTGCTCTTGCTTTGTGAATAGACAAAGTCACCTCCAATTTACAAACCAAATAAACTTTTGCCCGTTCATTCTTTTTTTTTTCTTTTTTCTTTTTTTTAAACAAGATCTATAAAAAGAAGAACTAAGAAAAAAAAAACGAAATGAAAAAGAAATAAAAATATATTTGTGCGTGTGAAAAAATATTACTCAAATAACTCACAAGTCATAAAGTTAAGACAATCAATTTTAATCACAATTTAGATTCATATCTCTTAATCATTTTTTCATTTAAAATTAATAATAACGTCATACAATAATAAAAAATCTATTAATTCTAAATATATAAGTATGTAATAATTTAATTTAATCAAAAGATCAAATAACCTCATGTCATGGATTTCAAATAAAAGGTAGGTATTAGACGGCTTGAGAGGACGACTTTTTCTTCCTCGATTAGGAGAGAGAAACTCTTCAACAAGTTATTCATGATTGTTTTTCTGCCATGAGTTATGAGAGGTAATGAGAGACTGTAAATAAATATATTATAATAAATTTACTTTTTCAAACATCCATAAATGTAAGTTACACATAAAATCACATAAATTTGTGTTTCATCTCATTTTATTTTTTTACATTTATCTATTATGGATGTATGCACTACAACTGTACAATCGTATCAAAATAATTTCGAGGACTCAAAAAAAAAAAATCAAAATTCAAATTGTCACAGTAAGTCGAGAATGACTCATTCTTCTCTTTCAAAGCTTTTAAGTGATTTTTCCCAATCACCAATGCCTTCGATGGAATATAGGGGCTTTTATATGCAAATGTTTATGTTTATTTTCTTTTAATTCAGTGAATGCAAAACAATATTGTACTTAATTTGTCTTTGCTTCATTACGGCTGTCTGACGTGTGGGTAAGAGTTCAGACTATTCTTGCTTATTTTTCCAATTCGCATTTCGTGTCCCAGAGGAGTTTGAAAAAACTAAGATTGACTTTCAACCTAGAAATGAAGTACCATGTGTTGTTCCCCTGTTGAATAATTTAGTCTGATTTATTTTTAGAAATAAGATCAGATAAAATAAAATAAAAGTTAAAATATATATATATATTTTAATATTAATTTTATTTTAAATTTAAAAGAAAATGATTTTAAATTTTAAAAAAATTAAATTTTTTATTATATTTTATATAAAAATTTAAAAAATATAATAATAAATTTAAAATATGTTTTAAATTTTAGTTTTATTCCTGTAAACAAACAAGTCCTTAAATTTAATTATTTTGCAGATCTTTTCAATGGTATCTTTTTTTTTTTTTTTGTGGGAGCAATTTTCAATGGTATCTGGGTATTGTTGTTATCTTTCATACCTAGGATTGAGATACTTCAGTGTCTGCTTATTTCGTTTGTTTTTATATAAAATGAGTTGGGATGAAAATTATAAATTAAAGAAAATATTATTTTATTTTTTAATTTTAAAAAAAGTAAACTATTTATTATATTTTATATAAAATTTTAAAAGAATTATAATGATAAAATAAAATAAAATAAGATAAAATAAAAATATTAAAACAAACAAATTGATTACCCTTTTTATTTATGTCAATCCCGCTCGGCTCTTCAGTCTGAGCATTACAATATTTTCTCTTTGGTGAACTTAAAGTATGAGAATTTTAGTGGCTTATCCATATGTGTATGTAAAATAATTCTTTTTAGAGATTTATTTCGTCGTTCAAGCAAAGCTCTCATATTGACTTATGTAAATTTGAAATAAAATAATAAAATATTCTTTTATATATAATATATATATAATTTCGTTAACAAATGTATATACACAGTATATATTTCGTTAATATATATATATATATATATAAACTGGAGTATATATATATATATATATTTCCTTAACATATATAGATATTTTCATAGGTAAACCGTGGAAGAAAAGAAAAAAAAATAGTAAAATATATTTTTATAGGTGAATAATGACTTTTTAAAATTTTCATAATTACTATTTATAGATATTTAAATATTTGGATATATATATATATATATATATATATTTCAATGTAAATGATTTTAAGCTTCTATTATATAAATATAATTTTACATATATATATATATATATATATGTATATGCGTAAGTAAGTAAGAGTGCTCTAAAACGAAAGCGAGACTAGTTGTGTGTCTTGCCTTTTTGCCAGTGTCGTTCGGTATCTTGAAATAAGGGGAAAAAGCAGCAGAAGCCATAAAGAATAGTGCTAAAACAGTCCATGAATGAATTCAAACCAAACGTAATCGAATTATATATATTTTGTTGTAAGATTGATCAAACTTCTTATTAACCAATATGTACGAAAAGAAAAAACGAGGTGAAAAGAAAAGGTGCTTAATAGTAGGCTAGTGGCAATATTGGGTGGATCAGTGCATCATGACTCTGAACTCTTCAAAGCTGAGAACGCCATCTCCATTGAGATCAAACTTCCGGATCATAACTTTACAATCCTCAACTGAGTTGGAATCGCCGAGTCGACTCAGCGTTCTCTTCAAGCTCGTGGGAGTGATGCAGCCGGAGCCCTCCATCTCATACAAAGCAAAAGCCTCTTTGAGCGTGTCATTCTTTTCATCTTCCCCGCTTGTCTCCATTAGCTTCTGGAATTCCTCGAAGTCCAGAAGCCCATCACCGTTCAAATCAGAAGACTTCACGGTTTCCTCCGCCTCATCCACGGACAGAGTGCCCCCCACAGTGGTCACGCAGCCTTGCAACTCAGCTGGAGATATTTTACCATCTCCATCCACGTCCAAGTAATCGAACACCCTTAGGAGCTCTCTGCACATCAATTTGCTCGTCGTCTTGGAATCAGAACCCGAAACAGAACACTGCTTTTCAGTAGAATCAGTACTACTCCTTCTCGGAGACAATTTGCGACATAATTTGCCCAGAGCTGATTTTGGAGATGTTACATCATTAGGCTTATCATCCGTCAAAGGAGGAGGAGGAGGAGAAGATGCATCGTGTTTAGCTTGCCTCATGAAGAAGATTGAATTGCTAACTAGTAATACTATAGATCAAACAAATCTCGACTAGCTTGTACTGTGACCCCAGAACGTTTGGGATTTAGTTGAATGAAAGTAAGTTGGCTTCTTGTCCTGGTATTTATAGAGAGAACACGGGAAGTTGGAAACGGTAGTCAAAGCCTTTAAATTAATATATGCACAAGATAAACGAAAAGTTGTGTAACAGACGTGGATGGATGGACGTTCGTACGTATTGAGATGTGTGGAAGTTAGGGAGGGAGGAGATAAGGAGATTGGGACAGCAAAAACACGGTTTAAGAGCCATACTGCCTATCTCATGAGTTGTCCGACTGTGTTCTGCCAGTTGTATCTTTATTCAGCGGGCGGCAGCGCGTGCGGGAAGCTTCCTGTTTTCGGATGATGACGTGTAGGGTGGTCGTCTTGTCTTTTTCCTTCTCGATATCTCCGGAATTTTCTCGTTCTTGACCTTTTTATCATTGGATTGGTTTGACTATTTGGGGGACGTACTGCCAGCATGGCACAAACCTTAGCCACTCTACCTCCGCGCCGTTTCTATATCTCCGGCCAGTGTCTCTCCCTCCAGTTCATCTCTCGCTGTTTCGAAAAATCTCTCTCTCTCTCTCTCTCTCTCTCTCTATTCGTAGGCTTTTTGGATTTATGGGTCTTTCGTGTACAGAAGGAGAGCCAGGTGTTCTTAAAGCCGAATAATTTTCTATGCGTTACTCTTCTCGGACCGAGCTTGACGGACACGGCTAAGGTTGGTTTGTGAAATACACATCATCTTTCTTCTTGGTTTTTGCATCTGTATGGTATGATTGGTTTTTCCCTTACACTAAAAATAAAAAACCACACAAATTTATTTTTAGTAGATGTTTATGCGGCACCATCAATGTAAAAATTGATGTTTGAAGATGAAGATTCAGCAGTTTGTCGTATGACAGTTAAATTGGCCTTAATTAAATGACTTCTTTATAAAGATCACAGGCAGGTACTTGTTCTTGAGAAGATTTTTAATGAAGTAGTTAAACATAATTTTATTATAAAATTTAGCTTAAAAATATAAAAAAAAGGTAAAAAACCTACTCTAATAGACTATTTAAAAATGAAAAAAAATTTGAAGATGAATAGTGATTGCGTTACATGTAGTACAATACTGTTCATCTTTTAAATATTATTTTATTATATTTAAGTTTCGGTAGCAAAACAATAAACTATGTCGTAGTCGACACTGTCCATTTTTGACTAATTGTTAGGGGTGGCAATATGTCACACGACCCGTTAATCCAAGACGAAAACGACACGATAATAGCGGGTTAGGGTTCAGTCTTAAAGGGTTTCAAGTCAAAACAGGTTGACCCGTTATGACACGATTGCTTAACGGGTTGATAGCGGGTCAACCTGTTTTGATCCGCTATGACACGTTAAGAAAGTTAAAATTACAAGTATACCCTTACATTTAAAGATAAAATTGTTAGAATTTTAATTTCAATATTTTTATTATTTATATTATAATTCATATTTGTAATTTGTATTATAATTTTTATAAATATTGTAATTTTAACATTTGTATAAAATTATGCTAAGTTTAATTAAGTCAAACAGATTAATTTTTGACATATTCAACACATTTACATAAACAAGTTGAAACGTATCATATTTTGTCATGTTAATTTATTTCGTAATATTCACTAATGGGTCATAACAGGTTGACACGACACGACACGTTATGTTAACAGGTCATGTTAGGGTTTGAAATTTTGACACGATAAGCTTAACGGGTCTGGTTAGGGTTGACCTATATAATATAATATACATGTCTTTACACGACACGAACACGATCCGTTAACACGATTTGACACCCCTACTCATCGCCGGCCACCAACATGTACACTGCCGGCATCAAACAACACCGACGACTAGGCCTATTCATCTGGGCCTGGTACAACCCGGGCCGGTTTAAAATTTTAATTATTTGTTAATACTTTTAATTTTTTTTAAAAAAAAATTGTTTAAGAAAATTTTGAATCCGGGTTCCGGATTTCCAAATCCGGAACCCGGATGAACACCCTTACCGACGACCAAACCCCTGGCGATCTCATCTCTGACCAACCTTCAGTAGTCTTTCACGTGCAGATCAAAATTCGAAATGAGTTTCGGACTATTTGAAACTCGTTTGACCCACCTCTGGCCACCATTGTCTACATTGCCAGTATCAATGGACTAGCCTCAAGTCGGCGACCAAGTCGTGAAAATTATATCTCTGGCTTTATTTTTAAATTTGTAAGATAAATCAATTAAAATAAAATATGAATATTTTAAAAAATGTAAAGAAAAAATAGAAATGTTGGTGGATGGTAAAATGTAAAAGTAAATAAATATCTAACATAAAAAAATAGATTTTTGACTCTTTAAAATAGATGAAAATTAGTTATTCTATTAGAAGTACTCTGAGTAACTTGTAATCGTAATATTATGTTTGGGGGTAATTTGGTATTTTTGTCGAAGGGGACACAAAGATGAGAGTTTTCAAGAAGAGAAACAAAAGTTCCTCTGAAATTTGAGGCTGAAAGAAACACAAACATCGGAAAAAAGAAGGTTCATGGTTCCTGTCAACTTGGCAGACCCAGTATGTTACAGTCCACAAATGAAGTACATGGGCTATGGGCCTTGGGCTAGTTTAATTTCATTTGCAATCTCATTTATTTTGTTTTGGCATGCTATTTGAATTACACTATAGCTAGTGGGCTATAACCTTGGGTCCTTAGTTTTACTATCTCGTTATGTTTGTAGTTGGTCAGATTGGGCCCATTTGCAGGGGCATCCGATTTATATACGAGCCAGGGGCTTTAGAGCTCATCATCCAGAAAGTTGGATGAAAATCTATTTTGCTTTTGAGAGACGTTGGGGTCGGTTGGGCTGTTTTTTGGGCTGTCCCAGTGTTAAAAGCAGTCTAACGATATTTAGGTTACTTTTTAACGATAAATAAAATAAAATAAAATAAAAAATATAAAAAAATAAAAAAACATAATAAAAAATATAATAAAAAATAAAATGAAGAAAACATAATAAAAAATACAATAAAAAACACAATAAAAAAATAAAATAGAGATAGATTTTAAGGAGATTCAGCCTTGGAACAAAGCCTGCCGCCTCCAGAAGCGGCGGGCTGTTGGGTCGGTCCCTGACCCCAGTAAATCTCTCTGCTTTTTATCTTCTTCTTTTCTTATTCAATGGAAGTGCTCCCTGAGCGATTTCTATATATTTTTTTTCTCTTAAGTAATTGAAGTGTGTTACAAGTAGTATTCAGAACTAGTCTTTCCTTGGCATCTGCTTTATCAAATCATGAAAGGGAAAAAATTATTTCATCGTTATATAAAATTAAGCAGTTGATGGAAGACAATCGGCGACGATACGATAGTCTTCAGCAACATTTGAATGAATTTCAGGACAACCACAATAAAATGCAAGTATTTCGATAGTCTATCACGAAAATTGCGAGCAACTATCAAGAAAACTTTGACCAGTTGGAGGAACGAATCGGTGAAATACAAGAAGAAGGTGTAGTTGCTGTGGACAAAAAAGTGGTAAACCCAGAACATTCGAGTTATCGTCAGGAAGAAGGATTTTAGAACATTCTGTTTGTTGGCTCATACCCTTAGCAGAACCTCCCCCTCCCCTCCACCTCCACCTCCACCTCCACCTCCACCTCCACCTCCACCTCCACCTCCACCTCCACCTCAACAATCAAGATTAGAATTTGATCCTAGTGGCATCGATGAAGCTCAGAATGTCAAGCTCGAGAAGGTAGTAGTCTCCACTAGAGAGGAGAACCTAGACTCCATCTTGGATCTAAAATCAACATTCTACCATTTTGATAACGATTATAACTAGTGGAAGGAGGAAGGCCCTAGTACCATCAAGCTCCTCAAGCATAAGGAGAGCACAAAGGAACATGCTGAAAAACAGAAGTCGTGTGTTTGGCACGCCCTTGATTTTGCCGATGATGAGTTGAAGGACAAGTAGATAATCAATCTGTCACAGGGATCGCTGGTGGCGCAGAGCAAGGACTTCGTCATAGCCCATCCATCCCAATGCATCGTCAACATAGTCCATTCTCAAGCTCCATCATCGCCGGGCAGTCCATCTTCTACTTGACCTACAAGGCTATTAGAGCTTATTACTCCAGCTGGCAATGTATTATGTTATATTTGATTTCTTTCTCTCATCTGTATTAAGTTAAGTTGGGCCCAGACTACTCTGTTTTTTTGACTTGTATATAAGTCGGGTACTTAGCTAATTTGTACTTAACTTTTGACTGAAACATTTTATATGAAAACATATTCAGAAAGAGCATGAAGAGAACTTTCCTAATTTCTTGTTCTAGGATTTCTGCTTTCTACATGGTATCAGAGCTTGGAAAGGAAAAGAAGTCTCATGAAAAATAACATCACGAGATACAAAAATAGATTTAGTATCAAGATCTAAGAGTTTATAACCCTTGGTACCGTGTGGATAACCAAAAAATACACATCTCTTAGCACGAGTGTCAAATTTGGTCTTATGAGGAGAAACATTAGTAGCAAAGCACAAGCAACCAAATACCTTCAAATGAGAATAAGAAGGCTTATTTGAAAACAAAAGCTCATAAGGAGACTTATTGTTTAACAAATGAGAAGGAGATCTATTGATTAAGTATGTAGCTGTCATGATACAATCACCCCAATAAGATAAAGGAATGTTGGATTGAAATTTGAGAGCCCTAGTAACATTTAATAAGTGTTGATGTTTCCTTTCAGGGACTCCATTCTGTTGTGGTGTGTATGGACAACTATGTTGATGTATGATGCCTTTAGAAGACAAGAGAGAAGACAAATTAAATTCTGTTCCATTATCAGAACGAAGAGTCTTGACTTTGGAAGAAAATTGTGTTTCAACCATATTCAAGAATGACTCAATGGTGCTGCCAGTTTGAGACTTGAATTTTAGCAAATAAATCCAAGTACAACGAGTGAAATCATCAACTATTGTTAAGAAATAATGATGACCATTATTAGTAGGAACAGCAAAAGGCCCCCAAAGATCACAATGGATAAGCTCAAAAGAAGTAGTAGATTTAATGGAACTCTTAGGAAAAGAAGATCTATGCTGTTTAGCTAATGGACAGATTTGACATTGATCATTATTATGCTGAAATTTGACATCAGGAATTACATCATGTAAAAAATGCATTCGAGACAAAGACATATGTCCTAATCTACTATGCCACAAGGCAAGTTTATTTGCAAAAATTAAAGATGAAACATAATTGAAAGACAGAGAAGATAAAGGTTGAGAACTAGAACATGAATAGGAACTAGAATTCAGTATATATAATCCATTCTTTTGATCAGCCACTCCAATCATTTTCCAGGCAAGCAGGTCTTGAATTAAGCATTTGTCAGTCAAAAATATCATTGCAAGATTTGAAGTTGAAGTGAGTTTATTCACAGAAATCAAATTGAAAGTAAATGAGGGAACGTATAGAACATGATGTAAGATTAAGTTTGCCGAAAGCATAACTGAACCTATATGAGTCACAGAAACAAAGTGACCATTTGGTAGGCTAACAGTGGTATTAACAGGTGTAGGAGGTGAAGTAAAAAGAGATAAAGAACAGACCATGTGATCTGTAGCTCCACTGTCAACAATCTAAACATTAGGGGAATGTATGTGTGATGAGGATGTAGAATTAACAAGAGAAAATGATGATGAAGAAATACCTATCATATTGACATAAGTAGTAGGCTGTAATGAATCAGATTGAGAGGAAATGCCTAGAGGCGAGTCTAGTTTAAGTTGAGTGTGCAAAGCATTGAGAAGCTGTTGAATTTGCTCTTAAGAAAAAACTTGACCAGGATTAGAGACTGTGTTTGCCTCTAGGGAAGTAGACACTTGATTAGTAGAGAGGCGGTGAGAACCAGATTTTGTATCACCAAAGTTCTTCCTCTTTGACAACCAGCCTGGTGGATAGCCATGAAGTTCAAAGCATTTCTCCCAAGTATGTCATTTTCGGTTACAATGTGTACAGTAAGGAGGTTCCCTTTGGCCAGTGGAAGAAAAATTCTTCCTAGGGACAACAGCCACAACTGAATTCGAAGGAACATGATAGGTTAACATTGCTATATTTTCTTGATTCAAAAAAGAGGTGCGGGAAAAACCACGTTGACGCTTCCTTGAATGATCAAAGAATAAATTTCATCTAACATAGGAAATGGCTTCATGAGAAGAATATTTCCTTTAGTGGTGAGATAGTTCTCACTCAGTCCCATAAGAAAAATCATAGTAAGATTTTTCTCTTCACGAGCAGCAACGAGATCAAGAACTTTACAGGTGCAGAGAGCACATTCTCCCCATGTACAAATAGGAATAGGCGAAAACTGATGCCATTCATTCTATAAAGACTCAAGACGAGTAAAGTAATCACTCACTGATGACTGACCTTGAGTGATAGTGTTAATAGATTGCTAGATCTCGAAGATTCGAGCCTCGTTGCTTTGTTGAAATTGATGTTTCAACAGATTCCATTTCGTCTCAACAGTTTCAATGTAAAGGATTACCTGAGCTATTTCTGGAGTCACCGAAGCACATATCCAAGAGAAGACCATCAAATTACAACGAAACCAAGCGTTGTAATTTGAATCGGTAGAATACAAAGGTTGAATACTGCCGTCAATGAACTTGATCTTGTTCCTAGAACCAATCGCCATAAGCATTGCACAGCTCCAAGAATAGTAATTCTTGCCATCGAGTTTTGGAGAAACAATGGCAGTGTTGGAAAGATCCGCCAGAGTTATTGTGTATTGACTGTCAATAACACTTGAAGAAGAAGAAGACATATTATGAGAAGAATGCGAGAATCAGCAGAAGAAATCAATTCGCTCTTGATACCATGTAGAAAGCAAAAACCCTAGAACAGAAAATTAGGAAAGTTCTCTTCGTGCTCTCTCTGAATACGTTTTCATATAAGATGTTTCAGTCAAAAGTTAAGTACAAATTAGCTAAGTACCCGACTTATATACAAGTCAACAAAATAGAGTAGTTTGAGCCCAACTTAACTTAATACAAATGAGAGAAAGAAATCAAATATAACATAATACATTGCCAGCTGGACTAATAAGCTCTAATAAAGGCAGTTTTAGAAAACACTTATACGAGGACCAATGCGAGCTTCGATTTAGGACCCGTTTGTATTCGAAATTCATCTAAACTCATCTTAACCCATCTTCATTTCATTATTATACTTTTATAATTTTTTATACAAAATACAAATCCCAATACACAATTTTCAAATCCCAATACACATTTTTCAAATCCCAATATACATTTTTCAAATTTTAATACACATTTTTCAAATCCCATAATAATAATAATATTAAAAAATAAACTAATTTTATCTCAACTCATCTCATCTCATCTCTGAATCCAAAAGGGGCTTAAAAGTTAATAAAAATGAAAATGAACTAACTCAGCGACATGCTTCCGATGTTGATGAAATGTTTGGAAATGGCTAATTTTTCAAAGGATGAAGGGCGACTATGGAGCAGGGCTATCTTTGCCCAAGAGGTGCATGATAAAATGCCTGAGAAAGTATCGGAAACTAATGCACGACTCCCAAATGCTTTAAAAGCCGGAATGGGATCCAGAAGAGTGTCTGGCTTCCTTCATCCCATCAAGGACCACATCCTTTCGTATGTTATACTTTCCTTACCTTTGGAGCCCAAAATTACCTTTAGAGACATCACGTTGTTTTGTAGAAAGGGGAGTGCACAACATTTTATTGAAGGTAATTTTGAGGGATGTGAGATATTTTATATCTTGTTTGTAATCCGTGGTGCAGGGATATGGCAAATTCGTATCGACTTGCAAGTTCTTATAGAGATGAACCTTGCCACTCAACTCCTTGATTTCTTGCCACTTAATGTTGTTTTTAAGCCATTTGATAGAGGAAGGGATCAGGGGCCTAATATTGGAGGTCTGTTTATTGTTGGTGATGACACATTAATAGAGGTGGGGATCTTTGTTGCTGTCCATGTGATTATTGACCCTTTTGATAGGCTGGAAGGGCATTATATAGAGAGAAATTCAGCTAAACTTGCAAGAATAATAGTTGGTGTTGTGAAAGCTTGCTATTCTATGGGTGTTATGTATGGAGACTTGAAACCAGATTTACATGGTGGTGCATTAATTGCATTGAATGGTAAGGATTTTCCTAATTCTGCACAACGTGCAAAGGGAATTCAGGCCCAAAAGCTTTCTTACAATAAGGTTCCTGTTGCTAATTTCTTGTGGGGGTATTTTGCTGTTAGACCTTGCTGGAGGAATTTTTTTGCAGTTGGCAAGAGGCAATATGTCCTTCTTCAAGACCTTCACAAGGATTTGGTCTTCCTTTAGTATCACTAGAGAGTTTTGGGGAAAGATTGTTGGGAGGTTTTGAGTTCTGGTATAGATTGGCTATAGAGGAAGCTATATCTATAATTACAACTCTTCTAGCACAATATGAGAGGCACAAAGCAAATTTCTCTGTAGAGCTTGACTATGTCGTCATAGAAGGTTCCATTGTCGATTTCTTTACAGTTTGGCTTCCATCTCCAACTTTCTCGTTTCTCCCATATGCTGATGAGATGAGGAAAATCTTCATTTTTGACCTGAGTGGTGGGTCAATTGTGGGCGAGGATATCGCACCTTGTGGACAAAGTGCTTCTATGGGGGATGGTTTGTCACAGTCCACAAACGAAGTATAAGGGCTATAGGCCTTGGGCCAGTTTAATTTCATTTGCAGTCTCATTTATTTTGTTTTGGCATGCTATTTGGATTACACTATAGCTAGTGGACCTAGGCGCTTAGTTTTACTATCTTGTTATGTTTCTAGTTGGTCAGCCTGGGCCCCATTTGTAGGGGCATCTAGTTTATATATATGAGCCAAGGGCTTTAGAGTTCATCATCCAGGAAGTTGAATGAAAATCTATTTTACTTTTTATCTTCTTCTTTTCTTTTTCAATAGAGGTGCTCCCCTCGAAGTGAGCAATTTTCGTATTTTTTCTCTTTCAAGTAATAGAGGTGTGTTACATAGTATTATCTGGCATGTGGTATTACCTGTAGTTGAAAAAATGATAGCATTTAAAGGACTATTGCTAGGATGGTTTGTGAGGGAGTTATTCATCATGAATGACTTTATCCTGTTCCCATTAGAGAATAAAAAAGCTTTCATTTGTATAATGTATCTTAGAAAAGCAAAAGATCCTCAAAATTCCAACCAACAATGAATTTGCCAATTTGTATGCATGTATATACTTGTCATTAACTTGGAAGAAATGTAGCTACTTTGACAGTGTCATTACACCAATCATTAACTAGCTTTGAATGGGTTCTACATAGACCAACCCATTGCTTCGGTGTTCTCTAACAACTACTGCATTGTTGTAGCATCACATGTTACTCCTTTTAATTTCAATGCTTGTAACAATACATGGTACTAATTGTCTCTCTTGGACAACTTGAGTCTTGACAACTTAATGTTCTGCCAGATGAGTCCAAATGTCACAAGTGAAACATAATCTAGTGCTAATCAAGTGTGTAAGACAATTGAATATAGGAAAATTCTCTCACACAATGTTTAGGAGAGATATGCTATATTTATTGATTGTGTACACTTGAGCTAAGATCTCAGAGGATAAGTATTCAAAATTCAAAAACTATCTATCCAAAATCTTTACAAAATTCAAAACTATTGGATGAACACTTTTTGTTATCACAGTTGCTATTTTCTTGGGCTGAATCACATTGACTAGATTTAACTTGTTGTTGAGAGTCATCTGCTTCTACATGCTCGTCAACTGAAATGACATGTCTTGGACGTTGAGCTTTGAAGTGGGAAACTAGAACCTTGTAGCCACAATAAGCTTGGTAAATATGTTTGAATTGATCTTTGGTAAAAATGAATCGAACATCTAGCAATTTAAAGGAGCCTTTATCACGTATAAAGTGAAAATACAGTTTGATATGCTTTGTTTGAGCATGAAAAAAGGATTGGAAGATAAAGTAGCTCCAATATTATCACACCAAAGGATAGGTGAAGAAGGAAGGAAAATACCAAACTGGCGAAAAAGGTGTTGTAGCGATTGTAGTCTAGCAGTGGTGTCAACAAGGAATTGGTACTCAAATTCTGTGTTTCTTCTTGCCATAGTATGTTGATTGCAGAATTGCTAAGAAATAATGTTTGGACTAAGAAAAATACAATTACCACCAGTGGAGCGCCTATCATTTGGGCAACCAGCCCATTCAGTGTTGGAGTAAGCCATGAGTTGTGTAGAGGAAGACTTGCGCAAGAGTAAGCCATTGTGCATAAATTGACACACTATTGACCAGAATGCAATGTATGGGCCAGTAAAAGATAGATACGGTAGAGCACTGACTGTGCTACAATAATATAGAGAAGGGTCTGAGAAATTATCACCATTGTACAATGATAAAGGAGTCGTCGAGGACATTGGTGATGTAATTGGCTTAGCATGTGTGATGGTGGTATGTTGAAGTAGATGGAGGATGTACTTGTGTTGAGTTAAAATAAACAACTTTAATCAAATAAGCCTTCGACACCCAAAAAATAGGTTAACTTGTAGAGATCCTTGATAGCAAAATCAGCATTAAATTGAGTAATAAGATCGATTTTAGTATGGTAGTTGGTCGTAAGTATAATGTCATCAATTTAAATGAGAATGAACATAATAGCTGCACCACTTCGTTGAATAAATAAAGACGAATCTGACTAAGAATCGATGAACAATTCTTGCAACTTGCAACTGAGAGGAGAAAATTAAGTTCTTAGAACTTGTTTAAGCCTATATAAAAATTTTTAAAACTTGCCCACATGAGTTGGAAAGTGAGGGTGAGAGAAACTCGGTGACTGAGACATAAAAACATCCTCTTTGAGTAAGCCATGGAGAAAGACATTTTGGATCTCTATTTGCTACAAGGAAATCGCTTTTCCTGCCATTTTTCATTCGCTGCAAAATATCTTGCTGGGCAAACTTTACATTTACAACGATTTCTCAATCGCCGTTAATGTTTTACATATATCTTTTTCCATAGAATGTTGTGTTTAATTTGATGAAACAAAACAAACCATTTTTTCTTATTGCGGCGATTTTGTTTCCCCGTAAAAATATGTGCGGTGATTACATAACGTGGTATTAACTATATTAGCGATTTATTTTCGTCGAAAAAAAGGTTTTAATGAGGCGCGAATTGACTCTCTTATTTTCCCCCGCGCCTTTGATTTTCCCCCAACCTTTGATTTTTGCCCGGCTCAGAGCTCAGAGGGAAATCAAACACCGGGTACGCAAGGCTTCTCCAATCTTCTAGGGTTTTCGCCCCACCTTCCCGATTGTGATCGCGCGAGACTTCTGGGGCTTCTCCAATCTCACCGGTCACTTGCTCCATTGCGAATTGCCACCCCCTCACCGCCTCCAATTTCTACCATTTCCTTGGTTTCTCATAGCGGTAAAACCCTAATCAAATACTTGTTTCAATAATGAAGCTTTGATTTACGGGTTGATGCTTCTATAATATATTTCTTAATTGGAAACATGAATTTCTTGGATCTCTTTTTATTCTATCTTGTTGTAGTAGTGGTTGTTGATTTGTATAGAAAAATTTGCTCTATGTTTCTCTCACCACAAGCTTTCATGCATTAATATAATTATAAATTAACAGGCTTAGGACCCCCCTATCATTCCCAAAAAACAAATTAAATAACTATATTGTTTCTAGCTAATAACACACACACACACACACATTGCCTATATATTTTTGGAATGTAATAATTTCAAACAGTTGTAAACTAATGTACATTCTGTATGTTTTGGAAGATTAATTGTAAGTTGTTTTTTTTTTTCATTATTTTCTATTTATGTGAACAACGAGGCTAGGAGTTAATGAAAGAATTGGGAGGAACTATTGTGATATTGCTCTTATTCATAATCTTGTAAATGATTTCTTTTTGAGCTTTCCATTGGTCTTGATTGTTTACTCTCTGTAAAGTCATCATCATGAGGATGTTTCCAATTTTTTTTTTGAAATGATCAGGATGTTTCAATTGAACTTTAAGAAAAAACTTCTTTAAAAAATAAAAAGTGTTTAAAATTAATATTTGGATACATGAAATTCATAGCTTCATATATATATATATATATATATATATATAAAGAGCTCTAGCTTGTCACTATCAATTAATTCTCATAAAAATGTGGTTCACCCAATAATTAAGAAAATACATTTTGATTAATCAAACAGAATAGCACATAATTTGAAGGTACAGAGCCTTGAATCAAATCAAACTTGTGGAAAATGCATTGTACAGCCCTAATTATTAGTCAACGAGCATGTAGCCTGTAGACATCTGCTTTTACATTCTCCATCTTCAAAATTATTCACTAATATATATTTACACACACCTAAGATATATGTATGTATATGCTCTTGTCCGGCTAGAAGAATTTCAGGCAGATCAGTGCAGCAAAAGATCAATCCCACTACATTTATAGGCATTTCAATAAAAGCTTCCTTTAATTGGTTCATTGGACTTAATTCTGCTTTGAGTTTGAGGCCCCACATGCATTAATATAATTATAAATTAACAGGCATGAAAAGAGATTAGATCAGAAAAAACTTAGTCGTGGCCACTGGCAAATTCCAGAGGAGGCATGCATTCAGCAACTACAGCAATCGCAAGCTCCACCTTGTTCTTTACATTTCAATCATCTTTCTCGTTTTAGGATTGAAAATACGCAGTTTAATCAAGTTCTATATCAGAGGTATCCTAAGACCTTTTACCCAGTTTTCTTTAGATTTAAACTTCTTGTTGTGTGTGTCGGCACTATGTTAGTTGCAATTTTGTGTTCTTATTTTACTACATGGCCTGGAATGACCCCCTGGTTTCTATGATTATCCTGGGTTTATAATGCAAAGTTTTTCCATCTCTTTAAAAAGAATAAATATTTCTCATCATCACATGATGTGGCATTAGATGATAGGCTAATAAGTAAAACATAATAAATAATTTCCAATTATCTAATGTCACATCATAGGATGATGAGAGGATGATGAAAAATGGGATGATGAGTAGCATTGCTCCTTTAAAAATGTTTATTTATTAACAGGCTGCATTTATTTCTATATAGGGAAATTGAGAAGAAAACACGTGTTTTCTAATACCATCTTTTCTTTCATATCATCCTCTCTATGAAATAGGATAAGATCATACTTCCATATTTACAAAGTGGTTATCAAAATTGACTTGAGCAGCCAGGATTTGTTAAAAGTATAGATTAGTGTAGCAAGTTGGTTGTCATTTTACAGGACATTCCTTGTTCTTTTGAAAAGAACTTCTTGTTCTCCAACCTAAGAGTTCAGAGTGCTTATATAGGCATGGGAGTGAGTGGGATTCCAGCTGTTTTACATTATATAAACATCTTGATAGCACCTAATATTCTATCAGCCCCACCCAAAAAGAAAAGGTGTTTGCAATTATATCTCATTCAGCCCCATGAATAAATTCCAGTATTGGTGTATGTCAATGATTAACATCCATGTACCAATAAATTTTTCCCTGAGTTTCAGTTTTTAGCTTTACTTAAATTTGTTCTCAACCCTTTGAGAATGTAAATGAGTACAAGAATGTGTTCCAAATAGGCACCTAATGCTCTTAAAGTAGTTAGTTGCTATAGGGAACCTGACCTGCAAGTCAAAAGGAAATGAAAACAAGAACAGGGATTCAATCTTTTTCAGGAATTCAATTATTGTATAAAAATATCATGGTTTCCTTTGGATGGATTGTAATGGGGATTGTTTTAGTACCAAATAAATTGATATGCATACAAATTTGGTGAGGCCTATCCTGCACTTTGAGAACTGTGGCACAGAAACAATTCCCATTGCCTACAAAAAATTCTTCATCAACCCGTCCCTTGAAAAGGGTGGCTTATCTTTGATACCCAACTCTCCACTACCTAATCAAGGAATCAAATTTCAAACACTTCAAGGTAATTGGCTTGTCTTCCATTAAATTAACAACACGGATCAAAGTAAACATTACCTCGCTAAGTCCTTAACTTCTTGGTGATATTCATATTGCACTAAGTTGTAATCCAACATAGCCAGCTCGAGCAAAGTTAAGCTCCTTGTAGTATCCTTCTTACTATCCAGTTTTCCATTAATGATATCGGGCTTCTGGTACTAAATTATTGAATTCAATTTAATATTAATTTCCCCCTCCTTCCTACTTATAAAAAAAACTAAAATCCCCCTCTTCCTTCGTGCTCCACATTCTTGTAACTTAGTCTTCCATTTATTCGTGAATTATCTACTTCATTCGCAAATAGTTTCTTCTCCATGCGTGACTTGTACTCCGTCTACCTAAATTGAAGTTCTACAACTTACTCATTTCTATGCATTCTTCTTTTTAGATTGACAAAAGCTGGATGAATTTGTGTGATAGACTTGGGTCACCTGCATACGTTGAAGGTGTTAGGAATTTTCTCACCATGGCACGAAGCCATTCCTCGGGAAGTAATTGCATTCGATGTTCTCATCGTAGATGCTTAAATAATCTTCACTTGTCAATATTTAAAGTGGAGTCCCACTTGTACATAAAGGGAATAAATCCAAACTATACCTAATAGATATTTCATGGAGAGGAGGAAACACTTGCCTACATTGATGACGGACCAAATCGTGATGGCTAGGGATATTGGAGTCGAAGACGGTTTCATTGATGGCATGGAAGATATGTTAGATGACATATAGGCAAGTACATACGGAGCTGCTCGTGAAGACAACACGACTTTACCCGCGGAGCCATCAATACCACAACCCTCCCCAAACTTGACTTTTGACCAACTACTAGAGGATGTGCGACGTTTTTTATTCGATGGATGAACAAGATTCACAAAACTATTATTTGTTGTGAAGTTGTTACACATCAAGACACTCGTTGGTTAGGCATAAGGAGCAGCGGGTTACTGGAGAGAACAAAGTTATGAGACATCCTGCTGACTCAGAATCCTGGAAGACAATTTGACCAAGCTCATAGTTGGTTTGCATGGGATTCCCGTAATGTTAGGCTTGGTCTAGCAAGTGACGACATCAATCCTTTCAACAATCTGGCTAAACCGTATAGCATTTGATCAGTTATTCTTGTATTGTATAACTTGCCATCATGGTTATGCATGAAAGACTAGTTTTTCATGACATCCCTCATTATCCCTGGCCTAAAATCGCTAGAAAATGACATTTAAATTTATTTGCAGTAATTGATTGATGAATTGCTTGAATTGTGGGAATATGGAGTCCTACATATGATGCTTCCATTAAGGAAATTTTCATGTTGCATGCCGCTTTATTGTGGACAATTAATGATTTTCTTGCATATGGAAAGCTTTTTGGTTGGTTAACAAAAGGAAAATTGGCTTGTCCCTCATGCAACGCCAGCATCGATTCTAGTTAGTTGAAATTTGGCAAAAAATAGTGTTATATGAGACATCGACATTTCTTACTGAAGGATTACATTTGGTGATCCAGAAAGGGATTGTTCAATGGTAGAGAGGATCATCGCATGCCACCATCCTGCATTGAGGGAACTGAAATTTTAACTCAACTCCAAATGATCGGGGATGTTCGATTTGGTAAATCTTGTAGG
The DNA here is from genome assembly GCA_036559045.1 of Platycarya longipes. Classification (NCBI taxonomy): domain Eukaryota; kingdom Viridiplantae; phylum Streptophyta; class Magnoliopsida; order Fagales; family Juglandaceae; genus Platycarya; species Platycarya longipes. The sequence goes on along the minus strand of CM071796.1, from coordinate 23,443,154 downwards.
AAGAGAAAACACATTGTAGAGGAGTTGAATTGGACAAAGAAAAGCTTCTTCAACTACCCTATTGGTCAACATTGCAACTTTGACATAATCTAGATGTCATGCATGTAGAAAAGAATATTTTCGATAACATATTGGACACTTTAATAAACATTTCAGGCAAAACAAAGGAGAGTATAAATTCCCGACGTGGCTTGGAGATCCTGGCCTTCAGAAAAGAATTACATCTAAAGCGTGCAGGAGAATGTGTTACAATACCGCCTGCAATGTATACATTATATGGAGATGAAAAGAAAAAATTTTGAGTGGCTTGCTGAGGTGATAGTCTTAGATGGATTTGCCTCCAATATCACGCATTGTGTATTTATACGGGATTGCACAATCTCTAGTCTCAAAAGTCATGACTGTCATGTTTTTTTGCAAAGATTACTGCCTATTGCTGCGGGGGGCTTTTACGGAGTGATATTGCATTGACTTTGATTGAATTTAGCAGTTTCCTCAAAGAATTTTGCGCCTGAATACTAGATGTGAATCGCCTTTCCCAACTTCAACTTGATATCGTCATCATCCAATGCAAATTGAAGATGATATTTCCTCCATCGTTTTTTGATGTTATAGTCCACTTAGCTGTCCATTTATCTCGTGAGCTCATACTTGAAGGTTTAGTCCAATATAAATGGATGTACCTGTTCGACAGGTACCTGGGTAAGTTCAAGAGATATGTTAATAATAAAACCCTTCCAGATGGTTCAATAACGGAAGCCTACATTCATAGAGAGTGTTTGACATTTTGCTCGCTTTATCTTCAAGGTGTTGAAACAAAATTTAATCGACTAGACCGTAACATTGATAGTGGAGGAGCGGATGTTTGATTTGGTAAATCTTGTAGGAAGAGAAAACGTATCATAGAGGTGTTGAACTGGACAAAGAAAATCATTTTCTTCAAACTACCCTATTGGTTAACATTGCAACTTCGACATAATCTAGATGTCATGCATGTGGAGAAGAATATTTTCGATAACATATTTGGCAGTTTAATGAACATTCATAACAAAACAAAGGATAATATAAATTTCCATCATGACTTGAAGATCCTGGCCTTCAGAAAAGATGTACATCTAAAGCATGCAAGAGAATGTGTTATAATGCTGCTTGCAATGTATACATTACATGGATATGAAAGGAAAAAACTCTATGAATGGCTCATTAAGGTGAAATTTTCAGATGGCTTTGCCTCAAATATCATGCACTGTGTATCTATATGGGATTGCAAAATCTCTAGTCTCAAAAGTCATGATTGTCATGTTTTTTTGCAAAGACTACTGTCTACTGCTGCGGGAGGCTCTTACGGAGTGATATTGCATTGGCTCTGATTGAATTTAGCAATTTCTTCAAAGAATTTTGCGTCCGAACACTAGATGTGAATTGCCTTTTCCAATTTCAACTTGATATCGTCATCATCTATGCAAATTGGAGGTGATATTTTTTCCATATTTTTTTGATGTTATGGTCTACTTATCTGTCCATTTATCCTATGAGGTCATACTCGGAGGTCCAATCCAATATGGGTAATGCTATGGGGCCCCGGCGTTGGGGTCCCTTTGCGCCCCCATAGTGCAATTTTTTTTTGCACTTTTTTGCAATTCATTTTTTTTACAAAAACAATAATAAAATATATGTAGATAAAATATATTTAATTTTTTTTTAATTTAATTTTTTTTCTCAATTTAAAAAGCCCCATGGGAGCGCAAAGGGATCCCAACGTCGGGGCCCCATAGATTTACCGATCCAATATAGATAGATGTACCCATTTGAGAGGTACCTAGGTAGGTTTAAGAGATATGTTAATAATAGAGCCCTTCCAGAGGGTCAATAGCGGAAGCTTACATTCATAAAGAGTATTTGACATTTTGCTCACTTTATCTCTAAGGTGTTGAAACAAAGTTTAATTGACCAGATCATAACATCGACGGTGGAGGAGCGGATGTTCGATTTGGTAAATCTTGTAGGAAGAGAAAATACACTGTAAAGGAGTTGAACTGGACAAAGTAAAGCATCTTCTTCAAACTACCCTCTTGGTCAACATTGCAACTTTGACATAATCTAGATGTCATGCATGTGGAGAAGAATATTTTCGATAACATATGGGGCACTATAATGAACATTCTTGACAAAACAAAGGATAATATAAATTTCCATTGTGACTTAGAGATCTTGACCTTCAAAAAAGAATTACATCTAAAGCGTGCAGGAGAACGCGTGACAATACTGCCTGCAATGTATACATTACATGGAAATGGAAGGAAAAAATTCTGGGAGTGACTTATTGAGGTGAAATTCTTAGATGGCTTCACCTCCAATATCACACACTAGGTATCTATACGAGATTGTAAAATCTCTGGCCTCAAAAGCCACGATTGTCATTTTTTTTGCAAAAGCTACTGCCTATTGTTGCAAGGGACTCTTACGGAGTGATATTGCATTGACTTTGATTGAACTTAGTAGTTTTTTCGAAGAATTGTGCATCCGAATACTAGATGTGAATCATCTTTCCCAACTTCAACTTGATATCATCATCATCCTATGCAAAAGGAGATGATATTTCTTCCATCTTTTTTTGATGTTATGGTCTACTTACGTGTCCATTTATCCCGTAAGGCCATACTTGGAGGTCCAGGCTAATATAGGTAGATATATCCGTTCGAGAGGAACCTGAGCAAGTTCAAGAGGTATGTTAATAATAAAGCCCTTCCAAAGGGTTCAATAGTGGAAGCCTGTATTAACAGAGAGTGTTTGACATTTTGCTCGCTTTATCTCTAAGTTGTTGAAACAAAATTTAATCGACCAGACCGTAACATGAACGGCGGAGGAGCGGATAACATTGATTCAAAATTTTCAATCAAAATCTTTGTGCCTTGGGTAAGGCTAGTAATGTGCAATTAGAAGATAAACTTCATACCTTAGCCATAAGTTACGTGCTTAACACATGTCCTGAGATCGGACCCTATTTAGAGTAAGCAACCATAACTTCCTTATGGATTCCTCATAATTACCCACAAGTATCCATAGTACTTTATGCAACTAACTTTTATTTGTTGTCCATGCCTATTTGTGTTTTTCAAAATTTAGGGAGCACTACGATAAATTCAAGGTGACAAACCCAAATGCTAACGATCACACGCATATGTTTGAGTTTCCAACTTAGTTCAACGGACGTGTAAGTTAGCTCCACTCTGTATAACATTTGTCTACTAAGATTAAACTTGGCTCCGTTTTCACTAAAATGACCACTTCTATAGGTGAACGATTTTGTTGGTTTAGGACTAGCGTTCTAGCAACCCACTTAGTGTGTCCACTGATTTGTATGCGTTGGCTTGTGGTCCTGACAGTTGGGTTACATCATGTACTACTTGCATTATCAACAGTATACGATTCTGTACAAAGCAGCACTTCGTATGGAACTTCACTAGCATTAACAATATTCAGGGGTGTTGGTACTGGTGATCAAGAAGCTAATAATGTGTACTTTTACGGTGTAATACAGGATGTTGTGTCTTTACATTATATGGGAGGTTGTTGAGTGTACTTGTTTAGTTGTGATTTATTCAATGTTGGTGATAAGAAACGTGGGATCCGAGTAGATGACCACATGACTAGTGTCAACATGGACATGACTTGGTATAAGGATAAACAATTTGTTTTGGCATACCAGGCTACCTAGTACTTTTACATTAGAGATATGAGGGCGAGAGGTAATCGGTACGTTGTGCAGACATACAATAATAGGCATTAAGTGACAATGAAGCCTATCAAGAAAATGAGCAATCAATTGATTATCCACTTTTGCACTGTGGGGCATGTCCAGTGTCAAGTTTTAAAAAAAATACAGAATGGGCTTATGACCAATGCTCATTCCCTTATTGACTTAAAGAACCGAGAAGAACAATCAAAGACAGACTTCCGTTAAAAAGAATTCACCATTTGCATTTGATCGATAAGTCTAGCTTCAGATTGTTAGCCAGATTACCAGAAGTGATTAGTGGCCTGAAAGCTGTTGGAGATGAAGAGGAGGCTTTCTGCTTGTCCTTCAGAAACTTTCTTTTTTGATTTCTGGCTTGCTCGGGGGAGGAGAAGGACCCATGATCTACACATATCTATCCACGAGAGCACGTGGAGCTTTCTAACATTGCTCAAAAGTTGGATGACTTTATTGATGATTACATGGTTCCATTCGGATTTGGATATGCTTATAGTGATTGGGAATATTCAGATGATGAGGACCTATCCACCAGTGAAGAGTCTGAGTTAGAATATTCAACCTACCATTTATTGTATATCAGAATAGTCTATAATATTATCGTTACAAAAATGGAGTGTATATTGTCAAGTAAGTTTTTACATGACTTGGAGATTTAATTGTAATATATAATTAAAGTAATATATAGGGTGATCGAGAATTACATTGGATTAATATTAATTCATTACATGCATTATCTCTTGTTTAAGGTTGGATTATATTTCCTCTAAATATAAAATCTAATTTAGGTTTGTTATTGTTACAGCTAAGGTGCTTAGAGAAAAGACGGTTGAAATTCCACCACAACAGTAGGAGGTCATGTGGAGCATCAATGGCGCAGGTATACATTTTTATAAACCCGTGTAATTTCATTTAGTGTGAGATTTGGTGAATGTGACCAAATAGGGGGATAGTGGGCGTGGTCAACCCCGCGGTCGTGGGATTTGTACCAGACGTTGGGTTCATCCGTTTTCTTGTTCTAGCCAGCCACGCGGGGCCTGCATAAGTGAATGCAAAAGCCCAGAATTGGCTCTGGTTGATGAGGTTGGTTTAGATGACTCCACCCAGCCTCTGAGCCAACCATGTGAGCCTATGTTTGTGGACCCAATTTCGGAGGCTGAGCCAGCCGCTGATTCGAGGATCGGCAGTTGATAGCGTACCATCCAGTAGAATTGTTAATTGCATGGTCATTCTTAGTAAAGATTGTGGACAATCAATGTTGTGTACGTTTCACTTAAAACAATTATAAACTTGATCTCTCATCACTGTTATTATGTCATATAGTTGAGGATGTCCCAACAGACATGCAAGCAACCCAAGTCGAGACATCCAGACGTAGACGTGGGTCTGCAAGGTTAATAGAATTTGAGAAATTGTGTAAGCATGGAAGGATACCATTCAAGATAAATCCTTGGGAAATAGCTCAATGTTGTGAGAATGCTTCTATGTTTACAACACGGATTACATGTTTAGTTAAATAGCACCGCGACATGAGTTACCCCAGATGGAGTGATGTACCCCAAGTACACAAGGATGAGTTAATGGATAGGATTCGGGTAAGTAGTTAATGTGTTGGTGGCGATCGATTTAAAGGCATTGTGGTATAATTTCGATTTGGTCTAACATATTATATTTTCTATAGGGTGATTTTGATTTGGATTGGGAATTGGAGAACTATACATTGGCTGTGAATAAACAGTTTTGAAAGCACTTCAATGCATTCGACCATAAATTACAAAAGATTTATACCTCGTTCTAAAACGAGAATGAGGCATTGGTGGCTGGTGTAGTTTGGTGTCCCCTATGGTTTGGGTTAAGCTATGTATGAGATGGAGTAGAGAACACTTCAAGGTATGTATTATCACTACTCACTGAGGTGAACACAATTTATACTAAAAAAATTTCTTACTTTGGCCAGTATCTCATTCCTAATATATATGTTGTTCATGGCAGAAAATATCAAGTCAAAATTGGAAAAATAGAAAGAAGCAAAAAATTAGTCATACCAGTGGTCGCAAATCTTTCTTAAGGGTGCTAGAACAGAAGGTATAATGTTTATACTTCATTTTACTGGTTTAACATACATTCATCATATGATTTATATTTCATGTTACTTTGGGTTAATTTCATAGCATGTTTAAGCTTTGCCATGCTTTATCATAATTTTGCACAAATGTAGTGTACTGAAGGCGCTACTATGGTGGGCTTCTACAAGGCAACCCACTGGTACGAAAAGAAAAACGCATTTGTGACAGAAGCTACCGAGATTGCATATGTGCGAATTTATTAAATTGCTAACTACTAGTATTTAGTAAATTCTCAATCACTTGGTCTATATATTTATTTCATTGTTGTTAATCTCTATATTATGTTATACTTCAAAATGATATGAGAGGAAGGATTGATACTCTAGAACTGGAGAAGCGTATTGATGAGGCAGCCGTGAGTGTCTTTAGAGAGGTACTTGGTCATAAGACCAGGTTATGCTAGAGGGCTGGGAGAGATGGTGATTCTAGAATCTACTCGACAACGAGACCTGGCACGAGAGAAAGAGTACCTGGCTGCGATTGAGAAGCATAAGAATGCGGCTGAAGCAAAGGACGCTGGATGGAGGCAATGAAGATGAAGCTATCATTACTAGAGGAAAGAATGGAGGCAATAGACCGTTTGCTCGGGAGCTATTGGCTACTCGACAACCCATCCCTGAGTCTTGTCAAGAGATTCAGTGACCTGTGTTTTAGACATATTCTGAACTTTTTGGAAGGCTTTTTGGATTCATAAGTTTTTTTTGGATTTCAGTTTGGTGTAGTAGATGAAAATATCAAGACAATATATATATATATATATATAGACATACTTTTTGGCCTTTTGACATGAAACTTAGTAGAGGGTATGATAATACATACATATACATGAGACGATATTATGCTGCACTAGTAATATCAAATGGCTATGTAAGTATCTAAGCCTTTAATTCTTGCAGCTTAATTTAGCTTTGAGTTGCAAATTTTATAACTTTGAGCTGCATCTCTAACAAAAATCTTGCTATCTTGTTTTGTGCAGGTAGTTAAGTATCTGATCGCATCCTTTGATATTATAATCTCCACTGATCATTAGGCCAATACATCATTGCATGTGGCTGCTTACCTAGAAATTAGCAGTTGTAGAAGCATTGATACCTAATTGGCGGACATTTCTAGATGGAAGCAAACTTGAGGTACAAGCTAATTCAATTCTTGAATTTTAAAGCTATATGATATTCTTGATCGAGGGTGAAAATTGACTCAATTTGATGGTTTTGGGTTCTAATTATCACTTTTAGTAGTTTAGGGTGCAAACTGAAAAAAAATGATGGCAGTTCAAAAGTGCAAAATGTATTTTCCTTGAACTCCTAGTATATGATAGATATTCTTGATGGCCATTTATCTAGACAAGGTTCCATTTTTTTAGTGAAAGGATAAAAACCTGATCTCCTAACCATAAAGGTTTTCAAGCTTCCTTCATCATTTTCTCTTTTTGCCCAGAATACCCAGTGTTTCGAGTCTATGAATAGACTGAGGCTGAGTAATGTAGGTTCAAATACCATTCTTTGATTATTAGTTTAATGTCGGTTCCTATGTGCTTCCACGATTAGTTCAGTGCATCATTTTCCCTTTTTGCCCAGGCTACATGGAGTTATGCAACATATTGTTGTTCATGTTGTTTTTTGCTGCTAATGCATGTGTTGTGTGTACGTTTATATGCATATATATAGGTGCGTGTGCGTGTGCGTGTGCATGTGCGTGCGCTTTTTTACCATTGGCAGACATTGATTTGCCAAATTTAGTGAAGGTACTATTTGTCAATTTTGGTCTGAATACATTTCTTTGTATTTCATTTCAATTATATAGAAAATCTATACATCACATTAGTCAAATATTTCTAGCTCCTTAAATTAAGTTTGTTTTCGGTGCTTCGGTGCTTTTCGATGCCTTAATTGCATCCCTATAAGTGCCCTAATTATCTACTTAGTTTAGTCAACTATTTACACCTAATTTACAGCTATCCTTTAATTATCATAACATCCCCCCTCAAATTGATGCTTGTGGATCAAGAAGCATCAATTTGTCAACCAAGAACTGATGTCGATGTCGAGAAAGCGCTTTAGTGAATATCTTTGCAATTTGATGTTCAGTAGAAATGTGAGGAAGAGTAATGATGTGTTTGTCGAAGGCTTCTAGTATGGAATGATAGTCAACTTCAATATGTTTCGTACGTTCATGGAAAATGGGATTAGCAGCGATTTGAATAGCACTTGTATTGTCTGCATGAAGAGGAGTGGAATGAAGTTGAGAAAAATCAAGTTCGCCCAATAACCCACGAAGCCACGTGATCTCTGAACAAGCGGAAGACATAGCGCGATATTCAGACTCAGTGGAAGATTTGGAAACTCTGTCTTGTTTCTTACTTTTCCAAGAAATGAGTGCATTTTCTAAGAACATGCACCAACCAGTAATAGAACGATGAGTATCTGCACAACCTGCCCAATTAGCATCACTATATCCCACCAACTGTAAGGAAGATTATTTAGGAAAGAACAATTCTCGTGTAGAAGTGCCCTTGAGATATCGGATAATGCAGCGGACAACAGCTAGATGAAGGTGTCGAGGGGTTTGCATAAATTGACTGACTTGCTGTACTGCAAAAGAAATGTCAGGTCGAATAATTGTCAAGTAGTTTAAGCTTCCAACTAGTTACCGATATAAGGATGGATTTGAAAGAAGCTCGCCTTCCTCCTGACAAAGCTTGAGATTTACCTCCAAAGGAGTAAGAACAGAATTATCCGATTGAAGACCAGCCAATGAGATCACTTCCTGTGTGTATTTGTGCTGATGTAACCATGTACCAGACGGAGTAAATTGATCCTCAAGACCAAGAAAATACTGCAAAGGACTAAGATCTTTCATATGAAAAGATGCCTTGAGATGCAGTTGTAATTGCTGAATTAATTCAATATTAGAGCCAGTAATCACAATGTCATCAACATATACTAAAAGCAACACAATTCCTGTAGAAGTCTTGCGAAGGAAAAGAGAGGAATCAAACTGACTTTGAGTAAATTGGAAGGTAAGCAAATTAGAGCGAAATTTATCAAACCATGCACGTGGAGCCTGTTTTAATCCGTATAAGGACCGGCGTAGCCGACAAACCTCTGAAGAAGGTGTAGTAAACATGCCGGGAGGTGGAGACATAAATTTCTTCCTTGAGGTCTCCATGTAAAAAGGCATTCTTTACATCCATTTGCTTGAGAGGCCACCCTTGTGAGGCAGCAAGTGCCAAGATAGTCCGAACAGTAGTTATCTTGGCAACAGGGGCAAATGTTTCTTCATAATTAATGCCATTCTCTTGACGATTATCAAGAGCCACAAGTCGAGCCTTATATCTATCGAGTGAACCATTAGATCGAAACTTAACTAAATACACCCATTTACAGCCAATTGGTTTCATATCAGATGGACAAGTCACAATATCCCTGGTGTGATTGTTTTGAAGAGCTTGAATCTCTTCTTTCATGGCTTGCTGCCAACAGGCTTGAGAAGCTGCCTGAGCATAAGAGTGAGGAATAGAAATAGTATCGAGAGTTGCAGTAAACGGGGTGTGAGAAAATCCATACCTATCAGGTATATGTCTATCCCGGATGGAATGCTGGGGTAGAGGAGTCACAGAATCAGGTGGCGGATCAGTGTCTGGAAGGAGCGTTGAAGAAGTCGGATGACGTCGATGATACACTAGTCCTGGTTTAAACTTCTCAATAGAAGAAGACACAGCATCAAAAGTTGGAAGAAGAGCAATTGGAGGTTCAGAAATGATCTGAGACTGAAAGAAATATTGATTTTCAAAGAAATTCACATTTCGAGAGATCTGGATTTTGTTTGCATAAGTATCATAACAAACAAATCCTTTTTGAGTAGGACTATAGCCCATAAATGCACATGTAACAGACTAAGCGCCAAGCTTGTGACAATCAATGGAAGGGAGATGAACAAAACAAATACATCCAAAAGTATGAAGAGAGTGATACTCAGGATATATGTCAAATAATCGAAAACAAGGAGAATCATACTTTAGAGTAACAATAGGCAAACGATTGATCAAATACACAGAAGTAGATACAGCTTCTACCCAAAAACGAGAAGGCATGGAGGAATCAATTAAAAGAGTACGAGCAACATCTAAGAGATGACGATTCTTACCCTCAGCGACTCCATTTTGTTGAGGGGTATACGGGCAAGAACGCTAGAAAATAATTCCTCTTTGTTGTAGATAAAGCTGAAAGGATTGAGACATGTACTCCCCCCCTGAGTCGGAGCGTAAGATTTTGATACAAGTGCTGAACTGTGTCTCAATAAGTGCAACAAATTTTTGAAAGACAGAAAACACATCAGCTTTAGAACGAAGAAAATATATCCAGGTAAATCGACTATAATCATCGATAAATGTCACGAAATAACAATGTTGACTATGAGAAATAACAAGACTCACACCCCAAACATCAGTATGTATAAGCTCAAAACAGGTAGTTGCACGACTACCATGTGTAGGAAAAGGTAAAATTTTACTTTTACCAAGACGACAAGTAACACAATCAAAAAAGACATTGAAAGAGGAAAACAAATTTTTATTACCCAATAAACCATTTTTAAAAAGATGAGTTAAGACAGTAGGATTAGGATGACCTAATTTCTTATGCCATATTTCACTATCATTAGCTGTAGCCGTACAAGCAAGAGAAATAACATTAGGAAAGGAAAATTGCAAAGGAAACAGACGTCCCACTTTAGGTCCCTTCGCGATCACTGTCCCTGACACCTAATCCTGCACAAGACAACCACCACGAGAAAAGTGAACATCACAGTTATTATCAACCAATTGTCCAACAGAGATCAAATTAGTAGAGAATTTAGGAGAGACAAAGACATTGTGAAAGGAACCTAAATTACTGACAGCAGTGATGGGAATAGTACTACCATCAGCAATTTGAATATTTTGAATGCCCTCATACTTACGAACATCATGAAGACTCGTCTCAGTAGCAGTCATATGATTAGAGGCACCCGAATCAACAATCCAAGAGGAAATTGAGCTATTAGTTGTACCTTGTAGGCCTAAAGCAGTAAAAGCAGACACAATCATCTGTTGAACCATTGCTGATGTGAGAACAGAGGAATCAGAATTCATAGTGGGAGGTGTAGAAGAAGATGACTGAACATCAGCTCGGAATGCTTGGGATTAGCAATTTTGAGGCTGCATCCGACAATCCTTGATAAAGTAACATTCTTTCTTACTGTAGTTACATATTTTATTGGAACAATTTCGAGCAATATGGCCAAATTCTTTGCAGTGGTAACACTGCAACTTATTCCGTCCTCTCCCTTGCGCAACATAAGCAACATTAATAACTTCAGAAGAGATCCTATCAGAAGTCATACCTATTTGAGTGGATAATCGTTGTTCATTCCGCAATAATTCTTTCAAGCAAATATCCAAAGAAAGAACTGAGTTACGGTTCAATAAACCGGCTCGAACAGCTTTAAACTCAGACCGAAGCTTCATCAAAAATTGATCGCGTTGACTCTCAGTGTGAACCATTTGAAGAGCCGCAAGTGCCGTCGAGGGTACTTTGGTATAAATAATGGAAGAATATTCGCTCCCAAAGATTAATAACAGTGGAATAAAACTGTTCAATAGTTAAGTTATATTGATTGAAAGTACTGATTTCCAACTCAAAGTACTGATTTCCAACTCCAATTGGAACTTCTGAGCGCTATTATCTAGTAGTCCCACATAGCTTGAGCCGTGGTAAAGCAGCGAAGATTTGTGACAAGATGTGGTTCAAGTGTTCAAAACAACCAAGAAACCACCTTAGCATCGTTGACTTCCCATTGGGCAAGTTCATTTTTGGTAGTGGGAATTTTATCAGAACTATCAATATGATCTGCTAATTCTTTTCCTTTTAAAAACATTTTAAATTGAAATTCCCATGTAGGAAAATTCTTTCCATTAAATCGAATAATAGAATTTTCAATAGACATGACTAAACCCACCCTTTTGACTAAATCAACTAATAATTTTTTTTTTTTAAACGTACCGACAGCTCAGACACCACTGACAAATAGCACAAAGTAATTCCACCCAAATAATGGTAATTGACTACTAACCTCTTCCTTTAATTTTGAGTTTCCTGGGATAACAAACACGAGTTGAGAAAACCCACTGATGGAACACAGAGAGCTCCGACAGAACACACAGAGCCCACCAACTAACCCAAACAGCTGATCTCCACCACAGAGATTGTTGATGACCACAGACGAGAGCTCCGACGTCGCCGATGACCACAGACAAGACCTCCACAGACCACAGAAAGCTCCGACGAACCGGAACTCACCCAAACAAACGAGAGCTCTGACAGAACACAAGCCGCCGGAAATGTCTAACGCAGAACACAGAAATAGCTGATCAATCAGATAACTAGAGTCACCCACGTCCACAGACGATACCGATCGATACACAGCCACCCCAGAGTGCACCAGCAACCACCGATACACTAGAATAAAAATTTTCAAGGAAACAGAGTACACAACTCTGAAAAACCAGTCTCAAGAAGCTCAAACCCACACGATTTGACACACAGAAGGCAGCGACACCTACTAACGGCAAGAAATAACTTGCTAAATACCAAAGAGAATCCTCCCAGATAAAAAATAGCACGAGTGATTTAGACTTAAGCAGACGGAAATCAGAGAAGCTCTGATACCATATCAATTTTGGTCTGAATACCTTTCCTTGTATTTCCTTTCAATTATATAGAAAATCTATACATTACATTAGTCAAATATTTCCAGCTCCTTAAATCAAGTTTGTTTTCGGTGCTTCGGTGCTTTTCGGTGCCTTAATTGCATCCCTATAAGTGCTGTAATTATCTACTTAGTTTAGTCAACTATTTACACCTAATTTACAGCTATCCTTTAATTATCATAACATTATTTTTGTTTGGGTTTTTCTGGTCAGCTGTTTAATTTCTTGGGTTCTGAGTTTTGTTGCCTAGTTTGTGCCTGTTAAATGATCCCAAAAAGTAGATCCCACTCTAATAACTCCAAATAAATTAAATGCATGCAGTAAGATACAAAGTCTTTTTATTCCACAACACAACAGAGAAAGCACTTCATCTTTTTCTAAAACTTAAATCCACGTATGGAAAAGAACATTAGAAAACCACTTAAGTAATTACTCAATTATTTCTTGCCAGCTTTAAGCTTTTGCAAGTCCAACAAATATCACAAAGTGAAAAAACAGATAACAAATAAGCTTTTGTACAATTCATTCACTATTGTTGCAACTTACAAGTTAAATCGAATTAGATGTTTCTTTGATTACATAGTCATGAATTAGAAGGGATCCATGTTTGATTACATAGCTTATATCTAGCAACGAATCAAGTTAATGTATATAAGGCACAATATTGTTCTCATGGATAACATCTCTGTAATTAGTCCTATTTGCCCAGTAATCTTCATGCATGAAGCTAGCTGTGAAGAGCTTTGTTTTTGTCCTTTCTCAAAGGCTATAGAAAAATCCAAAAGAAGACCTCTAATCATTCCCAACCATAATTTCCATGAACCACATACCATCTCACTGAAAATATAAAGATAGATCTTAAAAACAAGTTTTCAGTTTCAAATGTTTTTCCCTTAAGTCAATCACCTTCAAACCTATAACGAATTCAACCGGTCAAATGCATAGACATTGAGTTAATATAGCTTCCATTTTCAATGACCTAATCAAAATATATTAGGTTTTGAATTTTTATACCATTCTTTGATTATACACCCACATGGGACATGGTTTGCCTTGAGGCACTTGTTTTATAACTCAGGGCTTGTTTGTTTTTCCAAACTATCTGATCTTATCTTAACTTAAATTTATCATCACACTTTTACAAATTTTCATACAAAATAAATAAACAATTTAACTTTTTCAAATTTCAAAACAACCTTTTCAAATCCAAAACAAAATTAATATTAAAAAGATATATTATAACAATATTTTAACTTTTATCTCAGCTCATCTCATCTTCAAAAACAAAAATGCATCTCAAAATTAAGGAAATGTAGCTTTATTTTGTTTTTAGTCCTATTGTGTGGGCTATTATTTTAGGGTTTGAATTTTTCTGCCAAATTCTGACATTTCTTTGTTGTTTTTTCAGACAGTTCACCAAAATGACTATGATTAGGATATCTCATAATGCAAAGGAGTTTGGCATCATTATAGACAACAACATTTCAATTGAAGACCACTAAAGGTGTTGAAGATGAAGTTTTGATTGTATTAATTAGTTGGAATGCTAGTTGTCTTAAAACTGTCAATCAGTTGCTTTCGGCCTATGTAAACAACTTCCTTGATTTATGCAACCATGCCCCTGTATAGATGATTGAATATATACATTTGGATGATATGAAATATAAAGATTAAAGTTGTGTTTGAAATTCTTGGTTCTTAAAATATCGTAAGTGAATTGGATATATATACAAACATGTACAGAAAATCTGATTAAAAACCAACTAATTGGAATGCTGGGCATGTAACAAAATATTTATACATTCTTATCCAATGATTTTAGTTCCATGATAAGAGAAAACCATGGAACTAAAATCATTGGATAAGAATGTATAAACCTGAACAAGCACTGTTAAGGAATATGATCAAGTAGTGCTATTTAATTCTTTGCAATAAGCAAGTGATAGAGTGAAGGAATTGTAATGTAAATTAATGAATGTATTATTAAATTTTAAAAAGGTACTATCAACTATTATTACATCTTCACGTCTTGCTTCACTTCGGGACCTTGTTATAATAATAGTTTATTAGAGAAACCCACAAATAACAAAGATTAGAAATTCAACTTCAGATGACAGATAAAATGGGAGATCTACAAAAACTAGGATTTCGAGTTGGCAAGAACATATCTCAATGCAATGCAACCAAGAAAAAAATTCAAATACATACAGCCAAGAACAAATCTCAAAATACATACCCTAAAATCACAAAAAAATCTCATATGAAAGCATACATTAGTGGCATGAGTGCGGGTTGCGACGACGAAGTGGAGAAGTTGAGAGGAAACTCAACTCGTTTCCGGGGAGGAGGAGATCAGGGAGAGAGGCGTCATGGGGAGGCTGAGTTTGGCAAGGGGTATCCGTCGTTGAGGTGATGGTGGTGCGGTGCTGCAGTGGTGGTGCGGTGCTGCAGATGAGAGACAAGCACGAGAGAGAAGTATCGAGAGATTTCCAATATTCTAGATTTCGAATTGGGGAAAAGGTATTTGTTTCACTCAAACGACGTAGCTTTGGGCATAGGAAAGATTTAAAAATATAAAGAGACTTTTTGTCTTGAAAACCAATCACGGCTATAGAGAAATAGGTGTGGAAAAAAATAGAAAGCCATGAATTATGGGTTTTGTTACTAACACTATTTGTGACGACATTTTATTGCCGCAAAAAGAAGTTCAACTTGCTGGAAGAACTCTTTTCTCTGGAACATCATAATCTCTGCTCCTCATTGTATTCCACAAGTTTAACCTTGTGGCAATAACAAGTTTTCTCGCGGCAAATACTTTTTTCTCACTATTTTTTTTCCACCACTAACATGTGGTAGCAAAAACTAGTACTTGATATCCATCAGACAATATGGTGTCAATAGGTCACTTTTTGTCATGACCGTATGTTGCGGAAAAGAAATTGGTGGCAAAAGCCCCAATTTCTTGTAGTGGACCTGATTTAAATACAATAGAGGGCCAACACCGCATAACTTCAATTAATTCACTCAACTTGCCATGGGCCCGCATGTTTTTATGATGGGGCATTCAATTCGATTTCATAAAGGGCACGACAATTGCATGGGATTTAAGCTCATTTGTGGCCATATGATTTAACTCTATTTGGGCACGACACTTTAGCTGTGTTGGATTGGATTTCAATCGGCTTCTCACTTGGAAACCCGAGTTTGAATGGAGCAGGATTCTTTAGTATTTACACATTGGACTTTAGGGCATAAGCGAGATACACACATATATATCTATGAATTAAGAAGTCTAGAGGAGGGTGCCGTTTTTCCAAAAATACAGTTCCCTCTTCATCTTTTCATCTTCTCTCTTTCTATATTTTGTTCCTTGAGTTTTTATTATGGCCCTGCGTGACTAAACTTTTCTAATTGGTCGACGGAGACAAAAACCTCATAATCAATAAGACTGTGAGATCTAATTTGTTTTTATTGTTCACCTTATTATTTGAGTATCATATATTCTTTTGTGCCTATTTTCATAATTATCTCGTTTAATTGCTAGGAGGTCTACTAGTTTATTATTCATTGTAATCTATTACTAGGTTAGATATCAAATCTGTAATTATTTGATCCCTCTAATCTGTGAAGCAATGAAGATTTAATGATTTACTGCGTAAGAAATTATTAGATCTTAAGAAGAACACTCGACTAAATTAAATGTAACCGCTTGTGTTTGTATTGTTTAGTTTTACCGATCCCTCTAATTCTTAAGGCTGCTTCTAAATTAAATCCTTAGCGCTTGTCTTGAGTTGTTTAGTAGTTAGGGTTAATTAAATCGTTTGTTTTCTAATTAACTATGACTAAGGAGAGATAAGAAAATAGTTTCAACGGTGAATATTCAAAATATTAATTGATATATATTTGTATCGATGATCAGTTGTAAAATTTCGATGGGAGATGTTGACTTAGACCAATGTTTGTTCTCTTAATTGATTTTGATATTTTAATTTGAATTGTTCCTTAATTGTTTTTATTTTTCTTGAAATTATTTTCGTTATATTTAAAACCCCTATCCTTGTTCACATAGCATAAAATTAGACTAGATACTTTCTGTGGGAACGATCCTTACTTGCACTACTATATATATATATATATATTTTGGAGTAAAGGTTTTATTTTTAATTGCCTGCGATAGCACACCACCCAGCCTTCTCTCAAGGTCATAATTCGACAAGGTGAAGAAACTCCCATAAGAGTTCTGCTATCTTTGCAACACCAAGACAAGAGTCCCTTTTCTTCATGACGTAACGAACTCGGGAGAGACCTCTGAAGCTATACCCTCATTTACCATGATAGCAAGCCATGCCAAAGCTTCACGATCAATGAGAATATACTTCACAAGACGCCGGCTACTTTTAGTGATCCTCCACCACTTATCACTCTCATTTTTGAACTCAAAACATTTGTGTTCAATGATAACATTCCTAGTCGACCCCATTATTACCCAACTAAGTGGAGAATCGAAGGAAAAACTAAACTAAACGCCATAGAAATCACCAAATACAAACTTTAGTTATTAATGGTTAATCCATTCGTATTACATGTTATTATTTATTAGTATTTACATGTTATTATACTTTAGTTATTATACATTAGTATTACATATTATTATAAAGTTATATATGTGTTTATCCATTTGTATTATATGTTATTATACATTACCAATTGTTTATTAGTACTAGATGTTATTATGCATTTTAATGTTTCTACATTAGTATTACATGTTGATTTGTTATATTTATACATTAGTAATTTAGTGTTACATGGTAGTAATATTCTAACAGTATGGTGCTTACTATATTTAAACTATTATTAACTTAGTCTATATATATTATAGTATAAATATATTATTTTATAATAATGAGCTCATGCTAATATAGTATTGAGTTTAACTAACTATGTAAAATATAATTATATGAAATTTATATGATTAATGTATGAAAAAATACACACACACACACACACACACACATATATATATATTTATAAAATATACATGCCGAGATCATTTGGATCAATTGGCAACACCTTGGTTTCTCACTAAGAGAACCAAGGATAGAATCCCCCCACCCCCATTATCAAAAGAAAATTATACAATATTAATATACAGAATATTAGAGTTGGAGTTGGATTGGTTCAACTCCACCTCCGACTCCGACTTTCTTGGGAAAAAAACTAGAGTCATAACAGACTCAGGATCGGAGTTGGACTTTTAGATATTTGCTCAGCCCTAGAAGAAGTAAATAGATGAATTATGGATTTGTCCCTCTTTCTTCTAGACATTTATGAAAATGCCATGCATGCCAGAATATTGGAACCTATTTAAAATCGAAGTGATGGATTTGAACTGACCCGAAAACTAACGTCACTAATGGGCTGATCCACGATATTGTTAGCCTATATGACAACATAAATGGATTAGGGCTGAGCATCGATTGAATTAGAGTCAAAATTGGGGTCCTTCGACTTTGATTCCAACTTCTATAGCATTCGATCCTACTTTGACTCCGACTTTTTGGAGCGGAGTTGGAGTTGGGCATTTACACGTGCAATCTATAGAATCCATTTTGTTGAATACAAGGTTTCAAATTTCGTATCTACGTATAGATTTTGATGATAACAAATAAATTCAAGTCTCAAGCTCAAATTATTTACGCAATGGAGTGAAGCGCACATCAAGCATAAAAGAACAAGTCTACAAATGAAACTCATAGATTATTTTTGTACATCTCTTGATAAAATTCGAAATTGGATTAAAGCTCTAAATTACTTTTTTTTCTCATAAAACATCAAATTACTTTTTTCACATATGCAAGACATTTTTAAATGTCTTAGTTTTGAAAATTATGTTTTTCACATGTGCATAACATCATCAAACAAAATAATTTCAAAAATTATATTTTTTATATAAAAATTTGAATTTATAAAATGATTGTTTATCATATTTGACATGTGCATATTTTGTTTGAAAGTCTTAAAGGGGGGTGGTGTGTTTTTTTGACAAATGCAAAAGGTAGATGATTTTGTTTGAAAATCTTAAAGGATGGTTGTGTGTTTTTTTGACAAATGCAAAAGGTAGATGATTTTGTTTGAAAATCTTAAAGAGTGGTTGTGTATTTTTTTGACATATGCAAAAAGAAGATGATTTAGTTTGAAAAATAAATCATGCTCATTTTGTCATGTATAAAAAGCAAAAGATTAGGTTTGATTTCTTTGAAAAATGAATGGAGTTGTCTTTGACAAATACAAAAAGGAAATGTTTTAATTTGAATTTTTTGAAAAGTGAATAGTACTCTTATTTGACATGTGAATCTTTTTAAATTTGAAATTAAAGACTCATTTGCCTATAAATAGCTCATTTGAGTTTTGCAAAAATCAGAACAAGAGCTTACACATATTTTGCTAAGTTTTGCATCATTCTTTCAAAGCTCTCATTCTCTCTTTTCTAAAGTTTTGAGTCTTAATTCTTGTTCTTGTTGAGAGAGATATAAGTTGCGCTGTATTGTTTCTATCTCACTCATTGAGAAGTGTACTTTAATAGTCTACCCACTATCAACTCTTGTATCAGTAAGATGGTGAGTATAACCCTTGTGTGTGTAGAATGTGTTCTACACAGGGAATAGTTGAATCACCAAGTGTGAGGTGATTGGAAGTGTAGAGGGTGTTCTACACGGATTCTTTGGAGTGGTGCTGCTCAAAGTTGTAATAGGTTTCTATCTCCACCTAAAAGAGATTGACTAGTGGATTTGGGATCCTCAAGGGGTAACTTGAGGCAAGGACGTAGGCAGTGGGGCTGAACCTCGTAAAAATACTGAGTTTGCTTCTTCTTACCTTACTCTTTACATTTATTGCTACTTTATATTCTGTTTATATTTTATATTGTATATTTGATTTATAAGTGTTAATTTTTATAATATAACCCAATTCACCCCCCCTCTTGTGTTAGTCATCTGGGCAACAATTAGTATCAGAGCATGGGCTCTATTACAAGATTAATTATCTATTGAGTTAAGATTATATGGCTAACATTGCAGTTACATTCGCTGAAGGTCAATCCAGTAGTCGGCCTCCGCTATTTTGTGGAGACAATTATACTTTCTGGAAAGCTAAAATGAGAATATTCCTTCAGTCTCAAGGTCGTGAAATCTGGAAATGTATTGTAAATGGGCTTTATATTCCAATAAAAACTGTTGATGGAGTAAAGGTCAAAAAGGAAGAGGAAGAGTTTGATCGTGAAGACGATAGGCTTTATACTATGAATGTAATGGCTATGAATTTTCTATATAATGCTCTCAATGGTAATGAGTTTAACAGAATAATGATTTGCAGGACAACAAAGGAAATTTGGGACAACTTGGAAGTAACCTATGAAGGAACTTTGCAAGTCAAAGAATCAAAAATTTATATTCTTACGCATGAATATGAAATGTTCAAAATGAATGATGATGAATCTATCTCTTCTATGTATACTCGTTTTACTAAGATTATAAATAGTTTGACATCTCTTGGTAAAATTTATTTCAGCTTGGAGATAGTAAGGAAAATTCTCAACTCCTTACCAAAACGTTGGGAATCAAAAGTAACGGCGATTCTTGAAACTAGAGATCTTAAAAAACTCGAAGTAAATGAACTCATCGGGTCACTTATTACCCATGAGTACACATTGAAAAGAGGAGAAGAAGAAGGAAAGCAAAAGAAGAGCTTGGCACTCAAAGCCGTTCCTCATGAAAGTGAAAGCGATGACGAAGAGATTGCAATGATTACAAGAAGATTTAAGAGATTCTTGAAAAATAAAACTCCTCCAAGGAAACCTTTGAAAAAAATCTTCCAACAAAGATACAGGTAAAAATGATTCATTAATTTGTTATAAATGTAAAAAGTCAGGACATATCAAAGTAGATTGTCCTCTGCTAAAGAAAGATCGATACAAAAGCAAGAAAGCAATGAAAGCTACATGGGATGATGATTCAAGTAGCTCAGACAGCGACGCAAGCAATGAAGAATCTGCAAATCTTTGTCTTATGGCTAAAGATGATCTTGAGGTAACAAATTCTGAAAATATTGAAAATCCTTCTTGTGAAGAGTTACAAAATGTTTTGGAAGAGGTATATGAGGAATTTAAAAAATTAGGTATTAAGTATACTGTTTTGAAAAAGAAAAATTCTTCTTTAATAAATGAAATTGATGTTTTAAGAAAAGAAAATATAGTTTCAAAAGATGACAATAATGAACTGAAAAAGAAAGTAGCTGATTTAGAAAAGATTATTGAAAATTTTATAAATGGAAAAAGAAATTTCGAAAAATTTCTTGTTAATCAAAGATGTGTTTTTTATAAGGTAGGCTTGGGATACATGTCAAAAGAAAAACTCAAACCGTATAAAAATTTCTTTGACAAACCCATTAAATCAAAACCAGACTTTCAAAATTCTTTTCCTAAAAATAGATTTGTCAAAGAAAGACATTATTATAATCATTCAAGTTCTTCAAGTATGTTACATGTTATTTATAATTTTTGCAATAGAAATGGTCAAAACTATCATGCTTGTCTTATTAGAAGAAAACATACAATGACTATTAGGGCCATATGGGTACCAAAGAATTTTATTTCTTCTAATACTAATAAATAAAGGACCCAAAGAACATGGGTACCAAGAAAAATTATTTTAATTGTTTTTATAGGTATGCATGAAGTCTTCCGTAAGTAAAACAAGATGGTTTTTAGATAGCGGATGCTCAAGACACATTACAGGAGATAAAACTAAGTTCATTGATCTCACTCCTAAAAAAGAAGGACATGTGACATTTGGAGACAATTCAAAAGGGAAGATCGTGGGAATATGTAAAGTTAGTAATAAGTCTTCTCTCATAATTGAAGATGTTCTACTTGTTGAAGGTCTAAAACATAATCTTTTAAATATAAGTAAATTATGTGATAAAAGAATTACAGTTACCTTCAAAAAGGATAAGTGCATTATTTTGAATAATCATGATTGCAATGATTGTTTTATTGCTCTTAGAAACAATAATGTTTATACAATTGAATTTGAAGAAATTGCCTCACAAGATACTATTTGTTTATCAGCTCAACATGAAAATAATTGGTTATGGCATAGAAGGTTAGGTCATGCAAACATGGAACTTATTTCCAAACTTTCAAAAAATGATCTTATAAGAGATTTGCCAAAAGCAAACTTTTTTAAAGACAAAATCTGTGATGCATGCCAGTTTGGTAAACAAACAAAAACTTCTTTCAAAATCAAGAAATATATTTCCACTATTAGACCTTTGCAACTAATACACATGGACCTTTTTGGACCAAACAGAGTTGCGAGTCTGGGAGGAAAATGTTATGCATTTGTTATTGTTGATGATTTTTCTAGATATACTTGGGTCATCTTTCTCGCTCATAAAGATGAGGTACATAATGCCTTTACCAAGTTATGCAAGAGAATTCAAAATAAAAAGGGCTATACTATTTCAAACATCCGAAGTGACATGGGGAAAGAGTTTCTCAATAAAGATATTGAGTCTTTTTGTGATGAAAATGGTTTTCTGCATAATTTCTCTACTCCTCGAACTCTTCAACAAAATGGGATAGTAGAGAGGAAGAATATATCTCTTTAAGAAATGGCAAGAACAATGCTTAATGAATATAGTTTACCTAGTTATTTTTGGGCCGAAGCGGTAAGTACTGCATGTTATGTTATAAATAGAGTTATGTTAAGGTCTAAATTAGATGAAACCCCTTATGAGCTTTGGAATGAGAAAAAGCCCAACATTAGTTACTTTCATGTATTTGGATGCAAATGTTTTATACTCAATGACAGAGATAATTTAGGAAAGTTTTATGGAAAATCTGATGAAGGTATCTTTCTTGGGTATTCAACAAATAGTAAAGCTTATAGGTATTCAATAAAAAGACTTTGACTATACAAGAATCTATGCATGTAGTATTTGATGAATCTAACCCTCTACTTTCCAAGAAATCTATTGATGAAGAATCAAAAGGTACAAATAACAAAAATAGTCTCAATCTCAACAAAGAGAATACAATGGAAGAAATCCAACATGGAAACATCAGGAAAGATTATCAAGACTTAGTACAAGATGCAACCAAACAGTGGAAACATGTAAAAATCATCCAGTGGAACAAATTCTAGGAGAACCTTCACGAGGTGTAAGTACTCGATCATCTCTTAGAAATATTTGTAATCACACTGCTTTTATATCTCCAATTGAACCCAAAAATATTGATGAAGCACTTATTGATGAATCATGGTTTTTAGCTATGCAAGAAAAGCTAAATCAATTTGAAAGAAATAATGTATGGACACTTGTTCCTAGACCCAAAAATCATGCCGTTATTGGAACAAAATTGATTTTTAGAAATAAGAAAGATGAGTATGGAATCATCACTAGAAACAAGGCTCGACTTGTAGTCCAAGATTTCAATCAAGAGGAAGGAATCGATTATGATGAAACTTATGCACCTGTCGCAAGATTAGAAGCTATTCGAATGTTACTTGCATATGCATGTTATAAAAATTTCAAACTTTTTCAAATGGATGTTAAAAGTGCTTTTTTAAATGGTTTTATAAATGAAGATGTATATGTTGAGCAACCTCCAGGTTTTGAAAATCATATTTCTCCTAATTATGTTTTTAAGCTCGCAAAAGCATTATATGGACTCAAACAAGCTCCTAGAGCTTGGTATGAGAGGCTTAGTTGTTTCTTGATTGAAAAAGATTTTTCAAGAGGAAAGATCGATACAACTCTTTTCATCAAATATGAACAGGATGATATTCTTCTAATTCAAATTTATGTTGATGATATAATATTTGGTACTACTAATGAAAATATGTACCAAGATTTTGCTAAGAGCATGCAGGAAGAATTTGAAATGAGCATGATGGGAGAACATAATTTCTTTCTTGGATTGCAAATCAAGCAAGTAAAAAGTGGAACATTCATTAATCAATCAAAATATATCAAAGAGTTACTCAAAAAGTTTGAGATGGAAGGTGCGAAGGTAATTGGAACACCAATGAATTCAACCACCAAACTTGATAAAGATGAAAGCGGTAAGCCAGTTGACTCAAAGGTATATCGAGATATGATTGATAGTTTATTTTATTTGATAGCTAGTAGACCTGATATTATGTTCAGTATATGTTTATGCGCACGTTTTCAATCATCTCCAAAGCAATCTCATTTGATTGCAGTCAAGCGTATTTTTAGATATCTTGTCGGTACTATTGACCTAAGGTTATGGTATCCTAAGTACACTTCGTTCGATTTTATTAGTTATTCAGATGCGGATTATGCTGGTTGCAAAGTTGATCGAAAAAGTACTAGTGGAACATATCATTTTTTAGGTCATGCACTTGTTTCATGGTTTAGTAAAAAGAAAAATTATGTTGCATTATCTACTGCTGAGGCATAATATGTTGCTGCAGGCAGTTGTTGTGCTCAAGTTCTTTACATGAAGCAACAACTTGAGGATTTTAAACTTATGTACAAGCACATTCCAATCAGATGTGATAATATAAGTGCTATAAATCTTTCAAAGAATCCAATACAACATTTTCGGACCAAACATATTGAAATTAGATATCATTTTCTTAGAGATCATGTGCAGAAGGGCGATATTGTATTTGAATTTACTAGTCCACATGATCAATTGGTAGACATTTTCACAAAACCCCTCCCAGAAGATAGACTATGCATGATTAGAAGAGAAAATAGGAATGATGCATGCCATGAATATCTGCTAGATATTTTTATTCCATTATCTCAAATGACCTACAGAAACTTGAGACGTTTAGCCTCATCATTCAAATGCATTTGCTTCTCATAGATCATCATGCCATCCTTATCTAAAGGATTAGGCAATCGAAATGAAGAGGCAAGTAAGGATTTTAAATCCTTATTCTATTACTTTAAGTCTACTATTTTTCTGTTAGATTCTTGAACAAGTCGTTGAAGAACATCGATCTTCTCATCAAGCTTCTCTATCTCGCGGGTTTTGGACTGCAACCGAGCGGAAAAAGCGACAATGGACGATGAGTATCGAGTTCCGAGACTCACAAGCTCGTAAATGGCATCATGATCTGATTTATTAGCCAAATCAGTGTTTTGTTGTTTTATGGCACCTACAATAGATGCAGAAATAGTTTGAGGTGAAGAATACCTCATATCTTGATCACGAGAAGCACTGTAGGAAAATTGATGAGCCATTGAAATTTTGTAAAGTGAGAATGAAGATGAACTACAGAAATGAGAAAGAAGATTTAATGCGGATTAGATAAAACTAAGGATTGCTTTTATAAAGATGGAAATAAGTAGAAGACAAACTGTCAACTCTTCAAATCTTACTTAGTCAAGCTTACAAGATATGCCGGATGCATATTGTCAAAAGTTATCGAACTAAGCTAGCGAGATTAATTACAATTGTCCCTGTTTCTCTCGTGAAACGCTGCCATTATCTGCTGATGTTGACTCTGTGCTTGAACTCTCACTCATTCCGATTCCTCTATTCGAAGTTTCATAACACGAGCTAATTCCTTCAAATCTTTATTTTCTTGCTTTAACCTCTTATTCTTTCTACCTTTATTTGCAAGCTTTTGATGCAGAATAGATATTTAATTGTTAAGTCGATCAACCTCATTTGCCCTCGTTAGTAATTTCCGAGACATGGTTGTAACAGATGCAGCATATTGAGCATTGAGAGTTCTTGATGCTGCAACAACCTCAGAATCAGTCCTACCAGAAAAATGCATCACTGCTTCTATCATGGTATTGACAACCTCATGAGATAAAATGACTGGTTGAGACGGTTCCTGATTCAAACCCAGAATATTATTAGACGAAATTTTCTCCACCATTCTATCGTTTTGAATAAACAGAAATTGGATCAATGAGTGGTGTGAAAGTTTATTTGAGTATCCGACAGGTGAAAATGGTCTTTTAAACAGCAACTTTCAAATCTCGATAATATTTAATTTTTCAACAACATCATGCGGATTTGAATCTGCTTCCGCACCGACTGCTAGAGCTAGGCCTCCAACCTTTACAGCTTTTGTCGGACACGCGTGGCTCCGCACTAAATTGCCAGAGTTAGACCTCCAACCTTTACAGGTTTTGTTGGACACGCGTGACTCCACACCGAATTGCCAGAGCTAGGCCTACAGCTTTTGCTGCCTTTGTCGGACGTGGATAACTTTACTTATTCAACTTCAAATCTCTGCAACATCTAATTCGTCAGTAACATTAAGCGGATTTAAATTTTCTTCCGCACCGAGATGATAAAGTTCGGCTTTAGCCTTTGCAGGTTTTGTCGGGCACGGGTGGTTCCAATTATTGAACTCTCTACAGCTTCTACTAACGCACCGTTTTATTTGGTTATTGCTTATTGCGAAAAAAAAAAATTTTACTGAAGCCAATTACGGTTCCTTTTTAATGATGACAAAAGGGGGAGAAGTTTTAGACGTAAATATTTAAATTTTTAACTCTGTTATATATGCTGGAATTATGTATATCTATTGCTTGAAAAACTAACGCATATTCTCAGGGGGAGCTTAAGCATTACTGCAAGTCTCAAAATTGTACTAAGTATTTGTCATCATAAAAAAATGGGAGATTGTTAAATACAAGGTTTCAAATTTCGTATCTACGTGTAGATTTTGATGATAACAAATAAATTCAAATCTCAAACTCAAATTATTTACGCAATGGAGTGAAGCGAACATTAAGCATAAAAGAACAAGTCTACAAATGAAGCTCATAGATTATTTTTGTACATCTCTTGATAAAATTCGAAATTGGATTAAGGTTCTAAATTACTCTTTTTTCTCATAAAACATTAAATTACTTTTTTCACATATGCAAGACATTTTTAAATGTTTTAGTTTTGAAAATTATGTTTTTCACATGTGCATAACATCATCAAACAAAATAATTTCGAAAATTATATTTTTTATATAAAAATTTGAATTTATAAGATGATTGATTATCATATTTGACATGTGCATATTTTGTTTGAAAGTCTTGAAGGGGGGTGGTGTTTTTTTTGACAAATGCAAAAGGTAGATGATTTTGTTTGAAAATCTTAAAGGGTAGTTATGTGTTTTTTTGACAAATGCAAAAGGTAGATGATTTTATTTGAAAATCTTAAAGGGTGGTTGTGTATTTTTTTGACATATGCAAAAAGAAGATGATTTGGTTTGAAAAATAAATCAGGTCATTTTGTCATGTATGAAAAGCAAAAGATTAGGTTTGATTTCTTTGAAAAATGAATGGAGTTGTCTTTGACAAATACAAAAAGGAAATGTTTTTATTTGAATTTTTTGAAAAGTGAATAGTACTCTTATTTGACATGTGAATCTTTTCAAATTTGAAATTAAAGACTCATTTGCCTATAAATAACTCATTTAAGTTTTGCAAAAATCAGAACAAGAGCTTACACATCTATTGCTAAGTTTTGCATCATTCTTTCAAAGCTCCCATTCTCTCTTTTCTAAAGTTTTGAACCTTAATTCTTGTTCTTGTTGAGAGAGATATAGGTTGCGCTGTATTGTTTCTATCTCACTCATTGAGGAGTGTACTTTGATAGTCTACCCATTATCAACTCTTGTATCAGTAAGATGGTCAGTATAACTCTTGTGTGTGTAGAAGGTGTTCTACGCAGGAAATAGTTGAATCACCAAGTATGAGGTGATTGGAAGTGTGGAGGGTGTTCTACACGAATTCTTTGGAGCGGTGCTGCTCAAAGTTGTAATAGGTTTCTATCTCCACCTAAAAGAGATTGACTAGTGGATTTGGGATCCTCAAGGGGTAGCTTGAGGCGAGGACGTAGGCAGTGGGGCTGAACCTCGTAAAAATACTGAGTTTGCTTCTTCTTACCTTACTCTTTACATTTATTGCTACTTTATAATCTGTTTATATTTTATATTGTGTATTTGATTTATAAGTGTTAATTTTTATAATGTAACCCAATTCACCCCCCTCTTGTGTTAGTCATTAGGGCAACACATTTTTTTTTAATCCACTCCATATATGTCTTCATTGTCACGCATTTACACAAACACACAAATGAAATATTAACCATTGAATCTGGAAAATAAGCAAAAAAGAATCTGAAAATATATCATGAAACTTGATCCACTTGATTATAAGCAACAAGTAGTAGTAGAAGGAGAAACTCATCTGAGATGGCGTCGAATAATGGTGGTAGGCTGAGATGACCGAGATGAATGAGTGTACGACGAGGGGGAGGCGAAATCAGGATGGATGAGAAGATAAATGGTGACTATGTGAGGCTCTCACCTTGTGTGACTGAGGCGGCGTTGGGGAGATTGCACGACGGTGGGGAGGTGAGTGCAAGGCAAGTGCATGGCGAGAGCTAGAGGTAGCGTGGTGGGGGGGAGTCGAACTTGAGAGAGTCGAGAGGGGTAGGGGTTATGGTTTTCTATTTTCAATCTGAAGGGAAGGAGTCATGAAAGTCTAAAGTGATCTTGGCATTGGGGTTGGGCCTTTTTTCTATGTTTTTTAGAAATTTAGAATTTTAGTCTTCTACAATTTTAATGGTAACTATGTTACCAGTTACTATATTACTAATATATTAGTATTACTATAGTGTTTGTACTCTTTATATATTAGTATTACTACTAAAGTACATTAGGTTTATAGTTATATAAAATATGTATGAAAAGGTTTAAAATTTATACACAAATTGTTAAGATTTAATATTGTACTATAATATTGATATTTAGATTATTAATATTATATACAGTATTAGAATTATTAATATTTAATATTGTACTATAATATTGGTTATTGAAAGTTATAAATTGTTAAACTATAATATTACATATTATTAACTCATTATAATTTTACTATATTAGTGTTTAACTTATTAACACATTATAATTGTTTGGACATTAGTACAAAAATCCATTATATATTAGTGTTTATACATTAATTTTTATACATTAGTATTACTAATTTACTACTAATGTACATTAGTATATAATACTTTAGTACATGTCTATAATATTAAAAGTAGGCTATTTGGGAACATTAGCTCATACTATTAATGTATAAACACTAATATATAAACACTAATGTATTATAAGTTACTAAAATACATTAATAGTAATACTAATGTATGAATACTAATGTATTCCAAAATAACATACTTACAATATTTATAACATTAGTATTACAAGTTATTATAACTAGATTATTTGGGAACATTAGCTCATACTATTATTTAATCGGATTAGTCTTTATGTTATAAATATTATAAGTATTCTATTTTGGAATGCATTGGTGTTTATACATTACTATTATTATTAATGTACATTAGTAACTTATACTACATTAATGTTTATATATTAATATTACAAACTATTACATTAGTTTATAATACTTTAGTATATGTCTATTATATTATGAGTAGATTATTTGTAAACACTAATTAGCTCATATTATTATTTTATTTAATTATCAATCTAGGATTGTAATAGTCTATGACTATATGTAGGGTCTATGACTATTACAAGACTACAAGTTATTATTACTTAGCTTATGATACATTAGTCTTAGTAGATGTCTAATATATTATTAAGATATTATTTTGAATAAATTGGTGTTTATAACTTTATACATTAGTATTACAAGCTATCACATTATTAACAAATAATACCTTGGTGTTTATAACTATATACATTACAAGTTTTTATACATTAGTATTACAAGTTATTACATCAGTAACTTATAATATATTAGTGTTTATATATTAGTATTTATAAATTAGTACTATATATTATTTTATAATTTATGATACTTTATGATATTTTATTTACTTATAATCTATCATTGCTTATATTAGTCTTTAACTCTATATATATTAGTATTACAAATTATTACATTAGTATTTCTTAATATATTAGTGTTCATGTATTAGTATTTATAAATTAGTACTATATATTATTATATAATTTATGATACATTATGATATTTTATTTACTTATAATAGATCATTGCTTATATTAGTC
Organism: Platycarya longipes; assembly: GCA_036559045.1. Classification (NCBI taxonomy): domain Eukaryota; kingdom Viridiplantae; phylum Streptophyta; class Magnoliopsida; order Fagales; family Juglandaceae; genus Platycarya; species Platycarya longipes. The sequence goes on along the minus strand of CM071796.1, from coordinate 23,413,427 downwards.
TTTAACTCTATATATAATAGTATTACAAATTATTACATTAGTATTTTTTAATATATTAGTGTTTATATATTAGTATTACAAGCTATTTAGTCATGAACTTATCTGAGGAAGTATGCACCAGAACATGTTAAGAAAGTATGTGATTTTTTCTAAAATCTATGATATGATAAGTATGCAAATATGATAAGATATGTAAGCGATCAATAAATGATATGAAGTCAGTACCTATGTCTTCCTTATGTATGGATCCCATAAACTGCGACCATGGGTGGAATCGAAATCTTTTTAGATTCGCTAAGTCTAACTCATGGGGGTCAACAATGGGTAATGGTCTATGATATGTATATATAATATGATAAGATACGATAAAATTATGAAAAACTTATATTTTCAGAAATTACGAAAACATAAGGAAGATCATATTCATGAGAAGATCATATTCATGAATATGAGAAGATCATATTCATAAATGTTATATTCTTGTTATGAGAAGATCATATACGAGAAGATCATATTCATGAATATGAATATATGAGAAGATCATAAATAAATGTTTTCAGCATTTATGAGAAGAACATATTCATGTTATTATATATGTATATATGAGTATGCATGAAAATCTTTGGTTATTATTTTTATCGTATGATGTTTTGCTTATTGAGTATTCGACTCATTTTATTTTTATTTTCTATATTTCTATATTTTCTTTAAAAAAACTATCACAGATAATGGGGATGCACAACTGGCAGGATTTGACTCGGGGAGGCGATGCAGAGGCCTAGACAGTGTATTAGTTATAATTTTATAATTTTTAGTGAATAAATTATTTTTGTGAACACGTGTAATTTCAATATTTTAAATAAATAATTTCGCTGACTCTTTTTAAATTTTATAAATATTGTTTTATTTATTGTAAAACGTTCGGATCTGGTGCGTTTTTAAAGTAAAGATTTAATAGCACATTGGCTCCTTAACATATTTTAAAAATGCTTTAGTTGGAAGCGAGGTGTTACAAAGTGTCACTGTCACTCACATTGGGACTGTCCACATCTCTAATGACTTAATTCTTAGAGATGTTCTTTGTATTCTTCAAATTAATTTCTGTTAACAAATTAACTTCCAATCTAACTTGTTGTTTGTCTTTTTTTTTTTCTTCCCCTGACCTTGTCTTCATATAGGACCTGAATAATTGGAAGTTGATTGAAGTGGGTAAGCATAAGGGAGGCCTCTATTGCTTGCAAGAATTAGGCTTTTCAATCATTTCCAGATTTGTACCATCTTTGGCATTGTAGATTAAGTCATCCTTCCCTTCAAGGATGAAATTGTTAAATAAATATATTTCATGCATTGATGTTGTAGAATCTGAATTTCCATATATTGTATGTCCCTTAGCAAAACAAAAAAAAAAAAATTCATTTTGAATTGATTCATTGTGATGTGTGAGGTCTATTTTCTACTCTTACAGTTGAAGGTTACAGAATTTTTTTAACAATTGTTGATGATTGTACATGAGCTACACGGATTTATCTTTTAAAATGTAAATCTGTAGTTATTGTCCTTGTTCCTCAAATTTTCAAGCTTGTTAACACTCAATTTAATACAAAAATCAAGAAAATTCGTACTGATCATGGTACTGAATTTCTTTAAATTCTTTCTTTAAGTCCAAAGGTATTATTCATTATTTCAATTGTGTTGAAACTCCTAAACAAAATTTTGTTGTTGAGTGTAAATATCAACATCTTCTAAATATATCTCGGGCCTTGATGCTTCAATCTGGTCTCCTACTTATTTTTTGAGGTGATACACTTCCTATAGCCACACATATTATAAATAGTCTGCCTACACCTGTCCTAGGTAATAAATCACTTTGTAAATTACTTTTTAATTCACCTCCCACTTATGATCATCTTAGAACATTTGATTGTCTTTGTTTTGCTTAATCTCTTCTAAGATCACGCTCTAAATTTGATCCTAGAGCACTACAATATATTTTTCTTAGTTATCCTTTTGGTATAAAATGTTATAAATTGTTAGACCTAAATACCAATACTACATTTGTCTCAAGAAATGTAATTTTTCATGAGAGCATTCTTTCCCATAAACATTCCTTCCTATTACCATTTACTTCTTCAAATCATCCTAATACAATGCATTTTAATAATGATATTCCATTACCTATTTCAATATCAAATTTTGATCAATTTAATGTGGCTTCAACTGTTCCTTAACAAGCTTAGCCTTCGAATACAACTTCCAATACCATTAAGGAAGTTGTTCACACCTTAGAAACATCACAAATAGCCCCTTCCCCACCATAACTGTATAGCACCTAGAATTTTTTTTCCAGGTTCCCCACCAAGTCCCCTTCCAAAACATTCTGCCCAACCTCTTCCAGAAAATTCTGGCAATTCTATCTAGCCACCTGTTTTAGTCCGTAGGTCCTCTAGAGTTAGAGGAACACTTGGTTTTTTGCAAAATTATTATTGCAACTCCCTTACTATTTACTCTACATCAAATTTCACAGGTTCTTCTCATATACCAGCAGGTATTTCTTATAACATTCATTCTTTTTTTTCTTACAAAAAATTGTGTTCTAAATACAAGTCATTTGATTTAGCCATTACTGCTGATATAGAGCCTGAGTTTAGTATCAGGCGGTCGAGCATTCTCATTGGAAAGATGCTATGGCTACCGGGATTGTAACCTTAGAAAATAATAACACTTGGATTGTTCATTACTCCTTGGAAAGAAACCTATTGGATGCAAATGAGTTTATAGGATTAAGTATAAAGCTGATGGATCTATTGAGCGTTACAAAGCATGTTTGGTTGCCAAGGGTTACACTCAATATGAGGGTTTGGACTATTTTGAAACTTTCTCTCCTGTAGCAAAAATGTTTACTGTTCATACTATTCTTGCTATAGCATTTGTTCAGAATTGGTCTCTAGTCCAACTTGATGTCAATAACACTTTTCTACATGGGGATTTATTTGAAGAAGTTTATATGGCTCTTCCTCCCGGATTTCACAGTAAAGGGGAGACTAAAGTGTGCAAGTTGAATAATTCTCTCTATGATTTGAAACAAGCCTTTCGTAAGTGGTTTTTTAGGTTTTCCAATACCCTCATTGAACTTGATTTTACTCAATCTAAGGCTGATTATTCCCTCTTTACTCTTTCCAAAGGCGAGTCCTTTATTGCATTTATTGTATATGTAGATGATATTCTCATTGCTAGTAATGACCTTCATGTTGTTGATGAATCGAAGACATTATTGGATAGCAAATTCAAGCTAAAAGTACTTGGTCAACTAAAGTACTTCCTTGGTTTGAAAGTTGCAAGATCTTTACATGACATTTCTTTGTGCCAAATAAAGTATGCCTTGGAAATTTTACAAGATGTTAGATTTCTTGGAGTGAAACCTTCATCTTTTCTCATGGAGCAAAATTTAAAACTTAGTAGGGATTCTGGTGATTTGCTGAAAGATCCTACTGTATTTAGAATATTGATTGGGAGATTTTGTATTTAACCATTACATGGCCATATTTAACCTTCTCTGTATATCGGCTTAGTTAATATATGAATAAGTCTCATGAGCCTCAGTTGCCAACAGCTTATCGTATATTGCAATATGTTAAATCTACTCTAGGCTATTGATTATTTTTTTAGCGAATTCTTCTCTTCAAATCACGACTTTCATAGATTCAAATTTGGATTCTTGTCCAGATACTCGAAGATCCACTACTAAATATTGTATTTTTTTTGGAGATTCTTTGATCTCATGGAAATTCAAGAAACAACAAATAGTTTGTAGATCATCTGCAGAAGTTGAATACCAATCTGTGGCTACAATTACTTGTGAAATAGCTTGGCTTCTAATCTTACTTTCAGATTTTCGAGTATCTCATACTAATAGTGCTCATTTGTTTTGTGATAGTACAACTGCCCTTCATATTGCAGGCAATCTTGTCTTTCACGAACGCACAAAATATATTGAGCTCGATTGCCACTTTTTAAGGGACAAGCTTCAAGAAAGAGTTATTCTGACTTTTCATGTTGCTTTCTAGCATCAACTTGCTGATGTTTTCACCAAACTATTGGGATTTCAGCAATTTTCTACCTTGATAGTCAAGATGGGAGTTCATTCTATTTACTCTCCATCTTGAAGATGAGTATTACAGTTTATGCATTTTTCATTTTTAATTCTATATAGTAATGGGTCCTGTTATGTAATTTTATTTTATAAGCCGGTGGCAGATTAACATAGCTTACCTAAGTAAGTCAATTACATTAGTATATAAATACATGTAATATATGGACATTTTTAATAAAACGATTGATGTACAATTCATAAACACGTGTAGCTTAATATTTATCAATAAACGTGTGACTAGTTTCATTCAAGAAGACAACTCTTCTTTTATTTTTATTTTCCATTTGTTTCTGCTGCATCAATTGGTAATCAGAGCAAGGTTGTGCCTGGTTCAATGGCACTAGAGGAAGGTAATCCCCATGATGGCGAACGTGGAATACCTTGTGGGTTGCTGCCAAGTCATAAAACCAGCAAAACCAACAACGACTTTGGTGGTGATAGACATCAAGAAAATCGAAGGGAATAAGAAAGGTTTGCCCTTCTAAAGGAGAGACTCTCCACGACAGCTATACTAGCATTGCTGAGCTTTAAAAGCTCTTGGAGGTGAAGGGCGACGCATCACTAGTGGGCATTGGAGAAGTCATGTCCCATGAAGGTAAGCCTATAGAATACTTCAATGAGAAGCTCAGTGAATCTTGGTGGAAGTGGACAACATACAAGCTGGAGTTTTACGTTGTTATTTGGTCTCTTAAACACTAGGAGCATTATTTGATTCAAAGGGAATTCATTTTATACAGTGATCATCAAGCTCTTAAATTTATTAATACACAAAAAAACTTGAGCTGGATGCATGCAAGGTGGATCCGTTTCAAGAAAAAGTTCACCATGGTGTTGAAACACAAATAGGAACAACAGAATAAAGTCACTAAAGCCCTCAATCATCGGGCAACTTTGCTAGTGACCTTAAAGGCCAAACTCACAGGCTTCGAACAACTACAATAACTATACTTGGATTTCACCGTTTTGTGGGCCAAGTGGGCAAGCTGCAGAAGATTTTCATATCTACACTAGCTATCTTTTTCGTGGGAACCAGCTCTGCATACTGGGAACATCTTTGCGAGAACACCTTATCTGAAAGCTCAATGGGGGCTTAGGAGGTCATGTGGGGAGGGACAAGACCATTTCTCTAGTGTCCAGACGATACTTTTAGCCGCAAATGAAGAGGGATGTGGGCAAGTCAGCGATGCCCTGTATGCCAAGTGGGAAAGGGGAATCACAAAACACAGGACTCTACATGCCACTACCTGTGTCAAAAATTATTTGGGAAGACTTGAGCATGGATTTCATATTAGGCTTGCCTCGAACCCAAATGAGGAGCTGATTATGTCTTTGTGGTGGTTGATAGGTTCTCAAAACTGGCACACTTCAAACCTTGCTAAAAGACATCGAATGCATCTAAGGTAACTCATCTATTCTTCAGAGAAGTGGTTTGATTGTATGGAGTCCCCAAGACCATCACCTCAGATTGTGACACTAAATTTCTCAACTAGTTTTTGGTAACTTTGTGGAAGAAGTTTGGGATAACACTCAAATATAGCAGCACATGCCATCCTCAAACTGATGGCCACACTGAGGTGACCAACTGAACATTGGGAAAAATGCTTCGATATAATTCTGGTGATAAACCCAAGCAATGGGATGTGAGTCTTTCACTGACAGAGTTTGCTTTTCAATAGCATGTGTAACTGCTCGACAAGGAAATCGCCATTTGAGATCGTTTATACTCAAACCCCTACGCATGTCCTGAACTTAGTCCCTCTTCCTAAGCTGCGAGGCGTAATTGCAATAGCTGAAAATATGGCTTCGAGAATCTAGTAGGTGAAGTCAAAGGTTTGAAACATGAGTTTGGAAAAGGCCAGCGAGAAATACAAAGTAGCAGCTGAAGTGGGCTAAAACGTTTGCAGAAGGGGATTTGGTCATGGTTCACTTGCACAAGGGACGTTACCATCAAGTGCATACAACAAACTGCAAAATAAAAAGTGTGGTCCATTTCGTGTCCTTAAGAAAATTAATGACAACGCTTATGTGATCGAGCTACCCAGAGATATGGCAATTTCCCCTACCAGTACCATCCACCTGATGAATCGCTTTATGGCAACAACGACTCAGGGTTGGGTCTTCTTTCAATGGAGGGCAAGTTGACACAAGACACTAACAATCAAGCTGCTAGATCACCAAAGAATGACCATGAGTAGCTGTCAGATCGCACCATCACAACTCAATAATCTCCTTGAATCATTTCCATTTTCATAGCAAAGAAATTGGATGATTATTTTGTTTTCTTTCATATATTGTGGTTTTATTTCTTCCTTCGTTTATTACTCCCATTTGGTAACATTCCATTAGAGCAAACTTTCCTTTATTCCCTACAAGAATAAGTCCTTCTTGCGGCATTTTTTTTACTGCTGCAATAAAACCAACGGGTTTGGGATGTTATAACGACACTTTCATCTTACTGGAGTCATCCCGAGGTTTTAAGTCTATTGCAACACTCTTTTTGTTTATTACGGCATTTTTTTACTATATGCACTGTTGAAGTAATTTTGGATATTTCAAACACCAATCACGTGATACCACCCCCCCTGTGCCTGATACTTCTCTCCCAAATTCCTAATCCCTAATCTCTCTCTCTCTCCCTAATCCTAGGCCGATAGTTATCTCCCCCCGTGTCGCCACCATACCGTCACCGCCTCTCCTAGCAAATAAGTCTCTTTTTTTTTTTTTTTCTTTCTCTCCGTTCGTCTCTCGTTCTGTCTCTCTAGGGTTCATTTATTCTCTGGTTTTGTGTTAGGAACAATGAAATGGAAATGACGCAAAAAGACGTGCTTTGAAACCCTAACATTTTGATCTTGTGATTTCGATCTGGTTATCTTGTTCTCTTTCTCTAGTTTTGATCTATTCGTCTCTCTCTCTCTCTCTCTCTCTCCCTCTCTCTCTCTCTCTCTTTATAGTTTTGATCTTGTGGTTGAATGCAGGGTTCATTTGTTATCTCCCAATCCCTAGTCTATTTGTTCGTTTGTTTTTGAGTCATTTGGTTGAATACTGGAATGTGCCTTCTCGTGTATGTGTGTGATTGGGTTAGGGGTCGAAGATGTGTCTTCTCCACTACATTGTCGAGAGGTAATTTATTTTATTTTTTCATTTATTTTTGTTTAATTATTTTTTCGGATTTTTTTAATTACGCAACTATAACAAAGTTTTTGGTATTTATATACAATTTGTGCTTTCTTTTGTTTTGTTTTCATTTTTAATTTACTTTTTGGGTGAAACTTTGTTGTCCTGTGAGATTGTTGGGATTTTGTAGTCCAACGTAATTGGGAAGACTGGAAGAGTATTCTAGTAGTTAAGATTTTTTCCATCTCTTTGTGCATTGTGGCTGGGAAGATTCTTGTAGTAGTCTAAATTTTGCTCATCTCTGTGCATTCTACTTTATTAACTTGAAAGGTTTACACTTCCACTATGTTGGTTAAATTGGTTTATGTGAGTTTAAACTGTGCTTTGTCTAGGGTATTTTGCAAGTTTAAACTACGCTTTGTCTAGCCTATAATGTTACTCAGTTTCCTTAATGGAAATATTGTGACATTTAAGTATTTAAATGATTGGGTTTTTGAATTTCATTGCTGGTTTCATCTTTGTTTTAGCATGATATTGTTATGTTCCTCCTACAAATGATATATATGTAAGTGGGAAGAGAAATTATTATGATGATTTTGATGAAGTTTCAGAAAGTTTATCAGTAAATTTGCGACCAGTTTCGTTCAACAAGACAACTCTTCTTTCATTTTTATTTTCCATTCGTTTCCACTACGTCACATGGACTCGCTGATGAAAACCAACATGTTTATTAAGTTATCCTACAAAAGATGGGAGAAATCATGAAACTATGATGATCGAGAATACAAATAATTTCAAAAGCATATTACATATGAGAGAGAAAATTGCATGCTGAATAGGAGATGCATGCTCGAATTAAACAAATGAAGGACACACACAGCTTGAAACCAATGAAGTAAAACTTTGTCTTATTAATTATAGAATCTTTGAGCTTCATGTTTTTCTTAAAATATTATAGATCGGATTGTTACAAATGATCACAAGATATTCTAACAGAAATGTCGGCAGAATATATAAGATATATATTTCTTAATTATAAGCTAGCTCTTGGGTGTATCAAAGATTAACATAATTAGCCTCCTCACCCCTCATTACAAACTTTTTAGTAACTGAATGTCTTCTGTATTAGTTTTGTGCTTAAGAGAAACAACATGGATCGATCTGCAAATTAATAGTCTATAAGTATATATATATATAGTACTGTATTTTCATAAAATAGTAGTGTAGTACTTTAATTTGTGCTTAATGACAGGTACAACATGACGCACCCAGCTACGAACTGATAATCCCCCCCCCCCCCCCCCCCCCCCCCAAATGCGCACTGCTTACACAATTTATTAGTGACATATGACACTATTATATTAATATAGCTAGAGGCCGGCTACAATACCACACACTAAATTATTAATATAGCTAGTTCAGAGGGAAACTCCTCGATCTACTCAGCACCCAGCTTATAAGCTGAATCCTTGAAGGAAAGCTGATCATAAAAAAATGGAGGTTGAAATTACTTCAAAAGAATGCATCAAACCCTCTTCTCCAACATCCCCTAACTTGAAAACCCAAAAGCTTTCCCTCTTGGACCAGTTGATGCCTGCAGTCTATTATCCCACGATCTTCTTTTACCCCATGAATCAAAGCACAGGTTGTGCTTGCTCTGATGATCATGTCGAATACTACTCTCAAAGATCTCAATTACTAAAGCAATCTTTATCAGAAACCTTGACTCGCTTTTACCCATTTGCTGGAAAAATCAAAGATCATCTCTCAATTGATTGTAATGATGAGGGGGCTTATTATTCAGAAGCTTGTGTAAATTGTAGTCTTGTTGATTGCCTTAACCAGCCTGATCTCTCATCCTTCGTTAAATTAGTTCCCCGAAGCTCCACTTCTTATAGGCCAACTACAGGAGATCATGTGGTTATGATACAAGTGAACAAGTTTGTCTGTGGTGGTATTGCTATCGGTATTCTTGTATGCCACATGATCGCAGATGCAAAAACCTTAAGCTTCTTTCTCAAACACTGGGCTGCCATGGCTTGTAAGGTTGATGAGGTAAAATGTCCTAATTTTGATGCTCACTCAATTTTCATTCAAAACGAAGCATTTTCTTCGGCAAAAACTGCTTTTTCCACTCCTCTTCTCAGATCAAGCAGGCGGGTTACAATTAGGAGATTTGTATTTGATGCTTCAGCTATTGCATCACTTAAGGTCATAGCAACTAGCTTAAGTGTGCAAAACCCCTCTAGAGTTGAGGTAGTCTCGGCACTCCTAGGTAATGTGAAATCGTCACTAATCTCAAAAATTTAAGTTGATAAAAAAATGGATTTTATAATTTGTTTTATATCTTAACATTCTCTTTCATATGTGGGCCAAGCTCTCCCTCAACGAGTGATTCAACATGTGTAATTAATATGTAATTAATTGGAGTAGAGTGTAGACTCAAAATTTGAACTCTGGAAAATCTATTCTGATACCATGTAAAAATTACTATTTATTTCAAAAATCTGGTTTGTTTTGAGAGACAAAACCAAAAATTTCAAACTTTTTTCAAATTCATTATTATATTTTTTCAAATCTTTATACAAAATATAATAACAAATTTAATTTTTTCAAATTTTAAAACCACATTTTCAAATTCTAAAATAAAACTAATATTAAAAAATATATTATAATAATATTTTATTTTTTAAAATTTTTATTTTATCTCATTTATAAAAACAAATAGGACCTTAAATAGATGAGAAGAGATAGATATTATATTTTGTTTTATATCTTAACAGGTAAATGCACCATGGCTGCGTTCAAGGCCACTTCTGGCGTGCAGAGGCCAGCTTTTATTGCTCATACAGTGAACTTGCGTCAAAGGGCAGTTCCACCATTCTCGGAATCTTTTATGGGGAACTTTGTTTGGAGAGCAGGTGCATTGTGTAGCATGGATGATGAGGAGATGATCGATCTTCCATCCATGGTTAGGAAGCTTAGAGAAGCAATAACGAAGATCGATGGTGAATTTGTGAAATGCTTACGAGGTGACGAAGGATTTGCAAATCTTTGTGAGATTTCGAACTTCAAACATCTAGGATTCTCCAATGCAGCAAGTAGTTATGAGATGGATCATGTAACTTTTACCAGTTGGTGTAACTTTGGTCTTTACGACATTGATTTTGGATGGGGAAAGCCGATGTGGATTAGCAATTTTGGTGTCAGCGATGACAAAGAGACCTGGATCCCAAATTTGATAGCGCTAATGGACACAAAATCCGGCGGTGGAATAGAAGCATGTGTGATTTTGGATAAAAAGGACATGCTCATGTTAGCACAAGACAAAGAACTCCTTGCTTTCGCTTCCTTGGATCCTAGCCCCATAAACTAGACAAACTAATTATGAATTGTATTTGTCAGTATCCATGACCAAGATGATCACTGTTGATCAACCAATAAATGCAAGTATGTGGGTCTGTCAATTTTTGGTTTTTTGGGGAGAATATGGATGTGAATAGGTAGATTAAGATATAAAATATATAATATCTACCTCTTCTCATTAGTTTAAGTTTTAAAATAAGTGACGATTTTACATGATATCAGGGTGGCTATATATGACCATGATCAACTATTAGACCACAAGGAAAGGCCAAAATAGGATATGAGGCTTCGAACAATGCTTACAATAGATCAAAACCCAATATAAAAGTCTAACAACTAATAGAGATACTCCAAATGTATTGATTTGAGATGACACATAATTGAATGGTGATGAAAATTTTGTGAGAAATAAAGCTAGAAGAAGAATAAATATTTCGAGGAATTGAGCCTAGCGCTAGTAGCCAAGGGCTTTGAGCCTCTGATATCATATAGATAATGAAAACTAAAATAAAATATATAAAAGAGAATGAGACTACATCTTTACTATATTAAATTTCTTGAATACATAACATATGTTCCTATTTATAGGATAATGAGACTAGAGAAATAGTGAAAATACAATCAATCAATGATACTAATTGATATTACTATACTCACTAGAATATTATCAATATCTTCTAAAGATGGTAATAACTTATAAGAAAAGTATAGTAATATTCTAACACAGAGTAGAGATTCTAAATTCGAACTTTGATTTTACGCTTTATTTTCTTTAATAAAATATTCCACATGTTAGGCCACCAATTGAAGAAGAGACAAGCTCACATGTGAGAAGTGTTAAGATACAAAATAAATAATAAAAGCTACTTTTTCTTATCAGCTTAAACGATGATTCCATATGCTTGATCAAGTACGTTTTGTTTAATAACTAACACTTTTAGCTGATTCCAGATCAACAATTTCTATTATCTTTCTTTTTGGTGCCCTTGACCCCTATGTATGATTTGGTGGGAGTCGCGACACTTAGGTGATGGCCACTTGGATCACACACTCCAACGTAGAGTGCAAGCGTGTGTAAACATGCAATATGTGTGTATATTAAATATATGCAACAAAAAAGTTTAAAGGCAGTGTCAAGCTAAGTACCATAAAGTTAAAAGTTTATGACCCAATTGAATAATCCTCACCAAAATTATTACATTTATCCAATTGGTCAAGTAAAGGAAAATATCTCAATTCACAACTACAATTACTCCAAGCCTTCATTCCTCGGGTACGGTCGGTTCCTCGTGTTCAAACCCATCCTCTACATCAAAATCTATCGTTCCATGAGACAAAATCAGAGGTGGAAATACCACATGAGATTTTGGAATCTTACCAAATAACCAACATGCAACAACCAAGAGCTTACCACACGTATTTATACAACTAATAAAGTAAGACAACCATACAAGCAAAAGAGCACAATATCTATATTCCACCCCTTCTCAAAAGGACACATTTACTCAGAACCACACGCACCAGAAACCCATTTGACCCAAAGCACATCCATTTATTACCATGTACATCATGATCTCCCATTGGGATTATCCGTACATCTTAGTTCCCTTTGCCACACCATGAGTAACAACTGAGTAGGTGACTTCGTAGCAAACGATATCCATCTCCAAGCCCGACACGTACCGTGACCAGGTATCTTGTAGCCCTCACCATCGAGGGGCCATAGGTTAGGTCAAAAGCATTATCATCTTGATGGATCTAGCTGTCACTCGACGAAAATCTAGGGGATGTCACATCAATTTATTATGCTTCTAAGTGACCAGAGAACTCCACTGAGATAATGCTCCATCTCGACTTGGGTTGTGATATGCACGTACCCATATGGTATAACTAGCACATATAGACCCAAACTTCAGTTCATACAACATGGCATAACACAACACAATAAAATAAATAAAGTAAATAAAGATTAATGTGCATGCATCTGCATGACAAGCAAATATTGGATGACATGGCAAAACAGTCATCAAACAACACAACTGTGATAACCCGAATTTTTAGATATCCACTTAATTTTCATATGTGGGATGATTATGTTTCTCCAAAATTATTTTTAGGAATTTTTGGGATATATGTACAGGGTTTTTATATTGAAAGGTTAGGAAAAGGGTTGGGTACAAATGTGGCTTGTTTTATGGTGAAAAAGTGCCTAATCCGAGATCTCGCTCGACTCCCGCTTGATGTCTGGCTCGAGCGAGATACAGGGACAGACTTAACGTCTTTTGGTAGAACGGTCATAACTTACTCATGTGATGTCTAATTTGAGTGATTCAAGAGGCTATGGAAAGCTAAGAGAAATATATACAACTTTTATGTTTTGAGTTTTAAGAGATATGGACTTAATCAAATAAGAAATAGAGATTGAAGTGGCAGATCTGAATTGGAGATAGATAAGCATTGACTTTGAAGTGGACTAAGAACTTTGGATAAGATTAAGCCTTTGGATTATTTTCTCAATTATCCTAAGATCTGGACAATTATGTAGAGATGTGGAAAATGAGGAGATTTTATTTAGTAAATTTCGTGTGAAATAAGAGGAATCCTCTATCCAACACTTGGTGTGCCCGGATTGGTGTTCTCGGGCTTATCTGTCGAGTTTTATTATAAAAATCATAACTTGTTCATATGAACTCCAAATGAAGTTATTCCAGTTCCTATGGAACCTTAAGAAATAGATATATAACTTTTATGATTTGAGGTTTTAGAGAATCAAAGTTTATCAATGGATTAATTGGGTTGGAATGGGACTGATCTGTTTTAAGTGCAAACTGGAGCCCGAAAATAAATCACTCTACCACCTCACTTTAGATGCTCGAATTTGATTGGTTTTCCTCATTGTTATCTGCTAGATACAGGTATGAAAGTATGTGTCAAGTGGAGGAAGAGCTTCTAGAAGAATAATTAGTTTAAAACCAAGCAAAAGTGAAGAACTAATCTGATTGGCCAAAACAGTCAACTATTCCCCTTGTTTCCAACCAATTGATAACCAAATCTTGGGAAATAGGTGATAAGATATTTTCCAGCCACTCTAAGGGTACTAGGGAAGTTTGGGACATGTGGCCAAAGAGGAAGAAGAGGTTCTAGAAGCTTTGGGGGTGTAAGGAAGGCCAATAGCCGGTTGAGCTTATCTTAGATATTTTAGGCTTTTTGGAGTTTACTTTTATATCTATATTTAGTAATTATTTGGGCCATTAATCTAAGATGATTTTAGATAAGGAAGAAGCATAGCCATGGGATGAAAATCCTTGGAGATCATGAGAGATATGGATGATCATTAGATTAGGCCAAGGTTGGACAACACACGGTTTGATTTAACCAATTGTTTTGATTGGTTTTCCTTCCTTTTTCCCCAAGCCATCGATTCCTCTATATATATAGTCATCTTCAATCCATAAGGAATCTTTTGGGAGAAGGAACTCACGTCCGCTTGGAGAAAAAGCCAAAGAAGAAGCCTTTCTTAACCCTTGAACCTCCAAATATCACCTAAGTGAGCTAAGTGAGTGTTTTGAGGAGAAATATTGCAAGGACTAGTTTGATCATTGAACCAAGTTTTGGAGAAACTTGTAAGTATACAATTTAACTTAATCTTGGTATAGAATAAGTCGATTGTTGATGGAATTAAGTTTGTTGTTAGTTGGAGCTTAAACTAGGCTTATATGATATGCTTGAAATCTATGGTGTTTTGGATATGATTTGGTGATGGTAAAATGTTAGGAAAATTATAAGGACATAGATTTATGTTTTAATAAGTAAAAATAAGATTTATGTGAAAAGATTGCTTGGTTTAGGTTGAAAAACCCCATGAGCCGTGATCTCGCTCGACTGTCACTCGACAGGTGAGTCGAGCGAAGGCCAAATAGTAACCCTCGCTAGAATGTCGCTCGATACCCCACTCGAGCGAGTTCCAACCCATGACTTCGCTTGATTCTTGCTCGACACCCGCTCGAACGAGATATCCTATTTTGCTTAGACCCAGGGTTTTTCCTAGAATAAAATTGGAGTCTCAAATGAAATGAGTTCTGGGTGAAAAACTCATAAGAATAAGAAAAGATATAGTGGCATGGCCCAACTACGGGTAATAATAGTAGTATGGCCCAACTACGGGTAATAATAGTGGTATGGCTCAACTACGGGTAATAATAGTGGCATGGTCCAACTACGGGTGATAATAGTGGATATTAGTAAAGACTTGTGAGAACAAGGGTTCTAAGATAAGAATGAAAAGCATATGTATGTATAAATATGTTAGTCACGTCATGACGGGGATAGCGATACGTAATGCCCGTATAACTGACGTGCCGATAGGGACGGCGATACATAACGCCTGTCGTAAGAATAAGAATTATGTCACTACGAGGACGGCGATATGTAACGCCCGTAGGATTGACATGACTAGTGGGGACGGCGATACGTAACGTCCGCTATGATAAGAATGTTTACGTCATCACGGGGATGGCGATACATAACGTCCGGATGACTAATAAGTTGACGGGGATGCCTGTCATATATGTTAAGTATGTTCCATGTCATTACGGGGACGACGATACGTAACGCTTGTAAGATTGACACGAGACTCATCATTACGGGGATGGCGATACGTAACGCCCGGATGATTGATGAGTTATATGTGATGGGGATGGCGATACGTAATGCCCATCAAAGACAAGAGATAAGTAAGACCCGACAGGGATGGCAATACGTAACGCCTGTCGAGGTTATGCAATAAGTAGATCCCGATGGGGATGGCGATACGTAACGCCCATCGATGATAAGAAATAAGGGAAACCTATAAGGTTAAGAAGTAAGGTGAAAAGTATAAGTATTAAGTATGTGATGATGGGTCTAGATAAGATCTAAGTTTGTATGGGAAGATGGGTAATTGACCTGTAAAAGTCCCATAAAGCATTCTTATAAGTGATACGTTGGTGAGTATGACTATGTATGATGATAGTTGATGTTATCTGTGCCTTATTTCATTAACTGTGTACTTACTGAGATTTCTTGTAAATCTCACTCTTTTATATTTTGTCTATCATTCCTCATGGAATGATAGATGTTGTTGTAGGGATAGATAAATTGCATTGAGACTTGGTTAGCACTGGAGATTCTGAGGTACCCTGAGGGTCCTATAGAATGCTCCTCTTCGATTGAGATGATCCCATGTTCGTGATCAAGTAAAGAAGTAAGAGTACTGGATGATGGTGGGATATGAGATTATGTTTTGAGAAAACTAACTGGGTTATGTAAGAGTTAATACAGTATGTTTTTGTAAATATGATCTTATGAGAAGTGTAATTTTAGTATGCCATGTGATCTATTGATGCAAGAGTTAGGTCGCTTTGCATATATTGGGAATTTACTTCTTCCAGATGCTATCGGCGTTGCATTTAATTAGTAAGCTTAGATGCATGCATGTTACTTTTTATGTTTATGTAGGATAAGTAGCCTTGTGTTACTTGTCCGGATGCGTCGATTTACGTTGTAATTGATGCGAAAAATCGGGGCGTTACAACAACAACCATGTATACACAAATTCAGAAACCAAGCTACACAAGTAGTTCCCGACCTCCATCCAGCCCAAGGCCCAAATTCCGTTAGCAGCTACAATTATTATTCCCAACACTTTACCAGGCCCTTCTTAACACAACCAGACTACAACAATATTAGTGAATAAATCAAGTCATAAGCCCAAGGGTCACATTGAAGAGTTACTTACTGGACGGATAAGCAGTCTGGATGATCGAGCATGACATTCTACAAGATCCCGCGAAGGGACGGGTGCACACGGGCGTATTACTCATGTCATGCCCGGCCCAAGGCCTTTCAGCCAGCCCATGACCCGGCTCAGCCCCAGCCCCAGAAAACGGCGTCATTTTCGCCCCAGGTAATTAAACCCCCCGCCCCCTTTTCTTCCTTCTTTCTTTCTTTTCCTTTCTTTCTTCTCTTTTCCTTCTCTTTCCCCTGGGCGACGGTTTCCCTCCGTTGCAGTTACCACTTCCAGCGCCCATCTCCCCCACGTTTCTCGACAGTTCTGATTTCTAGAAGGTTCAACGGAAGTTTATTTCTCTCCCTCTCTTCTTTCGGCAGTTGCAGCTCAGCTGGGTCTCCTCACCGCCGGCTCCTCTGTTTTCCTTCACCCCTATTTTTCGCGCTGGTAAGTCCATCTAAATTCCCCCCTCTTCTCTTGCGTTTTACTATTCAGGCAAGGTATGATTTTGGGTTTTAATCACTGTTATTTTTGTGGGTTTTCCGATGGGTGAAGCAGAGCATAGGAGAGGCAAAAATCCGGCCACTGTCCGCGGGTTTTTACCGCCCCGTTTCGTGTGATTCTTCCATTTGAGGTCAGATTTATGGATTTTCCTCTTGGATGCTCATCTCTGGTGATTTAGTTTAGATTTTTTTTCTTCAAATTCTGGGCCTCTCCGAGACGTATGTTTGTGGTATTTTCTGGTTTCAATTTCCGTATTTGTTGCCGAGGGTGTACGGCTGTTGTTGGAAGGTTGGGGACGATAGCGAATTTATTTATGATGTTTGGATTTGATAAATTTACTGGATAGATTTCTCCCCGTAATATTTATGGAATATTTTTCTCCAACTTCCGAATCCATTTTCGAAGTAATTTTTGGTGGATGTTCAAGGGTTGGTTATCTAAATTTTCTTTTACTGATTTGGTGCTACCGATGGGTTGTTTGGGATGTTTTGTGTGATGTAAATGGTTGGGTTTGGTAGTTTTGAACGTATGGGAGACTATACAATTTTTGGGTTGGCTTTATCAGAGGGATGCCTGAAATGAGTTGGTGGTCGGCTGAAATGATATTTTTTAGTATGGAGTGCGCTGGTTGCTTGGGCTTGATATGCTAGAAATTATGATATTAGGCAGGCATTTTAGTTAACTTATAATTTTTCAGATTTAGGCCTTTGGGGTGGTCATTAACATAAAGGAAATTATTTTCATGTATAGGTGACGAAACTCTTAGCGTTGAGACTCAAAGTTTTGATTTTTCGCTACAGCAGTCAGGTAAGCGGGGTTCGTATGCTCGGTTTTATACCAAAAGGGGACTGAGGTTGACTTTTAAAAATTTGTGTTTTTGTTGGTTACGAAATGAAAACTTGAGAAAAACCAACCTCAGTCGATTGTTTGCTTTATTCATTAAGCTTATATAAAAGAAGGAAAAATATTTCAGGCATGCATTGTGTAGACATGAGCTGCTTTTTGTCGTGTTATTTTCTGAAATGTGGAAAGAACATTTTTGTCTATCTGAGAAAAATTATGCCTTGATTGTGTTGACTATGTTTTATGTACATAAGCTTTATTCTGAAAATAGTTTGGATTTATGTGTCTTTAATAACTCTGAAAATCTTTGGCATAGTATTCTGGTTAGTATTTGACTTTATCTCTGCTTGGCTTTGCTCTGCTCTGTAATTGCTCTGTTTGGATTTGGTACCAATTTCCTATCTCTGAGTGCACCCTCTTTGGAAACAAAGTGGTTTATTGTGGGCTTTCCTATGTGCACACTCGGGGCTCCGAGAACGAATAAGGGAAAGTTCCACCTCTATCTCTGCCTGGTTTGGCCACCGGGATTTGCACAACCCTACCACGGGGGTTAAACATGGTCCTTGCTTTGTGAGATGCTCCGTTTGATATAGTGAAAATACTCAGTTTTGTTATACCAAAGTACTTTATGATTTAAATTGTCTTGAAAATCATTTGTTTCTTTTATGCATAATTTTGTTTTGTTCCGTACTTTATTTCTTGGTAAATGCTCATGTTTACACGCTTGTATAGGTTCTTCGCTTACTGAGTGGTGGAAAAACTCACCCCTCTTATCTCATATATTTTTCAGATGATTTGGATGTTCCAGAGGACCAAGAGTAGAGTCTTGACCAAGTTTTAAGCTGTAGAGCCACAGGCTAGATGGGGGAAAACAATTAATTTATTTATTATTTGGGTTATAGTTTCATTGGATTTATAGAATGTTAGTTATTCCTTAATTGTTAAGCTTTTTGGGAGAATGTGAACCCCCCTCATTCATGATTTATTTATATTCTTTTATTTATGACTTAGTGGTCATTGTTATTTGGATTGGGTTGTGAAAAATATTGTTATTTTGAATATGGTCGGAGACCTATTATTTGTAGTTGAGGATGGATTATACCAAGCAGGTGGAGCTTCGTGACCCCCTACGAGTACGGGGTGTTACAACTCATACGGAAACCAAAACGTTATTAAAACCAAAACGACATGAGGTAGCTTGGGCTCATCGAGGGGCCATCAAATGTGGCAGGGAGTGCATCGGTACACGATGAACAAATCAGGGCGGGATAGTGAGCATTTGGTGGTATTTCACGAAGAGGCCACTGATCCAAGAAGTTGGTGGGTGGAGGAGAGGGTTGGCATGGTGAAGCGTGGTAAAGCACAGTAATGCCATGGGTTTCAAGGGACAAGGCTGAGGGCTACAAAGTGAAGAAGGGAGAGGGATGCTTGGCTAGGCTAGGTGGTGGCTAGGGGAGGCCTGCAGTGTCTAGGTGGTAGTGGGATAACCATTGTAGAGTATCTAGGAGTGGTGGTCCATGATGGCAAAACCCGAGAAACCAAGAACTAGAATGAGGGAGAGGCTCGGAGATAGAAAAGAGGGGGAAATGAAGGGATGGCTACAGAGATCGAAGAGTCCACCGTGGTTGACAAACGGCGGGGTAGCGGTGGCAATTCCAAAGCTGAGGGGAAAATAGAGAGGATGAAGAGAGAGGCCAAGAAATCAAATGTGAGATGGCTAAGGGGTCCCTTTGCAAGGCTATTCGGAACCACACGAGTGGCCAGGAGGGGCGGCTGACACGATGAGGTTGATTTCACTATAGAGAGCACCACCAACAAGGATTTTACAGAGGTAGAAAATGAAACATAGACAAATGAAAGAAGTAAGAAGGAGATAGGGCAGAGGAGCCCATTGGCGAGGAAAGGCCATGGTGACAAACGATTGCAAAAAAGCCCACTGTTGAGCGTTCTCAGCCAAATAGTCAAGGAAACTGAGAGCATCCTCATGTTCCTAATTGATAAATTCTCCAGTGCACATGGTGTGAACAAATTGCTTCGACTCTGGTGTCAAAGCTGTATAGAAATAATTCACCAGTTGCCACGACTCAAACCCATGGTGAGGACACATGTTGACCAGCTCTTTAAACCTTTTCTAGGTTGAATGGAAAGTCTCATCTACTCTCTACATGAATTGGCCGATCTGTTCCTGTAATGATTGAGTTCTCTATAGAGGAAAAAATTTATGTAAGAATTCTTTCTCCATGTCAGACCAACTAGAAATGGAGTTGGGCCTAAGAGTGTTAAACCACGCCTTCACCTTATCTTTTAATGAGAAAGGAAAAAGACATAACCTAAACATCTCATCAGTGACCATCCTATGCATGAATGTAGTGCAAACAAGCTCGAAATCACTTAAATCCTTATATGGATTTTTAGACTCGTTCCCATGAAATTAGGGTATCACAAACATCATGCCATACTTGATGTTAAAATTTTGTGTATGCTCAAGAAATATGTTGCAAGATGGTTGTGTGATTTGTGTAGACTGCAGATAATCCTTAAGTGTCCTAGGAGGTTGGTTAACCATATTTTTAGAAAAAGAATTTTCAAAGTAACTCTCAGAACCCGAGTCAAACCTAGAGTCCAACTTAACACTTGGTACACTACTACTTAACTACGATTCAAGCGATACAACCTTCCTGTGTCGTCCCTAGTCCAAGACATCAAACATGAGTGCCACTAAGTTGAAATGCTCTTAAACAACTAGAAAGGAAAAATAAATTGCAATAATAAAAGGAAAAAAAAAAAAACAATACCCAAACAACTAAAGTACCACACAAGAGAAATAAACACTAATGCAACCAAAAAGACAATGAGAGACTAGATAAAAAGAAATAGAGTTAAAGAAAAGAAACAAAAAAAAAGATGGAAGAATTTGAATTAAACTTGCCGTTCCTCAGTAACGGTGCCAAAAACTTGAGTCATTTTAAAAATGTTTTAGAAATTACTCATAAGTATAAGAGTTGTCAAGTAATATTAGGAAAGTCCTTAAGTCATTTCCTCAAGGAACGATTAATTTAATATGTAAGTTTATCCACTACCAAAAATAAAATGAAGTTATATCCTAAACCTATATACAATGGCATTCATAATGAAAATGGAAATCTTTTTCGACATAAAAAATTTCGAGTTTATTTTTGTTGAGATGATGAATGAACAAAAAATATATGCAAGAAAAATAGAGAAAATAATGCATCAAACTTGGGTCGGGAGCAAGAAATGTTTAGCTAGCATCTAAGAAATTTTACTCTAATGTCTCTTGACGTTACTTCAATCGCTTCCATAAATTAATTGGATTTATGGATGTGCGTTAAATAAATTATGGTTATCCTAGCTTGACAAGCTAAACCATATTCATCAACGTCATCTAATTCAACGTTTCCAAGTGATAAATGGAAAATTATGAATTGTCACCGCTGAGAAACATTTTATCAAACACCCTATGTGCGAATGAGAAACCAAATTATTTCCAATCCACCAAGTTCAAACTAAACCCCAAAAATTACATTACTTGAAATCTTCCAAAAAAATATATAAACCAACATATAACTTCAAACAACCCAACCTAAATCTAAGCAACACAACTTAAGCTAAAAGGAAATAAATGGCCAACTTAATAGCTAACAACAAGTATTAAACTTAATAAAAGTAGACCACCGAAACAAAACTAATGGACATGAAACGAGGTTAACGAAATCTTCAATAACGGAACTAAACAATGCTACTGGTATAGAACCGTGCACCACCGAATGAGATATTAAGACATTCACAAAAATAAAAATAAAAACAAAAGGACTCACCGAATGAAATATGAACTCCTCGAATATTCCAACTAAATGATGCTTTCCAAAAATAAGTTGCTGAACAAATGAAAATGAAAAGTAAAACACAAAATTGAATGAAACTGTCGAAATGGAGTGCTATCGAACAACATAAATGAACGACTAATGAAACAGGAAAATGAGCTACCAAAATGAGTTCAAAACAAACAGAAGCACTACAAGTAGCTAAAATAACACCAAATTAAAATCAAAACAACTAAATGTAAAGACAATGAAACAAAAGCTTCAATCCAGCCACAAATGGTCTATGGATTCAAGAGAACTGAAATTGAAACAAAAATAAAATCAGGGCAAAAACTATAGGGGATTCGGCGCATATCTATTTGCACGCTCCTCCACTGTGCGACTAGATTCTGCTTCTTGGCCAAGACTATGCAATTGCTCTCTCTTCGCCTTTTTCCAATTATATCATGGTTGCTGCTCCTCATGCAGTGATTACGCCCAAAGAATAACGCGGTCGTTTGTAGTATAGCTTTGGGGTGTCGATTCCACAGAGAGATGGATTGAGAAATTGAAGAACAGTAACGAAATTAACAAAAAGATTTAGATGAGTGCGAAAAGTAAATTTTAGAGTGTGACGTAAATTAAAACTAAATGAGTAATTTGAACAGTATAAAAATGAGACGAAAAGTAGAGCATAGGGAATTCCTTGTGTATTTGTGGTATTCAAATTTATTCTTAATTCATTGATAACTCAATTAAGAATTCTATATCCAAATTCTTAATCGGAAGATATAACATTAATAACCAAAGTTTAAATCAAATGTAACTCTTTGAAAAATCATTCTTCGCGCTTAACTCTCATAAATTGTTATCGACCTTGAGAAAATCCAACGACGACAATATACCCAAGAGGCGATATTGCAGCAGAGAATTAAATCAATATAGATAATCAATTGCTCCAAACATAATTATAGAACTAATCCACTCAATAGAAAAAGCATGACTGAATCTATAAACGAAATAGATTCTATAATTATTTGAAGACGAAAAACATCACAAATAAATTGAGAATAATAGAACAAAAGAGTTTTAATATTTAAAGACCAAATACATGAATCAAAAATAAATTACAAACACCATCACACACACAAGTTCATCCCTAACCCTCTTAGAGAATTTAGTTACACATATTGAAAATATGTAACAAAAATTCTTCAAGGGATAATATGGAAGAGCCAACCATTATTTTCTTCTCTCTTCTTTGGTTTTTCTTTTCTTTTCTTAAGCTCTCAAAACAATGGCTCTTCCAAAGCATCCTCCCACACTAAGCATTGTCCTAGAACACACACCCTTCCCTTCTATTTATAAGCATCCTTCATGCAAGTTGTCATGACAAAATCATCACAATTTCAACTTGTTTTGCCATGTGCCATTCTTGAATCCAAGTGACTTGTGAGTTGTCATTTTGATCATTTGTTTTCCCACTATGCATGAGCTGGATTTTGCTTGTAGGTTGAGTGTTTCAATTTTGCTTCTCTACCCATTAGTTGTCTTGTATGACTTAATATCTTGTAGTCAAATAATTTGTCTTGAAGAAACTTGAGTGCACCTCATCTTGCATATGAATTGATCATTGCATTTCCAAGTTGGTGTAGGAGTGCTTGCTGGAAAATATTATGATGACATTTGGATTTGATGCAAGTGGCTGAAAAATATCCAGGAACGTCAAGTGCAGGTGCGTCCACTTGATGGTCGATTTTGTCTTGGATTGCGTGGATATCTCTTAAAACATAAAACATAAAAGTTATAGATATTTCTCTTGCGGTTCTATATCATCTTGAATCAGCTCAATCGGAGATTGGATGAGAGAGTTATGCCCATATTACGAAAATACGTCAGAATTGTCTAAAATTCCGCAATTATCTTCATTTGCTCCTAATGCCTCTATTTGTGTCCTAAATCAAAATATAAGAATAATGAGTATATTTAGGCATCAAATAAGAATAAAGTATTAAACATTAAGAGAGGAAAATATGGCATTTTATATTCTCATCAATATATTAAATCATGCTTATATCTATCTCAAGATAAATGACCATTAATTTTAATAACATGAGTTATATTCATTATTTTCTCATTTCTTTTAACATTTAAATAGAGTATTTAGAGTGCATTTTTGTGCACTCATCACACCCCCCAACTTACTCATTGCTAGTCCCTAGCAAGTTTCATGCAAAATGATGAGAAAGACCAAAGAAAATCACACATAGGGGCCATCAAGACACATTTTTCAAATTTACATATCAAAACAATCTTAGAAATTCAATAACCCTTTCACAAGTAATTCAAATATAGCAATCCACAGAGTGTGTATGTGTTCCAAACTATTTTTATCAAATCAGAGGTTTCGACACATGCAACATTAGAATATCTTAAGCAAAAAGGTTCAACTCCATAACTCACGGGTATAGAAGTGTTTCATGTATGGGTTCTCTCTATGGAGTTGACAAAGGTGTACATTTACTCTCATGGAAATTTAGCCAATTATATATAAGTAACAAGTAAACATTGATCTTATGATAGGACCATCTTACCACAAACCATGTAATGATATTCTCAAAAGAAGTGTCAAATTCAACAGATCAATGGATACTTATCACAATTTCTGTATTTGTAAGCTCTCAATTCTCACAAAATTCACATGAATACTTGAGCAAAATAATTCTTTAGTTACATGTGTCAAATCACCATATTACCACAAAGTTTGGAGAAGTGCATAAATGGTTCTGTGGATACTTTAGCAAAATGATTTAAGATGGGTTTGTTGAATTCACCAAGATGGTTATGAATGAGCATGAGTATCATGTGTGAAAAGATGCCTGTGTGAAAAAATTTTGGCAATTTTTTATATATTGATTGAAATATGCCACAGAGTTTAAATAACAGATTTGTATTCCCACCCCCCAACTTAAATGAAACATTGTCCTCAATGTTTAAAAATCAAAATTGAATGGGAAGTAACTAAAAAGAGTAGGATACACCTGATGTGTGATGTGGATAGCTCGCTAAGCATCAAAAGTGGTGATCTGAAATGACAAAATGAAACTATCCTGCATACAAAAATAAAGAAAACAGTAGTAAACAAAAATAAAACAAAACAAACAAGATAATAATAATAATAATAATTATTGTTGCATGGTGTGGTCAAAGTTGATAGACCAAGTCTACAACCGGACTATCTTCTACTTCTTGAACTATTCCTCCTGGGTCAAAAATGAAACACTTATTTGCCCAATAAACTCGGTCCTCGAGCTTCACAGGTAGGTGGCAAGGCTTTAGATTAACTTTTGGTACTTGCCCACTTGAAGGAATCTGTTTTTCATTTTTCTCAAGCAACTCCTTAAACTTCAGTTGCCAAGCCCGTGTGCTATAATCTTGAGTATTGTCAAAAATTGCACAAATATTAGCTACATCAGACGAATCACTGATAGGATTAAACTCAAAATCAACAATAAAATTCTCAAGGGGATCATAATCATGAGTTGTGAAAACTTCCCTGTCTATGAGTGAGTCAATCATGTATGTCTGATGGCACTCGTCATTCTTCACAGTTTCTTGTGCCATATGTTGATCATGAGGTATAGACTGAGCTTGAGAAGGGAACTTACCTTGCTCATTTACACTCAAGAAGCTCGTTATTTTAGACACTTGGCTCTTTATCTCCTTTTGTTCTTCAACAACCTGCATAATTAAAGACTCAAATTTTTGGTTAGTCTTATCCTGTACTTCAATAAATGCATGCAAAGTGTCTTCTAAAGAATTTCTAGAAGATTGAGGTGCATGGTATGGTGCAGAATATGATCTAGAAGGTTGTGCAAGCTGTTGGTTTTCAGACTTCCAGCTGAAGTTGGGATGATTACGCCATCCTCTCATGTTAGCATGTGTAGGACAGTCTTGGGCATGATGATCTACCCCACCACAGACAACACATGACCCAAAAGATTCTGCATGATTAGCCATGTGTGTTGGTTTTGAGTTTTTGGTTTTCAATAACTCTAATTCTCTGGTGAGCATTTCAACCTTAGCCTTAAGGTTATCCTCCTCCCTTAGATGGTAAATACCACCACTCAAGTTTCCTGTAGGTCGTGACCTGTTTGTGCTATCAGTAGCACTAGGTCCAGTCCAAGTATGAGCTTTTTCAGCAAGCTCATTGAGGTACTCTATGGCCTCATCGGGATTTTTCTGTAAAAATTCTCCATTGCACATCATTTCCACGAATTGACGTTCCTTGGGCGTAAACCCTTCATAAAAATAATTCACTAAGCGCCAATTCTCATATCCATGGTGGGGACACATACTCAGTAATTCTTTAAATCTTTCCCAAGACTGGTATAAAGTCTCACTATCCTTTTGTGCAAAGGTAGAGATTTGTCTTTTTAAAGCATTGGTCTTATGTTGGGGAAAGTATTTATTGAAAAACACTTTAGTCATCTCACTCCATGTTCCAATAGACCGTGGTCTTAGTGAGTACAACCAACTCTTAGCTTTATCTTTCAAAGAAAAAGGAAAGAACTTTAGCCTTACCGTGTCGTCAGTGGTATTTTGATTGTGGAATGTTGCAACTACTTCCTCAAATTCCCTAATATGAACATAGGGTTTTCATTTTCTAGACCATGGAAAGTCGGAAGTAATTGTATCATTCCTGTTTTGAAATCTACATGACGAACATTAGGTGAGAACATAATACAAGATGGTGTGGCTGTTCGTGCAGGATGAAGATAATCTTGGAGGGTTCTAACAGGTTGGTCCACGTGTTCACTCATCGCGTCAGAATTGGAAGAATTATCAAACAAGCGATTAGAAAAATTAGATTCTGAATCTGATTCTAGCACGGGTCTACTAGCAAACCGTCCAAAAGCGTCTCTGTACCTGCGCATGCAAAGTAAAGAAAAGCGTAATACTAAAAAAAAAAAAATTACGAAAAGAAAAGTAAAATAAAATAAAGATGCAGAAAGCTAAAAAGAAAATGAACGAAGTTACCGTTTTTTTTTTATTTTAAAAACTACTAAAAAAAACTACAAATTCTTCTACCGTCTCCCCGGCAACGGCGCCAAAATTTGATTACGCCCAAAGAATAACGCGGTCGTTTGTAGTATAGCTTTGAGGTGTCGATTCCACAGAGAGATGGATTGAGAAATTGAAGAACAGTAACGAAATTAACAAAAAGATTTAGATGAGTGCGAAAAGTAAATTTTAGAGTGTGACGTAAATTAAAACTAAATGAGTAATTTGAACAGTATAAAAATGAGACGAAAAGTAGAGCATAGGGAATTCCTTGTGTATTTGTGGTATTCAAATTTATTCTTAATTCATTGATAACTCAATTAAGAATTCTATATCCAAATTCTTAATCGGAAGATATAACATTAATAACCAAAGTTTAAATCAAATGTAACTCTTTGAAAAATCATTCTTCGCGCTTAACTCTCATAAATTGTTATCGACCTTGAGAAAATCCAACGACGACAATATACCCAAGAGGCGATATTGCAGCAGAGAATTAAATCAATATAGATAATCAATTGCTCCAAACATAATTATAGAACTAATCCACTCAATAGAAAAAGCATGACTGAATCTATAAACGAAATAGATTCTATAATTATTTGAAGACGAAAAACATCACAAATAAATTGAGAATAATAGAACAAAAGAGTTTTAATATTTAAAGACCAAATACATGAATCAAAAATAAATTACAAACACCATCACACACACAAGTTCATCCCTAACCCTCTTAGAGAATTTAGTTACACATATTGAAAATATGTAACAAAAATTCTTCAAGGGATAATATGGAAGAGCCAACCATTATTTTCTTCTCTCTTCTTTGGTTTTTCTTTTCTTTTCTTAAGCTCTCAAAACAATGGCTCTTCCAAAGCATCCTCCCACACTAAGCATTGTCCTAGAACACACACCCTTCCCTTCTATTTATAAGCATCCTTCATGCAAGTTGTCATGACAAAATCATCACAATTTCAACTTGTTTTGCCATGTGCCATTCTTGAATCCAAGTGACTTGTGAGTTGTCATTTTGATCATTTGTTTTCCCACTATGCATGAGCTGGATTTTGCTTGTAGGTTGAGTGTTTCAATTTTGCTTCTCTACCCATTAGTTGTCTTGTATGACTTAATATCTTGTAGTCAAATAATTTGTCTTGAAGAAACTTGAGTGCACCTCATCTTGCATATGAATTGATCATTGCATTTCCAAGTTGGTGTAGGAGTGCTTGCTGGAAAATATTATGATGACATTTGGATTTGATGCAAGTGGCTGAAAAATATCCAGGAACGTCAAGTGCAGGTGCGTCCACTTGATGGTCGATTTTGTCTTGGATTGCGTGGATATCTCTTAAAACATAAAACATAAAAGTTATAGATATTTCTCTTGCGGTTCTATATCATCTTGAATCAGCTCAATCGGAGATTGGATGAGAGAGTTATGCCCATATTACGAAAATACGTCAGAATTGTCTAAAATTCCGCAATTATCTTCATTTGCTCCTAATGCCTCTATTTGTGTCCTAAATCAAAATATAAGAATAATGAGTATATTTAGGCATCAAATAAGAATAAAGTATTAAACATTAAGAGAGGAAAATATGGCATTTTATATTCTCATCAATATATTAAATCATGCTTATATCTATCTCAAGATAAATGACCATTAATTTTAATAACATGAGTTATATTCATTATTTTCTCATTTCTTTTAACATTTAAATAGAGTATTTAGAGTGCATTTTTGTGCACTCATCATGCAGTAACGCACGTCTTGAGATGAAGTTTCCTCTATCATCCGTATCCATCACATGTGTACCATGCCATTCGTACTTATCCATCCTTTCAAGTTGTGCTGCCATCAAAAGTTCTTGTGTCTTGAGATGGATCTTGTGTCTATGCTCTTTTTGCTCTCTCAACAGAGCTATCAATGACACAGACATACGTGAGATTCTTCAGAATCGAGTGAGATCCTGCTCTTTGGTATGATCGGTTACTACAAGAACTAATTCAAATAAATAAAAGAAACCAACCAAACATTTCATTCATTTAGTCAAATAAATACATCCAGTCAAAATAGGGTTCAAACAAAATAATACATCTAGTTTACAAAGAAATGAGGGTAGTTAGCCCCCATCACGTCTTCTCGCTCCTATGTTGCTTCCTAAAAAGCAGGGTTATTCCACAACACTTGATGAAAGAGATCTTTCGATTCCTCAACTCTTTGTCGACGCCCCTAGCCCATGATTGGGGTTTAATGGTGACTGAAGCGTCAGGGACATATAACACAAAGTTACATAGATCTCATACATGATAATTGATATGCAATGCACCTAATTTACTATCAGTATGCAATAAAAATTGCAGTAGAAAAATTCTTTCTAATAGTGTAGGCCAAATAATAATAATAATGCCAAAGTCACATGGTACCATAAAGTGCAAACATCCCAAAAAGCATAATAAAGCAATTGCACCACAAAAAGAGTTAGATGTTCCCTAATCCCAAAACAACAGGAGATCAAATTTAAACATTATCTGATGCCAAAATAAACCAAGACATAAAAATCTTCAAACCAAACTATGGGTCCTACTAGGCTGGTCCTACTAAGCCTTCCTTCATGCAGGATCCTTCTTAACTCCTCAAAAAGTTTCATAATTTGAATGAGAAACTGGTCATCCTCCTGCAACATGTCATAAGTAGAGGACTTCGAGGAACCCTCAGGATTCTTCGGGGTCTCCTGAACTTTCTTGGGAGGCGATCTCTTGTACTTTCCCATCTATTCCTACAACAACTTCTACCATTCTTAGAGGGGAATAGTAGTGAAAATTACTACAATGAGATTTCGAGAAATCTTAGCAAATAAACAATTAACATAGCACATATATCATAAACATATAAAGGTAAACACAAGCAGATGCATGGACATAAAAAATGAGACTTATAACTTAACATATGCATCATGTACTTTCTTGTAAAAAATATTTTTTCTTCTTTTCTTTTTTTGACATCTTAACATGTATTCTTATCATTTCATAAGCTTTCATATCATTCATGGGCTTAAAACTTTGTTTTTGTCATTACTTTCATATAACATATATGAATATCTCACGACTCCTCTATGCATCGTGTGTTCCTCGCTAGTTACCGCATCACTCTATAACTCCTTTAATTAAGGTGACTGATTCATAAACATACACTTATACGACAATTCGCTTATTTTGCCTTCACTATTCTTAGCACCCATTAGCTTTAGGTGCGACCCCGCTCCGAAATCCATAAAGAACCATTTCAAAGTTTGTCGACGGTACTTTGTCGACCTAGGAGTTTTCACTTGATTTTATATACTCCTGAGTGAATAGGGAGTTCCATTAAGACATTCCTAAGTCCTAACTTTTGGAGTTCTTATAAAAACTTTTTAACTTTTTAACTTTTTTCTTTCAAAAACTTAGATTCAAAGACATGCAATCATGTGACAATGGACTTGTATTGAACCTTTTACTTACTTATGCAAGGTATGAAATCATAAGAATGTAAATCGGTTTCAAAGCATACTTTTTTTCTTTGAAAAATAGAGGATAGTCACATGTATAGTAGTAATCTCCGCCCAAGTTTATTAAGACAACCTACATAAGAAAAAATTCAAACTCAGGTGATAAAATTCAAAATATCAAAGAAAAACTCTACAAACATCTCTGTTGCATAAAAACAAGATCATCATCTAAATCTAATATAAGGCAAACCCAAATTATCCATGCGAATAATGACAAAAGCAAGCATTAATCTCTTGAGCAATCTCATTGATTTCTTCCTAATAATCCCAAAAAAATCAATACAACAAATTCATGATGCAAGCCAACCAATAATAATGGTTGAATCAGACTCCACTAAAACATCTCTTAATCTCATCCTTCGACATAGTCGTAGTCCATCAAGCAATGCTTTACATTCTGCAATATTATTCGTCACATTTCCATAATGATATGCAAAACTTGCAATCGTTCCTCCCAAAGAATTTCTTATAATACCCCCCTTCCTGACTCTCCTAGGTTATCACAAGATCCACCATCAACATTCAATTTCACCCTTCCCCTATCTGGTATCTTCCAATAAATAAAAGTCAGCTTTTTACCAACAATAGGAGCAATCGGAATATTAATATCCTCCAACACCAACTGATCATATGAGAGCCCATAAACCGAATTTTTTTTAAATGAGAAGCAGCATCTCTAATTAAAAAATTAACATTACGGATGACATTATTAGTACTAAAAATTATACCTTCCATACGCGAGTCACATCAAGCTCTCCATAATGCCCAGGAAATGAAACTCAGAATAACACCATGAACCCAGCCAACTTGAGAACTCAAAGAAGCATGCTGCCACCAAAAATTAACCATACCTTGCCAACTCTGTATCAACAAAAGTCTAATATGGCAACACTTAGCAAAAAAATTCCAAATCAATTGAGCACAATCCCCTTCACATAACATATGATTAAGAGATTCCACTTAAGGCCTCTGACAACAATGACATTTCGATACTAGTGGAATTCCCAGTTTTGTTACAATATCATCAACTGGAATAACTCTTCTCTTAGCTCGCTAACAGAAAAAAGAAACCTTCTTCGGCAATTCCTTCTGCCATAGCCAGTTCTTCCAATCACACCTTTGCCTACACTGTCTAATAAGTTCCCAAGTTGATCGGATAGTGAAGGTACCATCAATAGAATGTATCCAAATGCACACATCTTCCCCTTGCCAAATTTGGATGCCTGAGTCACAAATTTTTCTCCAAGTATCATCTGGCACCAACTCTTGAATCACAGCAGCCTTCGGCCCTCTTTCATCAAAAACATCACTCAACAGTAAGTCACTCCTTCCCATTAATGGAAAAGAAGCAATCAGAGGACCATCAGCCATCCAAAAATTAATTTGGCATTCCCAGACAACCCATTTAGAATTCCATAACACTTTAGGCATAAGAAGCATATTTCCTTTCCAAAACCAAGTGCCTTTCTTCAACAACATACTCTTGTAAATATGTTTATTTCTAACATATTTTTTTCAAAAGAAATTCACCCACATAGAGTCACCATTCATCAGTTTCCAAAAAAACTTCATAAGCAAAGAATCTGGAATTTCTAGAAGATCCCGAATGCCAAGACCCCCCTCCTCAACCAGTTTACAAATCACCTTCCACGAAATCTATTTTCGCTTCTTGATTTCCACCGATGAACCCTAAAGAAAATATGAAAAAAATTTCTTTAGAGCCGAGAAAACAACCTTTGGTAAACTCAAAACTGATAGCATATGAATTAGCATGCTATTCAAAACATGCTTGATAAGAATAATTTTTCCCCCAAAGGACAAAAGTTTGCTCTTCCAACCTACTATTTTTTTCAAAATTCTATTCAATAAAAAATCAAACATACAAATCTTCAATCGCCCCACATAAAGAGGGACTTCCAAATAAGTACAAGGCCATGATCCCTCCTCAAGACTAGAAATTCTTTTAATATCATTTTTGCAAGCTGTGGAAATCAAAGATGATAGGAACACCGAAGACTTGTGCGGGCTAATTAGCTATCTAGAAATTTCTTCATATCTATGCAGCACGTCCATGAGATTCCTGACCGGTGCCTTACCTCCATTTGAAAAAATTAGAGTATCATCCACATACAATAAATGAGAGTCAGCATTTATTCGGGGTAGGAGTATTTTTGATAATATCTCCTTGGCGCAGGAATTGGTTCAAGGTATTAACAGGAAGGTGCAAGCTGGAAATGTCATGTTAAAGAATAAGTGTCAACCGAAAAACAATAATCTTTGTCATAATTTTATACACAATCGAACAAAAACTAATAGGCCGAAAATGTCCAAATCTCAAAGGCTCATCAACCTTAGGAATTAGAACCAAATTTATAGCACCAAAGAAGGTAGAAAAAGGTTGTCCTTCAAAAACATATTTCGCCATCTCCAGAAGCTCTTCTTTAACAATATCGCATGCTATAATATAGAAACTAGTTGCGAAACCATCAGGACCTAGGCTACTGTCTGCAGGAATAGACCAAAGAGATCTTTTAATCTCCTCCAACGTCAACACTACACACAAGGACTCATTCTCTTTTAAAGACACCATTGGCTCAAGCAACTTTAATGCCGAATCAAAAATATTTACTCTCGTGCTAGAAAGAAGCTGTTGGAAAAACATCGCCACACCATCGTGTATTTCATCTGATGATTGCAAAACTCTACCATCATTCAGGTTCATACATCCAATTTTTTTATTTTATTTTTCTTAACTCTTATAGAAGCATGAAAATACTTTGTATTAGAGTCCCCTTCTAAAAGCCATTTAATCTTGGGTTTTTGGCAAGCCAGGACTTCCTCCCGTTTTACCTAATTCAAATGATCTTGTTTACACTACATCAAATCATTTTCGGACTGCACAGAATAATTCCTACTCGATCTGATCCTCCAACCTTTTAATTTCAACTTCCATACGTCCAAAAACAGCTTGATTCCATTGCTTATATACCTTTTAACATTTTTAACTTTCTACTGATACAAAACATTGCACAACCATCAACATTAGTCTCCCAAACCTACTTGACTAAAGGAAGAAAGCCTTTGTGAGACCCCCACATAAGTAAAAAACGGAAAGGCTGAACAATAACCGCTCTATCTCTATTTAATTTTAGCAACATCATAGCATGATTAGAAGACGTTCTTGGCAAATACAACAACTTAACATTACCGAAACAGTTCATGAAAGGCAAATTCACCAATACTCTATCCAGGCGAGCCCAAATTCTTCTACCTCCAAGTTGGCCATTACACCAAGATAAACTATTGCTTGAAAGGAAGATCAACCAAAGCACAATCATGAATACACCCATTAAAATAAGCCTTAGCTCGAGATGCTTTCAGCAAACCACCAATTTTTTCACCATCATTATGAATAATATTAAAATCCCCCCCCTCAAAATGTACCACGGCAATCCCAACGGATCTTGCAATTTGAGAAAATCGCATAACTCCAATCTTTTTGCGCAAAAGCAGTTGGCATAAACAAAAGTCAACAAAACACAAGAACTCCCAAGAGAGAACCAACTAGAAATCGCTTGATCTGACATAGAAATTAACTCAAATTGAATTTGCTCTGCCCAAACCCCCCCCCCCCCTCCAAATATCTGCATTATTAGCAAAACATGGCAAGTGCATCCATCTTGCCCACCTATTGCATTTATTAAAATTAAGAAATGGTTCTCTAAAAGGGCCACCACAGACAGATAGCTCTTATTCAAAATACGTTGAAACCTACTTTTCAATGAAAGAATACCTCTAATATTCCATGTAAGAATATTCATAAAAAAAAATTAAAGCAATTTTTTAGAACGAGTAAGTCGTTCTAGAACCACAATAGATTTCTATTTTCTTACCCCCTTTACTTTCTTAAACGGAACATGCATCTCAGGATCAGAATCAAAGACTTTAGCAGCCAACTCATTCAGCTCTCCCTCCTGTTCCCCATTTGATATTTTTTGACAAAGAGCACTTGCCTCTATCATATTTTCATTTGCGACAATCTCTTTTTCTCCCAAAGCACCTAATTCAAATTCCAGAGCTTCATTTACTAATCACAACGAACTTCTAGGATCCGATTGAACCTCAATAAACTGATCTTCATCCTCCGAAAACTCATCGACAAGATCACACTACTTCCCTGAATTTTCTACCTTACCTTGTCAGAAGAAAAAATCTCAAACTCTCCTTGTTCACCCTGCGGCGTTAGAGGCATTGAAGGAATTACTTGTGGCAAAGATACAATATCCTCATGCTTTCGCATCTCAAATGAAACATTCTGAGACAACAGATTGGCTTCTTCTCTACACACCATATCACACTTCTCATGCACCACTCCCAATTCAGAAACAAATAATACACCCTTTGAACTCTCATCCACTAATTTTATCCAAGAATTTATCTCCTCCAGGATAATATCCCGCCTAGATTTCGACGATTCACCAAACACTTTCTCCAAATTCAATATTTTCCATTCCTGCTCCTTGTTATTCACCACCCTCCAAACTTGCTTTTCGGTATTCTTTTTCCATCCGCTATCGGCACAACATGCTTTGTTTAAAGTCTTCATTTCGGTACTGATTCATAGAAAAACCTTCTTGAAAATGACTAGACTCCCCACACGGAGGACCCAAACAAAAAGAATGCCTCAAAGGAACAGAAATATCTAACTCAACACAGATGTGCGCCGTCTCCAACCGAGTAACCCATGCCATTGCTTTGTCTCTCTTCAAATATCTACCAAAACCATCTCCAATACTACTCAGCATAGATTCCTAAAAATAATTTGGCGGTAAACCCGGCAAGTTCATCCAAATAGGAACCCATGGAGAATCCTCATCTTCCACATATTCTGGAGTCCAATGAAAAACTTTAAAAGCAATTCCAAGCATCTCAGAATTTCCCTTATCCATCACAGAAATAAATTCTTCTACCTTCAACATCCAAACAAGAACATTTCGTGGATTCCTTAATTGCCCAACCACTGGAATTGACTTCAATCCCCATAAGTTTTTAATAAATCCATGAACATGATCAAGCGAAGGCCTTCGACATAAAAATTTCAAAACAACCAAGAATCGAAATGGCTATGCAGATAATTGCACTTCACCCTTCAAAAAAACAAAAAACATCTCACCATCTTGAAATTTTGGATCACGATATGAAATTTCGGATTAGATCCCATAACATCTACAAAACACCTCCTGTTCAATTCCTTAGACACGTTACCAACACTGCCAGATGAAACTGGCACATAATTTTGGTCCAAAACCACTCCCTCATGGCCAATCCCTGCCAACGGAGGCATAGGGTTGGTGCCATGCAGAAACCCTAAACACCCCAAGTTGAGAGAGAAAATTTCTCTTGCCACGTCAACACTCTTAGCACACTTCTAAAAAAGAAAGTTTTTTTCAATCGGTTTCAAAGTATACATTTCCAATCATGGCTTGAAAAACATCAAAAGATGCAAACATATCTCATCTCATAGAAACTTAATCATTCAAGTTTAGAAAGGTAACAAACAAATTCTACCAAAACCCTAAGGGGTCATGGCCAAACCCCTTCACGCACTTCCAAGAATTAATTTTTCACCTTCTTCCTTACCAACTCATGCATCCACTTAATATTTATCAAACAAACATATTTAAGCTATCTCCAAGGCCTTAGCCAAAACCCTAAGGTTCTCTATCATGTTTTCTTTTCATCAAAACATCAAAATTTTTTTCTTGTTGCCCAGATGACTAACACAAAAGGGGGGTGAATTGGGTTATATAAAAAAATTAACAATTATAAACCAAATGCACAATATAAAATATAAACAAAATACGAAATAACAGGAAATTTAAAGAGTAAGGACAAGAAGAAGCAAACTCAGTATTTTAACGAGGTTCAGCCCCACTGCCTACGTCCTCGCCTCAAGCTACCCCTTGAGTATCCCAAATTCACTATTCAATCTCCTTCAGGTGGAGATAGAAACCTATTACACCTTTGAGCAACACCGCTCCAAAGAGTCCGTGTAGAACACTTTCTACACTTCCAATCACCTCACACTTGGTGATTCAACTATTTTCTGTGTAGAACACCTTCTACACACACAAGGGTTATACACACCCTCTTACAAATACAAAAGTTGATAATGGGTAGGTTATCAGAATACACTTCTCAATGAGTGAGATAAAACTAATACAGTGCAACCTATATCTCTCTCAAAATGAACAAGGATTAAGGCACAAAACTTAGAGAAGAGAGAATGAATGTTTTGAAAGAAAGATCCAAAGGCTCTTGTTGTTGTGATTTTTACAAAACACAAGTGAGCTATTTATAGGCAAATGAGTCCCACTCAATAATCTTTCAAATTCAAAATTCAAATTTTGATGAAATCATTGCATATGTCATATGTTTTGATGAAGTCATTGCATATGTCATGCATTTGATGAAGTCATTGCATGTCATACGTCTTGATGAAGTCATTGCATATGTCATGCATATTAAAAAAATAATTTTTAAAATTTTTGAAATTAAATATTTTAATGATGTCATGCATATATAAAAAATGCAATTTGATACTTTATAAAAAAATATTAATTTTAAGCCTTAATCCAATTTCGAATTTTATCAAGAGAGGTACAAAATTACTCTATGAGCATCATTTGTAGACTTGATCTCTTTCTTGCTCATGCTTAATTTCTTGATGTGTTTAGCTCCCTTCATGTGTAGACAACTTGAGTTTAAGTTTTAAATATTATTTGTTATCATCAAAATCTATACGTAGATACGAGACTTGAAACCTTGGGTTCAATTATCTCCCCCTTTTTTATGATGACAAATATTTAGTAGAAATCTGTGATCTGCAGTAATACTTAAGCTCCTCTTGAAAATATGCGTTAGTTTTTCAAGAAAAATATGAACATGATTCTAGCATATATAACCAGGTAATATAATACTAGTGTAAGACTTCTCCCCCTTTTGGCATCATTAAAAGGAACTGTAATTAGCTTCAGTAAGATTTGTTTCCGTAATAACCAATAACCAAATAAAATGGTGCGTTTAGTAGAAACTGTAGAGTGTTGAATAATCAGAGTCACCCGTGTTCGACAAAAGTTGCAAAGGTTAATGCCTAACTCCCATGTCTGACAAAAACTGCAAAGGCTGGAGGTCTAGCACTGGCAATTCGGTGCGGAAGGAGATTCAAATCCGCTTGATGTTGTTGACCAACGAGATTTTATAAAGATTTCAAAGCTTTCGAGTTTCTGTTTAAAAGACCCTTTTTACCCATCGAATACTCATAAGAAAAATCTCACATTCTCATTGATCAAGTATCTATTTATCCAAAACGACAGAATGACGGAGAAAATTTCTTCTGGTAATCTTCCGGATTTGAACCAAGAACCATCTCAACCAGTCATTTTATCTCCTGATACTGTCAATACCATGATAGAAGTAAAGATGCATTTTTCTGGTAGGACTGATTCTGAGGTTGTTGTAGCATCAAGAACTCTCAGTACTCAATATGCCGCCTCTATCACGACCATGTCTCAGAGATTACTAGCGAGGGCAAATGAGGTTGATCGACTTAACAATCAAATATCTGTTTTGCATCAAAAGCTTGCAAATAAAGGTAGAAAGAATCAGAGGTTAAAGCAAGAAAATAAAGATTTGACGGAATTAGCTCGTGTTCTGAAACTTCGAATAGAGGAATCGGAATGAGTGGCAGCGTTTCACAAGAGAAATAGGGACAATTGTAATTAATCTCGTTGGGTTAGCTCGGTAACTTTTGACAATATGCATCCGACATATCTTGTAAGCTTGACTAAGTAAGATTTGAAGAGATGACAGTTTATCTTGTACTTATTTCCATCTTTATAGAAGCAATCCTTAGTTTTATTTAATTCGCATCAAATCTTCTTCTCATCTCTGTAGTTCATCTTCATTCTCACTCTACAAAATTTCAACGGCTCATCAATTTTCCTTCAGTGCTTCTCGTGATCAAGATATGAGGTATTCTTCACCTCAAACTATTTTTGCATCTGTTGTAGGCGCCATGAAGCAATAAAACACTAATTTGGCTAATAAATTAGATCATGATGCCATTTACGAGCTTGTGAGTCTCGAAACTCGATACTCATCGTCCATTGTTGCTTTTTTCTCTTGGTTGCAGTCCAAAACTCGCAAAGTTGAGAAACTTAGCAAAACGGTCTCTGTAATTCAATAACTTGTTTATGAGTCAAACAAA
The DNA here is from genome assembly GCA_036559045.1 of Platycarya longipes. Taxonomy (NCBI): domain Eukaryota; kingdom Viridiplantae; phylum Streptophyta; class Magnoliopsida; order Fagales; family Juglandaceae; genus Platycarya; species Platycarya longipes. Next base: position 23,374,978 of record CM071796.1, on the reverse strand, counting down.
AAAATAGTAGAGTTAAAGCAACAAAATAAGAATTTAAAATTCTTACTTGTCTCTTTATTTCGATTGCCTAATCCTTTAGACAAGGATGGTATGTTGATCTATGAAGAGCAAATGCATCTGAATGATGAAGTTAGAAGCCTTAAGTTTTTGTGAATCATTTGAGATAATGGAATAAAAATATCTAGCAGATATTCATGGCATGCATCATTCCTATTTCTCTTGTAATCATGCATAGTTTATCTTCTGGTAGGGGTTTTGTGAAAATGTCAGCCAATTGATCGTGTGTGCTTGTGAATTCTAGTATAATATCACCCTTCTGCACATGATCTCTAAGAAAATGATATCTAATTTCAATATGCTTAGTCCTAGAATATTGTATTAGGTTCTTTGAAAGATTTATAGTACTAGTATTATCACATTTAATAGGAATATGATTGTACATAAGTTTAAAATCCTCAAGTTGTTGCTTCATGTAAAGAACTTGAGCACAACAACTACCTGCAGCAACATACTCTGCCTCAACAGTAGATAATGCAACAAAATTTTACTTTTTACTAAACCATGAAACAAGTGCATGACCTAAGAAATGACATGTTCCACTAATACTTTTTCGATCAACTTTGCAACCAGCATAATCCGCATATGAATAACTAATAAGATCGAAAGAAGTGTACTTAGGATGCCATAACCCTAAGTCAATGGTACCGGCAATATATCTAAAAATACGCTTGACCGCAATCAAATGAGATTGCTTTAGAGATGATTAAAAACGTGCACATAAACACATACTGAACATAATATTAGGTCTACTAGCTGTCAAATATAATAAACTACCAATCATACCTCGATATACTTTTGAGTCAACTGGCTTACCACTTTCATCTTTATCAAGTTTGGTGGTTGGACTCATTGATGTTCCAATTACCTTCGCACCTTCCATCACAAACATTTTTGAGTAACTCTTTGATATATTTTGATTGATCAATGAATGTTCCACTTTTTGCTTGCTTGATTTGCAATTCAAGAAAGAAATTAAGTTCTCCCATCATGCTCATTTCAAATTCTTGCAATCCAAGAAAGCAATTAAGTTCTCCCATCATGCTCATTTCAAATTCTTCCTGCATACTCTTAGCAAAATCTTGGCACATATTTTCATTAGTAACACCAAATATTATATCATCAACATAAATTTGAATTAGAAGAATATCATCCTATTCATATTTGATGAAAAGAGTTGTATCGATCTTTCCTCTTGAAAAACCTTTTTCAATCAAAAAACTACTAAGCCTCTCATACCAAGCTCTAGGAGCTTGTTCGAGTCCATATAAAACTTTTGTGAGTTTGAAAACATGGTTAGGAGAAATATGATTTTCAAAACCTGGAGGTTGCTCAACATATACCTCTTCATTTATAAAACCATTTAAGAAAGCACTTTTAACATCCATTTGAAAAAGTTTGAAATCTTTATAACATGCATATGCAAGTAACATGCGAATAATATTGCGATTGGTGCATATGTCTTATCGTAATCAATTCCTTTCTCTTGGTTGAAATCTTGGGCTACATGTCGAGTCTTGTTTCTAGTGATGATTCCAGCCTCATCCTTTTTATTTCTAAAGACCCATTTAGTCCTAATAACAGTATGATTTTTAGGTCTAGAAACAAGTGTCCAAACATCATTTCTTTCAAATTGATTTAGCTCTTCTTGCATAGTTAGAATCCATGATTCATCAATAAGTGCTTCATCAATATTTTTGAGTTCAGTTTGAGATAGAAAAATAATGTGATTACAAATATTTCTAAGAGATGATCGAGTACTTACACCTCGTGAAGGTTTTCCTAGAATTTGTTCCATTGGAAGATCTTTCACATGTTTCCACTGTTTGGTTGTATCTTGTACTAAGTCTTGATGATCTTTCCTTATGTCTCCATGTTGGACTTTTTCCATTGTATTCTCTTTGTTGAGATTGAGACTATTTGTGCTATTTGTACCTTATGTTTCTTCATCAATAGATTTCTTGGAGAGTAGAGGGTTAGATTCATCAAATACTATTCCCACGACCTTCTCTTTTGAATTGTTTCCAAATGTTACGTGTCCTTCTTCTTTAGCAATGAGGTCAACGAACTTAGTTTTGTCTCATGTCATGTGTCTTGAGCATCCATTGTCTAAAAACCATTTGGTTTTACTTATGGAGGACTTCATGCATATCTCAAAATCATCTTTAGCCATAAGATAAAGATTTGCAGATTCTTCATTGCTTACGTCACAGTTTGAACTACTTGAATCATCACCCCATGTAGCTTTCATTGCTTTTTTACCTTTGTATTGATCTTTCTTTAGCATGGGACAATCTGCTTTGATATGTCCTGGCGTTTTGCATTTATAACAAGTTAAGGAATCGTTTTTACCTCTATCTTTGTTGGAAATTTTTTTGAAAGATTTCCTTGGGGGAGCTTTATTTTTCTTTAAGAATCTCTGAAATCTTCTTGTGATCATTGTAATTTCATCAACTTTGTTATCACTTTCCTCGTTTTCATCGCTTTCACTTTCATGAGGAACAGCTTTGAGTGCCAAACTTTTCTTTTACTTTCCTTCTTCTTCTCCTCTTTTCAATGTGTACTCATGGGTAATAAGTGATCCGATAAATTCATTTACTTCGAGTTTTGTGAGATCTTTAGCTTCAAGAATTGTCGCCACTTTTGATTCTCAACGTTTTGGCAGAGAGTTGAGAATTTTTCTTATTATCTCCAAGTTAGAATAAACTTTTCCAAGAGCTGTCAAGCTATTTATAATATTAGTAAAATGAATATACATAGAGGAAATAGATTCATCATCATTCATTTTAAACATTTCATATTCATGTGTAAGAATATAAATTTTTGATTTTTTGACTTGCGAAATTCCTTTATAAGTTACTTCCAAGTTGTCTCAAATTTTCTTTGCTGTCATGCAAGTCATTATTCTGTTAAATTCATTACCATTTAGAGAATTATACAGATAATTTATAGCCATCATATTCACTGTATAAAGTCTATCGTCTTCACGATCAAACTCTTCTTCTTCCCTGTTGACCTTTACTCCATCAACAATTTTTGTTGGAATATAAGGCACATTTACAATACATTTCCAGATTTCTCGGCCTTGAAACTGAAGAAATATTCTCATTTTAGCTTTCCAGAAAATATAATTGTCTCCATAAAATAGAGGAGGCCGACTACTGAATTGACCTTCAGCGAATGTAGCTGCAATAGTAGCCATATAATCTTAACTCAACAGATAATTAATCTTATAATAGAGCCCCTGCTCTAATACCAATTGTTACCCAGATGACTAACACAAGAGGGGGGTGAATTGGGTTATATAAAAAAATTAACAATTATAAACCAAATGCACAATATAAAATATAAATAAAATACGAAGCAGCAGGAAATATAAAGAGTAAGGACAAGAAGAAGCAAACTCAGTATTTTAACGAGGTTCAGCCCCACTACCTACGTCCATGCCTCAAGCTACCCTTTGAGGATCCCAAATTCACTATTCAATCTTCTTCAGGTGGAGATAGAAACCTATTACACATTTTAGCGATACCGCTCCAAAGAGTCCGTGTAGAACACCCTCTTCACTTCCAATCACCTCACACTTGGTGATTCAACAATTTCCTATGTAGAACACCTTCTACACACACAAGGGTTATACGCACCCTCTTACAAATACAAAAACTGATAATGGGTAGGTTATCAGAATACACTCCTCAATGAGTGAGATAAAAACAATACAGCGCAACCTATATCTCTCTTAAAATAAACAAGGATTAAGGCACAAAACTTAGAGAAGAGAGAACGAGCATTTTGAAAGAAAGATGCAAAGACTCTTGTTGTTGTGATTTTTACAAAACACAAGTGAGCTATTTATAGGCAAATGAGTCCCACTCAATCATCTTTCAAATTCAAAATTTAAATTTTTATGAAGTCATTGCATATGTCATATGTTTTGATGAAGTCATTGCATATGTCATGCATTTGATGAAGTCATTGCATATGTTATACGTTTTGATGAAGTCATTGCATATGTCATGCATTTGCAATAAATAATTTTCAAAATTAAAACTTTTAATGACATCATGCATATGTCATGCATATGAAAAAAATAATTTTTGAAATTAAATATTTTAATGATGTCATGCATGTGTAAAAAATGCAATTTGATGTTTTATGAAAAAATATTAATTTTGAACCTTAATCCAATTTCGAATTTTATCAAGAGATGTACAAAACTACTCTATGAGCATCATTTGTAGGCTTGATCTCTTTCTTGCTCATACTTGATTTCTTGATGTGTTTAGCTCCCTTCATGCGTAGACAACTTGAACTTGAGTCTTAAATATTATTTGTTATCATCAAAATCTATATATAGATACGAGACTTAAAATCTTGGGTTCAACACTTCTAAACCTTTCAAACCCAAAACACATGCCATAATAGTTAATGAATTTTATCTTTATCATACAAGAACTCTAGTAGAATAATTATTCCTCCATGTATAAGTTGAATACTTAAAGTTAAACCAAAAATATCATCATGGCCAAACCATATAGGTCCTAAAACCTCATAACTTTCAGCATATAATCAATCCATCACATTTCAACCACTTAGGCTGAAATTATCAAGTCTTACCCTCTCCATAATTTCATCAAATGATCACCGACAATCCATCAATTTATCCTCAATATTGTAGAACCCAAGACTTCAAGTCTCGTATCTATGTATAGATTTTGATTATAACAAATAAATTCAAGTCTCAAGCTCAAATTATCTACGTAATAGAGTCAAACGCACATCAAGCATAAACAAGAAAGAGAATAAGTCTACAAATGATGCTCATAGAGTAATTTTGTACATCTCTTGATAAAATTCGAAATTTGATTAAGGCTCAAAACTAATCTTTTTTCATAAAGCATCAAATTGCATTTTTTATTTATGCATGACATCATTAAAATATTTAATTTCAAAAATTATTTTTTTCATGTGCATGACATATGCATAATGTCATTAAAAGCTTTAATTTCAAAAATTATTTATTGCAAATGCATGAACTCCATCAAAATTTGAATTTTGAATTTGAAAGATGATTGAGTGAGACTCATTTGCCTATAAATAGCCCACTTGTGTTTTACAAAAATCACAACAACAAGAGCCTTTGCATCTTTATTTCAAATCGCTCATTCTCTCTTCTCTAAATTTTGTGCCTTAATCCTTATTCATTTTGAGAGAGATATAGGTTGCGCTGTATTGTTTTTATCTCACTCATTGAGGAGTGTATTCTGATAACCTACGCACTATCAATTTTTGTATTTGTAAGAGGGTGCGTATAACACTTGTGTATGTAGAAGGTGTTCTACACAGGGAGTAGTTGAATTACCAAGTATGAGGTGATTAGAAGTGTAGAGGGTGTTCTACATGGATTATTTAGAGCAGTATTGTTCAAAGGTGTAATAGGTTTCTATCTCCACCTGAAGGAGATTGAATATTGAATTTGGGATCCTCAAGGGATAGCTTGAGGCGAGGACGTAGGCAATGGGGCTGAACCTCATTAAAATACTGAGTTTGCTTCTTCTTCTCTTTACTCTTTATATTTCCTGCTGCTTCATATTCTGTTTATATATTTGGTTATAAGTATTAATTTTTTAATATAACCCAATTCACCTCCCCTCTTATGTTAGTCATCTGGGCAACAAATACCATAAGGTTAAAACCTTCACATATTCTTGAGAAAGTATAAACAAGCATTCAAGCAAACAATAAGCAAACAAAGTTCACACAATATATGCAAATAATATCCGAGTAGGTTAAGAGTATTCCTACAAGTTTTTCAAGAATAATAAATAATAAATAAATAAATAAAATCAATCAAGATTTGACCTAAAAATCCCTAAATATGAAACTCTATGAAATATGGAATGTTTGGTGCTCAAAATAATCAACATTCTCATCCGAAAATCCTAGGGCCGAATTTCTCAAGGAGATAAAATTCTAATTTTTCGTTTCTCTTCTAAAAACCTAAATATATTTTATGAAATCTCCCATTTTCTTTATTTAAAAACTTAATAAAACCTAGGGTTCCATTTTAAAAGGAACAAGAATCCTAGTTTTTGAGTGAGGGTGCGTGCTTGTGTAGAAAATCAATAGGTCCGAAAATAACAAGATGAATCTACCCCTTAAACTCATGCATGGTGAAGTGAAAACAATAGAAAGAAAGCTAACCTTGGCATAGTGCTCATCCCTCAAAATATCCACATATAGAAATTCGAAAACAAAGCAAATACAGGGCGTTTGGCTAGTGAGAAAGTGAAGGAAACTATGAGAGCTCAGAGAGATAGCTTTTGGCTTAATCCTAGGGAAAATGGAGAGACGAAATGGTAGGAAAAAAACTCCCTTGATTTTCGGCTCTTGCCTTTTGTAGTCTCTTTCCTCTCAAAGCAACCATCAGTACATGTGCGACATGTAGCTAATTCCTTCATTCTCTCCTTTATGATGGGATGACATTGGGGTCAAAGGATTTTCGGCTACCCCACTTCCCAAATCTGAAATTCCCATCCTCCCTTGTTTCCAATTTTGTCCCAAAACTCAAGTCTAAGTCCAAAAACCTATGAAGTGCTCCTTAGTCATTTGTTAAAGACCCTAATCTTCTTGCTTGACATGTGGCATGTGGGGCGGAGTGTGTAAGATAACTTGTCATTCCCAAGGTGCATTTTCCACTCCCATACTCTTCTTCCCTCTCTTACACGCCTACCCTTGTTTTTTCTTACGCAAAACCTTTCATCTTCCTCTTTTTATCTTCCACATGTAAGATACTTCTTCCATCTCTTCTCTCCTTCCACCAAAATTTGACAAGTGTCCAACCTTGCCCTCTTTCCAGAATTATCTAATATGTCTTTGCTTATTTAGGTTTTCAAGTAATGGATTAAATCTCATGAGCTTGCTCTCCTCTTGGGCCTAATCTTTCGATGCCTTAACAAAACAAAAGGGATAGCACTAAAAGGATCCAAATTAAACAACCTTGAGGTTTTTCCTAAAAACGCTTTTCCTTAAAACTCCAAACACCTTAATAAAATAAATAATATAATTATCTATTCCAAACATGGATAAAATTCCTCATGAAAATCAGAGATGTCACACTCTTGCTCTTTTTGGTGTACAATCTGCATTGGCCATTATTCGTACCTTAGGTTAGGTCGTAACCTATTGTTGCCTAGTTCCATCACAATTTCTAGTCTCCCATCAAAGCTCTTTCCAAAGAAGATACGTGAAAAATGTCATGAACTCTTTGCAAATCCACTAGTAGAGCTAAGCGATAAGCTACTATGCCAATTTTCTCAACCACTTCATATGGTTCAACATATTGGGGACTTATTTTCTCTTCTTGCCAAACCACACTACTCATTTCATTGGTAACTCATTTCAAATCTCTCCGAAGTCTACCGGCATAACTCTTTCGCCGACTCTGAGTTGTTCTCATCCTTTCTTGAATCATTGCCACTTGCTTCTTCACTTCCTGCAAATACTCAGGCCCTAACACCTTTCCTTCTCCGAATTCATTCCAATACAATAGTGACCTACACTTCCTTCCATATAGAGTCTCGTAAGGTGCCATCTGAATTGTAGCCTGAAAACTGTTGTTGTAAGCGAACTCGATTAAAGATAAGTGACTTTCCCAATCACCACTTAGTTTTATTACACATACACGGTTTGGAGACTATCACAAATTTTGAACCGTCATTAAAACCAAAATGTGTTGTAGTATTTGTGATCAGTTATTTCCTACCAAATGATTATTTTATACCAAAATGCGTCTATTTTAGTCGTAAATAATCATTATCATCACAAATAGTCTGTCACAAATACATATTTTCTTATAATAAAATTATTTGTATTGTTAATTAATATAATGTGAGGACTCGTAATTTTACTCCCTATGTAATTTAAGATTTTAAATATTAAATATATTTAAATTACAATTATAATATTGGGTGTTATGAGTTAGTGGATATTAATATTATTTTATTGTGCTTGTGTTTAAATATTTGAATATATTTCATTTTCATTTGGAAATATTATTTCTATGATTTAATTTTAAGTTAATTAATTTTCTTATTATATTATTGTGATGCATTTAATTTAAGACTTGAATTTAATCTCATTATTTTATTATGTTAGTATTTAAATTAAATGTATTGTAGATTATTCTAATTTAATTTAAGGTGTTTATTCATTTTATGTTAGGTGTTTCGGATGGACTTTGTTATAAATATATGTATATATTTACAAGTTAAGTTTTAAGTTTTGGAATCCCAGCTCGTAGCTTTTGTATAGTTGCCTTCCCAACTTCAAAACGTTGTTGTATACCTATAAGTTGTTGTGGACCCAGACCATTTTAATTGCTTCAACGTCAACTCCTTCAAGTTAGTGAAAACGGCACCATTTCGGTCTTATTTTAAATTAATTCCTGGCGTTCACACGACGAGGGCTTCTTCAATTCTTCTTCTTCCTTTTCTTATTTTCTTTGCTTCTTCCTCTATTCTTCCGCTGCAAACTCGTGATATAAAGCTTAAAGCTTTGTAGCCTTTCTCATCTTCATTTCATCCACACGTTATTTCATCAAACACCCAGTACCTAGTTGAATATTTTCCCTTTGATTTTCGTTCTGATTGATGCTGTACATGCCCGGAAACGGCTTGAAACCGTGAGTGTTCAACTTTGTTTTTGCCTTCATTTTCACCCGAAAAATTCCAGCATTTCTTCTCCTTTTCAACTTGGTTGTCTTGGCTTGATATTAGTGAGCTTTCCCGTGAGTTTTTCCCACTCATTTCCACTCTCTAGTGTCCGGTTCCGTGCCTATAAAGATGTATCGACCCACTTGCAAAAATGGCATTTATAACTCTCTTTCTCAACTATAAACCCGAACGTGGAGCTTCCATTTTTATTTGGTTCTTCTTCCTTTTTTCAACTAGAACATCTCCTCTTCAAAACCCATCTAAATTCGAAAATTGTAGTGGAGTTTTTAGTGGGTAATTTCTCGCCGTAAGATCACCGTATTTCAACGTTTATGACACTCTTGGTAAGCTTTTTCTCTAATTTAATTGATTAAATTATTTTTGTGTTAATTTTAATTTATTTTTGTGGTATGATTTTATTTATGATTAAGTGTTTAATTAGTTGGATGAAAACTGTTTTGTTTATTTATTTGCATTGAGATGATTAATTTAATTGGGTGTAATATTCAGAATAATTATTTGAGTTGGTTAGATATATATAAATATTGTTTTATTTAGGTTATTTGTTTAATTAAATTGTTAGGTTTAATTATTGTTTTATTGATATTATTATATTTTATTGGTATTTTATTTGCGTCTAGATTTCAATTATTTTAATTGTTTTTGAGGTTAATACTTACTTATTTGTAATGATTTTATACGTTGACGCTTTGGGTTTGATTATACTGGTGAGTACGCGGTTGGAAGCTTGGAATCGCTGTGCAACTTTTTCGGTAACTTCAGAAATTATTAGTGAACGTACTGTAAGTACTTTCCAAACGAACTTTAAGATTTAAATATATCTTTGCCTTAACATCTATGTGTTGGTTAATGTTGGTATTTGTTGGTTGATTGAGTTTATTGAATATTAAATATTTTGTACATTGTGATATGCAATGTGAAATTGCACGGTCGTTCATGTGTATATATGATATTTGAGGTTTTTACGTGAAACTTGAGTTATGGTATATTAAAATGATCTGTTTGAAGGGTTTTATAAGTAAGAAACAGTATTGTTAGGTTTATGGATTTTAATGGTTTTTAACGGTTTTTAACTGAGTCATAACGAGGACGGCGATACGTAACGCCCGTTGTGATCAGTGTGTATGTGAATAACGTAATGGAGACGGTGATACATAATGCCCATTATGGTTATTGTGTGTGTAAGTCATAATGGGGACGACGATACGTAACGCCCATTATGATTGTTAGTGTGTGGATGACATAATGGGGACGGTGATACGTAACGCTCGTTATGGTCATTGAGTGTGTATTTCATATTGGGGACGGCGATACGTAATGCCCGTTATGAAATGAGTGTGTATGAATCATAATGGGGACGGCGATACGTAACGCTTGGTATGATTAGATTTGCGGATATTATTTTCTGGGAAATGATGGATGGTTTTTATTGGAGTTTTATTGTGATTAAAATGAAATTTTGGCGTGTGTTAATTTATTTATTTTGAGAAAGATGATTTTAAACTTTATGCATACAATGTCATGTTCATGTTTGAGATTGTTGTTGTTGCATAAGTGTATTTAATATCTTGGGTTTTGTTTGAGATTTTTACTTACCTGCGGTACTATTTTTTGGTATCATAGATTTTGATACAGAGAACGAGGAGGTTGAACCTGAGGAGGCGGCTCCGCCGTTGGAGTGAATTAGTGTAGTTAGTTTCCTTGGATAACGTTTAGTTAATTCTGATGATTGTGTATTATTTTTATTTGGTCTTTGGATGACTGTATTAAATCTCCTGTTGGAGAATTTACATTAACTTGGTTTGTAATATTCTAAAACTCTAGTACTTAGATATTGATTTTATTATCCGCTGCGACTTTTATTTTATGTATGTTATATGTTCACACACTTAGCACTTGATATTAGGGCTGCGTGGCTCGTATTGTCAACATCTCGATGCCTCGATTCCCGTATTTATTTTAAGGAAAATTTGGGGGCGTCACATATAATATATGAGCTTCATGTTTTTCTTATAATATCATATAGATCGGATTGTTACAAATGATCAGAAGATATGCTAACAGAAATTTCTACAGAATATATAAGATATGTATAGTTCGTAGTTAATATAAGCTAGCTCTTGGTGGACCAAATTAGAACAATAATTCTTGTATGTTCCCTCATTTTTTGTACGTAGCTAGTATTATTCTTCATATATATATATATATATGACACTTTCTGAAAGGATAATTGGCGACAAGCCAAAGCCCGGTAGGATTTGGGCTCGAAGCTCATGGTCCAAATTCGAATAGCACGTGTCCAAACCCGACTGGAGATGCCGAAATCGGAGACAACTTGAATCACAGGCCACCACGACTAAAGAGGAAAAAAACAAGGCAGCTTCGATCATACGCTAATGTCATAAACAAGATTGTGTGTACTAGCGCAAGTTACGGACCCATCTCACGTTAGAATCACTCTTGCATTTATGAACGACCAGGCAATCGTCGTTCTGACAGATTTCCTCTCTTGAATGCACAAATGCTATGGATACGCCACATTAATTACTGAACTGGATGAAGATAAGGCCGCATTTAATGTTCCCCTTCAGAAGGATCTAATTGAGCATTGATTGAAGGAAAATTTGATTAATGAGATGAGACAGGCAGGATCAGATTTTTCTCAAAGATGACGGTCGAATGATGTCCCGACTAGTATATCTTTTTCCTCAAACCGCCTCTCAGGAAAAGCACAGGCACCTATAAATAAGACTGGAAAAAATCTAAAAAAAGGTACATCTGACATTTCCTTCTACAAATTTCATAAGTCATATTCCCTATACTAACTTAATCATCGGCGCGGTCTCGGACCCCGATCATCCTTCTTCTTACATTTGCAGGTCTCGGTCGATTGGGAACTGAAACGTTAGACTGCAAAATACGTCCTTAACAGTGGCGCAGTCTGTGGGATCCTTGATAAGCGTATTTTTTGCATGTCTACCGTACCGCTACCCCAAACGACCGAATACGAGCAATACTTAGATTCGGCCATGGAGGAGAAACTAGAAGCGCTGGAAGAAGTTGTGAGGAATCTGAGGGAGGAGAATGCTGCCCTTCGACAACCCCGTGAAGAAATATCGGTCCGTGGCGAGGTCAACCTCGATGAGAATGTGAGCTCCCGATATCCTGATGAAAATGATGCCTCCGAAGGTGAAAGACGCCGGATGCACACTGAGTTAAAAGAGTTAGGAGACAAATATGCTGAAATGGAAAAGTTAATCAATCCAACCGAGGGACACGTATCTTTGCGAGGAAGCATAGGAACACCCTACAGTGCAGACATCCTGGCCGTCCCTATCCCATCCAGATTCAAAGTGCCGCAAGTAGAGCTGTATGATGGATCTCAGGATCCTGTGGAGCACCTAGAAGCCTTCAAAGCACATGTTAGTCTGCATAGCTATCTCGACGAAGTAGCATGTCGAGCATTCCCTCTCACACTGGAGGGAATAGCTCGGACATGGTTCAGAACCATTCCTCCGGGATCAATCAACAGCTTCGAAACATTAGCCCTACTCTTCACTACCCAATTTATGGCCAGTAGGAAATTGAGGTGCCCAGCGGCGTACCTACTGACCGTTAAACAAGGAAAGAGAGAAAACCTAAAAGGAGACCTGACCAGGTTCAACAAATAAAGAATGACGACTGACAACCAGGATGAAAAGATCACCCTAGCAGTTCTCCTGGGTGGCATATGGCCCAGGAGCCCCTTTATGGCAGAAATAACTCGCAAAACTCCCACAACTTTGAACGGGTTTATGGATCAAGGTGATGGGTTCATTAACACTGAAGACACACTTGAGGCCCTGGTAGCCCCACGACGAGAGGAACTCCGGCTGTATGACCGAACATCGACCAACACCGGAGAAAGCTCTAGCCAACATCGAATTAGGAGGAAGCTACCAGATGAAACAAAAAGAAGGGGTCCCCCACGGGAACACAGACTGTCACCATGGCCCCAATCCAACCTGGCGGTTGAAAGTCAGAACCGATCTAAATCAAGACGAAAGTCCATTAGAAGGAAAAAGGGAAATATGTACTGCGAGTACCACAAGACAACGGGGCACAATACAGAAGATTGACAGGCCCTGAAGAATAGACAAAGAGATGAGCAGCTAAACAGTCGAAGAGAAAAGACCCGATCAAGGTCCCCCCTCCTTCAGGAACGAGAATCAAGCCGACACCGAAGCGAAGTCACATCTCGCCACCCGCCGAGCAAGATCAGAACCATCATCGGAGGACCATCCAGAGGAGGAACTACTTCTTCCTCTCAAAGGGCGCATGCACAGAGAGCCAGGTACGAAGAAGTTTATACTTTAGGAAGAACACCAAGACAAGGAGATCCGGGCCCTAAGGGAGAGCCAATCATTTTCGATGAACAGGACGAAAAGGGCATCGCCTTTCCACACGATGATGCGTTGGTAATATCAGTGTTAGTAGCTAATTTTACAGTCAAAAGGATACTGGTTGACAATGGAAGTTCAGCCGATATCATGTTTTGGGAGGCCTTTATACAAATGGGAATCGATTCCAACCAACTTCGGCACATCCAAGCCCCCCTTAAAGGATTCACAGGTGAAGTAATACACCCCGAAAGTGTGATAACACTTCCAATCTTGATAGGTTCCACGCCCAAAACTATGTCAATCATGACCGAATTCCTAGTAGTGAAAGCCCCATCCTCATACAATGCCATCTTAGGGAGGCCGACCCTGAATAACCTGAAAGCAGTCACTTCTACCTACCATCTCAAGATGAAGTTTCCAACTGACAGAGGAGTAGGTGAGGTTAAAGGAGAATAAATCACCTCTAGGGAATGCTACGCGCGAGAATTGAAACACAAAATCAATTTGGTGGCTACGATCTCCCCAGGATACGAGAACACCAAGCTCCCGATTGCTCCTCTTAGAGCAGTTTGGGACAACGAAATCAGGGACGAGGGAACATTACGTCAAGCAGAAGCCAACAAACCTCTGGAACTGATTTCGGTCGATCAAAACAACCCAGATCGAACTATGCGAGTGGGAACCAGAATGAATCCTAGAATAAACACAAAGCTCAAGAATCTCCTCATCGAGCACAAAGACGTATTCGCTTGGACACATACTGACATGTCCGGAATTGACAGGTCAATAATAGAACACCGACTATGCATCAACTCGACAACCCGGATAATTAAGCAAAAGAGGAGAAGCTTTTGTGCCGAGAAATATGCCGCCATAGCGGAAGAGGTTGACAGACTCTTAGCCGTCGGGTTCATCCGAGAAGTTCACTACCCGGAATGACTATCCAATGTTGTATTAGTGAAAAAGACGAGTGGGAAATGGCGAATCTGCGAAGACTTCACCGATTTAAACAAAGCTTGCCCTAAGGATAGCTTCCTTCTGCCACGCATCGACCTCATTGTGGATTCAACCGCAGGGCACTCTCTCCTCAGCTTCATGGATGCATATTCAGGTTATAATCAAATCAAGATTAGCACAGATGATGAGGAAAAAACAGCATTCATCACAGACTGGGGACTCTATTGCTACAGCGCCATGCCCTTTGGACTCAAGAATGAGGGGGTGACCTATCAACGGTTAGTCAATCGCATGTTCAAAGATCCAATCGGAAGAAACATGGAGGTTTACGTCGATGACCTTCTAGTCAAGAGCCGCAACCCTAACAGCCATTTGGCGGATCTAAGAGAGGCATTTTCCATTCTGTGGCACTACTAGATGAAACTCAACCCCGCGATGTGCACCTTTGGAGTCGAATCCGAGAAGTTTTTAGGTTACATGGTCTCCGAGCGGGGAATCGAAGCCAACCCCGAGAAAATACAGGCTATCCTCGAAATGGTTTCCCCACGAAACTTGCAAGAAGTCTAACGATTGGCTGGACGAGTCGCCGCCCTCAGCCGGTTCATAGCAAGGTCAACAGATCGATGCCTCCCCTTTTTCCAAGTCCTCCGAAAAGCACATGAGTGGGATACATCGTGTGAGCGAGCATTTGAACAACTGAAAGACTACTTGACATGCCCTCTACTACTTAGCTAGACTGCTCCTGGAGAAACTCTTGTGGCTTACTTAGCAGTCTCACCTCATGCAACGTCTGCGGTCCTAGTAAGAGAAACTGATCGGGGACAGAGGCCTATCTACTATGTTAGCCGAGCTTTTCAAGGAGCAAAAGCCAGGTACCCTCGAACGAAGATGATGGTATTTGCCCTGCTGACTGCGGCACGCCGACTACGTCCTTACTTCCAAGCTCACACTATAAAAGTGATGACCGACTAGCCCCTCAGAACTATTCTTCAGAAGCCCGATACCTCTATTCGATTAGCCAAATGGACAATCGAGCTAAGCGAGTTTGATCTAACATTCCAACCGAGGACAGCAATAAAGGCACAAGCTCTGGTAGATTTCATAGCAGAATACATGGGGGTTTCAGAAGAGATCCCTAATAGACCTCAGGAATAGCCATGGCAATTATACATCGATGGATCGTCATGCCAAATCGAGGGTGGAGCAGGGGTATATATCGTCACTAACCAAGGATCCGAGTACAACTACGTTATAGGACTGACTTTCAGGATAACCAACAATGAAGCAGAGTACGAGGCCCTCATAGCTGGGATGACAATCGCCCGGATTCTTGGAGCGACAGAACTAGAAGCCCGAACTGATTCCCAGATAGTAGTGAGCCAGGTACTTGGTCAATATGTCACAAAGAGCAAAAAACTGAAAAAATATTTGGAGCTAGAATGCACCGAAAGAGATCGATTCAGGTACTTCCATCTACTGCAGATCCCAAGGAAAGAAAATCATTTGGCAGATCGACTAGCAAAAGTAGCATCGAGAAAGGATGAGCACCCGCCCCTAGAGAACACAAAGATCAGGACAATAGACACGCCCTCCAAGGGTAACGAAGTCGGAATGGTAACAGCCACGGATCCCAACCGGGCAACTAACATTATCAAATACCTCCGGACAAACACATTACCCCTTGAGCCTGATCAAGCACGTAAAATAAAAAATAGATCATCCAGGTTTACTCTGATTGAAGGATCGTTATATAGGAAGGGTTTATCCGAGCCATTACTCAGATGCGTGACGAAAGAGGAAGGACAGTACATACTCGCCGAAATCCGTGAAGGAA